>JAAKBD010000541.1:0-616361 GCA_012656105.1 Phytophthora syringae | reverse complement strand
CGCTATCACTCATTTGACGACCCGGTGATCCCGAAGTTCCTCTATGGCTCCCACTACTCAACATGTGCAGGAGTTGTGCTTTTCTTCCTGTTCCGACTGGAACCCTTTGCAAGTTTGCACCAGAAAATGCAAGGCGGCACCTTCGACCTTCCTGATCGTCTCTTCTTTTCCATTCAGGAGACATGGCGTATGTGCAACTCGCAGATGTCTGAAGTGAAAGAGCTCACACCCGAGTTCTTCGCTAGCGACGGCACCTTCCTGCGTAACAGGAATGGATACGCGCTGGGCAAACGCCACGACAACAAAGCGGTGGGAGACGTGCAGCTTCCAAAGTGGGCAAGTACACCGGAGGAGTTTGTGCGAATCCACCGTGCTGCACTCGAGAGTGAGTACGTCTCACGCCATCTAAACTCGTGGATAGATCTCATTTTCGGCTACAAGCAGCGTGGACGAGCTTCACTTCAGGCGAACAACGTATTCTACTATCTGACGTACTATGGTGTGGTGGATCTCGACAAAGTGGAGGATCCGTTCTTGAGAGAGTCCATGGAGCTTCAGATCGCGCACTTTGGTCAATGCCCCATGCAGCTCTTCGCCACTCCTCACCCCAAGCGTCATGCTGCATTCGCTCGCAGTGCTGTGGGTAAAACAATGCCCAGTGCCGTACCGAACAAACCCGTTTCGGGACTGACGAGCCCACCAGTGGGGGAGGGTTTCCTGGAAAGGAAGGTGGCTCTACTGGCCCATCCAGCAACATCTCTCGACCGCTTTCTCTGGCATTCCAAGACTTTTCGCCTGTGGCGCAGGAGAAGCGTCAAAATTGGAGCCCTGTAGCTACAGTGAAGCCCATTGCGCAGAGCGGCATCAGACTGCTGAAGACTCTGCCCGACCGTGTCGTCAGTGTGAACGAGCTCGGAGTGGTGGAGATTTACTATTGGAAACTTTTACCGAAGCCCGCCCCACCGTTACCGTCTCCGCCGCATGGAGGCTCTGCGTCTCCTAAAGTACAGGGAGTGACTCCAAATACGTTTTCTGCTGGAGAAGCTGTGGAGGTGATGGAAGCTTCAAGAGCTAGCTTCTCTTCTGTTACCGACGTCCAACGAGATAGTGACGTGGACCTTTTGATGAGCGATTTACCGCCCAACGGCGAAGAAGAAAGTGGAGTCGATGCTGTGAACGATTGTCCGTGGCTACTAGAAGTGGTTCGCGATGATTCCCCCTTCGACTACGTACCTCGGATACCTGTTTTTGACCACGTTTATCACGATGATGAAAGCGACACTCAGCACCAGCGATCTCGTGGGTTTCCCGTGGTAATCTCCCGGAACGGACGCGTTCTTGTCTCGGGGGTGCCCGTAGTGGCGCATTGCACTTCCGTTTGCTAGACTTGGATAATGGTCACGTTATTGGCAAAGCCAGCGTGGTGGGGCACAGTGCCGCTGTGACGTGTCTGAGCCTTGATCGCTGGAATTATCACAGCCACAACCAGGTTATTGTGTCTACCTCTCAAGAAGACGAGGAGCTCCTCGTGTCGGGGTCCCAGGACGGTACGCTTGCGCTCTGGCGTCTCTCACGTCTTAAGCCGGACATGCTCTTCCGCTTACCACGCGTGTCGCCGCGTCCTGTCATGATTTTGCGCGGTCACGCGACTCCTATCGTGGACTGCAACGTTAGCACATACCTGGGCGTCGTGGCTTCATGTTCGCATTCCGTTGGCATGGCGCATTTTCTGTACGACGAAGGGCAAGTGGCGTTTGTGTT
Organism: Phytophthora syringae; assembly: GCA_012656105.1. Taxonomy (NCBI): domain Eukaryota; phylum Oomycota; class Peronosporomycetes; order Peronosporales; family Peronosporaceae; genus Phytophthora; species Phytophthora syringae. Next base: position 614,600 of record JAAKBD010000541.1, on the reverse strand, counting down.
TGAGCCTGCAGAGGACGGAGGTGAGCTCACCCGGGTGCGTCTATCGGTTAAGGGCTACATCGTTGCTATCACGGCTCTTACGCGGGATGTAGTCGATGACTCCAGCGAAAGTGGAGTGGAAACGCGGACGGTGGTCTCCAGTGTCTGCCAGATATTCAATTTATCTGGCGTGTTGATCCAGTCACACCACCTCCCATCAGAGGAAGTTTCGGACGTCCAAGTTTCAGCCGAAGGCGATTTGATTTTCCTCACGCTCAGCCCCGGGATCATCCGCATCTGCCGCATTGAAGAGTAAGTGGTGCTTTCATTTGTTATTTCGGTTGAAAGGTCTAATGTTCGCTTGTTTTGTGGTGCTTGTACAGCTTTGTGACTGTCCAAGAGTACGTTTCCCCTTCAACGGTAGGAGCAACGATTTCCGCGACCTGTTTTGGTCCAAAGGAAGCCGTGATCCTGCTTGCCTCGGGCCACAGCGACGGTACATTGTCGCTGCAACTGCTTCCAGATGCAAGTGGTTCCGTGTCGTTCCTGGCGAATGTTCGTAGACTGCTTGAGTCTCGTCAAAGCTTAAACGCGTTAAGGGGACAGTGCAGCACGCTCAAACACTAGCGATGTCAACACTGGACAATGCAAAGGCTGTCACGAGTACAGCACGTGACATCGCTGGTGAAGCTCTCGGTGAGGCCAAAGTCATGATGCGCGGACTCTTCTCGTATCTTCAGAAGCAGTAGAGACGCGATAAATACCCAAGTAAGTGCTGTCAATGCAGTATACTTATACGTTGTCAACAACTTCGACAGCTTGCTCCTATGTGTTGCAGTCTAGGGCACCATAAGGCTACTGGGGGTCTATCACAATGCATGACGATAAGATTCACTTCCCACCATTGCGCTGGAACTGCAACTTCTTGCGCAGCTCCCTGGCGGCACGCGAGATCGCTGGAGAGAAGCCGGACACGGAGTCGAGGCCTGGCGGGGGCACATGATACTCGAATGACTGCGATACGAACATAAAGGCCACCAGCAGCACGAAAACCAGCACTGCCAGCAGGTAGTAAATGTACTCGAGGTGTCCGTCGTTCAGGTCGCTCGTGACCCAAAAGAAAGACGCTGTTCAACGCCCCTGCCACGATAAAGCCCAGCGTCGTCGTGAGAAGGTTGAGCGCCTGGCACACACTGCGCATCGACTCCGGCACCTCGGAGTAGAACAGGTCGTAGGCTGAAATACTCGTCAGGATCTCACTCACGCCAACGAGAACGTACTGCGGCGTCTGCCACCACACACTCATTGTGGACATTGGCAACGTCTCCCCAGCAGCACTGCAGTTGGAAGACAAGCCCTGGATCGTCGGGCTGCTTTTACGGATCTGCTCCGTCCAACCGGCCGCGATCATGGCTAGCATCGCGAAGACCAACCCAGCGCCAATCTTCCGCAGCAGCGTCGGGTAGATGCCCATCTTGGTCAGCAGCGGATAAAGCAGTCGGTCGAAAACAGGGATGAAGATCAAAATCACGCCAGAGTCCACCACGTTTAGCATGGCCGAAGACAGCAGCACGGGCTTTCCGGAAGCTCCTCCACTGCCCTGCACACGCAGGTCCATCTGACAGCCCTGCACCACAAAGTTCGAGTTCATCTGGCCATACACGGCCCAGAAAATGATAATGACGCTCAGATACGGCGCCAGACGCATCACCTGCGCCGCATCCTGCACTTCTTGAGCGGAAAAGGACCCGCCGTTCGTCCGCTTCGCGAGTCTCAGCCAGTCGGTAGCAGCTCCCGAGAAAACGAGCACGAACGTGCCGTATGCAACAGCGCCCGCGCCAGTCAGAGCTACAGCCATGTGCGTAAAGGCGTCCTGGATGAAGTAGGAGGTCGTCGTGAGCACGATACCGGGCACGAAAGCCAATCCGCCGCTGAGCACGAGTTTGCCACGACGCGAGCGTCCGCCAGCCTGCAGCAGCACCGAGAAGAACTTGCTGAGCGCGCTGCCCTTGGGCGGCACACGGCGGTACCGCGCTTTGCCGGAGTAAAACACAATCGCAGCCAGCACAAACGCTGCGGACGGAATGGCGAAGGACGCGAAGAAGCCGTAGTCCGCTGAGATGTAGGGCGGCAGGCCGTTCACGGCTAAGTTGGTGAGCACTCCGTAGCTGAAGGTGGCCCCACGTTGATGGCCCAGTAGAACCAGTTGAAGAAGCTGTCCTTCTCGGCGCGTTGGGACGGGATGTCGACGTCGAACTGGTCGGCTCCGAGCACCACGACGTTGGGTTTGATGCCCCCGGCGCCGAAGCCCACGCCGCCGAAGAGCCCCAACATGAACAGAGGGAGCGACGACACGGCCGGCAACGCGGCAAACACGCAGAGCGCCAGCCCGGCGATGTACAGCGCACAGAAGACGACGATGGTTGAGAAGCGGCCGAGATGGCGGTCCGCCACGTATGCGCCCAGCAGCGGCGTGAGGTACGAGAGCGACGTGAAGGTCGAGTTGAGCTCCGTGGCCAGCACCGTGCTGAGCCCCAAGTTGCGGTGGAAGAAGATGGGCAGCGAGCCCGAGAGGCCGTAGTACGCCAGCCGCTCGCAGAACTCGGTCACGAGGATGAAGGAGCAGACGCTCACGATGATGGAGCGGTACTGCGGCCGAGCGGCGGCCGAGCGCTTCGTGGGCAGCAGGTTCGTTTGCTCGCCGGCGTCTTGGAGCGCCGCATTGCCGGAGTTGGGCGCCATGGCGGAGACGGACGCGCGACTTGAGCTCTAGGACGCAAATTGAGGAGTGCGGGCTCCCGATCTGAAGCAGCCGTTGGAACCTCGAGATGGATACATCTAGAGGCGCTGAGGCATACAACAAGCTAGTGTAAGTGATGCGCTGGTGGTAGAGACCAGGAGCCGTTAAATGACGCGGTGACTCGACCAATGAGAGCGCGCGATCTATTTATACAACAACTTCAACGTGCGGGAGGGACACCACTATCAACCTGTACTGGTTGGTTGCTCCACGCTTGGGATTGCTACGGCAGAGACTCGTAAGACTGCAAGACAGCTAGACAATAGTAGTGAAAGGGCAGAATACTAACGTTAATTTTAAGTTGGGCGCAGCACATGAGCGTCCGTGTGTTGGACACGTCGCCCGCCTCACAGGATGAAGTACTCGAGCAGCCAGATATCCTCCGCGTCGAAGCTGGCCTCCTGCGAACACGATTTGGGCGACGCGAGGGACGCGCAGTCGGGGGCCCAGTTCACCGTGGAAATGTCCATGTCGACGCCCGTGGGGCTCGTGGACTCGAGCGCCTTGTCTTGGTCGGCCTCTGACGACGGGCTCCCCACGGAAAAGTTCGAGTACGCCGAGTACTCGTCACCCTGCGGCACGGTAATTGGAGTGAGCGGCACCGTGAGTGGAGACCAGCAGAGCGTCATGTGGTCGTGGTCAGCGGGGTGCTGTTTCTTCTGGAACGTCGCTCGCTGAGCCTGACGCTTCCTGGCGCGGTCGTGGCGGCACTTCATGTCGCTGCGCTTCTTGGTGCGATTCTGCTGGTTGCGGTGATATTCGCAGAGCAGCAGCAGCGTCCCGTTCGCTTTGACTGCGCGGGTGTTCGGGCATCGGCCGGTCTTGTACCGGCACCGCGTGGCCTGAGAACTCGCCTGCACCTGCACGCCTACCACCGGCGACATCGGCATCGTTGCATCACTAACCTGCATGCTTGGCCGACCAGATTTAAGCGGTCGTAGCCGGGAAATCTCGAAATGAACACCCGCGTCGAAGACGTCGTCAAAAAGAGAAACAACTCGAGCATTAGCAGTGTATTCCAGTGGGACCGCCCATCAGAATAAATAGCTTTAGCAAGGCCGTTGTAGTCAAAGCGCCTGGGAAGGCTGCTGGTCAGTAAATATAGGGCCTTGGCGCGGGATGGTTCTTATGAGACTTGGATAACAACTCGAAGCTTGGAGCTGGCTTTAGGCTCGCGTAGTTATGAAACGAGAACAGGACTGATGCCTATCCCATTTAAATTTGTACGGCGCCAATGCTGGGCCTCCTCGTAGCATCGCACGAAGGGCGTCGCCAAAGGTGGGGTATCGGATTTCAGGCATTCACGCCGGGAACTGCTTTACATGTTAGTTATCGCTGTATGCATTTACGACATTCTCTTTGATGTCGATAGACACAGTGATGTACTCTCAATGTCGAGGATTGTCGACCCGCGAAACGCTTTCTTGTCCTAAGCGTTTTGACCCACGGCAGCAAGTCCTTGTTTGCAGGTAGTATCCCATGACTAAACTATTAATGCAATCGCGATACACCACGAGCTCTTCTGCGTTGCTTTGCAGCTTCGGTTTAACGTTTGTCATCTACTGCGAACGCTATCGACGTGCTCATTGCTGGAGCCTCAACTGTATTAACGCGAGAACGGTATCCGAACAGCGCTAAGTTGTCGAAGGGGACGGAGCTATCAGCTCTATTGGCGTTGGCCAAACGCATCTGAGGACAGTGCGAGTCTATCGAAAAGTAAACGACAAGAAAGGTTCAATTGTAACAACAAAGTGTGTGGTCTTCCCTCAGTTATCCACGTAGAAGAAAGTAGAGTCTCGCAGACGCGAGGCATCCGTGGCTTCGGATGCTCGGCTCATGTTGCTGCGGCGCTGCTGCGTTTCGGATGAAACCTCGCTCAGCACGCGGTGCAGCTCGATTGGGTCGCAAGTACGGCGAATCTCGTCGTTGTAGGATCCGTTCAGCGGGTCGTACAGTCCCAATAGACAGGAGAAGAATCGGTCGTGGTTCACATGCTGCATCATGAGGCAGCACGTCGAGAACGGCACCTTGCCCAGCTTGTTCTTGTCCATGTATCGGAAGATCAATCCAGAGTACGGGAGTAACTCGGATGGGTGCTTGCACAACCAGGCCGCTAGAAGCTGGATCAGTTCAGGCTCCGCCAGGTGGCCGTCTCCATCGACGTCGTACTTCTCAAACAGCACGCGTAGGCGCTGCACATACTCAAGCTGCGAGGGCGGGGCAGCCGAGGTAGCTGTCAAGTGCTGGATCTGTTTCAGACGCATGTAGCCTGAGCTACGAATGGAGGCGGGTGTCTTCTCGACCTGCATCACTAAGTACCGCACACAGAAACTCACGTGCTCCAGCGCCACGAACAGCACAATCTGGAACATTCGCCATCGCGGCGAGTCACTGTTGTTATCACACGTGGTTGGGTCATTCGTATCCCCCGCCTCAATCGTCCCGAACGGAATCATGTACGCATTGTTGAAAGTGAAGTTGCAGTCCGTTACGAAGTAACCATAATGGTATACGACAACGAAGGCCGAGACAACGGTCACACCGATGATATTGGCGTACGCGAGCACTGTAGCCCATTCGCCGATCGACGTATCGCGTCGCGGCATCGGCCGCCGGTTTGCGAACAGCAGACGGAATGCATCACCACGCACCTCCAGGATGTTGTTGAAGAAAGCTGGGAACGGCAAAAGCGGCCAGACTACTGTGAACATCATCACATACGAGAACTGGATGCAGGCATCCAGGTAATCCAGCACTGGGTCAAAGATTGGCAGCTTCACCTCGGCCAAAATTTCGTATGCTGAATACTTATTCGAGTCGTCCGACATGGGCAGCACATTCACTAAGAAACCGGTCTCCTTCTGAACCAGGCGAGCAAGGCGAGCCGCCGTCAAATTGGTAACAGGCGCGGTGTCTTCCTTGACTCCGGGAGGAGGACTTCGGCCACTGACAGTCTCCTGCGAGCTAAAATTTGAGTGCTGTAGCGATTCTCTCTGGTGATTCGCAAAGTGGAAACACCGGGATAAGTGGCGCACGCACCAGGCGAACGGAGAGGCCTGGCGACAACCGATGGACGGACGACCGCGGAGTTTGCGGAGCAAGTATGGAGCGATCGTTTCCAGCAACATGTTCAGGAATTGCGTGACCACCAGCGGGGTAACGAACAATGTGTCGAGCGTGAGTAAATTTGGGTTCCACTCGTACGGGGCGAGCACCAAGCCCAACCTTGTGAAAGAGTGTCAGGATCGTATCACCGAACGGTAGATACACAAATGATATGAAGAGGAACCAGAAGAACCAATTACTCCACACGAAAACGAAGCGTCGGTGGATAAGACGGTTCTCATGGTCTGATTTCTTGGCATAGTTTTCCCACTGCACGAACTTCTCCGACATCCAGTTGAACAACTCGAAGAAAATGATATCAATGAGCAAGCCCAGAAGAATGCCCTGGATGAGGATGTACACCCACCGATCCGTGCCAAGAGCCGAGTTCGTTGAGTTGAAGCACGTAATGAACCAAATGCAGGCATATGACTCCTCGTCACTGTCACCATTGCACGCATCGCATGTTGGGGCATTTTTGGCGTAAACATACCACTGAATAAACGGCACAAGACATACACATTGAATCAACGCGCACACCAGCACGAACAAGAGCATGGTGAGCTGGATCCAGTGGTTCTTGCGCTGCTTCGGAATCTTTTCCATTTCGTGCGTGAGCTGATTTTTACCCACATGTACTTGAAGCCCGGGTTGTCATCATTGCGTTCGTACACGGTGTTCTTATACTTGGTCAAGTTCCACTTCTCCACAAGCAAACGCGTCTCACGAGCCCAACACACTAGGAAAGATGGTCCCCAGAAACACACGACGAATACGCCGAGGATAGCCAGCCCCTCCACATATTCCTTCCACAGCGGCGCAGTCGTGAAGCGGAAACACAAGTAGTAGATCAGGCAAGACGCCGTCAGCGCACCAAATGCTTCGTGTAGATGTGCATGAAGGCGAACAGGAACGCCACGCGCTCGCCAAAATGTAGTCGCAGTTCCTCAACAGCCCAACGATCACTGTTACCTGCTGCAGCCTTGCGTAAATTCAAATCAAACGTACGTTTTCGATACTCGTCGAAAAACTGTCTGTTAAACGCGCGGTCGTGCAGCGGGAAGCACTCCACAATGATATCCTTCACCGTGAGCTCCTTGTTCACGTCAATGACCCACTCCTCCTTGTCGTAGTCTTTAAAGGCGTTCTGGATGATGTTGTGCGTGAGCTGCAGCTCCAAAGCGGGAGAAAAGCACATTTCCTTCAACGAGTCGAGCGATTCCTCGGCCAAACGACCAAGCGAGTCGCCGCGCTTGATCGAGCTCGTCCAGCTCTCTCTTAAACTCGTGCAGCAACAAGTCCGGGTTCTTCTTCGGGTCGATGAGAATACACAAATTCCTGCCCACATCCTCCTCCTTCTCCTGTTTCCCGCGGACGCCGCGTTGGTCCTCAAGAAATGGTCGTACAGTGCGTTATCCAGCAGAATCACCCCCAGCCCCGCCTGGATCAATCGACGCACACATTTCTGCTGCAACGCGCTCACCTGTCGCGGCAGATCACGTCGAATGGACGCCGCCGAGCGGGACGGGAACCGCTTCTTCAACAAGTGGAAAATCTGCTCCGTGTGCTTCAGCACCACCGCAAACGTGTACTTCTGCGCCTCCTCAATCGAAACATGCGGCGCCCCGTTCACAAACAAGTGCATGGCGTCCAGCGGCGTCTTGCCGCACTCGCCGCTCTCCATCTCGTCTTCTTCGTGCGCAAAGCGGCCGTTGCAGTGCGCCCTCTGCTCCTGGAACACGGGCAGCGCAAAACTGGGCTCCCCACCTCCGTCAGCACGGCGCCCTTTCTCTCCGACGCGCCGCTCTTGGCTCTGCTTCTGGGCGCCGACTGGACGCTGGACGGCACGGGACTCTGCGGCGCGTAGTACACGTCGCCCGTCTTTTCTTCTCCCTGTCCTTCTTGCCCCACATTTTGCGCAATCTTTTGCGCTCCCCGCCGCAGCTGCCACGGGCGTCCGCGCGGCTTTGCTCGTCTGCTCCGCCTCGTAGCTCTCGAGCGTGGGCAAACTGCAGCGGTCTTCGTCGAACTGGTCGCGGAACGACGGCTGCTTGGCCAGGCGGATACTGCGCGGGGCGGCACTTGTACCGGTATTCCGGTTGCGACTGCGCAGCAGCCACTCGGCGCCGGGCGCGGACTGCGCGGACGCGAACGAGTGGTGCGACACGAGGCTGGAGCGCGCGCTCTCCGTGTCGTCCGACGGCCGCCGCCGCAGAGAAACGGCCTGCACGCGGGAGCGCAGCGCCTGCTCGCGTTGCGCCGCCTCCAGGGCCGCGTCCACCTCCAGCTCGAGCTGCTCGGCGACCGACAGCGGCGCGTCCATTTCAACCTGCAGAGTGTTGGTCGATCAACCTGTTGCCAAGGCGGCGAATTGCCTACTGGCGGCTGTACGGCACTTGTTTGGGTGCGCAGCCCTATTTTGTCCAATGGATGGATGCAAAGTTTGGATTTCCGCCAATGAATGGACGGGAAATATAGTCAGTGCTCGAAGGCGTCCGAAGTTGCCGTTTGGCGATTGCCTTTTGCAATGAGGAACAGCTGTGGGCTTGTCCGCGAGGCTTTCAGGCTCCGTAACGACACCTCCGTTTCAGATTAGCCACGGAGTCTGTGGACCGTCAAGTGTCGTGGCGAGAGCTGACGGCGCGCGAGGACCAAGGAAATGCAGTGCCTGGTCTTTGATGCTTGATGACTACGGCAAGCATTACGACCGCGAGGATTACTCCAGGAGCTGATCTGTAGCCATCTCAGTAGCCGATGCAAAAGGCGGGGAAATATCCACGTAGCACGGGCAACGAGTCATTTGAGCTGTATCCTGTCGTCGGCAGTCCCCAATTGCTGCTGCTGAAAATTGCCGTGCGTGTCTGCGTTAAGTTGCGAACTTCGCGCCGAAATGGCATCAGTCTCAAACGATTATGCTTCATCAGTAAGGGTCAGATCTGATTTCCATCGTTTTGTTGCCTTGGTTTAAACTTTACGGCACCAAAACAAGTTGTGTTAAGGTTACACCAAAAGTAGGGTTTCTTTTGAGGGAGGTGTATTAATATCAGCACCAAAGTAAAGAGTTGAAACACCAACAGTTTAGGTTATACTGGGAATACCGAAGAATGAGGGATGGACAGCCCTCACTGGATTAATTGCGTGACTGCTAAGCGTAACCATTCTACATTCAGCCAACATTCGTGCTACTTCGGTAACCGAGCAGCACCAAACTAACTGAAGCTGCAGCACGCGCGATATTCATGGGTATGTGCCCCGAAGGGGCACATACCCATGAATCACGCGGGCTGCAGCGTGAAGACAGTAACAAACACGATGATTTTATGGTATTCCCAGCTAATTCGAAGACGATCTAGTGTTGTCCACGCAATCGTGTGCCACCACTATCAAAACCGAAATGGAGTGACCACACACACAGAGGGCTCTAGCACCCAACGTCCCACTGCCAGCACCACCACGAGGTGTAGCCCCACCACGCCTAACAACCGGTACACTGCGTACGTGTATGTGCGTAGATAAGAGGCCCGCAACAGCTACGTGCCACCTGGGTTTGCTGTTCACTGTGATCGGGGCTGATTAATAGAGTAACAGCTTTGGCGCTGCGGGTGAAGTGCTGGAACGAAGAGAAGGTAAGTCAGAAGACGAAACACTTGTGCAATAGCGAGTGGAAACCAGAGTGATTCATTAGTTAGCCTGCGTGCCATACCACACACTCGCAACCCATACATCGAGTCTACGAGCGTGTTTCCCAGTATGCACCAAGACCTTGACCAGTGCTCGGACATTACAATAAAATAATGATCTACCAAACCTGCACAGCAATAGGAAATACATGTAGGGTGAGTAAAACAATAATAAATAATGGTTCAATATCTATTGTATTGTACTCCATGCGTCTAGTTCTCGTCGGCAACAGCTGCGTCGACACTCATAAGGCTGTTAGCACCCCAGAACTTACGATTGGCGCGCAAGAACGCGATCATCTCGAAGTTGACCGGGAGAAGCGACGATCGCTGCGGCGTCATGACGAGCTTGCACTGCGAGAAAAATCTCTCGCAGAGGTTGCTCGTCGGTGGTATAGCTGCCACGATGGGGCTGTAGCGTGGCGACAGCTGCGGCGTGGCTGCGTCAGAGCGCAATAGCGCCGTCGCAAAGTCCACTGCGGCATTGCGCGATCGCGTGCCCACACCGGAGCGACGCGTTGTTGGGGTGGGCTCCGCAGCGGCTTCCAACTCGATGGGCGCCAGCGCTTCCAGTTCCTCAGGTGTCAGCTCTTCTCCGCGTGCTCCAGCCAGCAGCAGGTAGAAAATTAGCAATGAGCAACATAACATATAAATGCAACATAAGAACACAAACCCTCACAACCGCGCTCTCAAACGCCGGGGAATGCACGATATGGGCGTCAGGGAGCAAGTGCTCTTCAGTCACGGGGTAGATCTCGGTCATCTTATCGAACAGGACACGGACGGCGCTCATAGAGATCGTGTCCTCCTGGAGCTTCTTGCAGACGCTGTTAAACGTCTTCAGGTTCTCTACCAGAGCGACGACACGACGATGAACAGCTGGCTTTGGCACGAGGTCGTCCACTGCATCTACGCGCTTGATCGCGTCACGGATGCGCACGTAGCGCTCCAGCATCATGAACGTCGAGCTCCACCGGGTCGCGTTCGCCCGAGTGCCAGTGGCGTGTGGCGTCGGAGCTCCGCGCGGTTCTTGGGGGTGCGTAGCGCTGCCACCAACGCAGCCACGGCTCCGATGAGGTCCTCGTGCTCCGCCAAATACCGTTTGGTCGCCAGGTTGAAACGGTGGGAAGCGCATCCAACCAATGGGATGCCGAACATCGTCGCCGTCAGCTTATTGGTGGCACAGTTGTCACCAATCAAAAAGCGTAAGTGCTCTGGTGATTGGCCAACAATGGCCAAAATGTTCCAAATGAACTCAACGTGAGACGCGGCCGTCTGGTCCGCCTCGTCAAGTGGGGCCACCTCTAATAGCACGTAGTGCAGCTGGTCATCGCGCCAAAACACAATGTACGTGGTCACGAAGTGCTCAGCAAAGCACAGCCAGCCATCGTACATGACGCCATAGATCGGCGGGATGATGGCAGCAATCGCTCGCTCGACGGCCTTGGTTGTCTCGGCCATGTACCGGTTCACCAACCCAATCGATGATGTTCCGCAATCGAGAACTGCCGTCTCACTGAGCCTCTCAGCGGTAGCACGTCTTCGAGAAGATGGGCTTGAGACGCGACATGGAGCGGGTGAGGGTTGGTCGACCTCAGACAGAGGCATGTTGCGGTCGACCACCCACTCCATCCAGTGGTAGATGTTGGCGATCTTGTCTTGACAAAGCCGTAGGAGTGCAGGGTTCCGGCGTGCGAGCTGGCGTGCGCGAGGTAGTCGGCCTCGTACTCGGCGTGCTTGTCCTTCAGGTGGCTCACGAGGTTGCCGAGCCACTTGAGGGAAGCTGGTGTCGCACCGTACCGCAGTACTTGCACTTGAAGTAGTGGTCGGGGAGAGCGGCGAAAAGCACGCGGCAGATGTCGGCGTTCTTGACCATCGTTGGGGAGGAGGAGGGGTTGCTGGGGAATGATAGAATGAGCTAGTAGCCCGGCCAAGCTGTCACTGTCGTTTGGACAAAATCACTGGAGGAGGGAGACTCTAGTAAAAGACTTGGCTTCACTATATTCTTGAAAATGGCAACATAGTACATTTATTGTCAGCGAATAGCATTAATACAGCTCAGTAGCGTAGTACAATAACAATAATTGTCGTAGGAAATTACAAATGTTATTTATTATATTTTTTCCGAGCACTGGTCGAGGGTGTCGAACGTGGTTCGGTGTAGCATCTACGAAGGAGCCACGTACATGCGGGAGATTGCAATTTTCGCCTGCCTCTAACCGTAGACCGTGCTGAAAACCTCCTGCTCCTCCTCGTTGTGTTCGCGTTTAAGACGGAGTTGGATGACCAGTGGACGAGTCAAGATGCCAACTACTCCGGCTCGTGTCAAGATCTGCCATCAATGTCCGCGCAACTTGTAACCAGACTGAGGGGCTGTCCGTGAAGTACATGATGCTGTTATTAGCGTACTCCGCGTACGTGGGGCCGTTGAACTTCTTGCCACGGGTTCCACCACCAGATCCCGACAATCACGTGCTTGCAGGTGGGCGTCTTGGACGGTATAGCATGTGGCCAGCAGAAGCGCCCCACCACTGTCAACAGTACGTAGCGGAGATTGCCCTGTGGATAAACTCCTCTTTTGGTGGTGTCCTATCTTTGGCTTGGTGGTGGTACCCTTTTCACACTCCGAGTTTGGGTGGAGCAACACCTTTTGATGACAGTCACTTTCGATTTGGCACTGCCAAGAGACAACGGACCGCGACGAAGACCTCCGAAGAAGCCAGTGAAACTGGCCCCCTGACCATGGGCGAAAGTCCCCCATACTGGGGCCAAGGTAAAACAGGGGTAGGTCTTCTCCGCTGCGCGCGCCGCGGGGGCAGCGCAGCTGGCAACCGAGAGGCGAAGCCATCCCAAAGACAACCCAAGGGGAAGGTGCGCCGGTCGCGCCGTAGCGAGTCGACCTCCTGAACCAATGTGAATTCCTGCTCTTCTCGATCCCTATCCAAGTCACCGACCCGTTCGCGAGCGCGAACGCCGGTCCCACGAAGTGAGCTCCCCAAGAACGTGATGCCGCCGTTGAGACCCAGTACCTGTTGTTTTTATATAGTAGCACCAAGCACTAGATACTCTTCGTCCAGCGATGCGCCTGGACAAATCTGCACTAGATCGTCAACCGAGCTACGACCCGAAGAGCAGAGCAAGTCGTCCTCCAGGAAGAGGCCAGGGATTCCGTCAAGATGGCACGTCGGGACAGCCCAAGTGGTTAAGAGGCAAACCCGTCCATGCGTCCAATGTCCCCTGCATGCAGATTGCTCCGAATGCGTGAGCAGCCCAGCCATCCGGTCAAGAGTGCACAACAACCGACTAATCCAGGACTTGATCAACGGACCGAGCCATGTGACCTTCGGGGTGTGTCCCCGTGAAGCCCGAAGTATCGAGCCAGCAGAATGAGAAAGTGAGGAGGAGAAGGATTGAGTCATGGTAGAAGAAAAGTGAACCACCAGACATCGAAAAGCCGACGAAAGGTTGATGTTGAAATGGCCTTCTATTTGGTGTTATTTTTTACTTTTTGTTTTCTATAGAAGCCTTATATGCAGTAAGACGCAAGACAATGTCTGGTGTCTTTCGTTAGCATCCGCAACACTCGCAGAGTGTTGCGGTGCCGATGTTCTTATGAAGTCAGATATTGCGCTGGTGTTGGTGGCGTTCATGTCGATCTCTTGAGTAGTACCCATGGTTGCGAGGAACTTCGCGGCTTTGAGCCTCGCCGTTGATGGTTGCTCCCAGATAATACCAAATAGTTTGTTCGTGATCGGTCGGAGTTCCTGCATGGTGTCATCCTTTTTGTCCATCTGTTTCCGGAGCTTCTTGTCCAGAGTATTAACGCGAAGAAACGCTCTGTAAAGCGGACTTGCTTTCTGGAGCTGTCGTATCCCGTGGAGAGTCACTTTGTCACGAGATTTACATGGATTCTCGCGAGCTGATGGAAGTAGAGTACCGTTGCTGTGGCGAGTAGCCATGAGTGATGGTGTGTCCGTTTGAAGCTACCGAAGGGACGGCACTCCAGATGAGCAACCTCAACGAGATCCGCCAACGCAGTAAACAAGAAAACATAGGAAAGAGTAAGAGGCAAGAATGAGCAGCCAGCTCACTCTAGAATCAGCAACCAAATAATAAAGTCGACTTCCTACTCTGGCCAAGTAGACGTGGACTAAGCAGTCTGGTGACCTCGAGAACAAATCTCGGGCACCTTAACCACAACAGTTGAGTGTCTTCAAGACGTGATCTCGGGCATCTCGACCAATCAAAGACTTCCTCTGCCTAAGTGCTACCAAATCCATCTTTCAGCTCACTGCAGGGTGAGCTGAAAGATTGCGACATAGTAGAACTTGGTGCGATGCAAGACAGAATGCAAGACAGAAACACAACGCACAGGCGATTGAGAACCGACACCGCGCCCGTGCGACAGCAGCTTGATGGGGTTCTCCGCAGCACTGAGCACGAAAGGATCGACCGGCTAGAAAGCAGGCTCGACGATACGCATGATGACCTTAGGGCGTTCAGCACTAACATCAACGCGACAATCACCAACATGGGCACCGGAATTTCAGCTGAAATCGCCGCGTTGAAGGACACTGTTGCAAATCTGGTGCAAGGAATGGCAACTATGGTGCAAGGGGTGGACCAAGCTCAGCAAGTGGCTCAAGAGGTACAACGCTTAGCTCAAACGACAGATTTGACACGTCATAACGCTCAGACTCCTGCACCAACTCAGCGTTCTCCTCAAACACCTCCAGCAATTTGGAGTGGCAACAGCCCATGCGACGCCCAGTGCCGCCGACGGATATGTGCCAGCTGCTGGCAGTAGTGTTGGAAGCTCTCAGGGATTAAGTTTGCGGAAAATGGATGTGAAGCCTCCTGTTTTCGCTGGTGAGATCGATGGAGTCAAGTTGAACAGCTTCATTTTCCAGTTCGAGTCGTATTTCCGGCAAAAGGGATACGATCTCATTCAGCACGACGATTTACTAGCCATGGAGCTTAATCAGTGCGTGCAAAAGAATGCTCTGGTCTGGTACGAGCGCTACATGACGGATGATTTGTCAAACAAGTTGTGGAGTGCCTTGAAATTGGAGATGACAATCGAGTTTATGGAGCTAATTTCGAGGAGAAAATTCGCAGCGGATTGCTTTCAATCAAGCAAACCGGATGTTACGTTGGATATGTGGGCAAGTTTCGAGAGCTTACCGCATAGTTCCAGTTGATCCATTAACGGCAATGAATTTGTTTCTCAACGGGTTGTCTGACGTGTCGATGAAACGCGAAATCCTGAGAAAGAAGCCGAAAGACTTGAACTCCGCTATTCAAGAAGGATTCCTTGAGTGGGAGCTGAAGGAGAAACCTGACCAGAACAACTCAAGCGAAAACAAAACAAAAGGCAAGAGTGGTGGTCAGCATTTCAAGAGTGGTGGTCAGCATTTCAAGAGTGGTGGTCAGAATTTCACGCCAGCTCTTCAAACCAAATCGACACCACCCGCAGCTCGACGGTTCGGGAAAGGTGGTCGAGGAGGAAACAACACGGTGAAGTCTGACAAAACCTGCAGTTTTTGCAGCCGTGGACCGCACCGAGAAGAAGATTGCTGGTTTGAGCACCCGGAAAAGCGCCCCAACTCCAACACCAACAATGTGAACCACAAAATCCTCGCGATGCTGGAGCAAATGGTGGTGGCTGGCAACCAGACCCATCATGACAGTGAGCATTTAAACGAGTAAGTCTGCTTGATGTAGAGCGATCAAGTGGGCATTCTCGCAAGCTCAGCAGACTAAAGTGGGACTGTGAAAGCTGCGTGGACTCTACGAGAAAACGGAGTGAATCGACAACACATGTGCGTTCTGTTTGTGATGAAAAAATCATGAAGACCAGAAAAATGATTACAATGAACAACAAAAAGATGAAAACAAGAAAAACGTGTTGAATATGTGTGGTAGCGTGACAAGTGGAGTGCAATCTATGGAATTTGAAGACGACGACCAGGTGACTGCCAAGTCGGGTGATTCCTTTTCATTGCCTCGTGAATATTTCTGCCTTTTGCATACGAACAGCACTGTTCAGTGCACCCGTGATGATTTAATTATCACGAACTTCAACTTTATCGACAGCGGAGCCTCCATAAATGCTGTCAGCCCAGAATTTTGTCAACGAGTTCGATTGGAAGACAAGATTGAAGACCATGGAGTCGAAATGTCCATCACATTGGCGAACAAGCAGGAAATGAAAGTTCCCAAGAAGACAGTGCGGCTGCACTTGTTTATTGAAGCTTTCACTCCTTATGTCTACGAATTCTTGGTCCTTCCGGTGCCACAAAACCAGGACGTGCTGCTTGGCATGCCTTGGTTGAAGGCCGTCAACCCGGACATTGATTGGATTGAGGAAACAATTAAGCCTCGACAATTGCCCTCGGAGGAGGAAAAAGCGAAGAGGCCCAAGAAGAAAAAGAAAGTCAAGCCGCGCACTTTGTCAATGCCGCATAAGCCAGTACTTCAAGTTGGAAACAAGCGAGTGTCAGTTAGCGGAACAACCACCAAATCGTGCCATCGATATTTCAGTCAGGGGTATTACTCGGTGACAAGTGGAGAAACAAAGTTTATCAGCGGTAAACAATTCAAACGACTGCTTCGTAAACCTCAAGAGCTGGAGTGTGTATTTGTGATTCGTCCAGCAACTGAGAAGGAGCAGACAGCGGAAACAAAGCATTCACAGACGTGGAAGATTATGTCGACCAGCCTGTGTATTCGGTACTGAAGCGCCACCAAACTGTGTTCAGACAGAAGTTGCCGCGTCAGCTACCACCAGAAAAACACGGGGTTCACGAAATGGAGGTAGATACAAACCAATCTATTTTCCGACAGCAATGGCGTCAGTCGCCAGCCCAAGAACAGGAAATCCGAGCGTGGTCTGAGGAAATGCTGCAGGCTGGATTGATTCGACCTTCGTCGTCTCCTCACGGAGCACCCACATTTTGCGTGAAAAAGCCCGTTGGTTGGCGAATTGTTCACGACTTCCATGCAATGAACAACCACACAGTTCGCCGGACACTGCCTATGCCAAGGAAAGACATTATTTTCGAAAAGATGCAAGGAGCGTACTGGTACAGCTGTATGGATCTGCTCAGTGGATACTATCAATTTCGGATGCGCGATGCAGACATTAAGTACACGGCGTTCCAAACTGCGGATGGTTCTTTTGAGTATCTCATAATTCCGATGGGGTTATCAAACGCACCTGCTACTCTTAACGACGGAATTCGAAAGCTGTTGAAAGACTTAGCTGACTTTTTCCTCTCCTACTTCGACGATATTAACGTCTTCACCAGTGGTCAAGATATCGACACGCATCTTGCCGCGTTGGATAGAGTTCTAAGTCGTCTTGAGGAGAATCAATTCTACGTGAAACTAAGCAAGTGTGTATTCTGCTCTGCTGAGATACCTTGTTTGGGAGATTATATTGGACGGAGTGGCGTCAGAATCGACCCCAAGAAAGTTGCAGTACTACGTGGTTGGCCACGACCGGTTACGATGAGTGAATTGCAGTCTTTCTTAGGGACAGCGACTTACGTACAACGATTCTGTGAAGGATTCGCAAATGATGCTGGTCCGCTTTTCGAGATGCTGAAATTAAAGACAATCCACAGCGAAAGTCAAAGCTAGTGTGGACTAGTGAGCTTGTGGATCACTTCCAGCGACTCAAGGAGCGGATTTCAGCCACACCAGTACTAGCGATTGCCGGCTTTGAGAAGCGTTTCCACCTACGAATGGACGCAAGTGATTTTGCCATCGGTGGAGTTCTTTTTCAAATGGAAGAACACGACGGACAGCTAGTCGAGCGTCCCGTAGCATTCCAAGGGCGCGAATATAAAGGCGCAGAGAAGAATTATTCCATCCGAGAGAAGGAATTGCTGGCGATATTGTTTGGTTTGCGTGTGTGGCGAGTCTACTTGCTGGATAAGCCATTTGTCGTCGAAACCGACCACAAGTCGCTGGAAAGTGTGTTCTCACAAAAGAGCATCTCACGGAGAATCGCAGATGGTACGACAGCGGTTGTTGACGAAGCCATTCAGCGTTACGACGAGGACTTGCACACGGATACTATCTTACGAGCGCTAAAAGGCCAGCCATCGACTGGTGACGCGAAAATCAAGTTCATTGATCGGTATTTCCTTGACGGAAAGAAACTCATGTACTGTGGGCCAAATGATGAAGCACCTCGGCTTGTTGTGCCTGTCATTGATGAACTAGTAAACGGGTTGCTGTTTGAATGTCACGACGTGGAGGTTTATGGACATCCAGGAATTGAGCGGACGCTTCGACTGGTGGAGGAACACTACTACTGGAGACACATGACGCGAAGTGTGAGAGCTTACGTGAAGTCTTGTGAGACTTGTCAGAGAACGAAAGCTCGAAACATGAAGCCGCCTGGATTACTCCAAAGCCAACCCATATCTCGCGGGCGATGGACACATGTTGCAATGGAATTTATTGTAGCACTGCCTGTGACGAGATCAAAGTTTGACTCGGTTTTCGTAGTTGTGGACCAGCTTACCAAGAGAGCCCACTTTGTGCCATGCAAAGGCACGGCTACGGCACGTGACATTGCCGAGCTATACCGAGACCGAATATTCGTTCGAGAGCAGCGAACATTTAAGGTACTTCTGCCTGATGATACTGAAGGCGAGTTAGTGGAGGATATCGTGGACTACAAGCGCGTCCGTGGCAAGACCGTGTACAAGGTCAAGTGGCTCGGACAAGCCCGTCAGACATGGGAATCATTCGATAATCTGAAGTACGTTGGCGACCTGATCAATCGCTATCACGAACGGAAAAGATCGAAAAGGGTCTCATCTTAAGCGGAGGGAATGTCACGAGATTTTCATGGATTCTCGCGAGCTGATGGAAGTAGAGTACTGTTGCTGTGGCGAGTAGCCATGAGTGATGGTGTGTCCGTTTGAAGCTACCGAAGGGACGGCACTCCAGATGAGCAACCTCAACGAGATCCGCCAACGCAGTAAACAAGAAAACATAGGAAAGAGTAAGAGGCAAGAATGAGCAGCCAGCTCACTCTAGAATCAGCAACCAAATAATAAAGTCGACTTCCTACTCTGGCCAAGTAGACGTGGACTAAGCAGTCTGGTGACCTTGAGAACAAATCTCGGGCACTTTAACCACAACAGTTGAGTGTCTTCAAGACGTGATCTCGGGCATCTCGACCAATCAAAGACTTCCTCTGCCTAAGTGCTACCAAATCCATCTTTCAGCTCACTGCAGTGTGAGCTGAAAAATTGCGACACACTTGCTCCACCACTTCGAGTTGAGAATGGTGCGCTGCAATAATTAGGCTGCCCGCACTGATAGCTGCCCAGGTTGTATCGTTGCCGTGTTGGTATAACACCCAGCCTCCATTCCAAGTGCCCTGTGCTGTCTTCTTGTAGGCGACGTCCAGGACCCATGCTTTAATATCGGTTGGCGTTGGGTGGTGGTTTGCTATGTTCATCATTTGCTGGCACATATCTAGGCATATTCCTTGTACCCTCTTCACAGGATTTCTTTTCCATGCACTCGATATGGCCTGAACTTGGTATTGTCCTGCTGTGATAACTGCTGCTACGGGTGACTTCCTTATTGCTGTGGTTATCATTGAAAACCGCCTCAACTCTTAGCCTCCATAGCATCGCGGGTGTAGTAGTCGACCATATTTGCCATAGCAGGCTCATCGCTGCGGTATGTTGGTACGTCCATCTTCCAAAGCACTGTTGTGCAAAAGCCAAAAAATGATCGAGATAGGAGCTGCTGACCTGGTCGGTGGTGGATGCCATCTCGACGTACCCGTGGCAAGAAGTTCAACGGCCACGTACGTCGAGTACGCTAACAACAGCATCCTGTACTTCATGGACAGCCCCTTCGGTCTGGCTACCAGTTACGCGGAGATTGATGGCAGATCTTGACACGGGCCGGAGTAGTTGGCATCTTGACTCGTCCACTGGTCATCTTGAACGCGTACACAAACGTGGAGGCGCAGGAGGGCTACGGTTGGAAGCATGGCGAAAATCACAATCTCCCGCATGTACGTGGCTTCTTGGTAGATGCTGCACCAAACCACGTTCGGCACCCTCGACAACTCTCTGTTGCGTGAGATCCTGTTCAACGGCATGCGCAATGGCGCGCGAACTGGTGGGCTGTGATACGAAGCGTCTCAACAAGATTGCCTTCTCTTCAGCTCGACATCATCTACATCACCAACTCGCAGAAAGGCAACTGGTGCGTCAAGAGCAACATCATGGCGGACGACGGCACAGTCAGCAACTCGAGTTTTTTCTCCAACTCACCGCGCACTCGGAGCTGGAGACGGACGACGGCTACGCTATGGGCCTCTTTTTCCTCCCTTCTTGCCTTCCTTATCTGCAGAAGAACTTTCGGCAGGCACCGAGGTTGACGACGCAATGGTCGTTGTAAACGTGACGATAAGGTTGTTGTTGGTCATCGGGTCGTCATCGGCGTGCCTCCGGCCATCTTCGCCTTCAGCATGGACCTGGAATCGTGCAGACCTGAGGGCAGTGGCTGCATGGGAGAACTCATGATGAGGCTCGGCATCATTTTTATTCTACGTCTGGCAAATTTCGTCCACGGATGTCTTGATGAACGCCACGTAGAACAAACTCGCGTACGAGTTCACGAAGTGGAACAAAACGTTTTGCCGATCAAATGGTCCTCGTTCTCGGTATCTGTGCGGTCGTGAACTGGTTAAGTTTCCCGGTGATCATGCTGTACACATTGTTCATACCGGTAAATCCCATCGAGACCCGTTCCAGAACATCTTCGCCAAGTTCTACGTCAAGTCGAGACTGGCCCCGGCGTACCGCAAGTACGAACAGATCCCGTTCTGAGGGGTTGGAAAAGCTGTAAGAGAAGTGGTTTAGCTGGACGTTTGCAAGCGCTGTGAGAGATCAAGGGCTACTTCGGAGAGAAAGTGGGTCTTTACTTCGCGTGGCTCAACCCGTAATGAAGTACATGTCACTAGAGCGTTTAAGCAGTTCAGAACGAAACGAAAATCTGATAAGTTCTGATAATTCTAAGCAAAATTCGTTTCGTTGTCGTATTTGGAGACGATAAGTTGCGTGGCTGCTCTACAGCACGAAACGGAATCAGACATGTTTTCAGTATGAATTTTGCGGCCTGCTCCCTGCCGTGGTGGACTCTAACAACGACGACGACATCCTCACATGCCGCAGCGTGGCGAGGGAGCTGCCTTCTGCATC
The DNA here is from genome assembly GCA_012656105.1 of Phytophthora syringae. Lineage (NCBI taxonomy): Eukaryota > Oomycota > Peronosporomycetes > Peronosporales > Peronosporaceae > Phytophthora > Phytophthora syringae. The sequence goes on along the minus strand of JAAKBD010000541.1, from coordinate 593,790 downwards.
AAGCGTGAAGCAAGTTCATGACTGGGAAGCGGCTGTACGACTAGGCTGCTCTGGCTTATCAATTCTGTACTACAGTACTTATTATAGTACGTGTCGTGTTCGCTTTGGCATCGACAAGATCACGGATGCTATTCTACTGTTTCACGCACCGCCAACACGTCTACTATTATAAGCCGTGATGGAGCTTCTGTCGCAGCTATTTCCTCGTAGCTGCGACAGAAGCTCGAGTCAGCATTATCATCCTGTTTTACATCACATCATAGCGCTCAACCACCAGCGTGTTGCTCAACTTGGGGGCTCTTGTGGTGAAGAAGGAGGGGGAGGGGGGCGTCCTATAGCTCGCCATATCGCCGAGAAGGCTGTCGTTTTCGCTGCTGTCTGTAGCAGCAACAGCAGCCATTGCTATCTTAGAGGGGGTTAGATGTAAAAATCATTTGATGAGCGACTTTCGTTTCGTTGGTGCTGCTTACGTGCCATTTTGGGAGTTCGTTCTGAAATCGCATACCAATTTTTTTCGTTGTGAAAGTCGTTTTTGTGCTGCAGCTTAAACGCTCTACTCACTACACGACGAGGTTGATCGCTCCAGCACCTATCGGCTGTGCACCGTTCGCTGCTGCAGCTTTTACTACGAAAACTGGAAGCGCTACAACTCGACACTGGCGCTCGAGTGGGGCATGTCCAACTTTGAGGAAGAAGAGGTGGAGCGTCCTGAGTTTGAGGGACAACTCACAACTTCTCCCATTAACGGATCCGAGGTACTCTACATGTACTTCAGCCCACAAACACGTTTTCGTGGTCACTGGTAAGGTGAAATTGTTAGACTGTTCTGCAGTGAGGCTGACCGATTCTCGTTTTCTATTCAGTTGTTTATTGCGATGCTCATCCTCTTGGTAGTCGGCATCGTGGCTGGCATTTTCATCTTCCTACGTCGGGCGGAAAGAAATGTTCACGGTGGATGGCGTGAAAATGGGCGGCACTGCGGCTTCCACGATGAACGCCGTTCAGTTGTTTCATTCGGTACGAGCCGGGTCGATGTTCTACTCAACTCTGGAAGACGACGACGGGGAGCAAGCGAAGGCTGATACGGTGAAGGGTTTAGTGGATCATACTTGGCTTTCGCTTAGCCGCCGCTCTTAGGAAGCACCCCGCACTAGCCACTAAGCACTTCTCCACGACCTTATCGATGTTGCGGTCCGTGTCGTTTACCTGTCCGCCTTGTTGAGCACCGCGCGAGGATACGAGTGTCCATAATGGTTTTCACCAAATTGTGCAAAAGAGCTTGAAATACTCAATTTTTGCACGCTGTTAGTGGAAACGTCTCTCATTTATCTCTACAGACCCCTCTATGTTAACCAGCCCCGATCACAGTGTACAGCAAACCCAGGTGGCACGTAGCTCGTTGCGGGCCTCTTATATACGCACATACACGTACGCAGTGTACCGGTTGTTAGGCGTGGTGGTGCTACACCTCGTGGTGGTGCTGGCAGTGGGACGTTGGGTGCTGGAGCCCTCTGTGTGTGTTGTGGTCACTCCATTTCGGTTTTGAGAGTGGTGGCACACGATAGCGTGGACAACATAACCTAAACTGTTGGTGCTTCAACTTTTTACTTTGGTGCTCTTATTGTGAAAACCACGGGTTATGTCCAATTTATTTGCTAATCGACCGTTTTAGACCACTAATAAGACCACTTCGCTATATATAAACGGACCGCAGCCTCTAATTAAACGACTATCTCAGAATTACACTCCGTTTTATTGGACCGCCTGTGATTCGTATATATACACACCTCGTCGAATGCCCATGGTTGAATGGGCATTCTGAGCTTCGACCATTTATATAAAAATGCTATGGAGCGGGCCAATCAATGACCTTAGTAGTTCGGCTATTCGCCCGCCTTTACTGCGGCTAAGTATCGGGCTGTTGTGAATCGGTTCCGGTTGCCTCCGTTGGCGCAACGGAGACCGTCGCAGAAAGCGACAGCGTAAGTTGGACGGACGAGGCTGGAGAGAGGAAGAGTAGCTGTACAGGGGTACTGAAGTATGCAGCAGTCAAGCTTGCATGAGGAAGAAGCTTAGTCTTGAATAGGTAAGGTCAGAAGCAAGTGCTACGAAGAAGAAGGAAGAAGACAAGAGCGAGGTAAGCTGTTTTTCGCACTATTACACTTGACTACGTTTTCTGACGCGTGCACACGGTGACATGAACCAGATCGGGTTCGTGAGAATGCAGCTAAGCCGGTTTCAGAATGCTCAATCTAATTAATCTGCCCGAGCGGCAAGAGCTCGGATTAAAAAGCCAAAACTCTGAATTATACCCTGATTTAATATGTTTGAGCTCTCGTTTATTAGCAATAAATTACCCTATTCCCTCCACTTAGCTCCCATTTCCGAAGGGACAAAGCATTCGACGATCACAATACACCTCCGTCGTGTAAAAGTCTCTGATGACGCTGCCGATCCAGCGCTCGCGGGAGTGCGAGCTCACGCGCGAGTGGGAACTCAACGCCAGCAGCCTCGCGGGCTTACAGCACCACTCGCAGCACGTCACATGGGTCCAGGTGGACGCTGCCGTCGTCTCCGTCTCGAACGGGGCCATCGAACTGCACGCGGACACTCCGGAGGACACGACGCTTCAGTTTGCAGGCGCCGTGGGAGGGACCAAGACGCTGCACCGGCTCTTTTTCGAACGCAGCTGCCACAGGTGGACACTTTGTCTCCCAAATGTCCAATTGGAAATAGTATTCAGATAATTGACAGATTTTTGTGATGCAAATTGGCAGAATGGTCAAGCGAGCGTGAAGGTGCAACTGCCGGTACCAAGTGGACTCACGATGGTGTTTGGGTCACCACCTGCAGACGCAGCGACCAACGAAGTGTTTGTGGGCTCATCGCAGAACTCGTCGGTCGCTGTCGAGCTGCCGTGCATCAAGGTGCGTCTTGGTGGAGTGTGTGGGGAGGGACAACAGGAGACTGACGATGATCTTTCGTGGGGCAGAATGCAGCTGACGCTTTCCACGATGTGGAGTTCGTGTGGGACGACAAGTGGCTGCGCTGGTATGTGGACGAGCTGCTTCTGCTGGAAGAGTTCGTCCAAGATACTGGAGACGGAAGTCAGAGTGACGGGGCAAGGGACGTTGTTGTGGAACTGAGAGTGAAGAGCGTAAGTGGTGGAGACGCCACGCTAGCAGTGGAAAACGTCGTGTTGAACTCGGGTGATGCTGCTGATCCGTTGTGCGCTCCACGACATTCGACCTCCAGCAACTGCCGAGCCCAAGAGTGTACGTTCGGTCAATTGGTTTGGTCGCGTTTCGTTGCATCTTTGATTGTGACCTTGTTTTTCTTTCATTGAAGCTTTTGCCCCGCGACTTGGCTCTATCCAAGGATCACTTACAGCCGATGAAGTGGAGGCGTACATTGACGAGGTGGCCTCAGCATTTCCTCTGATCACAAAAGTAGAGGAGCTTGGGCGGTCAGTGGAAAACCGACCACTGCGTGCACTCTGTTTAGGAGCCTGCTATGCTCCTGAGGACCAGTACGTCCCACAAGCGCTCTTCACAGGTCTGCACCATGCACGCGAGGTACTTCATAGATGTTTGCTTGCTTCGATTCGACTGTTGCAAACTCACGTTTCCTCCTATTTGCGCAGCCAATTTCCATGATGGTGCGTATTTATCGACATTGGTGTGGTGTGGATGGTAATAACTTGCTAAAGGTTGTCAATGCTGGTTGTTCATATTCAGAACCTTGTATATACGATTGATATATTGACAAATGACTACCGCAACGGAGACTTGGCAGCTCTTGAGCTACTGTCATCGCGTCAGCTGTGGTTTATACTGGTCGTAAACCCGGACGGCTACGCCCACAACGAAATGTTGCGTGTGTGGGAACACGATGAAATGGGCCAGCGCAAAAGTGCAGCACCAACTTGTGACAAGAGTCCCCGCGATGCAGGCGTGGACTTGAACCGTAACTACGACGCTTGCTTTGCTCGGGACAGTAAAGGCAGCAGCAACGACCCTTGCGGTGACGACTACAATGGCCCGAGAGCTTTCTCCGAACCCGAGACGCAAGCTGTTCGTGAACTCGTGGAGCGAAATACGTCCAACTTCAGCGTGGCCCTCAACTATCACTCGTACGGCAAGTACTTCAACTTGCCATTCGCTTGCAAGGCAGAGGGAGAGCCTACCGAGCCGAACAACGCAATATTCGTGGATTTGGCACGCGAAATGTCACGATTTAACGGATTCAACTATGGCCAGTCCTGGAAGGAAAGCAACCTATACACCGTGAATGGTGAGACGAGCGATTGGATGTGGCAGGCGCACGGTATTTTCGCCATGTCGCCAGAAGTAGGCCCTTCGTTTGAGACAAAAGCCTCCCCTGGGTTCTGGCCACCCCGTGACGATGTCCCTATGTTGTCAACGGAGCTTCACTACTCAAACTTGTACATCGCACGCATGGCGGGTCCCAAATATTCGCTGGTCGTGAAGGGTGTGCAGCTGGGTGCCATTGATGACAGCGGATCGACCTCTTCATTTGTGTCTGTTGAGGTAGCGGTCTCAAATAATGGATTACGTCCAGCCTCGGCAGAGCTGCTTGGGTCGATGTTCATGAACGGAACAGGTGCCAGTGATTCTATTGCGCTTGAGCTGAAGGCGGAACCGGAGGGCACAGATACGGATACAACTGAAAGGGTGTACACCCTGCTCATTCCTCATTATGGGGACGATTTTCATCAGTCCATGAAGGCGATTCAGGAAATCTATCTCGTTATCAGAGATGATTTGAGTTGTCATCTCTTCCGTGTCGGTAAGCTGTGGCGACAATACTATGGAACGGGAATGGACTCAAACTAACGCTGTGACTATCGTTTTGCATTGTGAACGTAGCTGTTCACTTCCATACGACCGCCGAAAAACGAATATCCCGGATTTTCAAACTTGGTCGGCTCTCGCATTACCTCGTTGTGGGGCTTGCGAGCAGTTTGGTGCCCCCAAAAGTGCAGCTGATGGGATCTCAAGGGCGCGAAATGGCTCCATTGTATGTTCTGACATTGCCGATGTGTCAGAGTCCGTTCGGACTCGGAACATCATTGTCCCGGTAACTAAATTGACAGGAAGCTTTGCCAGTGGCTCCAGCGTTACAGACTCGCCGGATACTGCGGCTTCAAATGCTACAGCCAGTTCCAAAGCCATTACCACGAACACAACTTCCAGTGGTAGTGTATCGGCTGAGACTGGTACCAACCAGCGATCCTCTGTCTCATCAAATGTGCCATCGACTGTGTCATGGTCTGGGCCAGTTGCGATGGCAGCACTTGCAGCATTTGTGCTGCTTGTGGTTGGTGCCATATTCTTTCGTCGCAGACACCGGCAAACCGACAAGAAGAGAGCAAAAGCAGCCTCAGGCGTGCAAAAGAAGCGAACCAACGTGCAGTACTCGCGCATTGGTGAAGATGCTGTGAACTCCCCGGCGGCGAGAGACAACCCGCTCAATTATTACGCTGAAGACGAAGAGGGTGATGTACTGGATGCCGAGTGTGGTGAGAGGGGTCGAACTACTGGCGATGAGGCCACCGTTGTGGTATCTCAAGAGCGAGTGCAGTCTCCTCGTCGGACAGCGAGGACAATGCGCTCGTTGAGCGAAGATATCGTGTAATTTTCCCCATTCCTAGCTCGAGCAAGTAAGTACAACCTGATTTACTCGCTCAAAGGTATACGCAAAGCCCACAAAGCTAAATGCAGCTTTGGAAAACTTTTCCATCCCTAACACGACTTGAGAAGTTGCTAGCAAAGGCAAAGATAGTTTCCTCGCGCACGCGATTGTACAGGAAACGAATAGGCTTCACTTCGCGCCATTCGCCTTCGAAGCTGCCAGCTAACCGAGACACTGTAAACCTCTCTTGGAGCGACCAGAGGACTTGAGCACAAGCATGCAGCGTGACGAGTGCATCTACAACTTGATCCCGAAAGTACGCGTCGAGCCTGTCAAGCCGGAGCGCCACCGCTCCAAGTTCGACCCCAATGTGCAGCCGACAGGAACTACCTTCGGCGTGCGCGGCTCAACCAAACTTGAGGGTGCAAACCTGGGAACAGCCCAGAAAACCGGAAAACCTTCCAGCGCGCGAGGCTTCGGTCATCTGCCTGCTAAACCTGACCCCAAATATTTCGTTCGCAAGGGCGAGCGGAGCTCTTCTGCTGTTGTCACAACAAAGCGTAAGTGGTCAAACAAACTATTTCCCGGTCATCATCAAGTAGACTAACTTTGTTTTTACTTCTCGTCTCAGCGGGCAAGTTCAGTTATTCCGGACCAACGAGAGCGTCTGTGGTCAAGAGAGACGATAAGCCGATCATGGGACTCAAGTCTGCCAAGAACTTCGTCACAGCCAACGCTGTCGAAACAATCCTCGCTGTACCAGGCTATCGCGCACGCGCGACGAACGAACCCCCGCAGTATATGAAGAAGGAAGACTACGGCCAGGTGCCCCGATACCTGAACCAAGTGAAGGACGAGATCGAGCGTGAGAACTCGATGATCGAGGAGTTCGTGCGGCAAAACCACAACATGATGGAGGAAGACAGCCGCGACCGCGTTGACCCGATGGACGAGAGCGAGCGTTTGCAACTTGTAGACGCGCTCAAATCCAAGTGGGATCATGTCAACACCAAGTACCAGAAGTTGTGCCACAACGTCGTCTTCGACACGCTGGGCAAGGTCCGGCGAAAAGAGACTTTCGAGAAGGAGCTCACACAGCTCGAGAAAGACATCCAACTGCTCGAAAAGGGCCACGTCGTCATCATCCAGAACAACGACCGCTACTGAGCCATCCGCGCCGTCCACAGGATCACAAGTTACCAAACTCGTGACAATAATCCCAAGCAGTTCAGTCAGTCCCATTGCCTTCCTTACCTAGGCCCACTTGACAACACAATACATTAGCTTCCCCTCTGCTCGGAATCTGCCTCTACGCGCTTGCACGCAGCTGCGAGGGTGTCCCCGCTGCGAGCTTCTCCACTTCGTTTGCAGCTTCCTGGATGCGATATACGATCGACCGCAACTCTTCCACCGAGCACGAGAACGCCACCGTCTGGAGTTTCGAGTCGGTAGCACTAGGCGACTGCAGCTTCAGCTCAACGAAGTACAGTGGTTCGTGGACACTCCCCGCACTGCTCGAGCGTAGCACATAGTCCAGTCTCCAGGACACGCCCACCACATGAGCAAAGTCGAAGCCTGCAACAACCAGTTAGTTTCACCAATAGAATCGTAAAAAACAGTGTTTTTCAACGTGGAAACTCACTGGTATTTTCGAGCACGAGCTCCACACCCGGCACTGCAGCAGTCAGCGCGGACAGAAGCTTCATCTGAAGCTCTTCGTCTTCCACCCCGAGCGTGTAGAGCTGCTGTCTACAGTCGTAGGAAATTAAGATAATGTGTTTTAGTTTAAACTTTATAGACACCTCCATCTTTATCATTTTTGCAGCTCCCACCGCCGTTCTGCGGGGGTTCGAGCCCCGCGTCTCTAGCGCAAGTCGCCACGATGGCGCACATGGCTGCGAAGGCCTCGGGGTCGGTCTCGGGCGGCTGATCGCCAACGTTTGAGCTGTGGAGAAGCCCTCCGGTCATTTCAGACGTTGCGGCGCTCGCCAGCGACTGCAGAGACGCAGCTGAGAGGCTGGAGAGACGATTCAGAGCGTGGCGAGGCACCGCGGACGCGTCAACGGCCAGGAAGGAGGTCGCATCGTCCGCGGCCATTTTTCGATCTAATTTGAATTGCTTTTACAAAAGTTTTCGTAGGTTTGTAGCATTTTTGTTAGTTTAGAATAAAATTAGAAACTCAAAATCGCGTTTGAACACGCACAAAAATCTAATTTCAAGCAGATAGTTTGCGGATATTTTCTGTGTTCAAACATTTTCGTATCCCCAGAGGCACGGACTCCTTCAACAAGTTGGTCATTGGGCTTTCGGATTACTACCTTCTTGGTAGATGCAGTAGTATTGGTGATCGAGCTGCGAAGGGGTAGCGCCGCTTTGGCGCTCATAAAGCGGCCAGCTCAGCCCCTGTGCTCATTGCCTGTGCACCGCCACCCCCAAGAACGCCATCGAGCATGTCCGAGCTAGTTCCAGGCTTTGCCTCGCAGGGGTGGTGCCCCTGTGCTGCCTCCTGGTCGTCATCCACTGCTACCTTTTTACCGGTTGCGACCAACAAGTTCATGGAGATCACTCACTTCTATCATGACAGTCATCACCCACAGTACGGCAACAGACTACGAGCGACGACTCAAACGCTGTCAAGCCGAATTAACGGCTGCCAACAGCTTCAACAACTTAGATCGCTAGATGCAGCGATTCCATGAAGAAGCGCTACTGTGTGCTCTTCGGCTGTCTCAGTTGATCTCTCAGCGCTAACACGCAGTAACTCGTTGCGATAAAGCACATTATTTCGTTTCGCGGGGAAGCGGCACTTTGCTTTCTGTATCGCATGCAACTCCTGCGCCACATCCGTCGATTTGGAACTTGAACTCGCTAGAGCAGCTGACGCAACAGGCTGCGGCATCGCTGGAACATTGTCCAGCCCGTAGGCCGCCCTTTTTGTGCTTGCACGGAGTCTCCTCTGGACCTATCACTGGTATATCCGCTGTTTGGCGCTGGGAAACCAATTCCACGGGGCCTTGGGCACATGTCGAAGCTGCTCCACAAACTGCAGGAAGCGCAGGTTGGACACGCCGCTGTCGTTCACTGAGAGCGGCAAGTCATCGGGCGTGATAGCTGAGTGGGCTGTCGAAGGCATGGACCAAACGGTCACCCAAGCAGGAATTTTGAGTTGGTCACCCCGCAACCGGTGATCCAAACAATAAAAACAAACTGGTTGACTTGCAGCCACCAGGTGACCGCATTAAAATGTGGAGAGTCCAGCTGTTATTAATACCGAGATGTCAAACATAGCACCAAAGCTGGAATGGACATGGTGGATAGAATGAATACGGAAAACATCTACCAGTAGTTCTCTATTGGATTCAGACTCAAACGACACATTGGCAGATCTCGAATACCGAGCTGCTTGACTCGCTACTTGACGAACTGACCGTTCAGTTTGTCGCAATAGCTTGCGACTTACGCGTAGGAGACGGTGCTCGTGGAGTACTGGCAGAGCGAGCCCGAGGGACCAGCGCCCAGCTTCTTGGGCTCGCCGGACGTGGAGCCCTGCGACCACGCACACACGTCCACCTTCTTGCCCTTGATCTTGATGTTGGAGATGGTGGCCTGGTCGCCCCAGTTCTTGTTCACCGTCACAAGGCTCACCTTGCCGTTCACGGCCAAGACATTCTTGAGGCTCACCTTGCGCGACTTGCCGCCGCACGTGCCGCACGAGCGGTAGAGCTTGCCGAAGTCCTGCGCGTAGAACCCCTCGATGGACACGGAGCCCTCGCCGTTGTGCTGGATGACCTTGTCGTCAGCCGAGCGCGCACCGCCGCCGATGACCTTGGTGACGCTGCCGGCCGAGCCACCCTTGATGCTCAGCGCGTCCTCGCACACGTCCTCCCACCACACGTTCTGGATCGTGCAGCCGCTCTGCTCGCAGTGCACGCCCTCCATTTGGTCCTTGCCGATGATCACGTTCTTGAGCGTGGCACCCGGCTCCACCATGAACACGGCCGACTGCCACCCGCTCTCCTTCTGACCGCCGCACTTGACGTTCGAGCGCGCGTACGTCTTCATGCCGCCGTCGAACGTCTGGCCCTTCTTGACCGTGAACGGCTCCTTGTAGTAGACCGTGCCCTTGCTAGCGGGCCACGACCCGTCGGGCATGGCAGCTCCCTCAGAGCGCATGGAGGCGCCCGAGGCGACAGCGGACACGGCGGCGAGCGCAACAGTGATGGCGGAGAAGGCGTTGACCATGGTTATTGGTAGTAGTGTTGGTTGGTGCTTCGTGGAGTGGTTGGTGGTTTGCGGTGAGAGCGCGAATTGAAGAATGAGGTGGGGAGTGCGCGACTTTCGCTACGCTGCCACGGTGCCGCTGCAGAGTGCAACCGAGGCGCACCCGCAGTCTGTCGGTCAGCTTCCAAAGCACAGGCAATGCCATCAGTGCAAATCATGTCGTTTAGATCCGTTGTCGTTGACGCCTGCTCCGGTGTTCCAGATGCACGTGTAGCAGCAGCGCCTAGAGGGAGGAGTGTAAACGTACATTGTTATCACACGATATAGCAGATACCAGATAGAGACGACGGGCAGCAGTCCGCCACATGGCCAGATAGATGACCACCGCACTCGTTTGCCACATGCGCCGACCAAACTGCATTGCTGAGAGCAATTTGACATTTCTTGGTGCCCACCGTATTGTCCGTCTATGCGAGGAGGCGACCCCGCCCTCCCGCAAAAGCAAGCAAGTAAGCGTTCTTGCCTGGACTGTCAAATTGACGAACAGCACGCCCTGTACTGAGCTCACGTCGTTTGAAGATACCTTCTGTGGAGACGTTCCGCCGCGATGTGCACCGGGTGGCGACTACAGCAACACCGTGTGGACGGCGCTGCAAAACGTCAACACGTAAAAAGAACGGACAGCGGAACCATCGTCGCTCGATCGCCGCGGTGCGTTGACCTTCCTGAGCCCTCAGTCAGTATACATGTACGCCGTAGCAGCAGCAGCAGCTGGCTTGGAGGCGCGCCAGCGTTTGGATGTTTGGGTATGACCTGCGTGACTGCCACGTTGAATAGGGATTAGGCAAAGGTAAAGCTGAGTGTTGTCGGCCCGTAGCATGCAATTGTCACCCCATGCAAAAATACAAGGCCAACCGATATGTTGCTATGCATTACTCATTTCCAGTTTTAGCGATATTCGCATCAATATAGAACCACAAAAGTAATTACCAGCGACTTTTTGCGGATATTTTTAATTCGTAGACTAAAGGGCTAATCTGTGGTGCAAGCATTTCTGCAGATAATGGCTAGACTAATAAGGATCCAATCTGCGGTGCAATAAGTTCTGCAGATAATTACTAATTCGCAGACTAACTAACGGGACTAATCTGCGGTGGTCGAGCGCTGCGACGCGAAAAGGCATCTTGCCTCGGGCAGGCCTCGTGATCTAGCAGTAACACCCATCAGGTCTTCACGAATGGATCGCGCTGTCTGGGGTGATTTGGGACGAGCACGAGAAACGAGGAACCAGCGAAACTACAATGTTGCTTTCGAACAGCAAGACGTTTTGGAATATGTGAAATCAAAAATTGCCTCTGCAGCGACTGGAGTGTCGGAGGCGTGAACCAAGACTCCCATTCAATCAGCGCTTTGGACTTGGTCACCCGTAGCTGGTGATTCAACGACTGGTCACGCACAGTCATCTCGTGAGCGAGCGCACACACCTGGATAAATTGGAGGGGGGTCTCTAAGTGAGATGGTGTAAATGAAGGCAACAACTCAGACCCAGCAAGCAAATACTAGTCAATCATAGCACCAATATTGGGATGGAAATGGTAGATATAAGGAAGAAGGAACACATCTAGCTTTCTATTGGTTTCGGACGACACATTCACGTCGATGTACATCTACAGCTACACTACTCTCGCATGCCCACTTGTGCGAGCGCTCACACCGAGCAACTTACTTGACGAACTGACCGTTCAGTTTGTCGCAATAGCTTGCGACTTACGCGTAGGAGACGGTGCTCGTGGAGTACTGGCAGAGCGAGCCCGAGGGACCAGCGCCCAGCTTCTTGGGCTCGCCGGACGTGGAGCCCTGCGACCACGCACACACGTCCACCTTCTTGCCCTTGATCTTGATGTTGGAGATGGTGGCCTGGTCGCCCCAGTTCTTGTTCACCGTCACAAGGCTCACCTTGCCGTTCACGGCCAAGACATTCTTGAGGCTCACCTTGCGCGACTTGCCGCCGCACGTGCCGCACGAGCGGTAGAGCTTGCCGAAGTCCTGCGCGTAGAACCCCTCGATGGACACGGAGCCCTCGCCGTTGTGCTGGATGACCTTGTCGTCAGCCGAGCGCGCACCGCCGCCGATGACCTTGGTGACGCTGCCGGCCGAGCCACCCTTGATGCTCAGCGCGTCCTCGCACACGTCCTCCCACCACACGTTCTGGATCGTGCAGCCGCTCTGCTCGCAGTGCACGCCCTCCATTTGGTCCTTGCCGATGATCACGTTCTTGAGCGTGGCACCCGGCTCCACCATGAACACGGCCGACTGCCACCCGCTCTCCTTCTGACCGCCGCACTTGACGTTCGAGCGCGCGTACGTCTTCATGCCGCCGTCGAACGTCTGGCCCTTCTTGACCGTGAACGGCTCCTTGTAGTAGACCGTGCCCTTGCTAGCGGGCCACGACCCGTCGGGCATGGCAGCTCCCTCAGAGCGCATGGAGGCGCCCGAGGCGACAGCGGACACGGCGGCGAGCGCAACAGTGATGGCGGAGAAGGCGTTGACCATGGTTATTGGTAGTAGTGTTGGTTGGTGCTTCGTGGAGTGGTTGGTGGTTTGCGGTGAGAGCGCGAATTGAAGAATGAGGTGGGGAGTGCGCGACTTTCGCTACGCTGCCACGGTGCCGCTGCAGAGTGCAACCGAGGCGCAACCCGCAGTCTGTCGGTCAGCTTCCAAAGCACAGGCAATGCCATCAGTGCAAATCATGTCGTTTAGATCCGTTGTCGTTGACGCCTGCTCCGGTGTTCCAGATGCACGTGTAGCAGCAGCGCCTAGAGGGAGGGAGTGTAAACGTACATTGTTATCACACGATATAGCAGATACCAGATAGAGACGACGGGCAGCAGTCCGCCACATGGCCAGATAGATGACCACCGCACTCGTTTGCCACATGCGCCGACCAAACTGCATTGCTGAGAGCAATTTGACATTTCTTGGTGCCCACCGTATTGTCCGTCTATGCGAGGAGGCGACCCCGCCCTCCCGCAAAAGCAAGCAAGTAAGCGTTCTTGCCTGGACTGTCAAATTGACGAACAGCACGCCCTGTACTGAGCTCACGTCGTTGCAGGATACCTTCTGTGGAGACGTTCCGCCGCGATGTGCACCGGGTGGCGACTACAGCAACACCGTGTGGACGGCGCTGCAAAACGTCAACACGTAAAAGAACGGACAGCGGAACCATCGTCGCTCGATCGCCGCGGTGCGTTGACCTTCCTGAGCCCTCAGTCAGTATACATGTACGCCGTAGCAGCAGCAGCAGCTGGCTTGGAGGCGCGCCAGCGTTTGGATGTTTGGGTATGACCTGCGTGACTGCCACGTTGAATAGGGATTAGGCAAAGGTAAAGCTGAGTGTTGTCGGCCCGTAGCATGCAATTGTCACCCCATGCAAAAATACAAGGCCAACCGATATGTTGCTATGCATTACTCATTTCCAGTTTTAGCGATATTCGCATCAATATAGAACCACAAAAGTAATTACCAGCGACTTTTTGCGGATATTTTTAATTCGTAGACTAAAGGGGCTAATCTGTGGTGCAAGCATTTCTGCAGATAATGGCTAGACTAATAAGGATCCAATCTGCGGTGCAATAAGTTCTGCAGATAATTACTAATTCGCAGACTAACTAACGGGACTAATCTGCGGTGGTCGAGCGCTGCGACGCGAAAAAGGCATCTTGCCTCGGGCAGGCCTCGTGATCTAGCAGTAACACCCATCAGGTCTTCACGAATGGATCGCGCTGTCTGGGGTGATTTGGGACGAGCACGAGAAACGAGGAACCAGCGAAACTACAATGTTGCTTTCTGAACAGCAAGACGTTTTGGAATATGTGAAATCAAAAATTGCCTCTGCAGCGACTGGAGTGTCGGAGGCGTGAACCAAGACTCCCATTCAATCAGCGCTTTGGACTTGGTCACCCGTAGCTGGTGATTCAACGACTGGTCACGCACAGTCATCTCGTGAGCGAGCGCACACACCTGGATAAATTGGAGGGGGGTCTCTAAGTGAGATGGTGTAAATGAAGGCAACAACTCAGACCCAGCAAGCAAATACTAGTCAATCATAGCACCAATATTGGGATGGAAATGGTAGATATAAGGAAGAAGGAACACATCTAGCTTTCTATTGGTTTCGGACGACACATTCACGTCGATGTACATCTACAGCTACACTACTCTCGCATGCCCACTTGTGCGAGCGCTCACACCGAGCAACTTACTTGACGAACTGACCGTTCAGTTTGTCGCAATAGCTTGCGACTTACGCGTAGGAGACGGTGCTCGTGGAGTACTGGCAGAGCGAGCCCGAGGGACCAGCGCCCAGCTTCTTGGGCTCGCCGGACGTGGAGCCCTGCGACCACGCACACACGTCCACCTTCTTGCCCTTGATCTTGATGTTGGAGATGGTGGCCTGGTCGCCCCAGTTCTTGTTCACCGTCACAAGGCTCACCTTGCCGTTCACGGCCAAGACATTCTTGAGGCTCACCTTGCGCGACTTGCCGCCGCACGTGCCGCACGAGCGGTAGAGCTTGCCGAAGTCCTGCGCGTAGAACCCCTCGATGGACACGGAGCCCTCGCCGTTGTGCTGGATGACCTTGTCGTCAGCCGAGCGCGCACCGCCGCCGATGACCTTGGTGACGCTGCCGGCCGAGCCACCCTTGATGCTCAGCGCGTCCTCGCACACGTCCTCCCACCACACGTTCTGGATCGTGCAGCCGCTCTGCTCGCAGTGCACGCCCTCCATTTGGTCCTTGCCGATGATCACGTTCTTGAGCGTGGCACCCGGCTCCACCATGAACACGGCCGACTGCCACCCGCTCTCCTTCTGACCGCCGCACTTGACGTTCGAGCGCGCGTACGTCTTCATGCCGCCGTCGAACGTCTGGCCCTTCTTGACCGTGAACGGCTCCTTGTAGTAGACCGTGCCCTTGCTAGCGGGCCACGACCCGTCGGGCATGGCAGCTCCCTCAGAGCGCATGGAGGCGCCCGAGGCGACAGCGGACACGGCGGCGAGCGCAACAGTGATGGCGGAGAAGGCGTTGACCATGGTTATTGGTAGTAGTGTTGGTTGGTGCTTCGTGGAGTGGTTGGTGGTTTGCGGTGAGAGCGCGAATTGAAGAATGAGGTGGGGAGTGCGCGACTTTCGCTACGCTGCCACGGTGCCGCTGCAGAGTGCAACCGAGGCGCAACCCGCAGTCTGTCGGTCAGCTTCCAAAGCACAGGCAATGCCATCAGTGCAAATCATGTCGTTTAGATCCGTTGTCGTTGACGCCTGCTCCGGTGTTCCAGATGCACGTGTAGCAGCAGCGCCTAGAGGGAGGGGAGTGTAAACGTACATTGTTATCACACGATATAGCAGATACCAGATAGAGACGACGGGCAGCAGTCCGCCACATGGCCAGATAGATGACCACCGCACTCGTTTGCCACATGCGCCGACCAAACTGCATTGCTGAGAGCAATTTGACATTTCTTGGTGCCCACCGTATTGTCCGTCTATGCGAGGAGGCGACCCCGCCCTCCCGCAAAAGCAAGCAAGTAAGCGTTCTTGCCTGGACTGTCAAATTGACGAACAGCACGCCCTGTACTGAGCTCACGTCGTTGCAGGATACCTTCTGTGGAGACGTTCCGCCGCGATGTGCACCGGGTGGCGACTACAGCAACACCGTGTGGACGGCGCTGCAAAACGTCAACACGTAAAAGAACGGACAGCGGAACCATCGTCGCTCGATCGCCGCGGTGCGTTGACCTTCCTGAGCCCTCAGTCAGTATACATGTACGCCGTAGCAGCAGCAGCAGCTGGCTTGGAGGCGCGCCAGCGTTTGGATGTTTGGGTATGACCTGCGTGACTGCCACGTTGAATAGGGATTAGGCAAAGGTAAAGCTGAGTGTTGTCGGCCCGTAGCATGCAATTGTCACCCCATGCAAAAATACAAGGCCAACCGATATGTTGCTATGCATTACTCATTTCCAGTTTTAGCGATATTCGCATCAATATAGAACCACAAAAGTAATTACCAGCGACTTTGCGGATATTTTTAATTCGTAGACTAAAGGGGCTAATCTGTGGTGCAAGCATTTCTGCAGATAATGGCTAGACTAATAAGGATCCAATCTGCGGTGCAATAAGTTCTGCAGATAATTACTAATTCGCAGACTAACTAACGGGACTAATCTGCGGTGGTCGAGCGCTGCGACGCGAAAAAGGCATCTTGCCTCGGGCAGGCCTCGTGATCTAGCAGTAACACCCATCAGGTCTTCACGAATGGATCGCGCTGTCTGGGGTGATTTGGGACGAGCACGAGAAACGAGGAACCAGCGAAACTACAATGTTGCTTTCGAACAGCAAGACGTTTTGGAATATGTGAAATCAAAAAATTGCCTCTGCAGCGACTGGAGTGTCGGAGGCGTGAACCAAGACTCCCATTCAATCAGCGCTTTGGACTTGGTCACCCGTAGCTGGTGATTCAACGACTGGTCACGCACAGTCATCTCGTGAGCGAGCGCACACACCTGGATAAATTGGAGGGGGGTCTCTAAGTGAGATGGTGTAAATGAAGGCAACAACTCAGACCCAGCAAGCAAATACTAGTCAATCATAGCACCAATATTGGGATGGAAATGGTAGATATAAGGAAGAAGGAACACATCTAGCTTTCTATTGGTTTCGGACGACACATTCACGTCGATGTACATCTACAGCTACACTACTCTCGCATGCCCACTTGTGCGAGCGCTCACACCGAGCAACTTACTTGACGAACTGACCGTTCAGTTTGTCGCAATAGCTGCGACTTACGCGTAGGAGACGGTGCTCGTGGAGTACTGGCAGAGCGAGCCCGAGGGACCAGCGCCCAGCTTCTTGGGCTCGCCGGACGTGGAGCCCTGCGACCACGCACACACGTCCACCTTCTTGCCCTTGATCTTGATGTTGGAGATGGTGGCCTGGTCGCCCCAGTTCTTGTTCACCGTCACAAGGCTCACCTTGCCGTTCACGGCCAAGACATTCTTGAGGCTCACCTTGCGCGACTTGCCGCCGCACGTGCCGCACGAGCGGTAGAGCTTGCCGAAGTCCTGCGCGTAGAACCCTCGATGGACACGGAGCCCTCGCCGTTGTGCTGGATGACCTTGTCGTCAGCCGAGCGCGCACCGCCGCCGATGACCTTGGTGACGCTGCCGGCCGAGCCACCCTTGATGCTCAGCGCGTCCTCGCACACGTCCTCCCACCACACGTTCTGGATCGTGCAGCCGCTCTGCTCGCAGTGCACGCCCTCCATTTGGTCCTTGCCGATGATCACGTTCTTGAGCGTGGCACCCGGCTCCACCATGAACACGGCCGACTGCCACCCGCTCTCCTTCTGACCGCCGCACTTGACGTTCGAGCGCGCGTACGTCTTCATGCCGCCGTCGAACGTCTGGCCCTTCTTGACCGTGAACGGCTCCTTGTAGTAGACCGTGCCCTTGCTAGCGGGCCACGACCCGTCGGGCATGGCAGCTCCCTCAGAGCGCATGGAGGCGCCCGAGGCGACAGCGGACACGGCGGCGAGCGCAACAGTGATGGCGGAGAAGGCGTTGACCATGGTTATTGGTAGTAGTGTTGGTTGGTGCTTCGTGGAGTGGTTGGTGGTTTGCGGTGAGAGCGCGAATTGAAGAATGAGGTGGGGAGTGCGCGACTTTCGCTACGCTGCCACGGTGCCGCTGCAGAGTGCAACCGAGGCGCAACCCGCAGTCTGTCGGTCAGCTTCCAAAGCACAGGCAATGCCATCAGTGCAAATCATGTCGTTTAGATCCGTTGTCGTTGACGCCTGCTCCGGTGTTCCAGATGCACGTGTAGCAGCAGCGCCTAGAGGGAGGAGTGTAAACGTACATTGTTATCACACGATATAGCAGATACCAGATAGAGACGACGGGCAGCAGTCCGCCACATGGCCAGATAGATGACCACCGCACTCGTTTGCCACATGCGCCGACCAAACTGCATTGCTGAGAGCAATTTGACATTTCTTGGTGCCCACCGTATTGTCCGTCTATGCGAGGAGGCGACCCCGCCCTCCCGCAAAAGCAAGCAAGTAAGCGTTCTTGCCTGGACTGTCAAATTGACGAACAGCACGCCCTGTACTGAGCTCACGTCGTTGCAGGATACCTTCTGTGGAGACGTTCCGCCGCGATGTGCACCGGGTGGCGACTACAGCAACACCGTGTGGACGGCGCTGCAAAACGTCAACACGTAAAAGAACGGACAGCGGAACCATCGTCGCTCGATCGCCGCGGTGCGTTGACCTTCCTGAGCCCTCAGTCAGTATACATGTACGCCGTAGCAGCAGCAGCAGCTGGCTTGGAGGCGCGCCAGCGTTTGGATGTTTGGGTATGACCTGCGTGACTGCCACGTTGAATAGGGATTAGGCAAAGGTAAAGCTGAGTGTTGTCGGCCCGTAGCATGCAATTGTCACCCCATGCAAAAATACAAGGCCAACCGATATGTTGCTATGCATTACTCATTTCCAGTTTTAGCGATATTCGCATCAATATAGAACCACAAAAGTAATTACCAGCGACTTTTTGCGGATATTTTTAATTCGTAGACTAAAGGGGCTAATCTGTGGTGCAAGCATTTCTGCAGATAATGGCTAGACTAATAAGGATCCAATCTGCGGTGCAATAAGTTCTGCAGATAATTACTAATTCGCAGACTAACTAACGGGACTAATCTGCGGTGGTCGAGCGCTGCGACGCGAAAAGGCATCTTGCCTCGGGCAGGCCTCGTGATCTAGCAGTAACACCCATCAGGTCTTCACGAATGGATCGCGCTGTCTGGGGTGATTTGGGACGAGCACGAGAAACGAGGAACCAGCGAAACTACAATGTTGCTTTCGAACAGCAAGACGTTTTGGAATATGTGAAATCAAAAATTGCCTCTGCAGCGACTGGAGTGTCGGAGGCGTGAACCAAGACTCCCATTCAATCAGCGCTTTGGACTTGGTCACCCGTAGCTGGTGATTCAACGACTGGTCACGCACAGTCATCTCGTGAGCGAGCGCACACACCTGGATAAATTGGAGGGGGGTCTCTAAGTGAGATGGTGTAAATGAAGGCAACAACTCAGACCCAGCAAGCAAATACTAGTCAATCATAGCACCAATATTGGGATGGAAATGGTAGATATAAGGAAGAAGGAACACATCTAGCTTTCTATTGGTTTCGGACGACACATTCACGTCGATGTACATCTACAGCTACACTACTCTCGCATGCCCACTTGTGCGAGCGCTCACACCGAGCAACTTACTTGACGAACTGACCGTTCAGTTTGTCGCAATAGCTGCGACTTACGCGTAGGAGACGGTGCTCGTGGAGTACTGGCAGAGCGAGCCCGAGGACCAGCGCCCAGCTTCTTGGGCTCGCCGGACGTGGAGCCCTGCGACCACGCACACACGTCCACCTTCTTGCCCTTGATCTTGATGTTGGAGATGGTGGCCTGGTCGCCCCAGTTCTTGTTCACCGTCACAAGGCTCACCTTGCCGTTCACGGCCAAGACATTCTTGAGGCTCACCTTGCGCGACTTGCCGCCGCACGTGCCGCACGAGCGGTAGAGCTTGCCGAAGTCCTGCGCGTAGAACCCCTCGATGGACACGGAGCCCTCGCCGTTGTGCTGGATGACCTTGTCGTCAGCCGAGCGCGCACCGCCGCCGATGACCTTGGTGACGCTGCCGGCCGAGCCACCCTTGATGCTCAGCGCGTCCTCGCACACGTCCTCCCACCACACGTTCTGGATCGTGCAGCCGCTCTGCTCGCAGTGCACGCCCTCCATTTGGTCCTTGCCGATGATCACGTTCTTGAGCGTGGCACCCGGCTCCACCATGAACACGGCCGACTGCCACCCGCTCTCCTTCTGACCGCCGCACTTGACGTTCGAGCGCGCGTACGTCTTCATGCCGCCGTCGAACGTCTGGCCCTTCTTGACCGTGAACGGCTCCTTGTAGTAGACCGTGCCCTTGCTAGCGGGCCACGACCCGTCGGGCATGGCAGCTCCCTCAGAGCGCATGGAGGCGCCCGAGGCGACAGCGGACACGGCGGCGAGCGCAACAGTGATGGCGGAGAAGGCGTTGACCATGGTTATTGGTAGTAGTGTTGGTTGGTGCTTCGTGGAGTGGTTGGTGGTTTGCGGTGAGAGCGCGAATTGAAGAATGAGGTGGGGAGTGCGCGACTTTCGCTACGCTGCCACGGTGCCGCTGCAGAGTGCAACCGAGGCGCAACCCGCAGTCTGTCGGTCAGCTTCCAAAGCACAGGCAATGCCATCAGTGCAAATCATGTCGTTTAGATCCGTTGTCGTTGACGCCTGCTCCGGTGTTCCAGATGCACGTGCAGCAGCGCCTAGAGGGAGGAGTGTAAACGTACATTGTTATCACACGATATAGCAGTACCAGATAGAGACGACGGGCAGCAGTCCGCCACATGGCCAGATAGATGACCACCGCACTCGTTTGCCACATGCGCCGACCAAACTGCATTGCTGAGAGCAATTTGACATTTCTTGGTGCCCACCGTATTGTCCGTCTATGCGAGGAGGCGACCCCGCCCTCCCGCAAAAGCAAGCAAGTAAGCGTTCTTGCCTGGACTGTCAAATTGACGAACAGCACGCCCTGTACTGAGCTCACGTCGTTGCAGGATACCTTCTGTGGAGACGTTCCGCCGCGATGTGCACCGGGTGGCGACTACAGCAACACCGTGTGGACGGCGCTGCAAAACGTCAACACGTAAAAGAACGGACAGCGGAACCATCGTCGCTCGATCGCCGCGGTGCGTTGACCTTCCTGAGCCCTCAGTCAGTCAGTATACATGTACGCCGTAGCAGCAGCAGCAGCTGGCTTGGAGGCGCGCCAGCGTTTGGATGTTTGGGTATGACCTGCGTGACTGCCACGTTGAATAGGGATTAGGCAAAGGTAAAGCTGAGTGTTGTCGGCCCGTAGCATGCAATTGTCACCCCATGCAAAAATACAAGGCCAACCGATATGTTGCTATGCATTACTCATTTCCAGTTTTAGCGATATTCGCATCAATATAGAACCACAAAAGTAATTACCAGCGACTTTTTGCGGATATTTTTAATTCGTAGACTAAAGGGGCTAATCTGTGGTGCAAGCATTTCTGCAGATAATGGCTAGACTAATAAGGATCCAATCTGCGGTGCAATAAGTTCTGCAGATAATTACTAATTCGCAGACTAACTAACGGGACTAATCTGCGGTGGTCGAGCGCTGCGACGCGAAAAGGCATCTTGCCTCGGGCAGGCCTCGTGATCTAGCAGTAACACCCATCAGGTCTTCACGAATGGATCGCGCTGTCTGGGGTGATTTGGGACGAGCACGAGAAACGAGGAACCAGCGAAACTACAATGTTGCTTTCGAACAGCAAGACGTTTTGGAATATGTGAAATCAAAAAATTGCCTCTGCAGCGACTGGAGTGTCGGAGGCGTGAACCAAGACTCCCATTCAATCAGCGCTTTGGACTTGGTCACCCGTAGCTGGTGATTCAACGACTGGTCACGCACAGTCATCTCGTGAGCGAGCGCACACACCTGGATAAATGGGGGGGTCTCTAAGTGAGATGGTGTAAATGAAGGCAACAACTCAGACCCAGCAAGCAAATACTAGTCAATCATAGCACCAATATTGGGATGGAAATTGTAGATATAAGGAAGAAGGAACACATCTAGCTTTCTATTGGTTTTGGACGACACATTCACGTCGATGTACATCTACAGCTACACTACTCTCGCATGCCCACTTGTGCGAGCGCTCACACCGAGCAACTTACTTGACGAACTGACCGTTCAGTTTGTCGCAATAGCTGCGACTTACGCGTAGGAGACGGTGCTCGTGGAGTACTGGCAGAGCGAGCCCGAGGACCAGCGCCCAGCTTCTTGGGCTCGCCGGACGTGGAGCCCTGCGACCACGCACACGTCCACCTTCTTGCCCTTGATCTTGATGTTGGAGATGGTGGCCTGGTCGCCCCAGTTCTTGTTCACCGTCACAAGGCTCACCTTGCCGTTCACGGCCAAGACATTCTTGAGGCTCACCTTGCGCGACTTGCCGCCGCACGTGCCGCACGAGCGGTAGAGCTTGCCGAAGTCCTGCGCGTAGAACCCCTCGATGGACACGGAGCCCTCGCCGTTGTGCTGGATGACCTTGTCGTCAGCCGAGCGCGCACCGCCGCCGATGACCTTGGTGACGCTGCCGGCCGAGCCACCCTTGATGCTCAGCGCGTCCTCGCACACGTCCTCCCACCACACGTTCTGGATCGTGCAGCCGCTCTGCTCGCAGTGCACGCCCTCCATTTGGTCCTTGCCGATGATCACGTTCTTGAGCGTGGCACCCGGCTCCACCATGAACACGGCCGACTGCCACCCGCTCTCCTTCTGACCGCCGCACTTGACGTTCGAGCGCGCGTACGTCTTCATGCCGCCGTCGAACGTCTGGCCCTTCTTGACCGTGAACGGCTCCTTGTAGTAGACCGTGCCCTTGCTAGCGGGCCACGACCCGTCGGGCATGGCAGCTCCCTCAGAGCGCATGGAGGCGCCCGAGGCGACAGCGGACACGGCGGCGAGCGCAACAGTGATGGCGGAGAAGGCGTTGACCATGGTTATTGGTAGTAGTGTTGGTTGGTGCTTCGTGGAGTGGTTGGTGGTTTGCGGTGAGAGCGCGAATTGAAGAATGAGGTGGGGAGTGCGCGACTTTCGCTACGCTGCCACGGTGCCGCTGCAGAGTGCAACCGAGGCGCAACCCGCAGTCTGTCGGTCAGCTTCCAAAGCAAGGCATTGCCATCAGTGCAAATCATGTCGTTTAGATCCGTGCTGTTGACGCCTGCTCCGGTGTTCCAGATGCCCGTGTAGCAGCAGCGCCTAGAGGGAGGGGAGTGTAAACGTACATTGTTATCACACGATATAGCAGATACCAGATAGAGACGACGGGCAGCAGTCCGCCACATGGCCAGATAGATGACCACCGCACTCGTTTGCCACATGCGCCGACCAAACTGCATTGCTGAGAGCAATTTGACATTTCTTGGTGCCCACCGTATTGTCCGTCTATGCGAGGAGGCGACCCCGCCCTCCCGCAAAAGCAAGCAAGTAAGCGTTCTTGCCTGGACTGTCAAATTGACGAACAGCACGCCCTGTACTGAGCTCACGTCGTTGCAGGATACCTTCTGTGGAGACGTTCCGCCGCGATGTGCACCGGGTGGCGACTACAGCAACACCGTGTGGACGGCGCTGTCAAAACGTCAATGTAGTAAAAGAACGGACAGCGGAATCATCAGGCGCCAACGACAACGGATCTAAACGACATGATTTGCACTGATGGCATTGCCTGTGCTTTGGAAGCTGACCGACAGACTGCGGGTTGCGCCTCGGTTGCACTCTGCAGCGGCACCGTGGCAGCGTAGCGAAAGTCGCGCACTCCCCACCTCATTCTTCAATTCGCGCTCTCACCGCAAACCACCAACCACTCCACGAAGCACCAACCAACACTACTACCAATAACCATGGTCAACGCCTTCTCCGCCATCACTGTTGCGCTCGCCGCCGTGTCCGCTGTCGCCTCGGGCGCCTCCATGCGCTCTGAGGGCTGCCATGCCCGACGGGTCGTGGCCCGCTAGCAAGGGCACGGTCTACTACAAGGCCGTTCACGGTCAAGAAGGGCCAGACGTTCGACGGCGGCATGAAGACGTACGCGCGCTCGAACGTCAAGTGCGGCGGTCAGAAGGAGAGCGGGTGGCAGTCGGCCGTGTTCATGGTGGAGCCGGGTGCCACGCTCAAGAACGTGATCATCGGCAAGGACCAAATGGAGGGCGTGCACTGCGAGCAGAGCGGCTGCACGATCCAGAACGTGTGGTGGGAGGACGTGTGCGAGGACGCGCTGAGCATCAAGGGTGGCTCGGCCGGCAGCGTCACCAAGGTCATCGGCGGCGGTGCGCGCTCGGCTGACGACAAGGTCATCCAGCACAACGGCGAGGGCTCCGTGTCCATCGAGGGTTCTACGCGCAGGACTTCGGCAAGCTCTACCGCTCGTGCGGCACGTGCGGCGGCAAGTCGCGCAAGGTGAGCCTCAAGAATGTCTTGGCCGTGAACGGCAAGGTGAGCCTTGTGACGGTGAACAAGAACTGGGGCGACCAGGCCACCATCTCCAACATCAAGATCAAGGGCAAGAAGGTGGACGTGTGTGCGTGGTCGCAGGGCTCCACGTCCGGCGAGCCCAAGAAGCTGGGCGCTGGTCCCTCGGGCTCGCTCTGCCAGTACTCCACGAGCACCGTCTCCTACGCGTAAGTCGCAAGCTATTGCGACAAACTGAACGGTCAGTTCGTCAAGTAAGTTGCTCGGTGTGAGCGCTCGCACAAGTGGGCATGCGAGAGTAGTGTAGCTGTAGATGTACATCGACGTGAATGTGTCGTCCGAAACCAATAGAAAGCTGGATGTGTTCCTTCTTCCTTATATCTACAATTTCCATCCCAATATTGGTGCTATGATTGACTAGTATTTGCTTGCTGGGTCTGAGTTGTTGCCTTCATTTACACCATCTCACTTAGAGACCCCCTCCAATTTATCCAGGTGTGCGCTCGCTCACGAGATGACTGTGCGTGACCAGTCGTTGAATCACCAGCTACGGGTGACCAAGTCCAAAGCGCTGATTGAATGGGAGTCTTGGTTCACGCCTCCGACACTCCAGTCGCTGCAGAGGCAATTTTTGATTTCACATATTCCAAAACGTCTTGCTGTTCGAAAGCAACATTGTAGTTTCGCTGGTTCCTCGTTTCTCGTGCTCGTCCCAAATCACCCCAGACAGCGCGATCCATTCGTGAAGACCTGATGGGTGTTACTGCTAGATCACGAGGCCTGCCCGAGGCAAGATGCCTTTTTCGCGTCGCAGCGCTCGACCACCGCAGATTAGTCCCGTTAGTTAGTCTGCGAATTAGTAATTATCTGCAGAACTTATTGCACCGCAGATTGGATCCTTATTAGTCTAGCCATTATCTGCAGAAATGCTTGCACCACAGATTAGCCCCTTTAGTCTACGAATTAAAAATATCCGCAAAAAGTCGCTGGTAATTACTTTTGTGGTTCTATATTGATGCGAATATCGCTAAAACTGGAAATGAGTAATGCATAGCAACATATCGGTTGGCCTTGTATTTTTGCATGGGGTGACAATTGCATGCTACGGGCCGACAACACTCAGCTTTACCTTTGCCTAATCCCTATTCAACGTGGCAGTCACGCAGGTCATACCCAAACATCCAAACGCTGGCGCGCCTCCAAGCCAGCTGCTGCTGCTGCTACGGCGTACATGTATACTGACTGAGGGCTCAGGAAGGTCAACGCACCGCGGCGATCGAGCGACGATGGTTCCGCTGTCCGTTCTTTTTACGTGTTGACGTTTTGCAGCGCCGTCCACACGGTGTTGCTGTAGTCGCCACCCGGTGCACATCGCGGCGGAACGTCTCCACAGAAGGTATCCTGCAACGACGTGAGCTCAGTACAGGGCGTGCTGTTCGTCAATTTGACAGTCCAGGCAAGAACGCTTACTTGCTTGCTTTTGCGGGAGGGCGGGGTCGCCTCCTCGCATAGACGGACAATACGGTGGGCACCAAGAAATGTCAAATTGCTCTCAGCAATGCAGTTTGGTCGGCGCATGTGGCAAACGAGTGCGGTGGTCATCTATCTGGCCATGTGGCGGACTGCTGCCCGTCGTCTCTATCTGGTATCTGCTATATCGTGTGATAACAATGTACGTTTACACTCCCCTCCCTCTAGGCGCTGCTGCTACACGTGCATCTGGAACACCGGAGCAGGCGTCAACGACAACGGATCTAAACGACATGATTTGCACTGATGGCAATGCCTTGCTTTGGAAGCTGACCGACAGACTGCGGGTTGCGCCTCGGTTGCACTCTGCAGCGGCACCGTGGCAGCGTAGCGAAAGTCGCGCACTCCCCACCTCATTCTTCAATTCGCGCTCTCACCGCAAACCACCAACCACTCCACGAAGCACCAACCAACACTACTACCAATAACCATGGTCAACGCCTTCTCCGCCATCACTGTTGCGCTCGCCGCCGTGTCCGCTGTCGCCTCGGGCGCCTCCATGCGCTCTGAGGGAGCTGCCATGCCCGACGGGTCGTGGCCCGCTAGCAAGGGCACGGTCTACTACAAGGAGCCGTTCACGGTCAAGAAGGGCCAGACGTTCGACGGCGGCATGAAGACGTACGCGCGCTCGAACGTCAAGTGCGGCGGTCAGAAGGAGAGCGGGTGGCAGTCGGCCGTGTTCATGGTGGAGCCGGGTGCCACGCTCAAGAACGTGATCATCGGCAAGGACCAAATGGAGGGCGTGCACTGCGAGCAGAGCGGCTGCACGATCCAGAACGTGTGGTGGGAGGACGTGTGCGAGGACGCGCTGAGCATCAAGGGTGGCTCGGCCGGCAGCGTCACCAAGGTCATCGGCGGCGGTGCCCGCTCGGCTGACGACAAGGTCATCCAGCACAACGGCGAGGGCTCCGTGTCCATCGAGGGTTCTACGCGCAGGACTTCGGCAAGCTCTACCGCTCGTGCGGCACGTGCGGCGGCAAGTCGCGCAAGGTGAGCCTCAAGAATGTCTTGGCCGTGAACGGCAAGGTGAGCCTTGTGACGGTGAACAAGAACTGGGGCGACCAGGCCACCATCTCCAACATCAAGATCAAGGGCAAGAAGGTGGACGTGTGTGCGTGGTCGCAGGGCTCCACGTCCGGCGAGCCCAAGAAGCTGGGCGCTGGTCCCTCGGGCTCGCTCTGCCAGTACTCCACGAGCACCGTCTCCTACGCGTAAGTCGCAAGCTATTGCGACAAACTGAACGGTCAGTTCGTCAAGTAAGTTGCTCGGTGTGAGCGCTCGCACAAGTGGGCATGCGAGAGTAGTGTAGATAGACGTGAATGTGTCGTTCGAATCCAATATGGTAGGCTATAACTTATTATGTGTTTCCTCTCCGTTATACTGGTGTATTTTGTGGTGATACACTCTAAAACCTAATCAGAAGTCACCCCACGGGACGTATGAAATAGAATAGGTTTAACAGCAGTCTCTTTTTCCAGTCTCCAGTACTAATTCCAAGGTGTCGGCAGAGATCTCGCCATGTTCCTGTGCGCGCGCGACGACTCGGCGCGGCCGCCCGACGCCGGCCTAGAGCCCGCGCGCCTTCGTCCCACGTCAGTCGACGCTTCCTCCGCCTCCCCACGCCGTGTTCCCGCCTTCCCTCGCGCTCTGTGGCACTCCAGCGACTCGTCCGCTTATCTGCAGCTTCTCGACGCGCTGACGCGGCTGGTGGCGCAACTGCTGGACGTCCACGCTCTGTCTCCGTCGCTGCGCTTCTCGGCGGGCGAGTCGGTGGCTGTAGACGCTGCCGAGTGGTGGGAGGAGGTCCAGAGACGGAGCCTCGCCCTCGTCCAGCACCAAGAAGCCAGTGGGGACGCAGCGCCGTCCACAGGACGCGGGTTGTGGCCACTCCCAACTCGAGCACGGGAGAGGAAGACGCCAGAGCAGCTGAGACCAGCCACTGCACAAGTGGCAGCAAGTGAGACCTTCCAGGACCTCCCAACGGACGGTCTGGAGGCTGCAGATGTCTTCATACAAGCTCTGCATTTGATCATGAAGACGCTCGAGAGGGTGAACAGGACGCACGAGGCGCAGGAACAGGTTAATGCGGTGGAGACGGAGACATTGGGGCTGGTCTTGGCCAGTGTGGACGAAGGCGTCGGCTTCGCTGCTGCTGAGCTGTTGCAGCTGTGGGCTCCTGTGAGCCAGAAAATGGCCGTGGACTCGGCGGAGAAGCTGACGAGGTTGGTGGGCGTGGCAGTTGTTAATGTGTTATTGCAGCCGCGCAATGTCGGCACTCGGCACGCGTTCCATGAACATGTGTTGCTGCCGTCGTTGCCGCTGCGTGCTTTCCATGGGGCAAAGCAGTGGAAATGCTCGGTGTGTGAACGTGTTTCGCAGACGGTGGCCAATGACGGAGTCCGAGCGGCGTGTGTGTATCGCTGTGCAGCTTGCAACTTCAATCTGTGCCGCGAATGCTTTACGAGGATCCCCAATGGCAGTGGATCCCGGCCCAGTAGCCCATTGACAGGTGTGGCCAAGTCGGCAACAGATAGGTTCTTTGGCTTGGTAGTACCCAAGCTGAAGCGGAAGACAGGTGCAGTTGTAATCCGCCAGATTGCGCAGGAGCTGCGGCGCCGGGTACTGGAACTGTATCCGCACAATTTCCAAGCAGCTGCAGGTTTTGCTCTGCTACTACAGGAGCTGTTAGCGTCCGATGAATGTGCTGGGATTGCGCTAGTACTCTCCCCGCCGGCGTCATTGCTTTCGTCGGGAAGGCCGGCGGTCGCTTGGTTTCCGTTGTTCATGCGCACGTGGACAATGTCGCTGAGCACATTATTGGGTCCATTTCTGCGCGCTTCCACCATGCTCGACGATTCTCCCGAGCTCGATGCAGCTGTGCGAGCATCACAGCATAACTCTGCTGTTGTTGATTGCCTACGTGCACAGTGGACAAATGGCTACGCTGGGTTTCGCGAAACACTGCAGAGTCTCATGCTGACACTAATGGCGGATAGTCAGCACCCCTTGTTGTGGACGCTACGTTGTGCTGGCTGGCGCTAACATTGATGACAGCAGATCCACGAAGGCGTTTGAACTACGATGCTCATGAAAGGCTGGACGGGTTTCTAGTAAATGTTACCACGATGCTGCTCGCCCACACGCTACCTGTGCTGGAGAAGGCCCAGCATAATCCCAGCTATATCGACGCCACATATCATCAGAGTCTCGAACCTGTACGCGTGTACGCAAGCAAGGACTTCCCTGAGGTTCCACTTCATTATTCGCGCCGTACACAAGATGCACGAGACAAAGAGAAAGCTGCTAATGCCGAAGTAGTCGCTATCAATTCTCGCGACAAGAGCTGTATAGCCAAGTACAACACAAGGAGAATGCAGAAGACACATGCTGATGGCGATACGGAAGAAGCTCGGTTATCTTCCACCTACTATCCGCGTCTATCATGTCACGAGGGCGTAGTGTGCGATCGGTGCGAGTTCCCAAACTTACACGGCGTACGGTACAAGTGCGCCTTCTGTGAGGATATGGACTTTTGCAGTGACTGCTTTGAGATTTTCCGCTCCCACCAAGTTGCAACTGACTCCTCATCAGAATCGGAGTCGGAAGCAATGCTTCACAACTCCGACCATGTTTTCATCCGGATTGAGTCGCCGATCCCTGTGTTTGCACTGAAACATTTTCAGCCGCTGCCTGTGGAGTGGCTCACAAACCAGAAACAGAGAGACGACTGCACCAAATCCAAGGAAGGCGTAGACAAAGGACTTGAAGGACCGAACATGGAGTGCGCTGATTGTGGAGACGCACTGGGCAACTCGGGCGAGCCAGACGAAGTTTTCTACAAATGTGCCAATTGTCTTTCAACTCGACTCTTGTGCGCTACATGCTTGGAGCGTGAGGAGAAGCTCAGCAATGGCAACCCGAACGAAATGCACGCGCCTGGACACTTGTACTTTGTGGTTACCGACCCGTGGCGTCATCAGCTGCCTATTCCATGGGAAACACTAGTACGGAAACTCCATTTTCGGAGACTTTTGCATCCGCCGGCACTGATTCCGCGTCGCCGGTTTCCCTGTGATACGGAAGTATTTTACGTGACGCTCAAGTACCTGCATTTTGGGCCGCTTGCCACTCTGTCGCGATGGATGAGTATGGCAAAGGAGCTTCAAGAGTTACAATCTTTCTGTGCATGCGACGAAGAGCGACTTGAATTAGAGGCTCAGCGTCAGAGGAGAGGTCGACAGCGGCCGAATGGAGCACAGCGTCAATCACTGAAGCAGTCTGTACATTACAAAGCCAGCAAAGCTCGCCTCGACGAGATCCGTGTCAAGTGTGTGAAGATGGAGTTGCACCTATTGGCAAGTGCCAATGTAGCCGAATGGTTAGTGTTCTACGCACGGACATGCCGCTGGCTTCTACACACAGCATCTACAGCCCCAGAGTCTACGTCTGGGGCTGTGGCGCAAGATCCTTTCACTGAACCACTATCCCAGTTTTCTGCCATGTTCAGCGGGTTTCCTGAGCATTTCTTCTTCGACTTGTGCGATGTTGTATACCTACTGGGTCTTGAGAAGCTGGACTACCGCGCTCTTGTGTCCCAGTTGAAGAATTCGAAACAAGATACTGCTGCTGCTGAAGTGGTCGACGAGGTCACTGAAGTTGTGGAGCCACTTCTTGTGATGCTCACCCAAATAGTAGTGGCTCCAAAGTTCACAAAGAATCCACATCTCCGGGTGGAAGCGCTACGCTCGCTATCGACACTACTCACGTTCGTTTCGAAAGGTCAACAAGTCCAGCAACGTCCAGGACATCGACGTATGGAGGCATTATTCAAGCGCCATGGATTGCTGTCTCGCTGGCTCATACCTGGTTTGCTGCAATTTCATCACGATATGGATCGCTACAATGCTAGCAACAACGGCCTGGCCTTCACCAGCGCGGCGACCAGCGGGGATCACATGTTGTGGGGATTTTTACCAACGAGAGTATCTGTCATAATGTTGCTGCGTTATCTATGGCAGTTACCAAGCCAACGCCAATGTCTCTTACAAATGCTGAGCATGTCCGACGACACTCCGCAACCGGCATTGTCTACTGAATCGAGCAATGGCAGCACGCAACAGCTAACGGGTCTCGTGAGCGGATTGTGGAGTGATATCGCCAAACTATTTGACGAAGCAAAGAACAAAATCACAGCACTGCGGCAGATTCACGACCTTATCGAGGATTCTCTTGATGGAGGTGCGGTGGTGCTACCATTTCGACGTGATATGCTTGATGGCTACGTGGCGATTAACGCAAAACAGTTGCGCTTGACCATGCGTCTGCTACTGGAGGCGCTAGAGCTGACTTCATGGTTTTCCTCAATCGTCAGCGGTGAAAGCAGCTCCCATTCTCGCTCCCTGTCGGCCCCCGCTGCAGCACTGCGGCACGTATTATTGCAACCGCTGGTTGTAGAGCAGGCAGCACGCACCCTCAGTTTCCTGGTTGCCTCGTTGGCGAATGCACATGAAGAACAAGAGTGGACATTCGCGTTGCCACTGGTTGACGATGGAAAACTGCTTTTGGCGCACTTGATTGTGCTGGTTGTACGTTACGCCGGACACAGCACGCTGAAGTCACCGGCTTCGCCTGCTTCTTCGAGCTTCTGCTCGCCTTCATCTTTCTGGAAGATCGTGCGGTCTAGTGGTGACATCATGGAAAGACGCGTGGGTGACTTGGACACGCATGTGCGTTGGGGGTTGAATGCTCTGTGTACTCGTATTGAATCGGAAGTCTATCTAGGCTCTGCAAGCTTCGACGATGACGATCTGGAAGATGTACGAGAAGAACTAGGACACGAGCTGGATGAAGATCAGGCTCTGGCTCTGCTCGAGAAGCAGGCTGCGTCGACTTCTAGCTCCGTGGATGATACGACTATGGCTAAAAAGCGTATTGGCAAGCGCTTCATCGCAACATTAGCCAAGGATGGACGTTTCGACTTCCGATTGTTTGTGGGCGGGTGTCGCTTTTTGCGACCACCTCGAAAGCAAGATATCAGCTCTGATGATGGTGCAGATGAAGAAGTTGAGGACGTCGAGGATGGCTACCTTTATCTGGATGATTCGTGGGTGCAACGGTTTGTCCGTGCGATGCAGGAAGCGGACGAGATGATTCACGTTCAAGAAGCCATGGAGGCCTGTCTGGGAGACATCCCGGACCATTACCTGGACCCGCTGCTCAGCACGTTGATGACGGATCCCGTGCGCTTGCCATCCGGTAACATCTTGGATCGTGCGGTGATTGCGCGGCATCTTCTGGCCTCGTCTCAACAAGGCGGTAGCACTGGGAGAGACCCGTTCACTCGCGAGCCACTGACGATGACCATGGTGGAGCCGTGTGATGCACTTCGGTCGGAGATCCGAATGTACCTGCGCACGAAGATGCGGCATTTCCGCAAGACCGCGCGTGAGGACGTGCTGGCCACGTGGGGGTTAGGCTGGGATGTGCTCTTCGACAGTAGCAGCGAGACCGAAGCCGACTCGGAAGATGGAGCGGAGGGCAGCACCACCGCAATCAACTCCACTACTGAATAGGTACCCGGTAAGGCATGAGAAATAATTATTGACATGTGACGTTGAGACTGACTTTCTGCCTTTCTGGTGTTGGAGGTTTGCGGAGAAGCGAATTGCTAAGGATTGCAACCAATACCGACATGAGAAGAAGGTGATGTACTGAATCGTGTTTGCTCGTTGCGCAATGCAAGAACAGTTCTTGCTTATAGAAAGCAATCGAGCCAAAGTGCTCGTGCTTACAGGCCGAGCCATCCCTGGTCGCTGAAGAAGAAGCCGAGAGTGGAGCCGCCAGCGATACCGAGGAAGAGGCAGAAGACCATGACGGCACCGCCCGACTCACGGTCCTCCGGGTTCAGGAGACGAGGACCAACACCCATGGTGACCGTCGACAGGAATCCGTTGGAGAGACCGATGATGAGGTTGAGCACGATGTTGTAGACGATGGCGCCCATGTCGTCGTGGCCGAACGAGTACAGTGACGTACCAGCAACGCCCATGAGCAGCAGAGGGATGAAGGCCAGACGGACAATCGATAGACCGAAGCACCACTGGCTGTTCAGGAGCTTGTACACGGCCGCGGAAGTGAGGATACGACCGAAGAAGTCGCCGTAGTTGTACGAGCCCACAATGCCCGGAGCACAGTACCAGTTGCCCGTGACCGTGTGCGTGACGTCCGCGTACGGAGGGGCCAGGTTACGTGAAGCAGCACAGCCGAAGCCCGGGAAGACCGACAGAGAGACGAAGAAGACGAGGAACTGAGCAACAGCAGGCATCCAAATGATGCAGAAGATGCGCCACAAGTTGCTCAGGTTCTTGCCCACTGGCTGGCTGATGAGGTTCTCCTCCTTGGCCGACGCAGCATTGCGCTCCAGCAGGAACTTGACGCACGGCAGGTTCGTCAGACGGCGGTACACGAACAGCGCAACGATCAAAACGACGATGAGGATGCCGAAGAAGAGGTAGAAGGCCAGCTTGGTGGAGCTGCTTGTCTGGTGGACACCGCCCACAGCCAGACGCAGCAGCGTGGCCAGCGAGATGTTGAGGATACCAGCAGTGCCGTTACCGATCTGCACGGCTTGCGAGAACTTGGGGATCGGGAACAAGGCAGCGATCGTGTAGTACGTGGCCTCCGACAACGTGTTACCGAAGCCCACACAGCCGAAGCAGATGAGGACCAGGATGCCGCCCGTCTTCTGGTTGGAGAAGTCAATGGCGCTGAAGACCATGATGAGGATGGCCATGAGGATGAAGATGCCGTAGCCCACGCGGACACGGAACTCCTGCGGGAGCTTCTTGTCGAGGCCCCAGATCATCTGCACGCCCTGGCCCACAACCATGGGCCAGCCGGTGCAGAGCGTCGTGAGGAAGGAGAAGTCGAGCCCCGAGTCGGCGAACTCGACCGTGTAGAAGTCTTGAGCGCTCAGGCACGAGTAGTAGGCCCAGAGCACCGACCCGTTGAGGAACATGAGCGAGAAGAAGATGTTGCGCTCGTTCTGGACCATGTCGTCCCAGATCTCCTGCGGCATGCCGTCGTGGCCCAACTCGACCTGGTCGTCATGCACGAGCTTCTCGGACTTGCTGGGAGACTCCATCAGTTAGAGGGGGGTCCTTTTAAACGACTTGAGACTTGCACGGCGAATTGCAGAATGAGCCTGTGGTGTACTGGAGACTAATAATGCAAAACCTATCGCGATTAACGTCAAGTTTTGCAACTTTCGCATTGGTGGAGGGAGTCTGTGCGTGTCTTCGGTCACCGGCGGGAAAAAGTGCCAAAGGTTAGGGATCACGTGAAAGCCAGGTCTCTCGCCCACATATCGACCAGTTGTGCTGAGACCATGTATATACCGTGTGACTTGCTATGGCCACTTCACCTGTTTGCAACATTTGCAACATGGATGGAGTGGTATTTTGCAAGATCAAATGGCCCTACATCAGCGGTATTAATACAGCGTTCGCTACAAGTTGTACTTAGTCTACAACCTACAACCCGAGCCATCCGTTGTCGCTCACGAGGAACCCGAACGTTGAGCCCGTGGCGATCCCGAGGAAGAGGAAGAAAACCATGACAGCTCCGCCCGATTCGCGGTCTTCCGGCTTCAGCATTCGAGGCGCCACGCCCATAGTGACAGTGGAGAGCAAACCCGTCGAAATACCGATGAGCAGGTTGAGAACGATGTTGAAGGCCAGCGCCCCCATACTGCCGAACGGGAAGGCGTAGAGCGACGTACCAGCCACACCCATGAGCAGCAACGGGATGAAGGCGATTCGTAGCACCGACAAGCCGAACGCCCAGCCCATCGTCACCAGTCGGTACACTGCAGCTGTACACACGACCCGACCGATGAAGTCGCCGTAGTTGTAGCTCCCGATGATACCCGGAGAGCAGTACCAAGTCCCTGTAAGAGCGTGAGCTTCGTCATTGAATGGCGGATACAAATTGCGAGACGCCGCACACCCGAAACCAGGAAACACCGACAGCGACACAAAGAAGACGAGGAATTGCGCGATCGCCGGCAGCCAAATGATGCGGAAGATACGACCCAAATTCGTCAACGTGCGGCCGATCGACTGGTTCGCGAGGTGTTCTTCCTTGGCCGATTTCTCATTGCGGTCCATGAGGAACTTGACCGACGGGAGACTCACCAAGTGGCGGTACAGCACGATGGCGCAGACCAGGACAATTACCAACAGACTAAAGAACAGATAAAAGCTCAGCTTCGTCGAGCTGCTGGTCTGGTGCACACCTCCAACAGCGAGTCGCAGTACAGTGGCCACCGTGATATTGAGCACACCAGCACACGTGTTGCC
Organism: Phytophthora syringae; assembly: GCA_012656105.1. Lineage (NCBI taxonomy): Eukaryota > Oomycota > Peronosporomycetes > Peronosporales > Peronosporaceae > Phytophthora > Phytophthora syringae. The sequence goes on along the minus strand of JAAKBD010000541.1, from coordinate 558,875 downwards.
AATTTGCACCCCGTTTGTGAATTTTTCAACGGGGAAAAGTGCTGCAAAGGTGTAGTATGTGGCTTCAGACAGCGAATTGCCGAAGCCGATGCACCCGAAACACACGAGCACGAGCACTCCGCCCGTCTTTTGGTCGGAGAAATTGATGGCGCTGAACACCATGATGAGGATGGCCATGGCCATGAAGATGCCGTAGCCCACGTGCACCCGTGTGCGCTGACTGAACTTCTTGTCCAGTCCGAAGATCATTTGCAGTCCTTGGCCGAGCACCATGGGCCACGCCGTGCAAAGGGTCGTGAGGAAGGAGAAGTCGAGTCCGGAGTCCGGGAACTCGACCGTGTAGAAGTCTTGAGCGCTCAGACACGAGTAGTAGGCCCAGAGCACCGACCCGTTAAGGAACATGAGCGAGAAGTAAATGAACTTCTCGTGCTTGACCATATCTTCCCAGATCTCTTGCGGCATTCCGTCGCGCCCGATCTCGAGCGGGTCTTCTTGCACGAGCTTCTCGGACTTGGTGGGCGAATCCATGGCGAAGATCGAGTTTTGGTGGTGGAGGCGAGTTGGAAAGTGAAGCTTTCGACGGAAGCTGGTTGCTGGAGATTGACCTGCGTTGGCGTGGTACGCGTGCGGTGCTGAATTAGTCCGCGAAATCTGGGTCGGCTTACTGATCCATGTTGAAGTGAGTGCGCTGTTGGAATGTATTAGAAGGTACCACGCTGACTGCAGAAAAATTAAAGGAGGTACATATGTGCCCGACTCGTGACTCACGAGTCGTTAGGTTAGCATTGACCCGTTGGGCGTTGGAGCTAAGTTTGTGAACATTTTAACTATTCATATTTTGCCTGGTGAACATTTGAGGCAGTATATGTGTATTTTCGAAGCAGTTTGGATTTATAGTGTGAGGTTTGGATCACGCATGAGCCAGTGTTCTTCTGCACCGGTCGTATTCTGTGACACATGTACAACGCGTAGCAACGAATTAAACTGCCAACCCTGAAATGACCCGACCTTGAACACCCAAGCTGAGTACATGTATCACATCTTTGAGTGCATGTATTTCAGTACAGTGTTTAGCAGAAACGAACACGACTGCAATAGCAGTTGCCGGTACCGCAAACCAGGGGGCTCATAATGAACTATCTACTGTATCCCGATACCGCTGCATCGTTTTAAAATCGTCAATTGCGAATTAGAAGCACTATATTTTACTATTCCGTACATGTAGCGCTAAGGCGCTAAGGAGCAGCGATTGCGAAGGGCGATAAATAACATGCTCGAACGGTGATCAACAAAACTTTAAAGTCGGCGCCTGCGCTTGCAAGAGCATTTTGTAAGCAAAACCGACTCTAAACTGCCCGCCGTTGCAGACGGTCTGCAGTGAAACACGCCTTTGACGCGCCGTCCGATTCCTTTTCTCCTATTAATAAACTAAACTCACCAAGTTGGGCGAGCTCAACGCGAAGGCAAGAACGGTTTCCAGCAGCTCAGGTTTTTGCTTTCAAGAGCACTCCAGCGCTGCATGCATGCTTGCCGTGAATGCGTGCACTCGGTGCCTCAAAGCAATTGAAAAACGCATCAATTGATGCGGCATCGTGCGCTTGCAGCCACTCGTTCCGAGAGAGTGAAGGTAGTCTATTTAACCTTAGTTAATAGCTTCCTGGTCACCCACTCGTTCGTTCCGAGTCCAAGGTGGTATTAATACCAGTGACGCGCAGGACGTGGCCTGCACCGATTTGCTTCGATTTGTCCACAGTTGTAGACGAGCAGCACGTGAGTCTTCGGTGAAAAGTGAACGTTGTGGTTAGTCGCCGGCCGATTGCTATATGCACTTCAACAAGCCAACATCGTGTGAATTCATACCCGTGGATGAACACGCTGACACTCGCCACGTCGGGGTCGCCATTCACCTACGACTGCTTGCGGGCTTGAAAACGGAGACGGAGGAGTTACTTACCCCGCATGAAGCGCGCTACTTCCATGGCGGGTATGGATAACCCGCGTCCACTCGAGCGAGCAAGCAGAGCTATAATATACTTGCTGGATCGCTGGCTGAGCTCTATCTCCTGTCGCTGGATTGGACGAACACGGAAAACGCGCCGCGACAACTGGTCAACAAGGGCAGGGCATACCATCAGCAGATCGACACGCCGTCGATCACCTCTGCTGCCCGATTCGCGCCGCGACTGCCAGGCTGCTGCAATCCATGCCAATCGCTGAGTGAGATCGCCATTGCTGTACAGTGTACACGCTTAACTGGAGCTCCAAATTCGGAGCAGCCTGCTCTGATGACACCACCGGTTAGCGCACTTTCACGGCAAGTCTTCCAGCACCTTGTCTTCCACCGTGAAAATGAGCTTTTCGTCTGCGAACCTAGCGCTGCTTCGTTTTTGACCGATTCGGAACCCTGAGCCGGACCACCTATCAAATTAAAGACCCACAAGCGGTCTCCTGACCGATGATGGCGCTGTACCTCCATCCTTTTCTATCATTGCCCGCTCTGTGATGGCCACTGAAGCAGCTTCTCATTCTGCAATTCGCCGGACGTCGAGCAAGCGACAGCAAGAAGCACGATGGAGTCGCCACGCAAGTCGGAGAAGCTCATTCCGGCGCTTCAGGACGAGGAAGCGCTCGAGATCGGACGCGACGGCATGCCGCAGGAGATCTGGGACGACATGATCCAGAACGAGCGCAAGATCTTCTACATGTTCATGTTCCTCAACGGGTCGGTGCTCTGGGCCTACTACTCGTGTCTGAGCGCTCAAGACTTCTACACGGTCGAGTTCGCCGACTCGGGACTCGACTTCTCCTTCCTCACGACGCTCGTGACCTCGTGGCCCATGGTGCTCGGCCAAGGGCTCCAGATGTTCTTCGGACTGGACAAGAAGCTCACCCGGCAGTTCCGTGTGCACGTCGCGTACGGCCTCTTCATCCTCATGGCCATCCTCATCATGGTCTTCAGCGCCATCAACTTCTCCAACCAGAAGACTGGAGCCATTCTGGTGCTCTTCTGCTTCGCGTGCATTGGCTTTGGCAACTCGTTGTCTGAAGCCACGTACTACACGTTCGCTGCGCTCTTCCCGGTCCCCAAGTTCTCGCAAGCCGTACAGATCGGTAACGGAACTGCTGGTATCCTCAACATCACGTTGGCCACGGTACTACGTCTTGCTGTGGGCGGTGTCCACCAGACCAGCAGCTCCACCAAGTTGAGCTTCTACCTCTTCTTCGGCATCCTCATCGTCGTGTTGATAGCAGCTCTGTTCGTGTACTACCGTCTCATGAGTCTCCCGTGTGTCAAGTTCCTGCTGGAGCGCAATGCCGAGTCACTGAAGGCTGAGAACCTCAACACACTGCCACTTGGCAAGACTTGCTCCAACCTGTGGCGGATTTTCCTCATCATTTGGGTGCCGGCATTAGCGCAGTTCCTAGTATTCGTGGTTTCGCTGGCCGTGTATCCCGGTTTCGGCTGTGCTGCTGCGCGTAACCTGGCCCCTCCATACGCTGATGTGACGCACACGGTGACGACGAACTGGTACTGCTCGCCGGGTGTTGTGGGGTCTTACAACTACGGCGACTTCTTCGGCCGTGTGTTCACGGGTGCGGCAGTGTACAAGCTCCTGAACAGCCAGTGGTGCTTCGGTCTGTCGGTGCTGCGCATTGGATTTATCCCTCTGCTACTCATGGGTGTTGCGGGTACTTCACTGTACTCGTTTGGCTTTGACGACATGGGAGCTATTGCCTACAACATCGTACTCAACCTCGTCATCGGCCTGTCGAATGGATTCTTGTCGACGGTGACGATGGGAGTCGCTCCTCGCATGTTGAAGCCGGAGGACCGAGAATCGGGCGGTGCCGTCATGGTTTTCTGCCTGTTCTTTGGTATTGCTGCTGGCTCTACCATCGGCTTCTTCTTCAGCGACCAGGGATGGCTCGGTCTGTAGGCTGCTGTGGTAGCGGCTTCATCTTTTGAATACCCTTTTGTGGCAATGTTGCTTTTGCTGTCGTGCAGCTTGAACTTTTGTGTGGACATGGCTGGCCAAGGTGAGCATGGTCATTTGCATTTGCATTGGTGTTCACGAGATCGGCCGACTTGATTAGCGGTTGAAGTGCAGGTGTCTGGAATTAGGTACAAGCCTAAGTTAGAGCATTTTTCTTCAATATTTACAAGTAGTACTACGTAGTACTACCTATAGACAAGGTGACAGCGATGCACTGAAAGCTGAGAGAGAAACAGACTGTCTATTTAGTTTTACGTTTTACAAGATGTCTGGAATTTCTGCAGCCAGGTTAACAACGCCGGTGTCGATGCATGATCCGGTGGTTGAACTTGACTCACCTCTTTCTGAGGCGCCTCTTTCGGTAGTCGCAAGAAGAGACCGATGCATAAGAGCAATCGGGTTCCTTGCACTCTTGTGTGAATCTTGCGACGTTCTCGTGTCGCCAGTGGTAAATCGACCGTATCGGCCGTATCGGCCGTATCGACCGTATTGTAAACAGCTTTTGCTCGAGCACCATGGCCAGTTTGCTCACAGCTCTACCCCCAAACTCTCCCGCAATGCGCCAAAGTGGCAGTGTGCAAGAAGGAATCATGAAAGGCCGCTGGTGTTGACAGAGCGAGCGGTCAATGGCCAACTTCGCGTAACATAAGCTCGGTCCTGTTACCCCACAGAATTGCTGCACTCGGTTGTTGACGACAAAGGCATCCGATGGTCATCTTTGCGTAACGTGGAGGACTGCCAAAAATACCTCCCGCCTTATCTGCAGCAGATATGTCGGGTCATATGCCCGACGTAAATCTCGTGGGACGCAAATTTCGTCTCAATAAGCTGCCCTACCCCTCCGTGAAGCCATCATAAACGTTTGTCTTGATATGTGTATAGTTTAATACGACCATCACTCTGCTGACTTATCGCCTGTATTATATCTTCCGACAGATCGAAGCGTCGCTCACTTTCAAATCTGCGCGCGAACCCCACAAGTCGACTTCAACCCAGGGTGCGTCAAGATCATCGTGTGTGATGTCTATGCCTGTGTCTAACTTTCTGTACGCTGTACACGCAGGAACCATGGTCCGCGCGATCCAGTCCTCAGCGTACTGGGCCCGTCGCTGCATTATGGACTCCAGCGACGAAGCAAACACGCCGCCCAACGTGCCCGAGCCATCACAATTCGATGGGTGTAAGGCCGGCACCCAAGACACGACAACGCGTCTGTCGTTCTCGCCCGAAATCGTGAAGAAGCGGTCGCAGACCAATACAAGCTCTCCACCCGCCCCTGCTCAGCCGGCTGCGTCGCCTTCCCAGCTCCACCTTCGAGCGGCGAGTCCGACGACTTCCTCGCCAGTTCTCCTGGAGACCCCGCCCAGAGAGCCACCTCGCGCGAGGACCGACAAGACGCACCACCGTAGCCAAACGGGTCGCCAAGATGACCGCTGACCACGCCGTGACACGACGACCGACAAGACGCGCCACCGTAGCCATGATGACCGCCGAAGCACGCCGTGAAGCCACCGCACCCTACACCCGCCCCAGTGCAGCATCAAGATCAAACCAGACTTCGACCGAGTCATGCGTGGCGGCGCACACCTCGGAAGAAGCTTTGCGGCCTCGCACGGAGTTGGCGCATTCGGACGATGGCTTCGTGCCTGCCAGGTGGCCGTTCGGGGTTATCCACCCGCTAGAACATTTCAAACCGTTCGCAACAATCTTCCCCGTCGTTTCCCACTATGGCTCGTGCGGCTGCTGGAACTCGTGCTGCACAACTACCTGCCGCAATGCCCGTGTGAACGTGTACTGTAACCTGAATTGCTGCCCCTACGAGGGAAAATGCGGCAACGGCCTCGATGATTCGAGCAAGGTGTTGCTGGGACGCAATTCGCGTACGAGACAGTTGGGTGTGATGGCTGCTGAAGATATCAGCGCTGGTGAAGTGCTAGGCCAATATCTCGGAGAGATCAAGCACCTTTCTCTTTCTCGTGCTGCTCGTCCGCGAAATGGAGGCTACCGCCTCCTGCTGAAGCAACGCCCAGAAAAGCCTGCCTATCCGATCTGTGCGGCTATCAACGCAGAGCGTATGGGCAGTCTGATGAGGTTTGTTAACCGTTTGTGCAAGCCCGTGGCGCAGTTTATATATCGAGGTGGCTAATGGCCGTCGCATCACCGTGGTCGTGGCTGCAACTGAAGACATTCATCGCGGCCAAGAGGTGACCGTGGACTACGGCGACGACCTCTGGTTTGTTTGCCGGTGCCAGTTTCCAGGGTGCGTCCACCGCGATATCCAAGGTAACGAGGATCCATGAGTAGGCGGTGGTGCACAGGCACCGGGGTGAGGGCTTGTGCAGCAATGTGTATGCGTATATGAATGCAATGAAACAGGTTGAAGGTGGTTTTCATGATGGTTCTATTGCTGTTGAATGAAGTGCACACGGCCGTGATGTCGACGCGGACGTCGTGCTTGACGTGAGAGGTGATAAATTTGGCGCCAAGTGGATTTCAAGAGGCGCTTCGAAGTTTTTGACTTGCACGCAGTATTGAGAGCTTTGCGTGCGCAGATTTCGCGCGTTGAAGTTTCCCCGCAGCTACCTTTCATGATCCGGTGGCGGGAGCTTTGAATCGGGGCGGGTGCTGTCGCCGCTCGACGCCTTCGCTTCTCACTTTCGCTTTTGCCTCCAAGAAGTCCACAACCTCCTCTCCAAGCTACTCTCCACTCCCAGTACAAAGGCCCAAGCTGCTGTGCCGATTTCTCGCTGCTCGCCATTTTACTAACGCTGTCGTGTTGTGCTTGTCTGCAGATGGGCAAGAACTCTGGAAACTCTAACTACACCATGGTCGACGTGGATCGCCTCCTGCACCTCGTCGAGCAGTCACTGCCGCTGGGCAAGGACGAATGGGAGCGCCTGGCGGTGACATTCAACTCCGGACGGGCTCGTGGCTTGCCTGAGCGTGACTACGAGAGGTTGCGTCGCAAGTTCAAAGTGCTGTATAGCACACGCAAACCCACGGGGATGCCGAACATGCCACCGCACATCCTCAAGGCGAAGGAGCTCAAGCAGGCCACCGATGAGAAGGCCGTCATTGAAATGGACGATGAAGCTGACCGCGACCGAGACCAGCGCTACATCGAGCCTGACTTCTCGTTTGTAGCCGAACCAGACGCCAGTTTCTACGAGGAGGACGTGCACTTGGCCCACGATACCGACGAGCCCGTGATCAACGACTCGGCAGTCACCGACGCCTCGGTGACGGGTGCCTCGACGCTCACCAGTCACGCATCCACGCGCAGCGAGTTCCAGGAACTTCTTGTATCTCCGTTGGTCAACGAAGGCCTGGAAGCCTTCGCTCGAACACCGCGCCCAGCGCCACTACTACGAGCAGATCGAGCCCCATACACATCGGGTGGTGCTGCCGGATTCTCGAAGCCGCGTAAGACAGCCGTCAGCGCTACAGCGAGCAACGCTTCGGCCACGGAGGAACTGCCCACTGTGCCAAGTCGGTTGTCCGGAAAGCGCGCTGATAGCAAGAAGAACTCGAAGTACCAGAACTTCTGGAACCGTCTGGGGGTGGCGACTTGACGGACTTCCGCGACAGCATCGGCGCCAAGCGCGCCCTCGACGAAGACAAAGAGACACTCGAAGTCAGCTACGCCAAGGCGAAGCGAATCAGGGCGGCGAGGGCCACCACCGCGCTCAAGACCAAACTGACCGGTCTCGAAAACGCAGCCAACAACACGGGAGGGAGCTTCATGGAGACCATTCTTCTACTTCGCGAAGAGAATGAAAGGAAGGCAGAGGCTCGTCGTGCCGAAGAAGACCGACGTCGCCGTGATGACGTCGCTGCCCGTGAAGCGAAGCTTCTTGCGGACAAGGCTGAGGCCGAAGAAGGTCGTCGTCAAGACATGATCGACATGGAGGAACGAGCCCGTCGTGATTGCGAAGAAGCTCGCGCTCGCACGCAGGAGATGCTGATGATGATCCAAGCGTTCACCAAGAAGTCCTAAGCTGGACTCACGGTGGATTGGGCATGGCGTGCAGAACGGAGAGATGATCTTCACTTCATATTGTAGTTGTCCAAGTTGTACGCATCCCTAAGCCTCTAAACAGCCGAATCCAAATCAAATTGTATGAAATCATTTAACGTTATCTACCAGCGTCTCCACCATCCTACTCGAGTTGTTCAGGCATCTCCATGTCCCCGCGAAGGTCGTGCGAATTTGAGAAATGCCTACCGTGCGCACAAGGTAGTTCGCCGTACGGAACAGGTTGTTGAGCCGTAGCCCACGCAGCTCAGGATCGTAGGGTAAAGGTAGATTGAGGCGGCTGTAGACCTTCTGGACGCTTCCCATCCCCCACTCAGCCGCCTGCCGAACCGAAGTGATGGCATTGTGGATCGTCCTGGCGGAACTCCGGAGTGACGGCAAAAGTCTTTCCAGGTCTCCGTCCTTGAGCGGGGTGCGGATGCGTCCGGCCATCGCGGTCGAACACGGGAAGGTGGAGTCCGACACGACGTTCATTCGCGTGTCAGGGCAGAAGTCGGGGTCCTGCAACTTGTTCCTGAACCCGAGTGACGTGTCGGAGTCGTTCCACGACCCGGGACAATTGTGGCGGCACCACACGATACACCCGTCGGCACCAAAGCAAATTGTCCCTGTGACAAAAACGGAATGGAGCCAGCCATTGTACATGGCATTCTGCAGGTCAGCGTTCGACGGCTGCTGGACCTACACATTAGCAGGCGTTAGTTTGATTAACCTTCCATCAAGCTTTGCGATTACCTTAAAGTTTTTCCCGTCTATGAATCCGAACGTGTACTTGAGCAGAGGCTCACGGCGTTCCACTAGCTTCGCCAATTCGGCTTGACGGGCGGGAGACGGCCACGATATCCGAGCAGGCACGTAGTTGCTGAGCGTTTTGAGAGCGCATCCTCAGCCCTCCTCATCGACCGCGACAACGTGCTTGGTGGTACACCAAACATCATGCACAAGCTGCCCAGTTCCATCGAGCCGACGTAGAAACACAGCAACAGTCCCAAGACTTGGTGATGATAGCGAAGCTTGGGCGGGCGGCCCCTCGATTGTGCACGCGGGATGTAGTAAAAGCCGACAAAGCGCCGAAGAAGCTGGTGGAACGCAGGCCTGTACAAGAGCATATAGAACAATAGGAAATGGTAAATACATGGTTTGATTATGCACAGCGATACTTGCGTCGTACCGAGTCAAGCTCGTCGCGTTCAAGAAGTTGATGTCGGTGCCGTACTTGTATAACACCATCCACGCCGAGTCGCACGGCGTGTTCAAGCACTGGACCGTCAAGTAGTGGCGGCTCTTCATGGCGATCTTCCACTCCCGGTTGACCAGCAGGCGAAAAACGTCCCGTCTCACCTCGCTCAGCTCCCTCGCTTGCTTCGCGAGGGCACTGGCCAGCACCAGCATCATGTCGGAGTCCTCGTCCGTCATCGCCGCTCGCCGCTCGCGCGCAACTTGAAGAATGACAAAATTTGGAAGTGAGTGTACCCGACGTGTCCTAGACGAAGTGTCGGGTACGTTCAAGAGTACTTGAAACTGGTATGGCTGCTGTCTGATTCAGGGTAGTATCAGTAGGATGCAGCAGTAGCTGTAAAGCATTTGTGGTAGACGTTTTTCGCGATAAATCGACATATATCTTTTTATGACCGACATATCTGCTGCAGATAAGGCGGATGAGTAAGGTATTTTTGGCAGTCCTCCAGTGCTCTAAGGTGGCGTACCCCTACCTTCATAAACTCATTTAAGCTGCCGTGTAGCGTCACGCTGACCCGGTCATGCGTCACTCTGTTGCGCTGCATCCAGAGGACGGTCGTGCATTGCGAACTTAGGACCCACCAGATTCGCTTCCATTCCACTTCATACGCCGTAGTGTCATCCCCAAACGCGCTTTGGAGTCTTGACTTTATCCCCGCCGTCACCGGTGGAGGCGACCGTGACATGCAGTTGGATGACAATCTACTCAGTTTTTGAAGTGGCCACTGTTGGCCCATCCAGTGAGATGTCAGCTTCTGCCAGCACGCTTGTGCGCACGGGTAGCTCCAGAAAATATGTTCTTGCGTTTCCTTGGTTGCTGCGCAACAGACTAGCTTCTGACAGCTATTACCCACCGCCCTACCTTTGTGGAAGAGATTTAGCTGCTTCGTCGCGATCCTGTAATTCACCCACACTTGGTACTCTGTGATCGCGTTACGATGACCCCACAGCTGCCGGGGGTCTGTCTCATCGCCTGGTGCTGGATTTCATCTTTGTTTGCCCATTTTGCTAGCCGATCTATGACCGCCGCTAACCCCTTACCAAGTTCAGCTTTCGCGTGCTGAAACGGTTGTTTTTTAAGGCTTGAACCACTTTGTTGTTTGAAATCGTCGCAGGAACAGACCACGGGAAATCATGAAGGTTGGGGTGTGCAATGAACACCAGCCCTTTGTTTCGCTGTGGCTTGTGAAGTGTCACCACATCTGGGTCAACACTTCCGAGCAGCCTTGTTTCGTCTGACACCTTCCAGTGGATGGCATCACTTTCTTGCTCCAACCGAATTGGGTGAATCTCTCTTTCCATGCCATGCTCCGTCCTTCCGATAATAACCCCTGGTTGACCGGCGACCCATCGATATTCATGTTTAAATTGCGGCGGGTTGCGCTGCTGCACCTCCTATCGACTGCCACCTGTCCCGCTATAGCTATGGCTGGACATGCCACCAATACCGCCAGCGCCCACCGTCCCAGTTTTGGAGTGGTATGGTGTTTGGTAATTCCAGTTGGTAAAGGTATCCTCATCGAGTATGCTGTGAGCCCGATTCGCTGAATTTGTAAATCCGCTATGGTGCATCCTTTGATATTGGAGTACTTCTTACGTGTCAGCATCCGTCCTGACGCTTCCGTGATCCACGGGTTGTCCGCCCATGAATAAGTTGGCCAAAAGGTTTTTCCTCCGCCGTTAGTGTCCACTGCTGCCGAGGCATGGGGTGGTAAAGTCTGATTTCAAGCACATTGCCATCTTTCCAACATATGCTCTGCTCTCCGAGCCGCTGCAGGATAGTTTGGACGCGTTCACGCAAAATTGACTCCGTCTCTTCGTTGGGCCGCAGCCACACACCAATCTTTGCTCTTAGCAGTAAGCCCGGTTGTTTATGCTTTCGTCTCCTCGGCCCTGGTGTCCATTGGGGTCACGACGTTCTCGTCCTCCAGGTGGCATGCTCTAAATACCCACGTTTTCCACGCCGCTGAATACCTATCAGCCTTTTGCGTAAGCCACAATAGTGCGTGCTTCATCTTTTGAGCTTGTACTGCAACTGCTATCGATGCGAGTCCAATACCGCCGGCCGCTTTGGGGGCATGAAGTAGCCCTGGGTTGACTTTGTGTCGACACCGTTCCGTCGACGTCGAATGCTTCCAAAGAAACTGCTTTTGAATGTTTTGGATCTCCATTTCTGCCCACTGCGGCGTGTCAAATACTGCTGCCGTGAACAGTACCTCTGGCAGCATTATCACATTACACGCATCTCCACGCTAGTAGACATGTGGGCTGCTGTTGCGAGTCTCCTTGAAGTGTCCTAATTCGCACAGCCCAGTTGTGATCACCCAGATCACCGGTCCCCACTTCGTATCCTAAATACCGCGTTGTATCGTCCTGCTGCAACACTGGGATGCCGCAGTACGCCGTCCTCACAATGGCGGTGTTTAAGAAAATCACTTTGCTTTTGGCCGGTTGCACATGCAGGCCGGACAATGCTTCAATACGCTCCACTAGTCGCAGCACTCTTGGTAGCTGCCGTGCTTCGTTCAGAAACACGGTCGAATCGTCAACGAACGACAAGAAGACGTGCTCGGTATCCTCTTTCCCAGGAGTAGGGATACCGGTCAGTGTTGTGTTCTGTGTGACAGCCAGCGCTAAGATTTCTGCTGCCAAGAGGAAAAGCAGCGGGGCTAACGGGCAGCCCTGTCGGATACCCATTTTCACGACTATGGGGTCGGACAGCATACCGTTCACTAGGAACCTGGCGGTTGTCGCGTCATGCAAACGCCTCAACACCCCCACAAATGCTCGCGAGAAACCAAACTTGATCAACACTAGAAAGAGAACTTCGTGTGCCACAGTATCGTAGGCCTTCTTGAAATCCAACAATAAAATTATTCTGCTCATCGCTGCTGCTATGTCTGGCTCACCTCTCGCAGTAGCCAGCACCGCCATCATCATCATTACAGTTTTCATCATCTGCCTGCCTGCCATGAACAAACCCTTGTTGAGTCTCCCCAATTGGTTTCCCTAGGAGTTGTTGCACACGCTGGGCCATCACTTTGGCAAAATTTTGTACCCAGTCTGGAGCAACGAAATGGGCCGATAATCCATGGCATCTTCCGAATCTCCCTTCTTTCGCAGCGGTATTACCAACCCCTCTAGAAAAGACGCTGGCGGATCTCCTCCTTGTAGGAGTTCGTTTCCGATTGCGACCATCGCCGGCGCTAGTACCGCTTGCGCGTCCTTGAAGAAATCGTTGTTGAGACCGTCGGTCCAGCAGCTTTATGCCGGTTGAGGGCTGAGAACGCATCTAACACTTCCTGCAGTGTGATCGGCTTCATCAGGTAATCATTGTCCGCTGCCGTCAACTTTCGCTCCGGAGGAATCGTCACGAAGTCATCAAACTCCTGCTCACGCTCCGCTTGTGGTACGGTGCTATACTGTTGACCCAGAATCGGCTTCCACTCGGAAGCAAACTTATCGGCAATTGTCATGGGACCTTGAAACGGCTGACCACTTATCCGTTTGATCGTCGTGATTGTTTGATCCTTTTCCCAGTCGGAAATCCTCTTAAACTGCCACCTGAGTCGCTCTGTCGTTCGTTCTAGGTACTGACCCGCCTGTACGAGTTGATCTGCGCGGACGTCTCTCCGGTTGGAGTCAATCAACTCAGTACGTGTGAGTAGATAGGCTCTAGCTTGTGCACGACGTTTCGCTGTAAACCGCCGACTCCGTTGTTGCTCACGTCTGTTTACCACTTTAATGCATCGCACACAGGTTGCTACCATTTCATCCCAGTAGGTCGCCGTTGGTTTCCTCCCCACTGCATTCTCAATCAGTTCGTTCAACACCGAGTGAACCTTTGTCGGGTTCGCTGATCGTATCGGGTAGGACACCCGTCGTTGCTGGCTCTGGACCGGTTCATTTCAACTGCTATCTTTAAGGTGCAGTCGTACAGTCTGATGGTCTGAGTTGAGTGGGGGCTCGAGGACCGATACCCATTGAACCACTGCTGACCACGTCGCTGGAACGTAGAATCTGTCTATGCGACTTGCTGCTGTTGAACTCCAGAACGTAAAATATTCTGTTGGCTCAGGCGGGTCCTCGTCATCGACATGCTCTGCTAGAATTCTGGCGTCTTCCAGCTTCAACTGATGTTGAAGTCGCTGCAGATTGGCACTCTCCGGGCGACCTGTGCGGTTTCCTCCGAGTCGATCCAGCTGAGGGCTTTGCACACAGTTAAAATCTCCTGCAATTATGATTTCTGTGGATGGCCATGGCCAGTCAGCCATTTCCCGGAAGAGCTGTTCCCGTGATTTTGCGTCGTTGTCCGCGTAGACGTTGATGAGAAGCAGGTCCTGTATCATGACTCCCATCACTCGCTTAGACCACAGCTCCGGGTGCCATGCCGTAGAGTTCTTCGCTCTCGTCGGATCCAGTAAGATGGCAACTCCACCGGTTTTGTCTGCGCCAACACTCCAGTGCGATAAACAGGGGACTTCATTATTGTGCTTCTGTCCCCACATCATCTTCCACGTTTTCTGCAAGTTTGCTGCGACCTCCACACTGTCGACATGAGTCTCCTGAATGCACCACGTCACTGTCCCCTCTCGTCGCGGTGTTCGTCTCCAGGCTTCGAGCCACTGCCCCTTATCCACCTCCTTAAAGCCTCGCACATTTTGTGTTTCAATGCTCACGCCAACTGAGTTCCTGAAGACGTTAGCAAAGCTTTCCTTCTGACTTACAAACTTCTCCTTCAGGTGGTTGTGACGTCCGTAGACGTCTGCTGGTAGCATGTCAGACTGCACGTTACCAGCATTATGCCGCACTTAGCGGCCCTTAGTATCTCAGTTTGCGTTCCAATTGCTCCTGCTCCAACGCAGTTGCAAAGAAACGCTCCACCGCCTTCCAGTCAGCGTGCCGCTCAACTTCCCGGTATGCTCGTCGATACTCATCCACCGTTCGTAAAGCCCCTCAATGTCTCCGTACCCGCGTGGTTGCTCCATTCTCAACCTCGTCTTCCGTTCCAGTCAACGCTCGGATCTCCTTGTTGAACACGACAGAGCATAATATGTGCTTTGCTAGCGACCGCTTGTGTCCAGTGTCACACTGCTGCAAGAGCTCATCGCTGCCATAGCCGCGATCCCGCAACTTTTGCCAGTCGTCACTGTTATCAATTAGAGGTGCTAACATTGACTGAGCGGTGTGTCTCGAGGTTCGTTCATTCCAGTCATCCAACCAGATCCGTGTGTCCTTTTCGGTAGCCCGGCTGCGATAGTCGACGAGGCACTGGTACATGCAGTCCTGTCTCCATCCCGCCGTCCAGGTGACCAACACGTCCTCACTCATCACTTGCATGATCTCCGCTGGAAATGGAAAGCACTGTATCATGTGGAGCAATTGGCGTGGTTCTTGCTTTGCCGCACGCACCCAGGCCGCCGAGTCGCTTCGGACAAGCGGGAACGCTGCCTGAGCTGATGTTGGCCATTCCGTTGCGAGATCCGTCCATATTTCCTGCCAGGAGTCCTTCTTGGGTTGGCGCCTAAGAATATCCCGTCCTTTACAGCTTTCTTACTGTGTCCTTTGCCCTTCTTAGGACCTGCACCAACGAGCTTACCACGCCCTGCTACCCCGGCCTTAACTCGTACGTCAGAATTCGATACGAGTATGGTGCTCGACGCCGCCGGCTTGCATGGAGCCTGAAGGATTCGGATGCTCGCGTCCTGCTGATTATCCTCTGGACTGCTCCACTTCGCTTTTTGCGCCCTCTGGCACAAGTGGCTTCCGGAATACCTCCAGCTCCTCTTCGGAAGATCTCGTTTTTCTCGGAAGAAGTTCCCCACGTGGGGCCGAGACTGCGAGAGGGGTATTCCTGTGCGCCGAGCACGAACGCAGCACCGTGTTTGGCGATTGCCATCAAGAATAACTGCAAGCTGCAGCATGCGGGGACTGGTGACCCTCGTGTGTAGTGTCCAAGATCAACACCAAGTTGCGGCGGACCCGGCGGACCCTCGCATCCACGAAGATTACATCGCCAAGACGCCCGAGGACTCGGTACACCTCGAAGCGCTCAACAAGCAACAAGTACTAAGACGGGAGGACGTGGTGATCCCTCGCGCTCGAGACGTTCAAGCACCAAGGTACGGGGGCTGGCGACCCTTCGTGCTCGACAAGATCGCGTCCCAGATGACACATCGCCAAGGCGCGCCGAGGACCTAGTGACCCTCGAAGCGCTCATGACAACCAACTACCAACGCACGAGGACATGGTGAACCCCCGCGTCACAGCTCAACACCAAAACACGGAGGACATGGTGACCCCAACGTGTTCAAGATCACACACCAAGACGCACCGGGCCTGGTGACCCCTGCGTTTTTGTTCAAGCACCAAAGCAGAGAGTTGGGAATCTCTTTGCTCATGATATCCCCTCCCCAGAGTGAAACACAGCTGCCAAAATACGAAAATTCGTGACGGCCCAGATCGCAGGATAAGGCTCAAAAAGAACCACTGTAGCGGATCGTAACAGATCGACTGGACAAGCACTCTACGAGACCCTCTGTAACGGATTCTGGTACACCTGAAGGAACTGAAAACTCGCTTGGCGTGAAGACCCAGATCGACCGAACATGGACCCTCAGAGAGAGACCCACTGTAACGGGTTTGGTACACCCACCATATGCAAGCCGAAGGAAACAGACCGAGGTGAAAATCTTCGCGGAAGACAAACAACTTTTTTAGGAGTTGCTTAAGACACTGAGGCTCCATAGAAACCTAAAAACCAAATGGAAGGCCGAAATTAATCATCATCATCCTCTGGACTGCTCCCGCTGAACGGTTCGTAATCGGGTTCTATCACTCGCTCCTGTGTTCCAGTTGCTGCGGAGTTTTGCTCGTCCTGGTCCTCGCCCTGACTAGCAGCCGCTGAACGCGGTGGCTCACTTTCCCTCATCTCACAATCACTGTCACTCTTGGCTTCGTTGCCTTGATCCATAATCTCAGCACCAAAGGCTCTGCACGTTCGTGGGTTTGCCGCTCCTCCCTGATGCTTCGCACGCACTCCTCGACTGTCAAGATAATCTGCTCTCCGGTCTCAATCACTTTGTTGTGACGTGCCATGGAACTGGGGCGGTACATGCTAAACGTCCACTTGGTATCTCCACCCGTATTGAAAGCAACCACGTATTGTGCTTTGCAGGAGCTTTGGCAAAAGGGGGATTAAATCTCGATTTTACAACTCGGGATTAAGTGAAAAGTCTGTTTTACAAGTTTACAATTTTAGTAAACTCTGTTTTCTTGCCACCATAGCAGCACGATAAAGGCGAGTTTAGTAATGCAGATCAGAATTAGCGACTCAAGGGTCGGAAATGCAGTTTCAGTTGTGCATTTCAGAGCTACAGTCCCTCCCACCAGCGATTTGGCACCAGCGCGTCACTTCTCAGCTTCCATTCGTACTTTCAGCTATTTAGCTATTTACGCGCAGTAATACCTACGTAATGGACTTTCGGTGGCGTGTTATTGGCTAGATGTCGGCTTCATCAGTGATATTTTCGGGCCTAGACCGCGGACAATCTTCCGGTTTGGTACAGACTATTAGGGGACCCGGACCCAAGGATCCGGGGAGTCGCAGTTCTCGTGCGGAAGGAGAAAACAAGAACACAAGTATTTGGTACGTTGTAAGCAGTGATCGGTAAAAATAAATTGGTCTTTCCGCCGGAAAGTACTGCAAGATAAATGCCAGATGCAACGCCATGGAAAATACAAATGATCGATTGCATGACGGTATCATAGGTTATTGCAATACCTGATTGCAGGAAAACATGCAATACCTTACTGTGTCCTTTGCAACTTTCGGATGCTCATCGAGTGCATATTCAACTATAATCGAGAACTAGTCCTCGGCAAAGACTCAGCTCCCAGTCGACCTCCGGTGGCTTGCTACTAGGTCGTCCTCGAGCCTGTACCAAAGGCTCCAGTCCATCTGGCAATACTTGCCGGTCATTACTGCAATTCAACTGCATATTGCAATGAAAACTGGACGGTGCTCGCTTATTGCAAGACACAACTGCACTTCGGTCTACGATTGCAATGTAAACTGCAGTCAGTGGCAATCAAAATCGTTGCAAATCGATTTATACCCACCACTGGTAGTAAGTTTTTTCATTTGATAATAGAACCGGTGACCCCAAATGGAAATGAGGGGGCTTCATATAAAACGCGTAGCTGCAGCAAGCAAACCCACATAGGTATTTGCGAGCCCTTAAGGAAAGCCCCATTCCAACGAGTCGTTCGGAATGTGACCCTCGAAAAGTGAACGTATCACTTTCTTCCTCGCTTGCTCATTTTTGTGGCGTGATACGTTGAATTTGCATTTTAAAATTAATGCAGAAGATCGGGGTAGTATCGAATGTACTGAAGATCATTTGAGCAAGAATGAGCAAGCGAGGAGGACATTGATCGAGTGCCCTCTTTCGTGCGTGTAGCTTAGAAGCACATTAATACTGCCTAAGCAAAACAAAGCACAGTTTTTAACTACTACTCTTAATTTCCAACTTGTTTTTGTATTCTCTAAATTTTATTTTCAGAGTTTAGACATCCGTAGTGAAGTTCTGCTTCGTGACATCGCCGCTGCCGACGAGCCTGCGCCGAATATTGATGTTGGTGAAGCGGAAGCTTTGGTTGAAGCAGCAATCAACCAACGCTACTTGATTCTGAAAAAGGTTTTAGATGGTGGCAGATTTTCTAATGGCAACGCGACGCATTGGGATGCCGTCGTTCAAGCTCTTGAAAGTTACGAGGGATCCATCCATATCGCGGATATATTGCTGCCGCACTATCCTACTGCTCGGTTGTACCTGCATACGGTTTCAACCACCGTCGCCTTCTGCGTTTAGCTGGCGGATGAACACTTTGAGATCGTGAAGTTGCTGCTAGAATGCGACCCAAGAGGAACGATTTACAACATGGAGGAGCTCATCGAAACTTTACAGGAGAAAGCAGCTGAGGCCACACAAAACCTTTGTTCGGTATGGATAATTTAGTTATTTGGGATGCGGCTGCTTTAGCACGCGGTATTTTGTCGGGGAGTGTCAGGATAGTGAGATTTCTGGTGAATCATACAGGTTTCTGCCGAGAGGAACATTGGAAACAGCGCTAGAAATCGGAAACATGGACATAATCTCATCCTGTTCGCAGAAATTGAAATATTATTACGAGGATTTTGACTCGGAGGGTAAAGAAGGAGAACGAGATGGCATGATAGTACTACCGTCACTGATTTCCCAAATTCAGAGCGTGATATCTCAAATAGGAAGCGATCAGCAGTCCAAACCCGACGATAGCGATCCACTTGACGTCCTAATTCAATCAAAGATGACGATACTCGCTATAACCCCTCGATTAGCGGAGAGCCCGGACGCGCTACGCACAGACAGTCTCTAAGCGGTAGAACGAGCGACATCTTCAGCAAGACAATCAGTGATTTTGACATTTTTACAAGCGATGATGTCGTACAAATTTCAGGACTGAACAGGATTCTGGCGATGACTGGAGTGGCGAAGCATTGACAGACCGGCAGCCTGATACTGCTCACGTGGCCGAGAAACTGTCCACGCTGCATCAGTATTCGACTAAGGCCGTCGATCAAATTATTTGTGAAGGAAGATTGGCGGCTACCGGTAGTCGGTACAGCACCAAGGACAACAATCGACAATGTCGACCGCATATATGACGAGAATCGAACCTTACCGATGATGAAGGTGATGCATAAGAAAGAATTTAATCAACCGATTGACAGTGGATTGACAATTCCGATTTGGACATGTACTCAAGCTACCGGTGCCATCCAGACAGAGAGACGAAAGTCGCATCGTCTAGCTATGCATGTGTGTACCAAATAAAGTTGCTATCCAAATTTCAGAGCTTCTTCGTCCAGCGCGCGACTTTAATTTATTTAAGCAAACACTGCAAAGTTGAAAATTGCCTTATTTTCGTCTTCATTTAGGCAAACATTGCATAAATAAAGACGACAAACAGTGGCCATTTTTAGGGGTTCAAGGTTGCACCAATGACAAACTCCGGTGGTTGGGCAACATTGGGCAACATTGGTGAAGGGCTTTAAGTTGCACCAATGACAAACTTTGTAGGGCCGCTAACACAGTTCTTCGAACTGCGAATTCCTTGAGAAAGGAGTCGTAGAGGAGAAACCAGCAAAGAAGACAGTGCGATGGCCACCAGAGGTCTTAGAAGGCGTGGAATGCTGCTTCTAGCTACAGGATTTTCTACATGAAAACCACCTGGTGTAAAGAATACATCGCTTTCTACGTGTCGAGCACTTAATGTTTTTGTTTGTGCCTCACACGGAGGTCATTGCTCGAGCAGCCAGGGAAGCGTTCCCTCGAGATAAGAATTGTCTAAACGGTTTGTAAAATCATATCTCATCATATATGTTTTTATTTACCCAGAGCCACAGCAAAGAAAGTTATTATATCAGAGCCCATACGGTTAAATGTCTGAGCCGCCGGCGGCTGCATATTAGACCAAAGATTACGAGGCTCAGAGAAATCTTTACTAGCACACCACGTTATCATAGATACAGCACAGCTCTGGTGTATCACACGGCAGCAATAGAACACGGTTAACGCATTTATGCCTGAAAAACCCGGCAGCATGCCGCCTCGTACGTACGAAAGCTGGCGGTGTTTCCTGCTCAAAGCCACAGCTCTGCTCCTCCGAGACGCAGGGGCGCTGTTGACTTGAGCTTGCAGCAACCTATTGCATCACGATGTTCATCGTTGGGTTAGAACAGCGCGATGAGCCGACTTCGCAAAGCGTCTTACCTGCCGGGCTCTCTTGTCCAGTGCGTTGTGAGTCACTCGCTAAACAAAACTACATCCCAGAATATTATTATTTTTAATAGGTGCAAATTGAAAGATGATTTAAGGGCTGGCTCTGCTAATAATAGCAACGTCTCTTTTCGTAAAGGTCTGTTTTACGTCTGTGCAAGGGCCGATTTTGCAGCTCTAAAATAGACGGCAAAATATGTGCAAAGCACAATAAATATTCCTCTTTAGGAAGGCGATGCACTGAAAGGGGATAAACTATCGAGCACAATTTCCTGTTGCGCTCGGCAAGAGAACGTGCGAACCAGCCATCTGTCAGTTGGCCTCACGAGGCAAAGAGAATACCGAAGCTTAAGTGCTTGTAGTGCATCTGGTTGGGAGCTGTCTGCAAGCCTTTCATAAATGGTGGCGTCGTCTTCTGCTTCTCTTCTGTTCTTATCGGTTATGAAACTACTCTATTATTGGTTGTCCGGATCTCAACCATTTACAGAATTGCCGTGCACCACCAACAGCACTTCGGCGCCAAGTCTCCACCTCCACCTCCTTGCCCTCCACCACCATGTCCGTGCTCGCTACCGCTTCATCGCCAGCTTCCGCCGCCGCTACTACTGGTGTCCAAGATAGCTCGGCGTCTTTGAACGAAGTGTTCGACATTCCAGCACCCCCAGAGTGTACTTACGACAGCTATCGAACTGCTGAACGGGCCGTTCACACCTGGAAAAAGCGAACGGCTTCAACGTGTCCAAGCGCTCGGCTGCTTACCTTCCTGGAAGGGACAAGGTCATTTATGCTCAGTACTTTGAGTGTGACCGGGCTGGAAAGCCCAAAAACACTGGCAACCTTCTCGACTGCGAGCGAGTCCGTACGATGCGTGGGTCTAAGCGCATAGGATGTCCTATGCGAATCAAGCTGAGCGCTGTAAGCAAGAAACAGCCTACAGGTGAATGGGCGCTTGTGCACTCAAAGCAAGGAAACAGTCGTCACAATCATCCACCTTCTCAAGACGTTCGCATCCACGCCGCTCATCGGCAGCGAGCAGCGACGACAACCGCACAGCCACCGGTGACGAGCCTTCAGAGTTTCGTTCGATCTCAGACAGCAGCAGGCATTCAGGTTGCCAACATGTACGCCAGCGTGTTATCGGTGGACACCAACACCATGATAATACCCAAAGATCTCTCGAACGCTCGATATGCAGCACGACAAGAAGCCCTCTCAACCCAGACACCTATTGAAGCCCTGTTCAGTGACATGCGTGATCGCGGATTCTACTTTCGTCACTCTGTCAATGCTGACACGAACGAGATTCGCCACTTGTTTTGGGTCCACCCTGGCACCACTGAATTTTATCAACAGCATTCGGATGTGTTAGTACTGGATTGTACTTACAAGACCTCCAGGTACAACATACCATTGCTGAACATTATTGCGATGACTAGCCTTAATACTGTGCTTCCAGTAGCTCAGTGCTGGCTCCCGGGGCAGAACGAAGCAGATTTCGTCTGGGCACTTACAACGCTGCGAGATTTCATGCACGAACACCACGTCTCTCTTCCTGAGATCATGCTGTCGGACCGCGATCTGGCATGCTTAAAAGCAATTGCGTCTGTGTTTCCGTCGGTCCCCAGAATGATCTGCAGATGGCACATGAATCGGAATGTGCTCAGCAAAGCTCGGCAAGTGCTAGGCCAAGTCCTAGTTGATCAAGCTGCCCCAGGACAAGATAAGTACGAGAACACGTGGCAAACCGATTCTTTCATGGCGACATATTTCGAGGCCCTGAATGCAGAGACTGAGTTAGAATTCGAGAACGCGCGAGCTGTATTGAAGGAGAAAAGCGCGACAGTTGCAGAGTATCTCGACCAACACTGGTGGAAATATAAGACGATGATCGTGCGGTGCTGGACCAAACGGTATCGTCACTACGGATACCAGGACACCTCTGCAGTAGAAGGCACACACGCGAAGTGCAAACGATGGCTGCAGACATCTCGCGGGGACTTGTACACTGTTTTCCGGAAGCTCTTACCGTGGTGGATATCGTCTGCATGAGCCCTGAGCTTGTTGAGCGAACGAAACGCTACCATCACACCCCACCGGTTTCTCTCTCATCGATACTCGTCTGTTGTGAGAATTATTACAACGTGGGCTCTCAACGACACGGAGAAGCTGTGGATTGCCGCGAAGGAAATTGTGAATAAGCGTCTACATCGCTCCACGTGTACAGGATCATTTCGAGTCGTCCACGGTCGTTCTTGCATCCATGAGATCATAACGATCATTGAGTCAAATGGAGTGGTAAGGCTCAAACCGTCCGATTTCGACTTACACTGGCGCATTCGACGGACCGACGAAGCTTTTCGAGAGCCTCGACTTGAAGAACCCGCAGTCATCGTTGTTCAAAGGCGCCGCCGCGGCGCTAAGAGCCACCGCGCCAACTACGGATTAACTGGAACAGGCCGCAACCCAATTCTCAGCGAGCGCGTTGACAAAAATCATCCTGCGACTCCACCGAGCAACTGGGGATCTCGATCCGAAACCATGGCAGACGACCAAGAGTTGCCTTCCTTTCCAGCAGTGTTTGCTGGTTTTGATGGTGGTCAAGATCTTGAGCAAGAAGATCAGAGCGGACAAGCCTTTGTCAACACTTATCTACCGTCTAGAGGATGGGGATATGCTGGAGTTCGAGCACTTCAATAGAGAAAAAGCTGAGGTTAATAGCAGCTACTGGACTTCATAGTACACAAGACTTCTCACCTGGTTCAATGTGTGCTGGCATGCCCCAATTCCGTCGCTGTTGTCACCATGACCATCCTTATGTCCCTAAGCGACTCGCCTCGGTCGAGCAAAGGAGGCCACGGTGCCAAGCCCAACGAAAATAGCAGTGAAGAGCAGCACACCTTCGACAGTACCCTCAGCGGGCACACCAACCCACAAACACTGAGTCCTTGCCGCCCAAACCGGTGCTCACGAATTCTCTCCGCCAGAAGGCCAGTGTCGCGCGATACTCACCAGCGCACTCCGTGGCTGTCTCACAAACGCAGTGATGCGGTCGACGCCTGCAACTGAGCGAACGTTCACGGTGTACACAACCTCCCATACCCTGGCCTGCAGCAGCAGATAGTTGGCGCGTCCGCGCCAAGCGTGGCTGCGCTTGTCGGTGATGTAGCCCAACTTGAGAGAACCCTGAGAAAAATATTTATGACAGATGGCTGGTTCGCACGTTCTCTTGCCGAGCGCAACAGGAAATTGTGCTCGATAGTTTATCCCACTGAAAGCTGCATGATGCAGCTTTCAGAATTCATTTCAAGCCAGCTTAGTACAGGGGACATGTCGGTGCAAGTTTTGGGGTTTCCTGTTTTCGTAGGCCTTGAAATTGTGCAAAGGTGTGAACTGGACGTGACGTCTTTAGTCCCAATAAAGACCATTTAGTATATGCCAAGCCCTGATTACTATGCTGATCTGATAAATTTACCCTGTTTACTGAAAATATAAACCATCACATCAAGTTAATGAGAGACGTTTAACGCGCATTTTTGGCAAAAAAATCTGCCCTCATCTGGGGGAGTTCTCAGGGGTCTTGGAGAACTTGTCAGGGGGGCGGCAGTTCTTCTAGCACAGCTACTACGCGCGAACGTTACTTCACCGAGCCCGGCATCAGGAAGGGCAGCAATTGCATGCCGTGGCGCTGCTCTCCGGCTTCCCGGGTGTTGGAAGGAGACGACGCTGCTGTAGCACATTGTCAAGAACGAGAACCACGCGCTGCGTGTGGCTGCGATTCCCAACAAAATGGGCGACGTCCGGCGGTGTGCGAAGAGTCATGCACTGCGGTTGGAAAATCGACAATCAAATACGCCTGGCACTGATGCAAAGGAATCGAAGTGCGACCCGCAGTCCTTCACCGTCGCCGATGTACTTGTTGAACGCCTCAACGGAAACTCCATCGCAAACGACAAAGAGGTCAATTTCGTCGTCATTTTTATCGAAACAACTTACGTCGTCAAACTTCAGCTCTGGAACGACCGTCACCAAGTCCAAAGAACCAAGACTATCTGAATTACTTCGAGAGGCATCGGTGGTTGCGGCAGGCATGACGTCGACAACTTCAACGCGTTCAAAAACTGCTGCTGACATTCTCGGTATCTCCAGCTTGATGACGTTGCAAGCTATTTCGCTACGGATGACAACGAAATTGACCCCTACGTCATTTGTGATGGAGTTTCAGTTGATGGTTTCAACGAGTACATTGGCAACGGTGAAGGACTGCGGATCGCACTTCGATTTCTTTGCCTCAGTGGCGGGCGTATTGTGATTATGATTGTCGAGCTTCCATCCATGGACATCGGGAACAAAGCAACTCGATGGAGCAACGCGACCGAGATGGTCCTAACACGTGAATAATACATCGAAGTGAATTTTGAAACACCTAGCCATCCAGTGGCGCAGAGCTTGCCTTCCAATCGCTCATCCAGCATTTTTCAAGACAACGAGAAACCAGCGGAGATCAAGAGACCAACCACAATGGACTCGCCTGGAAAAACATAAAAGCTTGTACCAGCGGATGAAGCGCTCGAGATCGGACGTGATGGCATCGTTTACGGTCTGAGCCCAAACGTGCAAACCGTGATCTACATGTACGCTTGAGAAGGTACCGTAGTTAACACACGGGAGATCCATGAGACGGTAGTAGTACTGCTCTCCAGGAGTCGTGGGCAGCTACAACTGCGGCGACTTTTTCGGCTGTGTGTTCACGGGCGCGGCAGTCTACAAACTACTGAATAGTCAATGGTATTTGGGTCTATCAATTTCTTGTCTTGGATTCATCCCGTTGCTGCTCACCGGCGCCTCGCTGTACTCTTTCGGTTTTAAGGTATGGGTGCTATCGCGTGCTCGACCTCATTAGCGGTGTCACGAATGAGTTCCTGTCGACGGTGACGATGGAAGCCGCTCCTCGTATGTTGAAACCAGAAGACCTTGGATTATACGGCGCTGTTATGGTCTTCTGCCTACTTTTCGGCTTGTCGGTCGGTTCTACGATCGGCTTCTTCTTCAGCGACCAGGGATGACTGGGTCTGTAAGTTGTCTCCCCACCTAGCAAGCGAACAGCCAAGAGATACACACGTGAAGCTACCGGTAGGTACAATCAATTTTTCCTGTCCTGTCTTGCGTAGACGTTTGTTTGTGTGCTGGTGCCGTTGCTCTACTTATTCGGAGTTTTTCGAGCGTTCACGGGTATCGCAGGGAAGAACAGTGCAGTCTTGAAGTGACGTCCGTGCTTTCTCGTGACGATCTTGGAGCCCGAGGTGAGGTTCGTCCGTGGCACGGGTGTTGGAGGTTTATTTTCCCTTTGAGCAACGACCACGCCGGTGTATAAAGTCCCCGCACCTTTGATGAGAGCATCGATAATGTTTTGGTGCTGGGACGAGTCTCGATTTGTAGACCCCGTCATTCGTTCTGAACGTTCACGAGCCATTATCTGGTCTAGCCTCGCCGTCGAAGCGCGGTGGCGGTAATACGTCTCTCGTTTACTAGTTTCAGCGCGAAAGATGGCTGCGGTTTGATGCTGTTCCTGCGCTTTCAAGCTGACATCTGTGGCTGCTAGTAAGCGGTGCTGGTCGCTATCTTGACCAATTGTCATGGAATGCAGTGCTGCTGCAGGTGATTCAATCCGCAACACTCGAGTGGCGTCATTTGAGAGAAGACGATACGTCGGGGTTGCCGGTGTGATACTGGAAGCAGGAGTACAAGTTCGTGGTCGGTGTAACCTCGCTGTTCGCGGGCTTTTTCCAAGTGCAGCCGGCACTGTTTTCTTGCTTGGAATGTGGTGCTGAATCACGAGACTTGAACGAACTTGGGCTTCACTTCTGCAACGATTTCCAGGGACAAACGCTGTTCGTACTGGGCCAACGCAATGCATTGCGCGAACCTCTTCTTCGTGGCTTTCCAAGCTGTACGTGGATGGCAAAAATTGTACGCAGAAGACACACACGTCAAGCGGCACATTGCGCTGACTGGTGTTGAGCGCTTCGCGTTCGCGTGTAAGATCGCCAAGAAACTGGTTGAACCCCTCACGAATCAAGCTGCTTGTGGGTCCGTCGACTTCGGTGCTGCGCTCCATCAACATCCGACGCGCGCGCAGCAATTCCTGGTAATGAGATGTGAGATCGATACCATTCAGGATGAAAGTCATGGAAACTCACTCCTGCAGGCACATTGTCGAGGAATCCGGAGCTGTAAACTTGCTGGCACAACGCACACCGACGACTTGTCAAGCGATTAGTATCTGAATTTCGATCAGTCAGGCATTGGTGGCATCGTATCATACCTGCGGCCGATGCTCATCATGATCAGGTAAAAACCTCCCCAAGTCCAGCGTAGCACCAAACTGCTATGAACGAGTGCAATGTGTCCAAGAGGTTCTCAGCGGACACTAAAAATACAGTCATACCAGCTTGATTTTGAGTTTTTTTCTTCTTCTAAGAATCTGCCCTTCACTTCTGTAGCGAGTTAGCGTTGCATGAACTATCGTATCCTACGATGAACCAGTTCAAATTGTCAGTGAAGCTCTTAGGTGCTGCTCAGCAATTTGTTAACGGAGCTTGATGACAAGACGGTTGGATTCAGGGACAGGGATCTAACTTCAAGGTCACCAGGCAAAATCGATCTGTCTTACAGTTAAGTTGGCGTCGTCTCTCATGCCACCTTTGCTTCGGCTTTGGAGGGTCTCATTCAAGTTTTCAATGGCTCGACCACAGCGCTCAGCGAAGAAGCAAAAACTATCGGCGAGGGATACTGGTCAATCCCTCGCTGTTGCCGCGGTGGACGTCGAGCAGACTATGGCAGCGGTGGAGAAGAATTTGACGCAGTTTGATGATCGAACCGCTACGGAGTTGTCGGAAGTTGACGCCCACATCAGCTCTGAAATGGGCATTATAGAAGAAATCTACTGTGAAAACTTCATGTGCCATCGAAAGCTGCGGGTGGCGCTTTCCCCGCACATTAATTTCATCACGGGCGAGAATGGCAGTGGCAAGAGTGCCATCATCGCCGCACTTCAGCTTTGTCTTGGGGCTACAGCACGTAGCACCCACCGAGGCAAAAATATCAAGAGCTTGATTCGCCACGGATACGAAGGCAACGCATTGGTGCGGATCACGCTACGGAACGATGCAGATGGTAGTGACGCCTTCCGTCCCAAGGAGTTTGGACGTAAAATCATGATCGAGAGGCTGATCCGCCGAGACGGGTCGGCCGAGTACAGACTGAAGGACGAGCGAGGTTTACTGGTGTCTAAGCTCAAGACAGACCTGATTGTTATGCTGGATCACCTGGACATCCAGGCAGACAACCCATGCGCCATTTTGGATCAAGAAAATGCCAAGCTGTTCTTGAAGGGGAACCCGCAGGACAAGTACGCGTTTTTCCTGCAGGCGACCGACCTGGCAAAAATGCATGCAACTTACATGAAGGTGGACGAGGATACCAATACCATCGCACAGACTAAGATGAAGGGAGAGGTGCACAAGATGGCGACGTTGAAAAAGGCGATGGAGGAAGCAGAGAGGAAGTGGAAGAAGGCGCAAAGTGTAAGAATGTTTCGTTGATAAGCTACCGGATATTATTCATATTGATGACTTTGTTGAACGTTTGATTCCTGTGCTTTGACAGATTGGAAAGCTGGAAGAGGAGTTGACGACACTCAAGAAGGAGCTGACGTGGTCGGTTGTGAGCGAGAAGGAGGATCAAATAACGAAGCTGGAGGAGAAGATGGCGCAGAAGAAGCTCGGTATGAAAATTGCCGTCGACGTATACAACTCAGCCAAAGTGGAGGTGGGGGACCTTGAGCAAAAGCAGCAGAAGATGAATACCAAGCTCCAAGAAACGAATGCAGTGATGAATGATCACAATCAACGTCAAGGGAACATGAAAAACGAGATTCGCACTGCTCGGATGGAACTGCAAAGACGCAAGGCAGAAGTGGCCAATCTGACACGGTCAAAGGTGCGAGCAAGTCAGCGTCTATCACGGTTGGAAGACAATTTGCACGACAAGAGACAGCATAACAAGGACTTGCTTCTCAACCAACACAGCGCTTTGCAAGGTAGTTGTGACCAAAAGCGCCAGGAAGTTTCGCAATCTGAACAAGAGCTCCTTGATGCAAAACAGCGCATCCAGACCCACCAGAACGATATGAAGCACTTTGAAGACGAACACGACAACTGCAAAAACGAGCTCCAGGAAGTCACTCGCACGGTCAACACTATCCAACGCCGTATCAATTGGCTCAGAGGACAGCAGCGCGACAGTCTCGCGCTGTACGGCAAGGAATTCCGCAGTTGCACCAGCTTATCCAGCAAAACCGTCACCGGTTTACTGCACCACCAATCGGGCCACTAGGTCTTCACGTAAAACTTCCTGAGCGGTTCATGCACTTTGCAGCGGCTATTGAACTGGCACTGAAGGGCGCGCTGGGAGTTTACTTGGTGGTCAATGGTCAGGACAAGCACCTGCTAGACAACTTGAAGCACCAGGCTGGCTGTCGACCGAACCAGACCAATATCATCATTACGCAGCGCACCGGGTACCGATATCAACACTTGGAACTTGCCGATGGTGGCTTAGCTGCTCATGCAATTTGCAACATCCTCACGGTGGATGACGACGAAGTGTTCAACGCTCTGGTTGATGTGTGTCATATCGAGAGTAAGCTGCTGTTTGAGGACCGTTTGGTGGCTGAGCGGAGCGTTCTGAGAGGCTCAAGCGGCAACTTCAGAATGGCACGCTTCGTGTCCGAGGTATATCTCCCAGACGGTGACAAAATCGTCGTTCGCTCTGGAAATCTTGCATACATCGCTAACAAGAGAAAAGGTCGCGGCTCTATCATTTCCCAAGATGTGGAGGGGAGCTCCGAGAGCAACAGCAACAGCTTGGGTCTCAGAATATGGAGTTGCAGCGACTCAGCCGCGATGAAACTCACTTGCAGCGTGAACGAGAAGATTGTCAGCGCATGCTGCAGCAGCAAAAGACCGACTCGATCACCTGTCTAGAACCCGCAATCGGCAGTATGCAGAGCTCCAAAGTCTTGAAGAGGAATTGTCGGACAGCATGCAGCAAGACACTTTGGATATATGTGTCCTGGAGGACGAGGTGAAAGCTGTCCAAGCTGAACTGGAGGAGTTCCAGCGACGCGAGCAGCAGTTGAACGATACCCTCTCCAAGTGCAATTCAGAATTGGAAGGCCCGCTGCAGGAGCTGGAGGAACTTGATGCGATAAAGAAAAATATCGCTGTCGAGATGAGCGAGTATGAAGATGCTGTAGCTAAACTGTACAAGGAGCTCAGCAACATGAAGGGGCAAGAGATTATTTGCCAACGTGAAATTGAAGCTTCACAAGCTTCCCTGGACAAGCTACAGCAGCAAGTGAACACTGCCAAGCAGGACTACGATGAACAACTTGACAAGGCACAACAAGTGTGCCCACGGCCAGCTGAGTTGCGTCATCGAGCTTCTATCACCAAACGAACGAAGACGGTGGAACTTCAGCTCGCGAATGTTCACCAGCGATTGGATGGCTTAAGCTTGGCCAACCTCAAGAGTGAAATGGAGGAAAGAAAAACCAAATTTCAGGAGAAAGAGAGAAACTACGTCAAGCTCCGTACCAACCTCGGCCGCATCCGCTCGATGCTGAAAGAGAGAATGGAGACTTGGAGTCACTTTCGTAATTTAATTGCGGAGAGCACATCAATGGAGTTCAACAAGTACATGCACCTGAACAGCTTCGCCGGTAAGCTGCGATTTCGCCATGGTGCCCAGCGACTGGAGATTGCGGTGCTGCAGAACGAGAAGGGAGCCTCGCGGGCGTCGCAAGTGACTGACATGAAGGAGTTATCTGGGGGCGAGCGGTCGTACACTCAAGTTTCGTTGCTGTTGGCACTTGGTGAGAGTATCGAGTGCCCGTTTCGAGTAATGGACGAGTTTGATGTGTTCATGGACTCGGTGAACCGAGATATGACGATTCAGTTGCTGGTGGACGCTGCCAAGAAGGACGGCCAGAAGCAGGTCATCTTTGTGACCCCCAACGATCTCAGGTACGACCTCAGTTGAATTTGATGTTGCTAGACTGACACTTTTGTGTCTTGATTTGCTATTCAGCACGCTAGCGTCCGACCCAATGGTGAAGGTGCAAAGATGGATCCTCCGCGAGACCGAGACACTTCGACGGCGCAGTGATCGGTATGCAGTAGGGTCGGATTTGTTTTGTGAGTTTACATGCATTGTGGCCTGCAATAGTTTTGGCAAAACCGAGGGTCAAAAGTCCGATATAGCGGGTCGGATTTATTTTGCATGTCAGAGATACCGGCAACGTCGTCTGTACAAGTAGGATAGCTAGCTTCATTTCGGTCAAGCTGCCGGAATTGCCGTTTTAAATCGGCAAAAACGACTGGTCCTCGCATTTTTTCAGATGTTCGGTCGGATTTATCTTTTCGTACCACTACGATATCTGAGCTAAAACGAAGGGCAAAAGTAATGCAAGGCACAATAGCGAGTTTCAAGTGAGGCCACAGAGTACCAGTAGTTTTACGCCAAGAAAATTGCAGTCGTCCCGCAGATTGGTCCATTTCAAACTCGCCTTTCACCTGTCTATAACGATACTCCCTGCATAACTCAATTTATTTTTGCAGTCCACCAAAAACTGTCCTGCACGTCTAACGCTTCTTTAGAAACCCCTCCCCTTCCCCTCTTATCATGATATCATCTCTCACAGGCCCGCATTTTCATTTTTGGCGCCAATCGCCATCACTCCTCGAAGCAAAGGTCAATTCCGCACGCGCACATCCTCGCGCCCCTCCGCCGCCCTACGCGCCGCGCCGCCATGCCGCCACTGACGAGTCGCCGGCCGCGCAAGACGCCGAAGACGCGCCACAACGATCCGGACCACAGCGCGTCCACCACGAGCGAAACGGAGGACGAAGTGCTCGAGGAAGAAGAAGATTACGTCGACGCCGCGGTGGGCGAGAAGCGCAAAAATGCGCCATCGCAGTCCGCCGTGGAGCTCTCGCAGATGGACGCGCACATCGACACGGAGATGGGCGTCGTGGAGGAAATCTACTGCGAGAACTTCATGTGCCACCGCAAAATGCGCGTGCAGCTCTGTCCCCATATCAACTTTATCACAGGAGAGAACGGTAGCGGCAAAGCGCCATCATCGCCGCCATCCAGATCTGTCTAGGCGCCAGTGCGCGCAGCACGCACCGAGGCAAAAGCATCAAGAACTTGATCCGCCACGGCCACGAGGGCAACGCCCTGGTGAGAATCACGCTGCGTAATGACGCAAAAGGCAGCGACGCCTTCCGCCCCGAGCAATTTGGACGGAAAATTAACGTCGAGAGGCTCATTCGGCGAGACGGATCGGCCGAGTACAGACTCAAGGACGAGCGAGGGCTGCTGGTGTCGAAATTGAAGACGGACCTGGATGCCATGCTGGACCATTTAAATATCCAGACGGAGAACCCGTGCGCGATCTTGGATCAAGAGAATGCGAAACTGTTTCTAAAGGGCAACCCGCAGGACAAGTACAAGTTCTTCTTGCAGTCCACGGACTTGTACAAGATGAGGACGACGTACTCGAAGATTGACGAGGAGACGAGGACGATTGCTGAATCGACGTTGAAGAGGGAGAGGACGAAGATCGCCACGTTGAAGGACGCCATGGACGAGGCCAAGAAGCAGTGGAAGGAGGCGCAGAGTGTAAGGATGGGTGGGGCGAGGAAGGATTGAGCTTGTGCTAACGTTTTTTTGCTGTGTTTGGATTGGAATGTGTTGTAGATTGGAAAGCTGGAGGAAGAGTTCGAGGTGCTCAAGAAGGAACTCGCGTGGTCTTTTGTGTGTGAGAAGGAAGCAGCGGCTGCTAAGAAGGAGAAACGGATGAGGCGTAAGCAGGGCGACGCTGAAAATGCCGCCGCCGAATTCGATGAGACGAAGGAAGCCGTGGACAATTTGGAGCAGAAACAAAAGGAGAAGAACGACAAGCTTGAAGAAGTCAGCGCCCGCATGACCGAGAACAATCAGAGGAAAACGGATGTGAAGAACAGGATCCGAGAGGCTCGCCGTCCTCTGCACAACTGCAAGGCAGAGATGAAGCAGCTTACGCACTCAAAGGAGAGAGCAAACCAACGGCTTGCTCGTCTCCAGCGTGATATGGAGAAGAAGCGAGAGAACCACGAGGCGATGCTTCAGAATCGGATGCAGCGCAACGGCGAGATGCGGGAGCGTATTGAAATGAAGCGACGCGAAGTAGGTAATGCCGAAGATGAAGTAACTGTAGCCAAGGATCGTGCTCAGGCACGTCCGCAGGAACTGGATGAGGTGGAAAATCGCCACGAAACGTGTCTCCGGCAACTGCGCGAAGCTGACGGCGAGTCAAGTAAAATTCAGCACCGAATCAATTCGTTGAAAGGACAGAAGCGCGACAGTCTAGCCGTGTACGGCAACAGAATTCCGCAGTTGCACCAGCTCATCCAGCAAAACCGTCACAGGTTTACTGCACCACCGATCGGACCATTAGGTCTTCACGTAAAGCTTCCTGAGCGGTTCATGCACTTCGCAGTGGCTATCGAGGTGGCTTTGAAGGGCACGCTGGGTAGTTACTTGGTGATCAACGGTCAGGACAAGCACTTGCTGGACGATTTGAAGCGCCAGGCTCATTGCCCGCACAATCAGGCCAACATTATCATTTCACAGCGCTCTGGACGCCGGTACGGTAATTTGCGTCTGGCAGAGGGTGATCTCGCTGCCCATGCAATTTGCAATATCCTGGAGGTGAACGAAGACGAGGTATTCAACGCTCTGGTAGACGTGTGCAGTTCTGAAAGCAAGTTGCTGTTTGATGATCGTCAGAGAGCCGAAGAGAGCGTTCTGAGCGGGTCGAGCGGTAACTTCAGAATGGCACGCTTCGTGTCAGAGGTGTATCTTCCAAGCGGTGACAAGTTCGTTGTTCGCTCTGGAAATTTGGCGTTCATTGCAAACAAGGGTAATCGCCGAAGCTCTATCATTTGCCAAGATGTGGAGGGGAGATACGGGAGCTGGAGCAGAAGCTAGACTACTTGCAGGGAAATCTAGAGGTATTGCGTCGTGACGAGTCTCAGTTGAGGCGCGACCGGGAAGACTTCCGACACCAGATGAAACAACAGAACGACCGCATTGACCATTTGTCCCGTCGGTTTAACCAGAAGCGTGCAGAGCTTCGGAGCATCGAAGAGGAATTGTCGGACGACATGCAGCAACATACTCTGGATACCTCGGTGCTGGAGGAAGAGGTGAACGGTGTCCAAGACGAGCTCGGGGACTTCCACCGTCGTGAGCAGGAGCTGAACGACATTCTGTCTAAGTCTAACCCCGACCTGGAAGGCCAGCTGCATGAACTCGAGGAGCTCGACGCGATGGAGAAAAAGATCGCTGGCGAGATGAATGAGTACCAGGAAGATGCAGACGCAATCTACAAGCACCTCAGTGAGATGAAGGTGCAGGAAATGACATACCAACGGGAGGCGTCGACGTTGCGCGAAATGGTACTCCACATGGAAGACGAACTGGCAGCACTCCAAGAAGAATGCGAGGAAGCAAGACAAAAGGCTCAGCAACACTGCGAGCGAGTAGTTGTCACACACTCCCACGACTACTACGGCAAGCGGTTAACTGATATTAAGCGGCAGATCGACCACGAGCGTAGTCGGTTCCAAGGAATGGATCTCTCGGAGCTGAAGGACGACATGGAGGCCAAGAAAATCAAGTATAAGAGCAAGAAATCGAACTTCGACAAGTTCCGCGACAACCTGGAGCGCATCCGCTCGATGTTGGAGGAGCGAAAGCGTGTGTGGCAGATCTTGCGCAAGGAGATTGCCCATCGGACATCAATGGAGTTCAACAAGTACATGTGCCTGAACAACTTCGCCGGTAAGCTGAAATTTCGGCATGACGACCAGCGACTGGAGATTGCGGTGCTGCAGAACGAGAAGGAGTCTCGCGCGCGTCACAGGTGACCGACATGAAGGAGTTATCTGGCGGCGAGCGGTCGTACACTCAGGTTTCGCTGCTGCTGGCCCTTGGCGAGAGCATTGAATGTCCTTTTCGAGTAATGGACGAGTTTGATGTGTTTATGGACTCGGTGAACCGAGACATGACCATCCAGCTGCTCGTGAACGCCGCCAAGAAGGACGGCAAGAAGCAATTCATCTTTGTGACCCCAACGATCTCAGGTACGAGCTCACGTATCTATCTTGTATGGAGCTTTTCGTCTAACCTTGGATGTTTTGTTCCTGTAGTGCATTGCGCCGCGACCCAATGGTCAAGATCCAGAAGATGAACCCGCCCCGGGATCGGTTGAATGCTGAGCGAGACTAGGCATATTGAAGGACGCAGGTAATACGGCAAGGACGTACATTATAACTACGTGCATGTTGTGAGTAGTATCTAGGTATATTGAAGGACGCAGGTAATACGGCAAGGACGTACATTATAACTACGTGCATGTTGTGAGTAGTATCAGTATCAGTAGTAGGGAGCAAGCGTACGTCACGGGCAGCACTTATTCATAATACCTTTTCACAGACTTCAATGTGTTTTGGCTAACATCTTCGTTGCAAGTTGCCTGCACCTGACGACAAAGTGTACGCATCCTGCAAGTTGAAGTGCAACATATGCGTTTCAGTAGTTCCAATATGCCCGATCCAAGGTTTTCACTGCCGCCAGAAACCATCACTCTGCATTCCGCATTCCGCATCCACCATGGAAGCCGCGCTGTGGGAGCACCAGCGAGAGATCGCGGCCGTGGCGCGCTGCCGCAGCGTCCTGGTGAGCAGCACGCAGTCCGTGGGCAAGGTATTTCATTAATGACTGGCCAACCCTGAACTACCGGCACTTACTCTATGTTATGCTATGAAGACGTTCGTGAGCTGCGCGCTGCTGTGCGAAGCCGCCGCCGCCAGTCCGCAGCAACACGCGCTTGCAGTCGCCGCGTCTCCCTCGTCCCGCTCCGCCTTGCAGACGCAGCTCGCCCGACTGTGCAGCCTCCGTGTGCTTAGCAGTGACGAAGACACGTCGTCCAACTTGAACAAGTGGGTGGAGGACCCCGAGTTCGCACGTGATCAACTGCAAGCGGCAAGGGGCCACATCGCCATCTTATCGCCGTTGATTCTGCAGGAAATGTTGCGCAAAGGGACGCTAAAGTTGCAGCAAGTGCAGCTGCTGGTAGTGGAGGACTGGGACTTGGTACACGCCGAGTTGCCGTCTTTTTCAAGCTGCTTACGGGGCTTTTGGACGAGATCCCGGCCGACTCGCTGCGGATCTTCGCTACGTCGAGGCTGCCGGCGTCCAAGATGGACTGGGATCCGGTGACCAACCCCTTGTTAAAGCACATTCATGTGTTCAACATGCTGCCGGTGCTCTCCACCACGTCGATGGAGCCGAGTTTCCCACCTTTGCACTGTGAGGTGTTTCAGAAGACGGCGAGAAACGAGACAGAGGAGGTGAGTGTGAGAGATTTCTTACTGGGAGCTAACAGCAAGAAGGTGGATTTGGTGCACGTGTTTCGATTGGAACTGGAGTTGGGCAACTCTGCTGCAGTGTATGATGAACGGAAGAAGCAGGACAAGGTGAACAGGTTCATTCAAGATGCGGAAGCGGTGGAAACACATTTGGGTCGCTGGTGTTTGTGGAAATTTGTGGAGTTGGAATTGCAAACGAATTTGCAGGCGGTCATTGTGGAGGACTTGGATAATGTGAATAACCGGAGGAAACGCAAACAGCAGGGTGACGCCCCGGAGATTGATGACCCAATGAATGGCGACAATGACATTAGCGAGTCTGATAATGAGCCGGAAGATGGAGAAGTGGCTGATGAGGAAGACGGCGAGATGATGGAGGTCAGCAATGCGGACGATAGCAACGAGAAAATTGGCGATACTGCGAAAAAGTCAAAGATGGAGCGCCTGGTTGCTAGGTTTATTGGGTCCGGCGTTGAGATGAACGAGAACACAAGGAACAAAATTCGCCCTATCCTTAAAGTTTTATCGTGGTTAGCTGCGCAGTCGAACCTTTGCGGAACGCGAGCGGCTTCGCCGCGATTATTGAAGACCAGCGAGGTGGTGCGGAATCGTTTCAGCAACTCTCAAGGAGAGAAAGAAATCCGAGCTTGGGTATTTCTTCAGAGGCGTTGTCATAGCCGCGTTGTTGCTGAGTTTTTGACTGCAACACTAGCAGATCTAGGCCTGCCCCGAGTTGCTGCATGCTTGGCAGCAGCAACGCTCGCATATCTGGTGCGTTGAAGTTCTCGTCGTTTTTGAAGGTGATGCAGATGTTCACAAACTTCAAAACGACGGTCATGGTGACGACGTCTGTTTCAAAGACCTCACAGAAGATGCGTATGGCCCCTCCACCTTGCGATCTCGTGGTGGTCATGGATGAATTGCTGGAGCCTAATAAACTCTACGAATTTGGGAAGCGAGCAGATGCCACGAGGGGCGTCATTAAATACATCACCGAAGACACCAAGCTGGCCCAAAAGCAATTTGATGGGCTTGTTCGCAAAATGCAAGAGTATATTCGCCTCGAGCAAGAAAACAACCGCATACATCCCACCGCGCCACCGGCCACTTTGAACCCGAACAGTGATCTAAGGATGCCTCTACCCGCATCATCATCAACGATTGATACGTTGAGCTCGACCACTAACTCGACATTGGCTGCCTTGCAAGCCGAAAACCGGATTTCGGTTATTCCCAAACGCGTGCAGCCTGTAGCGAATCCGTACGAAATCATCAATCGCGATACAGGTGCAATTCTGAACGTGGCGAACAGTGTGTCATGTTTGAGCAAGTTCTGCGATACGCTTCCTGGTTTGGATACCTACGACCGTCGCCCACAGTATATCGTGAAGCGAATATCGATCGTAAAACATATGGCACCGTCGCTGAAGCGATCGAAGAAGAAACTGCTGAAGTTCAATGCAAAGCTGACAGACAAAATCGATATTCTGAAAGCTGAAGCAGATCAGCGAGCAAATGAAGCGGATGGAGAAAACGACGGCAAAAGTACGATTAACAATGGACAATCAACCAGCGTTGAAGATACGAGATTCAATTACTCGGCGACATTGAAGCTGCCAGGTGCTCTGGGTATACGAAAGCAGCTTCATTCTCAGCAAGTAGAGACTCAAAACGAAGCAAAAGGCATCGTTGCATTCAAAGCCTGTCAAGAATTGGTGAAAAAGGATTGCTTGATCGGGATTTCCGCTCCAAGCTTCTCGATGACCAACTGTCTACTATTCACCAAGATGGTAATGGCGCAAGGCCTAACTGTGGTAACAGCGAAAATGTGGGAACGGATGATACGATCGTAATTGGCGAGAACGAAACTCGGCCCCAGTTAGCGGATCTATCGACACAGTCATCGTACGACTTACCGCCTGTTAGTGCGGCGGAATTAAGTTTACGGACCATTCGAAGCCTGACGCTAGAGGCTGCTAGCAGCAGTGAGGAAGGCGAGGAGTGGTCGACAACGATGTGTTTCTATGGACTGAGTGGAGCACACTACGCCATCTTGGCAACCAATGAGCTGTATACTGGAAACACGAATACGGGTTGGAGATATGACTTTGCCACAAGCGGCGTAATGACCCCGGAGATCCAGCCAATAACGCTAGCAAAGCGGCCGTTAAAACTTAGC
The DNA here is from genome assembly GCA_012656105.1 of Phytophthora syringae. Classification (NCBI taxonomy): domain Eukaryota; phylum Oomycota; class Peronosporomycetes; order Peronosporales; family Peronosporaceae; genus Phytophthora; species Phytophthora syringae. The sequence goes on along the minus strand of JAAKBD010000541.1, from coordinate 521,064 downwards.
CTATCGAAGCAAGAGCTGCACGATGTGCTGCACTTTCACTTGATAGTAATGCGTCTCACGTGCATGGGTGTACAAGACGCTGTACGGGATGTGGATATTGCGAGCGACAACGTGTGGAATGAGTTCTCAGAGCAAAATGACAAGGGTTATTTGGTCGTCCCGAGTTTGCTGGATGAAACGAAACAGCCTCCGACACTGTCACTGGATTGGGAGTACGTTCGCGAGATTATCGGGAAACCACTACTTGAACCGCTATGGCCACTCCCTACGACAAGTGCGACAGGAAATGGTACTGATATTGTCGACGAATGGATCTGTGTCCCAACGTATCGCCTTAACGTTAGCTACGTGGTGCATTCGTTTAGCGAGAAAAAGTGGCTGATCTACGCGAAGAATATTTAGTAGACGAGCAAACATGGGCGACCCATTTGAAAAGGGGAAATCGACCCCAGGAAATCCAATCCTAGGTCGGTGGAACTCTCGTCAACAGCTCGAAGAAGCTGATGGCAATCAGTCGCTAATTTATGGTATTCAAGTGCCTCCGATTGTCCCTATCATTCGGAGGGTCATGCAGCGCAATCACGACGAAGGGAGCATTGCGCAGAGTAAAGCCAAGTTTAATGAGCGCCTGCTGATCCCCCAGTACACATCGCGCCTGCGGTTTACTAAGAGCCGTTTCTTCGATGCGATGGGTTTAATCCCGCTGCTTTATGAGTTTGAGCGCAAGTGTCAAATCTCACATCTAATGGGGAAGATTGGACTGGAGCTTGATATGTCATTGCTGGATGATGCAACGACAAAACCTGCGTACGAGCGACTGGAAATCCTCGGGGACACATTCTTAAAACTCGAGACCTCGTGGTACATGTATGAGCAGCGAAAGGATATTTCTCAAGAAGGCCAACTGACGCAGCTTCGCCGCGACATTATCCGTAACGACAGACTGAACCAGTTCGCATTAGCCGCACGCCTGCATCATTACATTTTGTACCCGGCTGAAGTGGAGCAGCACCCTTTTCAGTGTTGGAAGCCGTCATGTATGGGCAAGACACCGGATCCAGTTGTAGCTCCTGCCAAGTGGATTGCCGATGTTTTAGAGGCCATTACAGGGGCATATCTTGTCGGTCAGGGAGAAAAAGGTGCGCGTTACTTTCTCAATTGGATTGGTGTGAGTGTCCTTGAACATCCGTCGACCAACTTTGCGCGGCCCTTTTACCCGGATTGCTTTCCGATCGAGCTCTACGAGGCAGCAATGACATCCCGTGGTGGAGTGCAGAATCCACTTAGTATCAATTTCAAGGTGCCGCAATTCGAAGACCTCCCGAAGCGACTTATGCTTCTTCAGAAGCGCTTGAAGTACACTTTTCGTAACAAGCGCTTGCTCCTGGAGGCAGTGACACACCCGTCTGTGGGTCAGCTAATTTTACTCATTGACCAAATGGATGCTAATGGCGCTGATGGAGGCTCTGGAGGTGACATCGAGGTTGTGCCACGAACGCAAAAGAAGAAAAAGACGGTCTGGAAGGGTGACTACGAACGGTTAGAGTACCTGGGTGATGCGTTGATCGAGTATTTAACGCTATCGTACGCATTTCTGAAGTACGATCAGTGGCTGCCAGGCTCACTCTCGCAATGGAAGAGCGCTACGGTATCGAATGATGCATTAGGCAAAACAGCGTTGGCATGCTTTGGGATTGACGAGTGCATTTTTGCCGGGGCCGTTCGTATCGACCGTGAAACGATGGAGCACGTGGCTGGCATTGAGCGGAAGTACGCACGTACTGAGGCGAGCACTGGGTTGAGCCCGGCGTTTGATGCTGTTGGTGTCTCCAAGAAGCAAAACATGAAGAACAAGGGCACCCCTGGTGGTGTAGTTAATCACACGCTGCCCAAGATGTTTGCTGATGTTTTTGAAGCTCTCGTGGCCGCGGTTTTCCTAGACTCTGAGCGGGATCTTCAGCTCATTCGCGACGTGTTCATGGGTCCGTTGCTGGAGACAGTCGGGCAAGACGCCTATGCTTATGTGTGCCATGAGAGTGGGCTGACTATGGACAACGGAGGCGACGAGTTGATGGAGGACCTGATGTTCTCGAGTGATGAGGAAGACTGATACCGTTTTGACTACATACCACAATTATGAAGCTGGTTACTTACTCGCTAGCTTCTTTCACCTGTGCTTTAGTTCCTTCACCGTTTTGAAAGTGCAGGAATACAAAGTGACCGAATGCAATAGCTAACGCAAGTGTTTCAATATGTGCAGCAGCCTCACAGAGCGAACGCAATGCTGGTGAAGACACGCTCATGGCGCTGACAATCGCAGCAGTGAAGAAAAGGGTGCTCAGGACAAGGTTCTTCGAGCCCAGGTACGCTGGAATGCGCTTCCACGTGGTTGGCCACGGGTCGCAGAAATGCACTTGGTACGCCCGACCGAGGATCATGTTGGTGATGCAGTTGGAGCCGTGTCGCGCCACAAAGAGCGTATTCAGGAACGAAGCTGCTACTTCATCTCGAGTATTCTGCAGTACAAAGGCTTTCGTCCGGGGAGCTGCTGTGTGTGCTGAGCTAGCTGAAGAGTGATACGGCGCCAATATCTCGTGCAAACAGGTGTGAGCTATCTTCCAGCAAATGAAGCTCAGGATACAGAGACACAAGGTGGGGATGGTCCGGTTCTTGGAGAGCACCCGTCGCCGGTAGAAGAAGAGCACCAGTCCGCACTGCAGCCCAAGTTTGCCGAGATGCGTGAATATTTCGGTCGAGGCGGCCGACGCAACCTGCATGGCGAAGCTGAGCTCTTCCTTTGCGCTAGTCGAGACGCGAGCTTCAACTTGTGCTTGCGTTAGAAGTTGCGTCAGCATGAGCAGGTCTTCTCGAGAGTTCAAGCTCTCGAGCCATCGAAGGACGCCCACGAAGCCGCGCCGGATCTGGAAGGACGACGACGGGAACGCCGAGTGCTTGAGCTGGTGGAACTCGAGCGTCGGCACGTCCAGCACTGTGTAGAGGAATCCGCAGCCACATATCATCGTCATGAGCAGCAACGGAAGGCGATACCCCGTCTTTGAAGCGGGTGACACTTGGCCAGAAGCACTCATTAGAAAGAGCACTTCTATAAGAGAGCTGTGCGTTGCGCACGAAGGGGCGTGACTTCACTTCAACGTGTTAGCTTCACTTGTGACCCAAGTTGCAAATGTTCAAGTTTAACGTGAGTGTCCTGCGAATCCCGCACTGATAAGCAGCCGCAGTCAGCATTTTTATATATTTGTGCGGTGACATGAAGCTATTGGATATGCCCCTCCTTCCTATTGAGTAGTGAGGTGGCTCGGCGCGTCAGCGAAGTAGGTCTGTAGGATAAACGCGCGTGAAAGCAGCGGCTCAATCTCATTCTCCACCCAGTCCTTCGTCGGCAGGCTCTGCAGGAAGAGCACTAAATCCTGGAACTCGAGTGTCTTGAGCGTCTCGCCAAATGTCATGAGAATGGCAGCACAGACGTAGACGTGGAAGCTCTCGAAGCCAGAGTCCTCACACAAATACGTATCCCAGATACGCACGATGCCATCCAGCGGAAGCTCACGCATGAGTAGGCAGTTCATCCAGCGGAACGCAAACTGTACGAACTGCACACTTTCACGCTCTACGATGTGCTCGAATAGATGAGAGTCGCAACGATGCACAAGTTCCTCCATGCGCTGCACCATGCGCTGCAGACCGGGCTGAGCAAATGTGTAGTGATCCTGAATGTCATCCAGCAGCTTTGTTAGACACCAGTAGCTGTCTGCCTCCACAACCTGCAACTTCTCGTCCGACACCATCGATAACTCGCACGTCTGCGGCTCATCTGTACACCAAGCACCAGTATTAGTATCAACCATCACAGCTAGTCAAGTGGAGATACTTGTTCCCCTACCAATGAAAGCCGAAAGAAAGACGACCAAAAACGGAGTCATCAGGTCATTGATTCCCTGCACGTAGCCACTTGCTGGGTGTCGAATAGCCCATATATATAGGACGCGCTCCATGCACTACACGCACACAACACAACGTATCCATATTAGCATGATACAAGCACCCAAAACAGTTGCATCATCGACTCACCTGATGAATGCGCTCATTCTGGAAGAGCTTAACATCAGCGAGGGTGCGTGGAATATCCACAAGGATCTGCCGCAGCGTGGTCTGCTCACGCGTGCCTCGATCCGTGTCCGGGATGTAATAATACTGTTGCAACAGCTCTACGTATTCCTGTCGCTTTCGCTCCAACATAGCGGCACGCCGATCCTTCTTCGGCGGCATATAACCCTGCAGTTGAAACCCGCATATTAAGGTGAAAAATCACCACTTTAAGCACGATAACACATCAAACCTACCAGCAGTAGCCGCCAGGCCGTTGGTCGGTACTTCGTAGGGACCCCACCCCAGCTGAGCTTGCGAAGCTGGTCCAAATCGACGACTTCTTTCTCCAGGAGCCGCTCAAACTGAGTGTATCGAAGGTTCCCCGACGCATTTCGAGACGAGGAAGCAGACGCCAGCGCAGCCTCCGAAGCGAGTGGGCTTCTCTTACCTTCGCTATTGTGGTGGTGAAGGTGGTGGTGAACCTTGCTGTGAGTCTGAGTACCGTTTGCTTCCTGCTCCAGCTCGTCCTCATGCAGAGAGTGGCGGCCTTTAGCCGAGGAATCAAACGACCTGGACATTGCCTCTTCACTCTCACTACCTGCAGACGACTGACTTCGGAGCCGCGGGGATCCCACCTCAACGTCTGCTGACATTTTCCTGTTGAAAATTGCACAACAAAATCAGTTTTCTAGGTTAACATTCAACACAAAATGCCCCATCACGTCCAACCTGGGGGAGCAGGCGAAGGTGTCGCCCACACAGGAGGCAGCTGACCCGTGTTCACCTGCTTCACCGATCCTGGAAGAGCCTGCGGCTTCTGCTGCGCTGCAGCTTTGCTTTGTCCGCGCGAGAAGAAACTCGACGTGGCCGCATTGCTCAGACTGGCAGATGCAGCGCGCTCCTTTTGCTTCTGCGCGAATTTGTGCAGCGCGGTTTTGAAAGGGTTCGTCGTCGAAGGCGACGAGCTCGGCTGTAGCAGCAATACAACGCGACCAAGATTACTACCCACTCCTCCTGCTGTTAAAGCAGCATTTTACTATTGTATCATCGTGCAGCTTCAACAGCTGGTAGCTCCACGTGAGACTTGCTAGAGGCTTCCACACGCACCATATCTTCACTTGGTCGGTGGTCGGCTGCGGCTTCCATTGGCGCAGTTAGCGGACTGCAATTGCACTGGATTTCGCAGCGATAGGCTAAGTAGCTGCTGGTTGTTGCAAAGTCGTTGCGGGTTTTGTGGCGGTGGCGTAGCTAGAAGAAGCGTTTGGAGGCAAATGACACGTCAGGAAGTGAGCAAAGAGCACTGGGGAGAATGACATGGGACTGGAGAGCGCGGAGACAGCGTGGGGGTGCGCAAGATGCCTCCCCTTGACGTACCGAGTTCAGCAGATTTCAAGCACCGCTCGCCCGTTTTGTACGTGCTCGTTTAGGAGAAGATGGTGTGGCGGACGTTAGATTAGAAGTAGTGTGGAAGACGTCAGCTGCAGATGCCTAGATTCGGGAAGCGTTGCTTAGCCCAGGACGAGTTGCTGAAGATGATGCATCCTGCGATGTCCGCACGCATGTGTGAAAGGCGCATTGGGCGACGAGAAGAAGCTCGGGCATCCATGACGGACGCGAAAGAAGAAGCTTCAGACTACGCGTTGCCGTTGTCGGTTTCCCTCGTAACTGCCCGACTCGGTGCACCTTATTCTTGCTCGAATTGCTTGTCAACGCAGGGCAGCCAGCGAGCGCTGATGCAGAGGTAAGTCGCACGGCTTCTGATAGCATCAGATACTCTCCTGCTTGCCTGCTTGATAAGCACCGCAGACAGCGCGTTGGACAGCGAGCTGGCTGCACTCAGAATGCGTGCAGTGCAGGCACGCGTGCGCAGAAACTGGTGCGTGTTGCAGACGGTGGTGCTTTTGATGCTGGACCACAGCGAGGAAACATGCGCCAGGTCCTCGTTGAAGTGAGCAAGATATGCATTGAAGCCATGGCCGCTTGGGCCGGGACTCCTGCTTGCAAAGCCGAAGCTGGCGTACTTGTCCTACAAAAACGGTGCCCACGCGAATCTCAATTGTTTGAGTCCTCGCCAGATGCGCCGTAGACGACAACATGAAGCACGCTGCTCGCCGCGTTCGAGCAATTCGTGCGGGGCAACAGTCGCAGATCGCACACCAAGATGGGGGCAAAGCAGCCAGGCCGCAAGGAGCGGCAACCTGAGTTGCGACGTACAATAACTTTGGCAACTTCCACCTTGAGCCATCAGGTGGTGCATGCTTTGAGCTGCTGGACTCCAGCCTGGAGCCGACGCTGTGCATGTACCGGCACCATCTGGAAGACAGCGAGCGCCGCACGCCACAACAGAGCAAAAGCCGAAGTTTACAGCGTTGTCGCGTCGGACAACCCACAACCGCACGACGCGCTCGGAGCTTGACAACGCAACAAACCATCACTCTGGTCGGCGAAGGTTCTTGTGAAAGACGGGGCCCCAACTCTCCGATGCCTTCTTCTTCTCTCTCTGCATCAAAAGAACAGCCCATCATGGAGACTGCCTTACTGCAGACTGCCAGCCGACTCTGGCCATCATGCCCAGCACTTCCAGACGGCCGCCCACCAGCCGTTGCGATCTTAAAGGTAGAAGGAAGTCAGCGCCGGTATCTTTGGCAAAGTTTTCCAGAAGGTTATGTGGTCGACACCACCCACTTTTGTATGGGTTTGTATCCAAACGTCAACTGGGGAAAGGGCTCCGGCAAATCCAGACGACGAAGCCAGTGCACGAGGCGCACATCAAAGCTCGGTCCAAATCCAGCTTCACAAGGGAAAAGGAGACGAAGGAGGCAAGTCGCAGCGACCACCTTCATACATACCAACACAAAGAGAAGCAAACGAAGGTATGGCTCCCATTTCCAACGGCACTCCAAAACGAAACGCCTCTTAACTCTTTCCCCCTGTCGCTCCAGAACACACTTTGAAATTATCCCCCGCCCACCCACAAGCATGACAGACTTCATCCGCACCATTTGGCAAAGCACCGCCGCCCCCAGCGCCGCCCGCAAGACGGAGCGCGTGCAGCCCGTGGACCAGATCCGCCTGCCCCCGTCGGCCGCGGCCACGTCCCCCTGGACAAGCAGCGGCTCGTGAAGCTCGAGCCCCCGCCCTCCCCGGCAGCGAGAGCCACTCGGCCAAGGCGCAGCGCATGGCGCGCGTGAACGCGCGGCGGGACAAGCGCAAGCCGCTGGAGGACGACGAGTTCTCGGCCTGCAAGAAGCTCAAGACGGAGGCCGCGCTGGACCCCAGCGGGGAGGAGCGGCTGCGCGCCATGGAGGCGCAGCTGGAGCACCTGGACCCGGACTCGAAGGAGGCCAAGAAGAAGCGCCGCCTCATCCGCAACCGCATGTCGGCGCAGCTCCACCGCGAGCGCAAAAAGGCCTACGTGGGCCAGCTGGAGGACCAGCTCCAGGCGAAGGAGCGCGAGCTCAAGTTGCTGCAAGAGCAACTGGCCGCCATGGCCGTGGAGAGCCAGCAACTCAAGCAGCAGCTGCGGAAGGACGCGGAGCCCGTCATCAAGACGGAGCCCGAGCCGCTGGAGAAGGCGGCCGAGCCCGTGGTGGCCGCGGACGAGCCGGCCGTGGACTGGGCCGTGTGTCTGGAAGACATGGACGAAGCGATGGTCGGAGAGGACCTTCTGTGTGACCTGGACGAGTCCCCCTCGCGGCCTACGGGCTCAGTCCCATTGCGGAGGACCCGGTGACTGCTGCTCTGGCCGAGGAGGAGCAGCGCCAGAAGCTGCAGGCGCAGACCCAGTCGCACCACGAGATCCACGCCGCCAAGAAGAACCTGGCCATGATGATGGCCATGATGTTCTCGGTCACTTTCTGCGGCCAGAGCGACTCGGTGGCCAACGTGACGAGCGGCAGCAACTTCTCGTCCATGTTTAACGCGGTGCCCGTGAAGGAGCTCTCGCAGATGAGCATCGCGTCGCGCATCGTGGCGTGTCTGGAGAAGACGTCGTGGGAGGACTTCCAGGACGTGTCTTCGTGGACGGCCTCGGCTGCCAGTGCGGCGGCCGCTGCTGCGGTTGCCGTGAGCGCTGACAAGAAGTCGCGCCAGCCGGCCAACTCGCCGTCCGCTGCGTCGGATGTCACGGACTCGTCGGGTTCGTGTGACTCGCCGAAGGAGCTGGAAGACGTGGGCATGAGCTTTGATACCGACCTCATCGAGGAGTTCGTCTACCCTGTGGACGAGCCATTCGCCCCCGCCCTAGCGGACACGAACTGGTTCGGTGCTGACAGCGACGAGTTCGGACACAGCGACGTTGAGGGCGATGATGAACGCATTCACGAGACCAAGACGACCGTCAAGCCTGTGTCCATGACGTCGCGCCTGTACGAGAAGCTCACCAAGCTCTGGAACGAGAAGAACCAGGTGCTGCTTACCGTGCTGAACGGCAAGAACGAGGTGACACGACGCTCCGTCGCTGACATGAGCACGATCCGCAAGGGCATGTCCAGCGGTGCTCTGTTCCCGACGACCGCTGCCAAGGCGGCGGTCTCGTCCAACGACAATGTGCTGGAGAAGCACGAGCAGTCGGTCACGTTCCTCTACCCACTGAGTGCGTTCTCCGAAGACCAGCGCTCGGCCGCCTTCCCCAATGGCGCCACCTCGGACCAGGTGTTCCTGGAGGTGTCGTGCCAGATCAATGGTGCGGTGCTATAGAGGATCGGCGAGCGGTAGGTAGACTTTCAGTATTAGGGAGCGCGAGCAGAGCGCTCTAGCTTCGTATCTTCATATTCGGTGTAAGCGTGTAGTTTCTTTATCTATCAAAAGAGAACCATTCAACAAGACAAAACATGGCTTCTTTGCTCATAAAGTGGTGTCAAACATGTCGAGAAGACAGACACAAAAGCTCATGATCGCGTACTGCTTCATTGCTTCCACGCTGACATGTTGTCAACTATGCACATAGTCAAGAAGCTACAGCAATCCCAGCTTTTGCTGGCCTTCACTGCGCCATCTCGCAGCTCTTCCGTTTCCTGCGAGCCTTCTCGTCATCACTGGTGGACTGCGCGAGCGGTGGCGGCGCCGAGTTCGTCGCCGTTGCCTCCAGCTCCACGCAGTCGTAACTTGCAGGACATCGATCCAAGTCGACGCACCCAATTGACGGCATGGGGTCGTTCGTGGAGCCCCAACACTCTTTTGTCTGTGCGCGCAGTGTCAACAGCTGCTCGGCATTTTCCGCAGTCGGCAGCTCGACGTACACGCAATGCTGTCCCTCCCAGTGCACGTTCACCAGTCTCGTAGCCGACTGAAGATTCAGCGCCCACCCCACGCAGTGTTTGATGTGGAACGTCTTCAATGCCGGACACGAGTTGTTGCCCGTACCATTCGGCAACGGAGTAGCACCGGCAGCAATTGGTACACGCGTTCGTGTCAACTTCATACGAACGAAGCGGGAGCGCGACGGCGTCGGGGTGGGCTGCGGGAATGGACCGGGTAGATCCAACACGTACGTAGGCAAGAAGTGACTCACGAACAGCACGTTGCGCAGACTCTCCAACGTATTGTCGGTACGCTTCACGACGCCTTCAGACTGTTCGGAGGACGTCCCCAACGAAGCGATGCAATCATTGGAAATACCAAGGCCCGAGCACACACGAAGAAACACATATCCAGTCATGAACGCGTCGTAACCCGCTTGATGGGCCTGTAGTGGGGGTTGAGACGAACCCACTGACTCCTCACCGTATTCACGTGCTGCTTCAGTGCCTTGCACGCTTTGAACCTCGGGTCCGTAGAATGGGTGCTTCGATAGCACCTCGTAGCAGTTTTCAAGCGCTGTGTGCGCTAAATGAGTAGCGAAGGAGTCCACCTTCTGCATAGCGTAGTCGACGAGCGTCTTGGTATCAAATACGCCACCGCCTGCTCCGAGCCACGCATGAAGCTCGCGCTGGAACTCGGCACACCGTCCCGGTAGAGGTCCGTGGAATTTTTCGAAGCACTGCATGAGGTCGAGAAGCATGTTGTGCCCCACGATCGGCTTCCGAGCCGATACAATAGCATCCAACACAGCCGTGAACCCGATGAGACTGAGATTCCGCTCGCGCATCTCGTCGTCTGCGAGCTGCTGGTCAGCGAGTAACAGACTCTGCTTTTGGCGGTTAGAACGCGCAGCAACGATGCGAACTCGACGCCTCCAAGGGTTTCGCACGACATCTTCGTCGTCGACATTGTCCACTCTGCAATCCAGCGCTACAACATCGGGGAGAACCTTGCGCAGATACTGCACCAACGCGTGACGGCGGAAGGGTGCAATTGGCTCGGTTACATACGCTCCGCATGGGCCATGCGTCGGGTCGGCTAGCACCGGTGCTAACAGGAATCGCTTTATGGCAGACACAGCGTCCTCATCTGGCTCAGCATCTTCGTCTTCAGCCTGCTGAGGATACTCCTCCAGTTCCTCTTGCTGCCCATTCTCCTCATCCACAACCTCCTCCTCGATATCCTCCTCCTTCGCCACAGCCAGCTCTTCTTCCGCTCCAGGTTGCTCCAAAGGCTCCTCTTTGCTGCTCGTCGTGCTACCAGGCGGCGTGACCCACTCTCGATCTCCGCGTCTCTTATTGCGTCCATTGTTCTTCTTCTTGTTCTTCTTGCCACCACGTCGTCCCCTTCTCCTCGTGCCATCCTGCAAGTTTCCTCCTCTCCCCACAACATCCCGTCCTTGGTCGAAAGCTGCCAGTCTCAGCTTCAACTTGGCCGTCACCTGGTCCAAGAACGTCTGCGTCTCATCGGTAATGAGCGCCGGCGTCTCCGGGTCAAATTTCCGTAAGATTTCGGGTCTGGCCGACTTGTCCAGCGCCGCCCTGCACGGCTCCTGCTGCTGCTCGTGGTGCGACAAGTGGCCGATGCCTCTGTCGATCCACGCGTTGAGGTCGAAGCCGTGCGCCCGAATGTACTGCAGACACTTGGCCTGAATTAGAAATCTCCGGTCGGGGCTCGCCTGACTTAACTTTTCATGAAAAAGTGGGAAAAGTGGGAACTGGAACGTCTCGACTTGGAAGTTCTGGGCTTGGGCGTCCCAGCGGAACGCGCTAAGTCCGAACTGCACGAGCGGGAACTGCTGTGCACTGGATCGGTACTGCGCGTAGCGCTCGTCGATGGAGTCCATGACGCTGGGCCGCGGCGCGCTATTTTTAAAGGCATTAGAAATAGAAATTTAGGATAAGGGATGAAGTTTGACGAGAGAGGAGGAATTCGCACGCACTCTTGGCACGAGACGCCGCCCATCTCCGTGTCGATGGCCACGAAGGCGCTGCCGCTCACGACGCGCTGCAGGCGATGGAGAGCCTCTGCGTCCAGAGACCCGCGCCCGAGCTCCTGCACATGCACGTCGCGCAGCATGTCGAGATTCGGACGAAAAAGGGGAGTGGGGAACCCTAACGTCAAACTTGACATTTACCAACGCAAACTTTCACAATAGGACAAGTTGAAGCCCCCTTCGTGCGCAACGCACAGCTCTCTTATAGAAGTGCTCTTTCTAATGAGTGCTTCTGGCCAAGTGTCACCCGCTTCAAAGACGGGGTATCGCCTTCCGTTGCTGCTCATGACGATGATTTTGGCTGCGGATTCCTCTACACAGTGCTGGACGTGCCGACGCTCGAGTTCCACCAGCTCAAGCACTCGGCGTTCCTGTCGTCGTCCTTCCAGACCCGGCGCGGCTTCGTGGGCGTCCTTCGATGGCTCGAGAGCTTGAACTCTCGAGAAGACCTGCTCATGCTGACGCAACTTCTAACGCAAGCACAAGTTGAAGCTCGCGTCTCGACTAGCGCAAAAGAAGAGCCGAGCTTCGCCATGCAAGTTGCATCGGCCGCCTCGACCGAAATAGTCACGCTTCTCTGCAAACTTGGGCTGCAGTGCGGACTGGTGAGTCCTCTCCAAGAACCGGACCCCCCACCTTGTGTCGAGGTGAAGTAGCAGCTTCGTCCTGTATTCGCTCTTTGTGGTTTATAGTGAAACCATCTGCCTGAATCGTTGGAAACGTCACGTCAGTTGGCCAGTCCACTTGCTCTTCCAAAGCCATCGCCTTCACCAAGACAGCAGCGGCTCTAACCGAGGTTAACCCACGCCACCTGCGTCCCCCTTGCCCCTTATGCTTTGTTCTCGAAGGGCGTCCGTCCGCTGGGTGACTCGTCACAAGACAAACACCAAAACACGGTGTCCTCACCCATACAACTCTCCAGTCCCATTAGGTGCAGCTACCGTGTTTTGATAAATGTACTCAAACCCTCTTCAACTCGACCTTATCATCGTCTCCAGGTTTTCGAAAATCTTGCCGCCTTGGCCACGCGGCAGACCAGTTTGGTTTCCAACCGCAAGAGCACAAGTGGGGAGGGAAACGATCAGCCGATGGCCGACTTTCGCTATGAGCTGGAGACGCCCGAGGCGGTGCTCGAGCACCTGAGCGTCACAGAGCAGCGAGGCCTAACCGCCGCCCAAGTGGAGGCGCTGCGCACGCAACACGGCTACAACGAGCTGGACAAGGAGGACGGGACGCCCCTGTGGAAGCTCGTGCTGGAGCAGTTCGACGACGCGCTCGTCAAGATCCTGCTCGGCGCGGCCGTCGTGTCCTTCGCCCTGGCTATGTTCGAGGACGGGGAGAGGAAGGCATCGGCGCCTTCGTGGAGCCGCTCGTGATCCTCATCATCCTCGTACTTAACGCCATCGTGGGCGTGTGGCAGGAGTCGAACGCCGAGGCGGCACTCGAAGCCCTCAAGGACCTCCAGCCGGAGAACGCGCGCGTCATGCGCGACGGGGAGATGGTGACGCTGCCTGCGCGGGAACTCGTGCCCGGTGACGTGGTGGAGATCCGCGTGGGCGACAAAGTGCCCGCGGACCTGCGGCTGCTGAGCATGAAGACGACGGCCATTCGCGTGGAGCAGGCGCAGATGACGGGCGAGTCCACGTCGGTGAACAAGGACATCGACGCGCTCCCGAAGGACACGGAGAACATCATCCAGGCCAAGACCAACATGCTGTTCGCGGCGACGGTCGTGGTTAATGGCCTGGGCTGCGGCGTAGTGACCGACATCGGCATGAAGACGGAGATCGGCAAGATCCAGCAGTCGGTGCAGGAGGCCTCGAAGGACGAGGAGGACACGCCGCTGACGAAGAAGCTGGACGAGTTCGGCGAGCTGCTGTCGAAGGTCATTGCTATCATTTGCATTGTTGTGTGGGCCATCAACTACAAGAACTTCTTTGACCCGATCTACGGCTCGGTGTTCAAGGGCTGCATCTACTACTTTAAGATCGCGGTGGCGCTGGCGGTTGCTGCTATCCCTGAGGGTCTCCCGGCTGTGATCACCACGTGTCTGGCGCTGGGCACGCGCAAGATGGCCAAGAAGAACGCCATTGTGCGCAAGCTGCCGTCCGTGGAGACGCTTGGATGCACGACGGTCATTTGCTCGGACAAGACGGGAACGCTCACCACGAACGAGATGTCGTGTGTGACTTTCTCGCACCTCGGCAAGGCGGACACGGAGCTCGTGACGTACGATGTTGAAGGACACACGTACGCGCCGATCGGCAAGGTTCAGGGCGCGCCGCTGGGCCAATTCAAGGCCGTGACGTCGCTCGCGACTGTGTGCGCGATGTGTAACGAGTCCGCTATTGAGTTCAAGGATGGCAAGTACGTCCGTGTTGGCGAGCCTACTGAGGCTGCGCTGAAGGTTCTCGTGGAGAAGATTGGTTTCCTAACGACAGTGCCAAGCAGGCGGAGATGGATTCGCTGCGTGCTTCCAACCCCGAGAAGGCGGTGCAGTTCTGCAATGAATACCTGCAGGAGCAGAACAAGAAGCTGGCGGTGCTCGAGTTTTCGCGTGACCGCAAGTCCATGTCGGTGCTGTGCACCAGGAGTGCTTCGTCGCAGCGTGCAACTCGCTCGTCGACCTCGAACCAGAACATTCTGCTAGTGAAGGGTGCCCCTGAGGGCCTCATTGACCGATGCACCCACGTTGAGCTGGGCGATGGCACTGTTAAGCCTTTGACGGAGGCTGGCCGCCAGGTGCTGCTGTCACAGGTGTCCAGCTTGGCCCGCAAGTCGCTTCGTTGTCTGGCTCTGGCTAAGAAGGAAGACCTGGCCGACCTCGGCGCCTACGATGGTGACCGTCACCACCCCGCACACAAGCAGCTGGAGCGTACCGAGAACTTTGCCGCGATTGAGTCTGGCCTGACCTTTATTGGTCTTGTTAGCATGTTGGACCCTCCACGCCCGGAAGTGCGCCCCATGATTGAGACGTGCCACACGGCCGGCATTCGGGTCATCTGTATTACGGGTGACAACAAGCTGACTGCTGAGAGTATCTGCCACAAGATCGGCATCTTCAAGGATGGCGATGATCTGTCTACGCGTTCGTTCACGGGTGCCGAGTTCTTCGCTCTTTCGCTCGAGAAGCGTAATGAGTATCTGTCGGATGGCCATGGTATGGTGTTTTCGCGTACTGAGCCCAAGCACAAACAGCTGCTTGTTAAGATGCTGAAGCAGTTGGGCGAGGTTACTGCTATGACTGGCGACGGCGTGAACGACGCCCCTGCGCTCAAACAGGCCGACATCGGTATTGCTATGGGAATTACGGGCACGGAGGTTGCCAAGGAGGCGGCCGACATGGTGTTGGCTGACGACAACTTTGCGACGATTGTGTCTGCTGTTGAGGAGGGCCGTGCAATCTACAACAACATGCAGGCCTTCATTCGCTACCTGATCTCGTCCAACATTGGCGAAGTGGCTGCGATTTTCTTGACGGCTGCTCTCGGACTTCCGGAAGGACTGATCCCCGTCCAGCTACTGTGGGTGAATCTGGTGACCGACGGACCCCGGCTACGGCACTTGGCTTCAACCCGCCTGATGATGACATCATGCAGAAGCCGCCTCGCCGCAGCGACGATGCCCTTATCAACGGCTGGACGTTCTTCCGATACATGGTTGTTGGCATCTACGTCGGCTTTGCCTGCGTCGGTATTTTCGCGTACTGGTACATGTACTACGAGGCGTCGAACGATGGCCACACGCTGATCACGTACGACCAGCTGTCTCACTGGACGAAATGCCACGAGTGGGAGAACTTCACGGTCAACAACTTCGATGGCATGGACTTCTCGTCGGACCCTTGCCGCTACTTCACGGATGGCAAGAAGACGGCGTCGACGCTCTCGCTGTCAGTTCTGGTGGCCATTGAGATGTTCAACGCGCTGAACGCTCTGTCGGAGGATGGCAGTCTGGTCACGATGCCGCCTTGGTCGAACCCGTACCTCATCATTGCCATGGTGGTGTCGTTCGCCATGCACTTCTTGATCCTGTACGTGGACGTGCTGGCTGACACGTTCAGCGTTATACCGCTGGATTTCAACGAGTGGATGATGGTCCTGGCGTTCTCGCTGCCGGTGATTCTCATCGACGAGGTGCTCAAGCTCGTCGGCCGCCGCATGCACGCGCGCGAGCTCAAGGAGCGTATGGAGGAGTGGGAGAAGAAGACCCAGTAGACGGACAGCTAGAGTGCTGGCCCCTTTCCGTTCTATGGCATTGGCGGCGACGTGATGGAAAACACTTGAGACTGAACATACCGGTATATCGGAGAACTCCTGCGCCGTATGGAAGCGCTCGATCCATCAACCGAAGCAAAGCCTGCTCGTTCTGGCTCGGGGGTGATGAGCTTGGAGCTTGTTTAATGATGCATGCTAGAGCGAAATCGAGACGGCAGTATTAGAAAAAGAAATAAACACGACCACTTGCGCCTTGTTTCAGTGTCTTGCAGAGGTTGTCGTAACAATCGTCTTGAGCAGCGGATGGCTTACAGGTCCGCAGAAAGACAGCACTTCAACACATGATCACCTCAATTTGATGTGCATCGCCCACCATGTCGCGGACGATTGAAGCGCCGATCAGATGCCGTCGTTGCTCGTAGGAAAGAGGAGAAAGGATCGCTGGAGGACCCCCGACTCGGCCCAAGGCAGTTTTTGCCTTGGTGGAAACCCGCGACCAAGTGTGCAATCCAGCAGCATCGATCTGCGATAATGGCCGCCGAAGAAAAATGCACCACCTGATTTTCCACAGCATTTTATGCCTTTCGCCACCGAGAGATGCAAACTTCCGCAGCCGTCGTCGACGCCAAAATTCTAGCTTATCATTTGCGTCAAGTCTGGCTAAATGTCTCCTGCCTCCAGCGTCAGCGCCTTTCGACAAGGCAGCACGGACATCGAGATTTTGACGATCTGCTCATGCCTCGGAATCCGTCCGGGCTGCAGATCCTCGGAGATGACAGGCGTATTAATACACGGTACGTTCACGCACTGCGGCAAGCCTGCCTGAAAGGACAGGCTCCAAGTTTGCAAGCTGGTGACGAAATATTCGTGGCTGCCATTTTCACCAGCGGTTTCCTCTAGCCGATGAAGTGATGAAGTGCGTTCTTCAATGCAGATTGCATTGACGAATATACCGGATTAGATGTTTTGGACAAGCATGGCCATTGCTTTGGGATTGCTTTAGGATTGGTTGTGTCTTCGAGAGTTCCCACTCGCACGCCAGAACACATCCCGTGTTACCACGCTACGTGGACCACGCAGGTCGCGATCCCGTATTTCTCTTTGTATAGCGATATGCATAAACTTTCACAAGGTACATCAGGACTCAGATCACAAGGAAACCATTGTACAACCACATCTGGCTGAGATAGAACACGCCGCTTCTTTCAAACTAACAACCATACACAGGTATCCAGGTTAACAAGTATCCAATCCCTCATGCGTGGTCCATCTTTTCCCGAAGGTAGAGCGAGATGGCTCATCAGTCCGAGATTTCCCTGCTCCTTCGCAGAGCTGTTTTTGCGCGAAAAAGAATCGACAGGAGACCATGGCGAGAAGAGAACCGCAATGGCTGCAGCAGTTCGTGTGCAAGGAGGACGCACCCGAGGACGACCGCCACAGCAGCTTCGAGCCGCGTCGCTCGCGCTTCCCGTCCGCGCGCGCCAGCAAGTCGGCGGACGACGTCAACCGGCTCCGCAAGCTCATGTCGCTCTCGTATTTAAGCGGAAAGTTGCGCGACATCTTCCACCGCGACCACCGAGACACGATCGTGTGCGAGGAGGACGAGGAGAGCCCCGCCCGCAAGCGCAATATTTATGACATCATCCGCCGCCACGAGGACGTCGCCTTCCCCCGTTCTCGCAGAGCGTTTCGCTCCCCGAGCTGAGCCCGAACGCGCCCAGCAAGGAGCAGCGCTGGTGCACCAACTGCTCCAAGTGCTTCCAGCGCGGCCTGAGCAAGTTCGACCAGTACTGCGGCCTGGACTGCAAGACGGCGCACCGCATGAGGCAATCGGCGCCTCACTACCAGTACACGGCGCGTTCGCCGTCGATGGTGTCGGAGGAGACGCTGGCGGTGCGAGCGGCGGCCACCCGACCGCCACCGCACTACACGACCCACTCAGTCAGTTGTCGACGCCAGTGAGGAGCAGAATGGGGGTGGGGGCTGTTATGAATGAGTGAAGGGGTCGATCCGGCCTTCTTCCTGGTCAAATGGCTGTAGGAGTCGGTTGTCCTACACCGCAGACCTGATGTGTAAGATAGATAGGAGAAGGAAGGCGCCGTAATGTTATGATACAACTATTTTAACCACAGAGTTCATTGTGGCTCCATGCTTAGAAATTTTCCATCCATCCATCAAGTCTTTTGGTCAAAAGTACGGGCACCTTTTTCGTACCTAACGTTTAGAAACGTCGCAGATTATGGCGAGGGAGCCAAATCTGACAATTCCGCTTCTTCTTCACGTTGGACGATGGTGGCGGCTAACAAGATTGTCGTGTGCGATAACGGCACGGGGTGCGTCCTTCCTCCTTCCCCATATAACCCTCTCCCTCCCCTTGTTAACCTCTCTCTGCTGCCACAGTTCGTCAAGGCTGGCTTTGCCGCCGAGAACTTCCCCAAGGCCATTTTCCCGTCCCTCGTGGGGCGCCCCGTGCTCCGCTCGGAAGAAGCTGTGCAATCCGACATTTTACTCAAAGTAAAATTTTCAAGTATTGTCAATTTCTAAAGCAAAAAAGAAACTAATTGATCTTATTTGTGCCGTGTTGGATATAGGACATCATGTTCGGCGACGAAGCTGCGGCCGTCCGCTCCAACCTCGAGATCTCGTACCCCGTTGAGAACGGCATCGTGAAGAACTGGGCCGACATGGAAAAGCTCTGGGACTACACGTTCAAGGAGCGACTGGGTATTGACCCCAAGGACGGACACCGCATCTTACTCACGGAACCCCCGCTCAACCCCAAGCGAAACCGTGAAAAACTGGTAGAAACCATGTTCGAGAAGTACGGCTTCGAAGGCTGCAACATCACGACGCAGGCCATGCTCACGCTGTACGCTCAGGGAATCACCACGGGAGTGGTTATTGATACCGGCGACGGGGTCACCCATGTTGTACCGGTGTACCAAGGTTACGTGCCGCAGCACCTCATCTGTCGTCTGGACATCGCCGGTCGTCACATCACCAATTACCTCATCAAGCTCATGCTGCATCGCGGGTACGCGCTGAACCGCACGGCCGACTTTGAGACGGCGCGTCAGATGAAGGAGAAGTGGTGCTACGTGGCTTATGATACCGTTGCGGAGCGCAAATTGGCGCTGGAGACGACGGTGCTTGAGGAGAGTTACGAACTGCCTGATGGCCGCATTGTGAAGCTGGGAAGAGAGCGTTTTGAAGCGCCTGAAGCGCTGTTCGACCCGAACCTCATTGATGTGGAAGGTGCCGGACTCAGTGACATGGTGTTCGACATGTGCATGAAGGCGGATATTGACTTGCGCTCCGAGTTTTTCAAGAATATCGTGCTGTCGGGTGGCTCCAGTATGTACCCGGGACTGCCCAGTCGTCTGGAAAAGGACATTAAGCAGCGATACCTGACGGATGTGCTGAAGGGCGACGAGAGCCGTCTGAGCAAGTTCCGTCTGCGCATCAACGACCCACCACGCCGCAAACACTTGGTGTTCCTGGGTGGAAGTGTGCTGGCTGACGTCATGAAGGACAACGACTCGTTCTGGCTGCTAAAGCGCGATTACGACGAACAAGGTCTGCGCATCCTGGACAAGGAGCAGAGCTAAGTAAATCGACGTAGCTCTACGTGCGTGGTCGGTATGTCGGCTGTGCTATACAACTTGATGCAGCCTGCAAATTTCCACACGAAAATCAACTTAGCGTGATGTCCGTAGAGAGTTTTGAAGACAGAAAACACTTTCCGTTGCAGCTCAATGTATGTCTTGGTGGAATAATTAGTAGAGAGCTTGTTCAGCACGCATCAAGTTAACCCCGAGAAGAAAGAAACGAAGCACCAGAGCAATGGATGCTGTGGAACGAACCGCAGAGTTTCCTACGGCTTTGCCGATGGAGAATGAGTAAGTACTTCGAACGTGAGTGTACCCGGAGTACTATCACCATATCCCCACGTTTTCAGCGTTATCACTGTCACTAGGACGTCTGGGATAAGCTCTGTACATGTATAAGCTGCTCTTTTGGTGACATAACGTTAGGTGAAGTGCTGTCGATGTTTGGCTTTTGCAGTTCACTTAGCGGCGCCAGAATGACTCGACTTGCAATCGTAGTGCAGATGAGAGCAACCAACGCGCATAATTTCCGAGAAACGTGAAGACTACTCATATCCTGGCTAATGACAATTCATTTCAATCTTCCTGCAACTGGGTCTAACAGTTAACTTCTCTTTTCGCTATAGAATCGTGCGTGCTGGTGTCCTGCCGCTGTACTTTTACGCCTCCGCTTCCGTCAGAACCTCCTTGATGATCGACGTGCACTCGTCGAGCTGCTTCTCAGTCATGACGAGTGGAGGTGCAAGACGAATGATGTTGCCGTGCGTGGGCTTGGCGAGCAAGCCCTTCTTGGCCAAGTTCATGCAGAGTTGCAAGGCGTCAGGCTGGTTCGGACGCTCGTTGATGATGATCGCGTTCAGCAAGCCGCGACCACGCACACCCTTAAGTAAACTCGACTTGAAGCTGTACAACAAATACAGAGTCAGTGACCAGCATCTACAGTAGTAACCAGACAGACCAACAATTTACGTACTTCCCCATCTCACCACGGAACTTGTTGCCGAGCTTGAAGGCATTTTCAGCAAGCTTCTCCTCCTTAATGACCTCCATAGCCGCCATGGCAACCTTGCAACCGAGCGGGTTGCCTCCGTAAGTGGATCCGTGCTGGCCGGGCTTGATAGTGAGCATGACTTCGTGGCTCGTCAACACCGCCGAGACCGGGTACATGCCGCCCGAGAGCGCCTTGCCCAGAATCAAGAGATCTGGCTTCACGTCGTCATAGTCCACCGCCAGCATCTTGCCGGTACGAGCCAAACCAGTCTGCACCTCATCGGCGATCCACAAAATGTTGTGCTTGGTGCAGAGTTCGCGCACGCGCTTGAGGTAGCCATCATCGGGCACAACCACACCAGCTTCCCCTGGATGGGCTCCACCATAAACGCAGCGATTTTCTTGCCTTCCTTCTCAAATACCTCCTCCAGTGCCTTGATGTCATTGTACGGGACGCTGCTGAAGCCAGGCATGTAAGGGCCGTAGCCTCCGTAGGCGTCCGGGTCGTTGGACGACGACACTGCACTCAACGTTCTCCCCAGAAATTGTTCTGGGCGAAGATGATCTTGGCCTTGTTCTCGGGAACCCCTTGACGTCGTACGCCCAGCGACGCGCGAGCTTCACCGCCGTCTCGCCGCCTTCCACGCCCGTGTTCATGGGCAGGATACGGTCGAACCCCAGGAGACTGGTCATGTACTCTTGGTACTCTCCCAGCACATTGTTGTAGAAGGCTCGGGACGTGAGCGCCAGCGTCTGGGCCTGGTCCGTCATGGCTTGAACGATCTTGGGGTGGCAGTGGCCCTGGTTCACGGCCGAGTAGGCGCTCAGGAAGTCAAAGTACTCCTTGCCGTCCACGTCCCAGACTTTGCAGCCACGACCCTTGGTCAGCACCACAGGCAGCGGGTGGTAGTTGTGAGCTCCGTACTTCTCCTCTCGGTCGATGTACTGCAATTGTTGGTTAAATAAAAAGTTAGGAGATTTTATATCTTTTGCAACGTTTGACACGCTAATGGGATTTTTGGACACCTGCTGGGCGGTCCAGACGCTGCGACTGGAGAGGTTGTGCAGCTTGGCGGCCACGGGACGCAGCTTTTGTACTCCAGTAGCGGCTCTCATGGCTGAAGGGGCTTCTTGGAGGATGGAGACTTGAGCTCTTGGTGGCGAGTTGGCGAATGACACCGGATAAGCCATTTCGGGCTTCTACTTCGCAAAGTACGGAGATGGTAGTGCGTGCGAACTTAACGTTGGAGAGGTCTTAGTGAGGTCAAGTGAGAGGATCGAGGGATGTATAAATAGGACGAAATGGACGAGCTTTCGCACATGTAAGTACGTTATGGAGCACGCTAAATGGAGCACTGCGCACTTATGAGTACCTAACCCTTGGAAGCACTTCAACTTGGTCTCACAACGCCTTAACAAGGGTATTGAAAGTGACAGGTTCTGAAGTTGCTGTTTTTGCCTGCTTCGAAAGCGAGACGAAGGCTGCGAAACAATGCATTTTTGCGAAGCAAAGTCCTGCACGGTTCGCTTAGCTTTTGAGTCAGCGCATTGAGCATTGAGCTCACGAACTGATATATACGCAGAGGTGTATGCATTTCCTAGAATATCAATTGTCACGAGGTTTATGAGAGACTTTTGTGGACCTATGAGAGACTTCCCAGCTGGCCATCGATCGTCAAGCCCGTCGTCCTGGCAACCTCTTCCAGCCACTCGATGCCAGCGGCAACGTTGCGCAACACCTTGAATGTACAGTATGCTGATTCACCGTTGATGAAGCAAGATTGAAATGCATTGGCCGCTCTTGAGACGATCTTCAATCGGTCTACCTGGCAAAAGCTCGACCGACTTAAACACGTCGACACTACTGTAGCAGGGTGCTTTGGATGCCTTTGGTCTTACCGGTAAATACATGTATACATGTACAGAGTTCCGCAACGCGAACATGCAAGCCAAAGTCGGTCGGTTGGACAAACATGGTGCTGCCGATCCGTGGGACCTACGCAGTGTACACAATTAACGCGTCAAGAACGCGTACAGGCGAGTCACTGCGAAGTTCCACGTCGCCAACAAATGACGTCCATACTTACGGCCTCCTTTCATGCTCTGCAAGTACATGTAGCCATCTCCGTACATGGGTTCAACCTCCTGTCGAGCATACCACTCCATCTCTTAGGTTTGTGTATTGAATGCGTGCATCCGCCCATCTCCATCTCCTCCGCATTTGCTGCTTGGATCGTCAGTATCGAAAACGCCCTCTCGTGCAACAATGGACTCGTCGGCCCAAGAGCAAGAACTGGACCAGGAGCTCTCCCACCTGCGGCTCTCCGGCCCTCTCGACTCCGGTTTTCCCCCTCACCTCATGCACTCGGACGTCATCGCCGCCGCCCACGCCTCCACCGCCGCAGACGACGACGTCCCCAGCCCCATCCAAGACGAGAGCGGCGACCACGAAGGACGCCTCAAAGCGACCATTTTGGAGAAGGTGGCCACAGAAAAACGTCTACGCAGACTCTCCGAGGTGAATCTGGAGGATCAGAGCGCTGTCCACGACGAATCTGGCTCGGGAGACCTCTTCGAGACGCTCCCAGAGCCCTACGGACAACTGTCCACTTACCAGCGTATCCAGATCACTTCCGACCCTGACGAGGTGGACAAAGAGACTAAAGAGGTCTGTGAGCTCATCCGCAAGAGTGTGGAGCTCAGGAAGAAGTGGATCGCAGTCAATGAGCCCAAGAATCCGCCACCAGAGGAGGTAGCAAGCAGTCCTCGTGCCGCTGGCGCTGCGACCAAACTGAGACACCGAGACGAGATCCCGTACGAACCGTTCAAGAATGTCGTTCCGGAGACGACGCAGCATCATTTCGTGATGGTGGACGGAGTGGTGGTGGTGTACGATGACAAGGACACGGTGGAGCCGATCAGTCGAGTCGGAACGATGGAGGAGTACTACAAGGACCTGTTCGAGTTGAAAAGGATCATCAACTACGGCCCGGTCAAGACGCTGGCCTTCAAGCGACTGCAACTACTGGAAGCCAGGTATAACCTGCACACGCTGCTGAACTCGGAGCGGGAGCTTGTGGCGCAGAAAGCGGTGCCGCATCGTGACTTTTACAATGTAAGGAAGGTGGATACCCACGTTCACCACTCGGCGTGCATGAACCAGAAGCATCTGCTGCGTTTCATTAAGTCAAGGCTGCGTAACTCACCCGGGGAGATCGTCATTTTCAGAGATGGACGATTCATGACGCTCAGCGAGGTGTTTCGATCGCTGAACTTGACGGGGTATGATTTGAGTGTTGACACGCTGGATATGCACGCAAGCAACACGTTCCACCGCTTCGACCGGTTTAATCTGAAGTACAACCCGGCAGGACAGAGTCGTCTGCGAGAGATTTTCCTCAAGACGGACAATTTGATTGCTGGAAAGTACTTGGCGGACATTACGAAGGAGGTCATTTCCGACCTGCATGCGAGCAAGTACCAGCTCGTCGAGTGGCGCGTGTCCATCTACGGACGCAAACACTCGGAATGGGACAAGCTGGGCCGCTGGATGTACGTCAACAGGTTGGCGTCTCCGCATGTGCGCTGGATGATTCAAATCCCGCGACTCTACTTCCTGTACAAGAAGCTCGGAGAAGTGGACAACTTCCAGCAGATGCTGGACTACATGTTCCTGCCGCTGTTTGAGGTGACTCGCGACCCGTCCAGCAACCTGCCGCTGCATTACTTCCTTGAAACTATGGTGGGCTTTGACTGTGTGGACGACGAGAGCAAGGCGGAACCGTTCCGAGCTGAGCGCGGCAAGAAGCTGCCCAAGCCGCACGAGTGGACGCATGAGGCCAACCCGCCGTACGACTACTGGTGCTACTACATCTACGCCAACATCGCGGCGCTGAATGAATTCCGTCGCCAGAAGGGCCTCAACATCTTCTCGTTCCGACCACACTCTGGCGAAGCGGGTGACCCGGAGCACTTGGCGGCGGCTTATCTGACTGCCAATGGTATCAACCACGGTATCACCCTGCGCAAGTCGGTGGCTCTGCAGTACCTGTACTACCTCACGCAGATTGGCATTGCCATGTCGCCCCTGAGCAACAACCGATTGTTCCTGGCGTACCACCGCAATCCCTTCCCGATCTACCATGCGCGCGGCCTTAACGTCTCGCTCAGTACGGACGATCCGGTTATGCTGCACTACACGAAGGACCCCTGCTTGAAGAGTACTCGGTAGCGGTTCAGGTGTGGAAACTGACGTCCACGGATATGTGCGAGATTGCACGCAACTCGGTGCTGCAGTCGGGCTTCGAGCACAAGTTCAAGAAACATTATCTCGGACCCAAGTACACGATTCCCGGTTCGCGTGGCAACGGTGGGTTCCTGCGTAGTTGGTCATGTGCTCTTATCATTCGCTAACGATGTTTCTTTGTTTTTTAGACATTCGGATGACGAATGTACCGGACATCCGTGTGGACTACCGCCACGAAACACTGCAAGGCGAGCTAGCGTTCATCGAGACGTAAACGCCGTCAAGGAATCAAGCTGGAACAAGTTAGGAATGCAGCACTGTATCGTGTGGTATTGAATGCTGCAAGAGCTTTCTGTCTCCATTTATTAGGATTCCAAGTTCTCAAAATCCGATACTGCCGTCCATGGTCTCGTTCAGATTCGCGGGAGTAGACGCTCGGAGATACAAACTTCGATGCAGTTCTGACTTTGTAGCGCTCTGGGTGACCTGGGTGGGGCATGTAGAGACATACTTACTACAGTAGTATCCGATAATACTCGGGGTTTCCTCGTGCATTGTTGGCCGGCCACACAGTTCGAGGCTCGAAGACAGAAAAATCATGCGATCTTCAATCATTTTGCGTGTTATGGGCGGGTCCAACAACTCGAACTGCAAATTCTTTGCCGCTGCCACATGTAGCAATTTCAAATTGCCAATTTGATACGTGCTGAGCAAGTAGGGGCTTCCTGGGGATTATGCCTGGTGCTAGGATGCGATAGATGTCTTGCAAGGTGCACAAGTACCTATCATTCCTTGCTGGGCCCTTGACCACGAATGCCCGAGAGAACTACAGGTAATCCTGGTGCGCGTGTCCGACCGCATTCACTCCCCTTCAACCCGACTGTAGACGACGATGGATGATGGTGGCTGAAAGCTGAATGTGCAAGCGACTTGCCACGTTTTCTTGTGGCGGACCTAGCAATGCTTGCGTCGAGGTCCCGGACGGAATTTTCTCGACGGCTGGCCATTACGTTGAAGCTGTCCGAATTCGAGAACTGAGAACGCTGTTTGCGCATTGGTGACGTGGAGCGTTGAAAGCTTGGCACGTCACGGCAAGGCATTCTTGTGATGAAGAGCCTCAACAATGTGTTTCGCTTCCGATTAGGTGCGAATAAAAATCCCTTCATATCCGGTACCATCTGATAGAGAGGGTATCGGAACTCACAGCCCCGTTAGTCTACTAAATAGGTGCTCATTTCATGTACACCACACAACGTAACAAGTCTGAAAGGATCCGTATGCGTTGTTCGCGGAACACTTCTCCTGGCATTCTAAAGTTGGTGTGGCGCACACGCCGTTCTTATGGTTCAAGCGCGACATAGATTCGAGCAAGAGGTCTGTCTCTTGTGGCGTAACGGCTAATGACTTGCTGTTTGTATGGGCAAACAATTTCGGGTCGACTGGCACGGCCAGCGCCAATCCCCAATTCGCCTCCTTCCGTGCACGATAGCGAGTCTTCCTCGCTGTCTTGTGCGACTGAGTTCCCACCCGCGCCCCCACCTGCTCTCTCCATGCCCAGTCCGCCCTCGCGCTGCTCTTCCGATCGCCCCTATTTGGAACCAAAACAGCAACAAGAACAACAACGGACCCCAGCAGATGACCAGCACGACGTTCAGGCCTCAGCCAGAGCCTTCGCCATGCGCAAGCAGTGGGAAGCCAAAGCCGCTTCTTTCCAGCGAGGACTCGAGCACGTGCAGCAATGCCACGCAGGTGACGCCTGCGGTAGCTCACTCTGCCACTCCACGCGCCGGCTGATGAAGACGTACACGACCCACCCGTGCCCTCGAAAGAACTTGAGCAACCCCAATAGCGACTGCCGCGTCTGCAAGCTCTGGAGCTTCCTCATGGCCTCGCAACAGCTGCCAAGTCTACAGCAGATCAGCCGCAGCTGCGGATCGGCACTCGTCCAGCCACGCCGACTGACGCGCCCCAGTGCGCTGCTCCGCCGGATCGCCACTGCGCAGAAGGAAGCGCAGATCATGACCCGCCGCTTCTAAGAGTTGAATCTGCATCAAGTCACGACGAGAGACACGCAGAATGAATGCTCAGCTTCTCAATTTTGTTGAGCTGCAACAGCGGCGCAGGGTCTATAGGGCAACCGCGTTATCTGGCAGCAAGAGGAGTTTAGGCGCAGACGTCGCATGGTTAACAAATGGATCCTGGATCGAAGTCTACAGCCCGAGCTTCTTGAACCTGGAGACCACCAACAGTTTAGTTAGGAAATCATGTAGCATAGTGAATAGCAAGCAAATACAGAAAAATTGGCCTCCACACGTACCTCTTCTGCTGCTCGGCGGCCAACTCCGCCAGCGCCTTCTCGAACTGGTCGTTGTCGTGGTAGTACATGAGTGCAGCCTGAAACGCGCGCAGGTCGAGCTTGAACTTCTGACAAATCTCCTCCGTCCGCTTGCCGGAAGCCTTAATGTACTGCTGCGAGAGCTGGCTGCGGAATTCGGCGTCCGAGAGCTTCTGCTTGCGCAGTGCAGTGGCGATCGTCTCCATCTCGGACGTCAGCGACGGGATCAGCTGCTCCATGACGCTAATCACCGTCGCCACTTCAATCTCCGGCTTGTCCTCCGGCACCATCTGCAGCAAAACACACAGCAAACACCATTAACATCAGCAGTGTCTTAACCTCACGATCTTCCAGCAGCTCGTACCCAGGCCGACTTGGCGCCGGGGATCAGCGGGTCGCGCGAGCCCGTGACCTTCCACCTCAGCCGTCCGAGTTTGCGCACAAAGTCGTCAATCGTCTCGGCCTCCGCGACCGAAATCTTGCCGTCGGGGCCTCCACCGCGCAGCGTCCCCGTCACCAACTGCTGCATGGCCTCCTGCACCTGCTCTTTGGTCACGTAATTGTTGCGGAAGACGGCGTCCTGCACCTTCTCGAGCGTCGACTCGAACGCAATGCTCATGTTGAGTGCGCGCTGCTCCGGCGAGAGCTTCAGCTGGCCGCTGTTCTCCTTCTTCTCCCTCTCCACGCTCTTCTCCAGGTCCTCCAGCATGCGAGCCGCGAACACGCTCATGTTCTGGTCGATCTGCTCGTACAGACGCAGCAGCGCCGTCACGTTCTGGATCGGGTTCACCGTGTACCCGCCCTCCCCTCCTGCTTCGGCTCGCTGCGGGCTTCGTTCTCAAACGCAGCAGCCAGCGCCAGCGCCCCACCCAGCGCCAACAGCGTCATTCGCTGGTTCTGCTTCCCCTGGGACGCATTCAAGCGGGAAAAGGCGACCGCGTGCTCCGCCGCCACCTTCTTCGTACTCTCATTGGCACCATCCCTTGTCAGCGGCCGCACAGCACGCAGCACACGCCTCCGCAGCGCGCGCTCCACCTGCGTCACCCTCGCTCCAAACATCGCTATCAACCAAAGTGCACTGTACGCAAGGGTGTGTACATTATATGTTTTATGTACTGTACGCAAGGTTGTGTACAGTACACAAAACATATAATGTACGCAACCGTGCGTACAGTACATTTTTTGGCACTAAGCTAGTGACTGCGCGCAGGACGCATACTCAAGGCTAGTCTGGCGTATTGAAATGACTGCTGAGTGCCGACCCGGGGGAACTAGGCATTCCGGCCTAGACTGGGCCATTCCGGTCCTAGTGTAGCCCTATTATCGGTAACCCTAAGCCCCGCCACGGAGCAAAGTGCTTTTATAATGTTGGTACTGGTACCATTTTGGTACCAGTACCAAAAATGGTATTATGGTACCAGTACCAAAATTAATGGTACACTATAAAAGGTACCCTGAACCAGTTCCATAAATGGTACAGCTGCCAAATTGGCAGCTGTAGTTCCAGTCGAAGCGTCTTGGACGCCGCGGCGGCTCTTGGTGGGTCGTCGTGTACCTCGTGGCGGGTCTCGCCGTGCTGCTTTGAGCGCTGGGCGAGAGCTACGCCAATGCCGTGGGTGGGTGCGACCTATACCCGCATTTCTCTTTCCACGAGACGCTCCTGGAAGAGCTCTCGATGCACCACACGCGGCTGCTGCTGGTGCGCGTGCACGTCCCCATGCTGCACCTTTTAGGGGCCTACAGTTTCGTTTACGCGGCCAAGCCCTGGGGGCTGGTGGACCGCGGCTGGCCGCTGCTTCTGGACTTGCTCTCGGGTCGCTTATATAGTACCGTCAGGTGTTTGAGGTTCTTCCCAGCTAGTACGTTACTACGTACGTTACTACGTTACTACTGTGAGCTATAAATTGCTGCATTTTGGTGCCTTTTACTAACTTTGTTTTCATGACAGTTTACCATTTACCTTCACGAACATGTACAGTACAGGAGTTGCTGTCAGAAGATGAAGGACGAGAGGTGGAGTGTCTTGATATCCATCGGATACTTTGATGATGTGCCAGCCCCACCCGTAGACCACGAGGCGTGCAATGAGGCGCTGGCCAAGCTCGTGCAGGTGAAGACGCTAATGTAGTCAACAAAACCATTTCGCGGCCGGACGATTGTTGACCCGTGCAGGAGAAGTTCGAGTTACAGAGACATGTGACGCATGTGAACGCATTACGAGCAATGCTGCCACAATGCGTGAACAGGAACTTGTCTCCTTATAGGAGACAAGCAGCAGTTTGCTGCTGTGAAGCAGACAAAGCGGATGGAAGTTGAGCGTCTCGCTACCCGTGGTGAACCAGCCACAGGATGTCGCGACGTCGGCGTTTCCTAACTGGAAACTGGGGACAGTTCGCAGCTTAGCTTATAAGGAGCCATTATGGCTCCAAGCCACACAATGTGGCTCTGAGCCAGAGCCCTGCCAGAATGCATTCTGGAGCTCACAGCTCCCGTTGTTTATTGGTAACCGTTCGTACATGATTTGTATAAAGTGTATTTTATAGTGCTGCATCATGCTGCATCAGCACTATGAACCTACGTTTGAATGTTAACGCTTTCGTTTCCGAGGAACCGCCCTGTCGATATCGTCGATTTTATTCTGTTCCAGAAAACTTACGAGGCGAGAACGTAAGATAGAATCTCCATCGGCCCTCTCAGGAAAAGTTGGTGGCGCACTACAGCGTGTCACCATGAATAACTCAAGTAAGTCTCCGATCCTCGCGTAGCAATTAGGGTCGGAGTTATGAGTGCAAGACTTGTGCTTACGTCCTGGCACTGGCACAGTTCCAGGGGTGGGTGATGTTTGCGGCACGAGTGGCTTCAACTTGTCGTTGATAACAAGGTTGTGCAACTTGGACGTCGCCATAATAATTCCGGTCGCCCAAAGGGCTTTCCAACTTGGATACAGGCAAAGACCGCTGGAATATTTGCCATTTGGTTTTCAGTAGTCCAATAGCATTCTCCACTACCACCCGGCACTGCGAGAAGTGCGCATTGTAGGATTTCTTGTATATATCACCACTCGCCTGGACTCCCACGTACGGCGTTAAAAGTGATCACTTGTCGGATACGCATTGTCTCCAATTATATGCATACCATCAGGCAAACTGTTAACGTAGTCGCACAATTTGCTTTGACGGTACGCCCTGGCGTCATGGGTGCTGCCTGGGAATAGAACTCCCACATACGTAAAGCGTTTGTGCGGGTCAACCATGACCTGCACATTTAATCCGTAGCTTCCGTAGTGTCCGCTGTAGAAAGACTGCGCGCCTAATTCCCCTGCTTCCGTTGGAGACGGCTGTTTAATCTTGCAGTGCCATCCATCGATGGCCCCAACACAGTTTTGAATAAGTTCGTGGTCACTCCAGGAACGAAAGAGCTTGGATGCTTCCGCCCTCTCCTCGCAATTAGGCAGACGAATTGCTAGGTCCGGATGATCCGACGAGTTGATGTCGCGGATCGTTTGGTCGATAACTTTGTAAATGTATGAATCGCCCTCGAAATTCATGTCTGCTATGAGCAGCAAGCTGCACATCGTATCCGCAGCCAAATATCGCAGCGTAAGCTGTAAGCGGAGTTCAAGAGACATCGGTACCTTCCTCTGTTTGCTCTTTGGACGAACGTTGGCTACAGCTTGCAGTAGTAATTCGAACGCTCAACGTGACATCCGAAAAAACATTTCAAAACCCTCATCTGAGTCAAACAGAGAGTAATGGTGAACGAGGCTTACTCGACGCTCGTGCGGGGCATCTTGCTTCTCGGTGCGTCAATTTGGCGTGTCGGGACACAACTTCAGCATTAAGCAGGTTTGGCTTTTGTTGCAGCCAATGATGCATGTAGAGCACATCAACACGACCGTGGCAAAACTCCCAGAAAAAATCACTGTTGCGTCCCAGACTTTGTAAATCGCGCGAAAGTTGAATCGTAGTCTGCCCTGACCCGAGCCCACATATCGTAAAGCCCCTGACCCGAAAGCGATGCATCTATTGCACTGCTAGCGCGTAGATCGTACCCATTGTAGCACTCGTCGACGAAACAAAGCAAGCTGTAATCCATGGTTCGCTAACGAACTCCCGTGAACACGCTTCCAAAATCATTGTTCCCCGAACTTCCCCATCTGTCGTTGCTCCAAGGTTGGCACCGCATTCATTTGATCCATGAACGACTCAATGGTGTCAGAAAATAAAACGTTGATTAATCTCATTTTGAAAGCCGCATTTTTGGAAGTCCTCAAATTCCACACACCAGACTCGGCATCCGTCTGCGTCTCAATTGAGACTGAGGAAACAGTCAATGTCACGTCGTCGCCATACACGGAAAGCGAAGATGAATCAGTCTGTGTCCCGATCGAAACGCGCTTTCGCTTTTCCAGTAATTCGGAGATCAATCTGCGGCGGTCATCTGCAGTGCGGTACCCCGCATAAGCCCTGCCCTGGATTGAAACACCCATACCTGCCAACAAGCTTCGGAGCTCCTTGTGTTCAATTTTGAGGTCAGCTCAGTAGTCTCGTCGTTATCTACCAATGCCTGTAGTGCGGAGGCGGTAATACCTCCTGTCATATAGACTATGCAGTTGTGCAGGTGGTAATACCTCCTACCATGTAGACTATGCAAATGAGGAGTTTTTGTTTTTGTTGGGACTTTACCCGCACAAAAAGGTCATTTATACAGGAAAAACCGGGATTTTGTTGGGCCATTACCCCTTCCCTTATCAGATTCTTTGGTACTGGTACCAGAATGGTACCAGTACCAAAAATTGAGTGGCTCTCATTATCATTACTCCTCAAACATGAGCGCGCTGCTACTAGGAACGGAGCCCGTGACGGACGTCAAGCTGCATCCGGTGGTGGTGCTGCAGGTGCTGGACCGCTCTCTGCGCCGCGCCGAGGACCAGAAGCGCGTGATCGGCACTCTGCTGGGGCGCGTGGAGAACGGCGTGTGCGAAGTCACGGGCTCGTTCGCCGTGCCCCACCTGGAGAACGGCGACGAGGTGGCCGTGGGCCGCGACTTCCACGCGCACGTGTACGAGCTGCACCAGCGCGTGAACGAGGGCGAGGTGGTCGTGGGCTGGTACGCGGCCGGCGCGGGCCAGCTGGACGACCACTCGGCGCTCATCCACCAGTTCTACAGCTCCGTGTGCGAGCTGCCCGTGCACCTGGTGGTGGACACGAGTCTCAAGGGCGACAAGCTAGACGTCTCCGCCTTTGTGAGTTCCCCTTGGAGGTGGTGGACACGGCGCTGGTGAACCAGTTCAAGCAGATCCCCGTGACCCAGAAACTTTCCGAGCCCGAAGCGATCGCCTGTACGGTGAAATTTGAATTTCTAAATGTTTTCCTGTACGTTTCTAATTTGATTTGTTTTTTTGTTTTGGTAGTGAACGCGATGACGCCTGTGGATGGCGAAGTGAAGGCGACAGCTCTGCCGAAGGAGTTGGAAGCGCTGGAGAACACGATGGAGCAGCTGTACAAGTGCATTGGCGGAGCCAGCGCTTTTGTCGGCGATGTCGTGGCGGGGAAGCAGAATGGAGACGCCAAGTTGGGACGTGAAATCGCGGACGCTCTGGCTGCCATCCCCATGCTGAAGGAGGACCAGTTCGACCAGCTCTTCAACACGGGACTGCAGGACCTGCTCATGGTCTCGTACCTGTCGGGACTCACGCAGGCGCAGCTGTCCATGGCCGAGAAGCTCATCAACACCTAAACTCGTTGACGTTCTTGGCTGACACCTGACAGCTTTCGGTAGTTTTAGTAAGCGGAGACGGCGAACAGGTTGCTGCATTTTGCTTTTTTCCCTCTACTTTCGTGTCTTGCGTGACCTTTCGACCCGTTATTAGTGTTTGCTGTCCAGGCGTCTGGGCAGATCTCAAGTTCGTTCGTGCTATTCTCATGAAGTCGAAAGCGTCTTCGTCGGTGTCTTCGCCCAGTCCAAGGAGTTTGGACGAGTCGGTGGCGTCTTCGGACTCGGCGTCCGAGTTTTCAACCGACTCGGAGGCTCGGTCAGCTCCATCCGTTCGACCAGGTCGAGATACAAGAATTTCTCGGCGACGATGGAGACAGTCGCAGAACCAGCTGACAAGTACAAGTGCACTGCTGCCGCCTGCCGAGCCAGCGTCCACTTCTCTATGGACCACAAGAGAGAAACAGTTTGAGAAATTCCGTTCGAGTCTCTTGTCGATGCCCGTCCCCGCCGGAGTTGGAAAAGTCGAGAAGGCGAAAGGCTTTTCTCTCCATGTCATGTCGGTGCTAAACTGGGTGCTACCGGACTCGGTGCTGCATTCATCTGCGATTCCTGCGGCCAGTGGGATGAATGAGAGTGAAGACGACGAAGAGGAACCGCTTGTTACACTGGGGGTGCATGTGAGTTTATTCCACGCCGTGTCGAAACGATTTTTCGGTAATACGTGGGTGAGTCCGGAGCTTGCAGTCGACCCGTTCAATATCAAGCAAGCTCGACATCCCAAGGACGGCACGTTGCGGTATGTCATCGAGAGCGCGCTCTTGAACTTCCGAGCGTACTTCATTTCGGACATTATCGATGCCAATTGCGTTGGCGTACTGGAACTCGTGGCGTACGAGAAAGACCCGGACTCGAAGGCAACGGTACGAGTTGTAGGCTGTGGATGGACGCTCTTGCCGCTTTTTGCGCGACAACCCGTGCAAAATGGTGAAGTGCCGTCTGCTTTCTCGTTGAGTGCAAGTGGGGACTCTGTCAGTGTCTTTACAGGAAGTCCGCGTGCGTTGTGGGAACTAAATCCTGAGGCTTGGAGTGCTCAGGAGAAGCACGAAGGAACCAAGTTTTACTACCAACTAGTGCAGTACGAGCCGATTATGGCTATCGCTATGCTCTTGCGAAAACACGAATTGGTCGGTGCACTCGACCCAATCCCGGGCTTGAAACATGGGAACCTGGCCAACATCGACATGGGCAAGAACCCGAAAATGCTTCTGCAGGAAGAGGCACATTCCAGCTACGAAGAAACTCTGGCAGCTTTCGTGAGAATTGCCTCATTGGTGCCCAAGTCGGTGCAGGTGGAAGAACCGTTCGAGCTTCACGTGGTTGCTACGCGAGTAGCGATCAACCTTCGCGATGAAATCGAGGCCAACTTGGTCGCTCGACTGAGGATCAGCCGGAAAGCAATCCACGAAGGTGCTACCAGCGTCGAAGGAGAAATATCTGCTCGAGTCCTGAAGATTGCGCTGCACAACGGTCGATGCTTTCGTACACGACAATTTACCATCCCGCTTAAAGCAGATCCAAACGGAGGTGACAATCTTCTCTGTGTACGCAACCACTCCAAGCTTCGAGGCTTTGTGTTTCACCCGAACATGGCCATCATTGTCGTGCTGCAGTACACTGTTCATTTCCGGATTATCTGGCCTGATAAGCTGAAGCAGCAAGCTCAAGAAGCCAAGAGGCCACCTCTTCCTGAAGAGGATGTGATCTTAGTGACGTTGGGAGCGCGTGCACTGGTCCCAAGTGATGGGAAAAAGCTGTATCTGTACGACAGGCATCATCACGCCACGGCAGTCGCTGCTGAACCCCTTACGACATTAGGAGGAGTGTTATTACAAGAACAGGAAGACCGACAACGAGTCCTTCACGTTGATCTCCTTTCTGGAGCTCTCTGTCGACCTTATTCGGACAACACGTTGTATACACCACCAGATCAAGTGACGAGATCACTGCAGAGTCGGGAGATGTCCGTCAAGGACTCTTTCGCCTTTGCGACCTGAAGATCACGATTGATGAGGATCTAACAGCTACGGAACAGCAAAGCGAGGAAGTTCAAGCCCCGTCGTCACCAGTGAAGTCCATTGCAGACGAAAGCAATCAAACTGCAGAGGAGAACGATGTGTGGACTGCAGATCAATGGGCGAGAAAGTTATTGGGGAAGGCGAACAACAACCCTGTGCTGGCTCAAACGCTTAACGCGTTGGCTTCGTCTCCCACTGCCAAGGAAAAGGCTACAAATGCACGTCCGAAGACGCCGTCTCCAACGAAAAAGCAGCAGGTGGAACGACCTGTCGACCCAGCTTCACTTGTTCCTGATGCTCCTACATCCGAGCTAAGTCGTGCTTCGAAGACCCTGCTCACTCGCTACGGCTACATGGAGTCTCATGAGAAACCACCGTCGTCCCCGACCAACAACCAGAAAACTCACGACAAACGAAAAGCCTTAAAGAAGGTTGAGCTCATCGCCAAGTCCATTGAAACAGAGGTGAAGGACCCGTTCAAGGCGAACGAAATCAGGTTTCACTTCGCAGCTTATCGTGGTTGTAGTCCCGGCACAGAAGTGAAGGCTGGGATGATGTGTAGCCCCGCACCTGAAAGGGTTTACTTCACCTTCCAGTTCTACAACTTCCCTCCAACGCGAACGGAGACGCTCCGTCTCAGCAAAGCCTTTGATAATGGAGCTGGTGGCGAGATCCAGACGTACTTGTTAATGCGAGAAACCCCGGCGAACAAACCTGCATTGGCGATCCAATTCGATGTCGACACGACCTCCACGATGAATCCCCTGGAAACTCGCCGCTTTGCTGAGTATTTGAAGTGGAACAATTTGTACGTGGACGTTTGGGACGCCGAAAGTCTTTTCCAGCTTGGGACGTTTGCCATTCCACTCCATGAGCTACTTCGTCAAGGAAATAGCGTCAAGAAATTCCAAGCGGAGGTAGAGATCGCACCTCCGTTAGGAGGAACGGATCAAACTCGGGATGACGAAGGCAGTGTAGTCTGCACCGTTCCAGATACGAAAAGGGCTGTTGACGCGAGTGTTGGGAGGGTCCAACTTTTGATGAGCAGCTACGGATTGAACGGAGAAAAGTTCATTGACCAACACGCTTCGAACGAAACAGAGATCGTGCCGGAAGCTGGTGGAGACCAACAGCCTCGTAAAGTCAAGCACCGTGTTCGTGCTCGACCGTTAGTCGAGACCAATGCTGAGCTCTATCGTCTCCTTTCACAGGAGGGGTTTTATGGAGACCGAGGTGGAAAGGAGCTTCGAGAACGACAACCACGTCAGCGGCATCATGCTGCTGATGTAAATACGCTTACACCAAAGGAGATTGCGATCTTGTGCGACTTGTTTGGGTCACGCAAGACTGCTGGTGACGCTACTCAACCAGCCAACAATCGCTCGACGCGCATCAAGTGCGATCTTGAAGGGAAAACTGGTTTACTAGCACTGCTTTCGCTGAGACCACCGGAGATGGAGGCTCCCAAGGAGGTTCCTGTAACGAAGTCTACTGAAAAACAACCAGTGCCAATTCCAGACAAAGTTAAACCTCTGGAGCAGAAACAAGAGCCTGACAAGGTTATTGATGATCACGCAACACGCTTGAAGCGTGTGTTGACACTTGCAACGAAAAATCACCTCGCTCTTGTGGATGCCTTCGCGTTGTTCGATGTAAACAAAGATGGATCACTGTCACGGGACGAGTTCATTAAGGCAATGCGATCCCTGGGAACTGTGTTCGATGATTTGTCGGACGACGACTTGGGGCTTCTTGCAGACTTGCTGGACACGAACAAAGATGGTAAGATCGACTATCGGGAGTTCAGTAAGTTTGTCCAGCAACCTGCTCGTATGTCGAGAGGTGAGTGGCGTGGTCACATTAAGCGGATTGTTGCACGTGCAATGGAGAAAGGAATCCGCGTTCATCACGTGTTTGCTGAAATTGACTCTTCAGGAGACGGGAAGCTTTCGTATGAGGAATTTGAACGTGGTCTCAACCAGCTTGGGATATCTACGAGCAGTGATACAGAAGGCGTGCGAGATTTACTAACTGAATTAGACAAAGATCGGGATGGTACAATCTCTTACGAGGAGTTCTTGGAGTCGTTAGGCATATCGATGAAAGAAAACAAGAAGGAGGTCGTCAAGGAGACTGTGAAGGATATTACCGAAGATGTTCGCAAGATTCTAAGCCGTCTGGTGAAGAAAGGAGTCAGTTTTGAGGAAGTGTTCGTGCACTTTGACATCGATAGGAATGGTACTTTATCCGTTGAAGAATTTACGAAGGCTCTTAATCAACTGATGCAGCTTGATAAAGCCAATGATAGAGAAGATACGTTAAAGGCGTTCGAGCGAGACGCTGTGGAAGTTTATGTGAAGACGATCAATGCGGATGGAGATTTGAAAATTGACTACCGCGAGTTCTTGGCAGCTTGTGGTGTGTCTGGAAAAGAAATACGAAAGGAAGCGGCACATTTTCAGCAAGCAGCTCGAGATAAGGCAGAACGGAAGCTGATCAAGCTGATTGTTCGTGCTTGCGCCAACGGGATGACTATCCAAGAGGTGTTTGAGAATTTCGACTCGAACGCAGATGGCAGCATCTCACTTGCCGAATTCCAGACGACGATGGAGAAACTCTTCTTAGGACAAGGCATGACAGAGGACGATGTCGCGCTTGTCGCCTCACGGTTTGATACGAATGGAGACGGAATGATTTCAAGGCACGAGTTTCTCGACTTTGGCAACGAGTTACAGAATAAACAGCAACTCCTGGCAGCACTATTCATTGCTCACCTGGACAAGATTTCTGAGCTTGATCTATCGACGAAGCTGGATGCTAAGAAGTGGACGTTGCTTTGTCGTAAAGAGCTTGGTCTGTCCCCACCAAAGCTTAGAGATGTGAAGTTACTGATGGAATACTTCGGTTTTGTGGATGAAGATGGGAATGTGGATATTCACGAGCTGTGTGCTATGTGTAAAACTGTCCAGACTTCAAAAGGAGTAGATAAAATACCGGGAAGGGATGCTGCAGTGGCGAGATTGCGGATGCTGTTGGAGAAAGCAAAAATCAAGGAGTTGACCTGAAGAAGAGCTTTGCCCACTTTGATGCGAATGATGACGGTGAAATCTCACGTGGAGAGCTCAAACGAGGTCTGCTTGCCCTGGGGTGTTTCACAGACATGAAGGATGAAGATTTCGATCAACTATTAGAGCAGTTGGATGAAGATGGCAGTGGGAAGATCGATTTCAGTGAGTTTCGAGCTCTCGCGAATGAAAGCAAAGACACAACTGATCCAGCGACTGCGGATACAGACGAGTCGCTAAGTAAATTGAAGGTGCTAATGGAGAAGGCGGTTGAGAAAGGGGTCTCGATTGATGCTTGCTTTGCGCACTTTGACAAAGACGGCGACGGGAACATCAAGAAAGACGAGTTTGTGACGGCAATGACGGAGTTGGGATTCGCGACAGACCCGTCGGTCGTCAATGGAGTTATCAAATTGCTTGACCGAAACGAAAGTGGGGCCATCTCACTCTCCGAGTTCAAACAGCTTTTTCCGACATCGAAGACCTCTTCAACAACGTCTACCGAAGAAGCAGCAGCAGCACCAACCAGCGACAAAGAGAATTTGCCAGACCAGAAAAGCAGCGCAAGTTCCAATCCTTCTTCAGTGAGACAACCTACCGAGGAAAAGCTACAAAAGCTCCTGCTGAGTGCAGAGGCTAGCGGGGTTGATGTGAAGAAATGCTTTGCGCATTTTGACAGCGATGGCAGTGGATTCATTACGAAAGTCGAGTTCTTGGCAGCTTTAAAGCAGCTTCCTGGATTTGAGAGCGTGGGTGATGAGGATACATTGGCCATTGTTGAAAAGCTCGACAAGGATGGGAGCGGCAGTGTGTCGTTGGAGGAGTTTGAGGCTTTCTTGAGAAGGCCACAATCATCGACAGTTAAGAAGGAGAAAGGTGACGTGAAGGAGGCTGTTCATACCGATGCTACTCCAGTTCAAGAAGTGGAAGAAGATAATTTCCCGGCACATGATGAAGGTGATGCATCGGTTCCTGTTGACTCCGACCCAGTTACTGCACAAGCTAATCACGAAGCAGAAGAAGTGAAGGTGAAGGCGAAAGATTCGCCGAGGGACGGTCTGGTAGCACTAACACCACGAACAGAAGCAACTGAGGTGGAGTCAACAAAATTGAGTGAGGCATCCGTCGATGGGGACGGCAATAAACCGAAAAATGAGGACGAGACTAGTGCAGTTCTGAGCGCTGAGGCAATTCCCCAAGAAAGTGAACTCATGAAGAGAAAATCACCTGTGCGCTCGCCTTCATTTGAAAAGAACCCAGCTGGAACCCCATTCCGGCGGACAAACACGAATCCAAAGGCCGTAAATTACGATACAGTAGCTGGGAACGAGAAACAAGGATCTGAAAATCCTCAGCAAGAATCGTTTGCTGCTGCCCGAGCAGCAAAACAAGCGGAAATGACTTCTTCGAAAGAAACGAAACTGGAGGACAACGCAAGCTCACCAGCACGTGATGGTTTGTCAAAGCTGAAAGTGCTTCTACTAACAGCATCAGAACGCGGTGTTGCTATCCAGCAATCGTTCAGCCATTTTGACAAGGAAGCAAAGGGGTCATCACCTATGATGTGTTCGTGTCTGGGCTGCGAGAACTTGGCCCAGACTTTGTCAACCTTTCAGACGACGACATCATCGCCATGGCCAAGTCGCTGGACTCCAAGCAACAAAACAGCATTCGTGTCGACGACTTTGTTTTGCTCACTGAAAGTCCTGAACCTGAAAAGGGCTTGCCAATGAAAAACAACCATCAGAGCCTCATAACGGTGAAAGTCAATCAGCTACCAAAGTGACTCCAGTAGCAGCAACCAAACGTCCGCCACCGCTTCGACGTACAGGTTCTTCACAAATACCAGCGAAAAAGCCACCGCGACCATCCTCAGGAATTCAAACTGCACGAGCTGGGAACGAAGGACCAACGGCAGCTTTGACTGTCAATAAAGACAAACCATGGACTGCGGCAACTCCTAGAACAGCAAGAAAAAGTGAAGACACAGCACAACAATCTGACGTTAATCCTGATCAAGTGATGAAGGACGAAGTACCCGATGCTGTTGTTCACCCCCAAGCAGCCGTGCAACAGGACCAAATGGGAGTCGCAGGAAACCTCGATTGCAACTACACGTTCCACAGCAACCCTGAAATTCGAGCTGTCGAGCTGAAGCTGCGCCAAACTGCTCTTGACGCTTACCAGCGTGGTATGTTACCGCTGCGTGTAGTCTCAAAGTTCTTGGAAGATGCTGATGATCGTCGTGGTCGAGTACCTGGCAGTGGCGGTCGTGAACACTCTCGCAAGAAGCGAAGCGAGTTGTTACGTGTCGAGTTTCTTCAGGTGCTGATGGAGCTGGGCTTCACGTTGCTGTCGGACCAGAACGAGGATGAAGAAGACGCAGGGACTGGTGGAGGAATGGCACGGACAGTGACGAAGATGAACGACCACTTGTACGCACGCCAGCTCGAACGATTGTCGCGATATCGGCAGCACATCAAAAACGACGAGTCCAAAGCCCATAAACAACTTGTTCGCGCTGCAGCGAAGGGAAAGAAGCACCCACAACGTGGCAGACAGCAAGCCGAGGACAGTCTTCGTCGATTCGAGGACGAGAAGAAGCAACTGCTGCGCGTGCTGTCCTATTACCGCGATGGCCACAAGAAGTCTCTCGTGTACTCGTTGCTCCGTCAGCAAGTGACCACCACACTCACTTTGTTCCCGTCTTTTGGTGATCTGCTGTTCTTCGAGCTGCCGTTCACGAATCCGTACAACCACAATGACCGCTTCCGCATCGAATTGCTGATGCCTTCGTCCCGAGATATCGCCGTCGTTTTGGACTTGGAGATCGTACGAAGTAGTGACGAGTGGGCATTCTACCGTGAGAACCTTCCTCTTGCGTACGGCTTCATTACCTCTAGCGCAGAAGTGGAGAACGAGATGATTGATGATCACGACGAAGTCGTC
Organism: Phytophthora syringae; assembly: GCA_012656105.1. Classification (NCBI taxonomy): domain Eukaryota; phylum Oomycota; class Peronosporomycetes; order Peronosporales; family Peronosporaceae; genus Phytophthora; species Phytophthora syringae. Next base: position 480,457 of record JAAKBD010000541.1, on the reverse strand, counting down.
ATGGACGCGCACGACCAGCTTCACGTTCCCATGCGTCTGCGTTGGCTTGACACCAGCGACGGCTTCACCAGAGAACGGAACGCTGGAGCGAAGAAAAAGTCAACAATTCCAGTCTCCGTGGTGATCAAGAGCTGTTCACACGGTCATACCGTGGCGCTCTTCAACATGGAGTTGCAGCCGCAGCCATTTGCATGTCATCGGGTCCTGCGCTTCTCTCATCCAGCGTCTTCTATTTGGCGCTGGAAACTGAAGTACCCTCGCGGCAAGTTTATCGTCTGCATGGATCCGAGTGTGGCCATGGAGCTGCTACGCAGTGGCGAGGACGAAGCTAACAACAGCGGTCTTGCGAGTTTCAAATGCCGGGTAGGGGAATACCCAGCACTGGAAACGTTTTTCGTCGTACTATACGATGACAAGTACTACGCGCGGGTGTACGAGGTCTGGCAGATTCGCATCCAGTCGAAGCTGCGGGTGGATGTACACGCAGTTCTGGGCCAGAGCGTGCGACACGAGCTCGTGATTAAAGGAGACGTTCGCTCTTTAAGCCGAGAGGGATCTGGCACAGAGGCGTCCAAGCGCCACGTCATGTGCTTCACTCTGACGCAGCACCGCGGGCTCATGCTGTTCCGTCCCGCACAGGTGTTCACTTTGGTGCCCCAGGCCTTCAACCGGATCGAGTTCGCTTTCTGCGCCGTGGAAAATGGCACCGGTGCGCAAATTGTGGTGCTGGTGAACCTCGTCGATGTCGAGACACACGAACTTGTTGGTGCTTGGAGTGTCCACGTGACGCTGGCGCTGCCGATCATCACCAAGACGTACGAGCTCCGACTGCCGGTGGGTCGAGCTGCGCAAAAGAAGATTTCGTACTCGAACCCTTGGGACCAGCCGCAGACCATCGTGCTGCGCTCCAGTGCGCCAAAGCTCCTGGTTCCTCGCGAGCCGGTGCTGCAGCTCCCCGGCAATGGCCAAGCGTTCCTGCGACTTGCGTTTGCAGCTCGAAGCCACTCGGCCGCGGCGTCCGAGGACATCTACCTCTTCGTCAATGACAAGCGCACGGACCAGAACGAGGAGTGCTTGCTCTTCCAGGTCACGTACGAGTGAGACCAACACGTAAATGAAGCTTCTGTCATCATCGCGCTCCTTGCATTCTCGTGCTGCTTCTGCAGATATCTCGGCGCGCCCTTCAAAGATATCGACGCCTTGCTGCCGCACATTCCACATCGCATCTCTACGGACGCCTACCGTAGTCGCTGTGAGCTCGGCGGCACCCCTAGGAAACAATACTCGCTAACAAAAGTTAGTTACGGTAGTTCATTCCACCCTGGCCAGAGTGTCTGTCCTCGCCCTTCTTCTCTCGCTTCATGCACCGTCAGCATTGCGCAGATGGAAACGTTTATGCTGAGCATTGAACTTCAATTCGCCCAGCTCACCTCCGCTCCCCTGCTGTTTGAGTCAAACTTTGACGCTCCATGAGGAAGAGCTTGCTCCATCTGTCAGGCCCTTGACCTATTTCACCGCCATGAGCATTTGCGGGCGCCACTAGCTCCGCAAGCAGACGATATTTGTTGATGGATGATTGGCCTTGTCAGACTTCCACAGCCAATGTGGAGCCTTCTCCGCCCAACGCAAACGTCTCCATCCATGCGCTAGGGGTGCCACGGGATGGGGCATACTAAAGTCAAGTGAATCTTCTACAGTCGCACACGTCGCAGAGGCCGCATCCCCGCACCTCTTCATTCGGCAACTTTCCTGAGCGGCACAAGCGGAGACCGACTCAAAAGAGATCCTTGAAATACCATGGCGGCCGTATCCATGCACGGCTCCGAGAACGCCTTCGGCGGCATGAACAGCGGCTTGAACCGCCGACTGTCGCCCGCCTTCCGCTCGCTGGCGTCGCCGCTGCGCCAGCGCCACTTCGACCTCGAGAAGCTGCGCGAACTGGCGCGCAGCGACGAGTTCTCGGACAGCGAGAGCGACGGCGTCGACAGCGATGACGACGAAGAACAGGACAACGACGTGGCCGACACCATGTTCGTGCCCTACCGCCGCCCGTCGCCCAAGCGGAAGGTCGTCAAGCGCCGCACCCTGCTCAAGCAGCAGAAAAGAGCGACGGCAAGGCCGGCAGCAGCCCCAAAGGCGACGAGTGGGAGATCGTCGACAAGTCCCCGACGTTCGAGAGCGTCGCCGAGGGCAAGACGGAGCTGGGCGGAGAGAGCTGGTTCGTGCAAGACGAGCAGTAGGAGACTTGCATGTCGCCGACGACGTACCTCGGCTCTTGTCGTCGTCGTCTGGGTAAATTAACTTCACCACTTGCGTATTTCGACTGCTTGCAACGGGCAAATGCGCTAGATTCTCTATCTGCTGCTAGTCCACGCGAGGACGCTTACTGTGTGTCAGGTACCGAGGATTCTCCTGCGAAGAAGTCTGCGACTGTGACGGAGTTTGGCTATTGGCGTCGTTGACATTGCCACTGCTGCAAGATTCGCATTCACGTGGTTAGTGGGAAGATATAGCGGTTCAAAGACAGCAAAGGACACATACCCGTTGGCGAAGAGCGTGACTTCTTCTTCGCTGTAGAACGACACGCCATAAGAGAAAACAGCGGTGAGTATCTGACGATGGAAGCATTGCAAGCATCGATCTCTGACCTGCGAGTTTGTGATGACGCTGGGAGGAATGTCGTCACCGTGGCGAGTGTCATTTCGATGGAGAACTTGGCCATTGACGTCGACTCGGCCGCAAACAGCACCGGACTGCAGCAACAAGACCATGATCGTCAGATACTATCACTTTTCCCCACAATTCTCAGCGTCCACTCACCTTCCGCTTGCATTAAAGTAGAACGACACTTCCAGCACGTCACTGGCCTTGCAGAACGCTAGCAACGCCTACCACAACCACAAGAAAACCATCAGTCCTGCTTCCCCACCCCCAAGAACTCAACGCACCCTGATCTCCTTGATGCAAAGATCAACTGCGCGGACGAGTCGATACTGTCCTCTGGCGGCCGCAGAATGTACTCGTTAAACTCTGCGCTCTCCACCGCCGTCTCCGTCTGCAGCTGGGCTTTACTGTCTGTAATATTGTTAAAGTAGCTCTCGAACCTGACATGCGTGGCCGAGCACGTGACGCTCACCTCGCTGCTGTGGTGGATGTGAGCCAATAGCGAGCTCAGGTGGTGCTGTCTCGTGCGCCAGCGACTCGGACACGCGTCCTTGTCGAACACGGCGCGCATGATCTGGCACGCCTGCACCTTCATGTGGTGCGTCTTGGTGATGTCGAAGTCGCAGCGCAGCCGCCAGCGCAGCTCCATGCAGTCCAGTCCCACCTCGTCCACTTGGCTGCTCTGCGAAGCGTCCTCCTGACTAGCGTCCGCCTGATCCAGCGCGTCTTGGTCCACCAGCAGCGCCAGTTGGACGCTTTGCACGTGCTTCAGCGTCCGGAAGACGTTGCAGCATGACTTAGCGAACACTTTGCACTTGAGGAACGGCGTCCGCCCATTGAAACGCGCCGTGAGCGTCTCCATGGACACGATGTGGACGTCCGCGAGCGTAATGCTGCTGCCGGGAGACTCGGAGAAGAACGAGCGGTCGAGCACCACCTGCCCAGAAGCCGAGTGCGCGTCGTTCAGCGCGCGCAGAGTGAGACGACGCGCGCAAGGGTCGCACTCCAGCGACAGCTCCTTGCCCACCTGTGCCAGACACTGCAGCGCCGCCACGAACACCTTGAGCGCTTCCTCGGCCACATCGAGCCGCACCTCCATACTGAAATGCAGCGTTTCACGCGAGTGACCTAAGTTTCCCCTCGTGAGAGTGACAACCGCACGCGGAAGGCGACCTTCATTCTGCAATTCCGCACGCGGAAAGCGGAAAGGAAGAAGCCGAGATGGACGAGATCGCGCTGCTGCAGCAGCAGTTGGCGGCCGTGCAGCAGCAGGAAGCGGCGCTCAAGCTCTCGGACCACAACGTGGTGGACCTGCTGCTCAAGCTCCAGCAGCTCGGCAAGCTCCAGGTGATCCACACGCGCACGGGGAAGCAGTTCCTGACGCCGCTGCAGGTCCAGCGCGAGATCTCGGACTTCGTGGGGCTCCACGGCGGGCGCCTGAGTCTCACGGAGCTGGAGAAGCTCATCGACGTGGACCGCACGCACGTGGAGAAGCAGGCGGTCGCACTGTGCAGAAGCAGTAGGGGCCACAAGGACACGTTCCACGTGGTGAACAACGGCGAGGAGCTGCTCACGAGCTGGTACCTGGACGGCATAATGGAGGACACGGATGTGCTGCTACAGGAGAGCGGCACTACGTCCATCGGAGACCTGGCGCAGCAGTTCGGCTTCGCGGTGGACTACATGCGGGAAGTGGTGCGTACGCGGCTAGGCAGCATGCTCAAGGCCAGAGAGAGGGACAACGTGCTGTACACGGACTCGTACGTGGCGGCACAGAAGGCGCGTGTTCGAGGAGTGTTCGCTGCAGTCACGAGGCCCGTGTTTGTTCCTGATGTGCTGAGGAGCTTTAGCTTTGATGAGGCTGTGGCTAATGAAGCGCTGCACGAGCTCATGCAGACCAAAGTGCTCATGGGCACGATGAAGGGAGAGAGTACGTGCCTTATGTGTTCATGGCGGCTCAGAGAGAGAGCATGTACTCTTTCTTCCAGCAAAACGGGTTCTTGGAACATGCGAGAGCGAGGGAGTTGCAGGTTGCTCGTCCGTATGACTTCTTGAAGAAGCGATTTCCGGATGCAGTGCCGCTGCAAGAGAGCGTGGTGAGTCACGCACTGCAGCTGCAGCTTGAGGGAGCTGTGGAGGCTGCGGTGAATGATGGCGCGTTTGTAGATGTGCGTCTGCTCTTGCCGAGTGCTCTGCCTACAGGGGATGTCGGCTTTCTCCTGGCCATGTCGCCGGCGCTAGAGAAGGCGGGGCAAGTGTCTAAGGCGTACCAGATTGCGGATTGCTATGCTGTGAGCTCGGGATTTTGCTTCATGTGTTGAGAAGTTTAGTGAAGATGCCACGACGAAGGCGTCCCGTGGAGCAGCACAGCAGAAGAACAGTGGTGCGCATGGTCAAGCGAAGGAGATTAAACAAGAGATAGAGGAAGACGATGATTCAGATGACGATGACTTTGGTGGCAAGAAGGGTAAGAAGGAAAGCGTGGCAAGGGAGGTAACAAGCGCGACCTGGAAGAAAGTGGTGGGAAAAGCGGCAAGGCTGGCAAGGGCAAGAAGGGTAAAAGAGCGTCAAAGCGTGGTGGCGATGCTGGCGAAAACGACGATAGAGCATCTGTACCCGCGCAAGTTTCGATCGTTCCGTCGCGCGAGGAGTCCATAGCGCTGTTGGTGCAGTGGTTTCCGGTGGTCGAAGATCTGGAAGGAGACGAGGAATTTATCAATGGCGTGGTGACGTATCTGGAGCCTACGATCCGAGATGTGTACTCGGCAGCATTGACCAAGGCGCTGTCTAGCATCCTGCGCGGCGACGCCGCGTCACTTCGTGAACTTCGCAAGACATTTGAGGACCGGTTCGATGAGCAGTACGCGAAGTTGCTTATCCTGGAGAAGGGCTTCAACAAGCTTTCGATGCACGTAGACGCCAAGGACATGGCCGGTATGGAGCAGCTCGCCCTTGTTGAGGCCCATTTGCTGAAGTCTTCGGCAGTGGAGCTTTCTGTATTAGTTACAAGTTTCGTGGCGGAGAGTAACAGCCTGGAGTTGGAAGGTGTGCAGCTTTTGTCGACTCACAGCGAAAGTGAAGCGAAAAATGTGTCTGGTCATAATGGTCATATTATGGCCGCTTTGAGTGACGAAAACAAAGCAGTGCTCGAGTCGAGGCTTTCGCAGTCCACTGCGAGCGCTTTAGTTCGGCTTTGGACGCTGGCCACAGCTGGCCGTCGGTCATTGACTGACTTCATGGCCCACGTTTCGGTGCTAGCGGAGGCGCTGAGTATGCCACTTCGGAAGTTGGATCGTAAGAAGGAGCGGCAGGTCATTTTCAGCTACAGACAGGCGACACTTGCAGAATTGGAGGAAACAGCGTCTCTCACTATCGAAAGCAGCCATCAATATGGATTGGTGGCTACGTTGGTTATCCAGCTCTTCTTCCAGCAGCTTACTGGTCTACCCGGCAGCTTTCCTCGCGACACAGTCTCGTACGGTGGAATGGTGCTGAAGGCGTTCAAAGATTCCGTCCCCGAGAAAGCCATGACAATCATGCAGACATTTGTAAGTTTGGCAGCCGCGATTAGCAGCGACGAAGAGGTTGCTGATGATCAGCAGAGCTCGTGGAATAAGAGTTTGGATGCTGCTCACGCGCTGGTGCTCCTGAAGGGCCTGAGCTCCGTAGAGTGATTGCAATGATGAAATTGCTTGTTTGAGCTGCCGTACTATCGGGTCGATGCTCTCCTGCCTGTGTGATCTCGACAACATCGACTAACTTTGCTGAACTTGTCCTTATGCAACCACTGTACTTGTACGTAGCAATTGCTGCTTCGTGTGTTTTGTCCAGGGGGCACCTCGCCGACATATGCCCAAGCTGAACAAGATGAGCATTGCCATGGCATTTGTATTTGGATATAGTTGACCAGAAAAAACACTCGGAAACCTGCCGTCACAGACTTCCTGTTGCATCGCTCGCTACAACGACGCCGCTCTTTATGTCGCCATTGTGAAGTTGAAATTTGGCGCCTCAACTCGCTGCGCGACTCCAGTCGCAGCATCGACAGTATTTCAACTGCAACAGCTGATTATTCGTCGACGCCTGTAAAAAGCTTCTCCCCGACTCAAGTCACGGATCTCTTGGAGGCAGCCCTCGCATCCTAGACCGGATACACTTGGGGTGCAATCGCTTGCTGTCCAGCTTGTACAGCAAGCGATTGGACTCTACCTGTATCTACATGTTCCATCGATCAGATTGCGACCAGCCCAAAGGCAAGCACGAAGAGCTTTGACGAGGTTTGTTGTCCACCAAACCATGCAGAACCCCATCCCGCGATACTATCCTGAGCGGCCATCTGACTCAACGTACGCGTCGCAGAGCCCGGCTGCTTCACGCTTCGTTGCGTCCGCTTCCAGCTCATCTCGTTACATTCGGAGCGGTGAGGACAAATCATGCGCGAAGACAAGAGGCTATCGATCGATCGATGCCATCATCGTCCAACTCGTCGCCTTCGAGGCAAGAGCTCTCATCGATACAGGTGGAAAGTGCGAGGGGAGACTCGACTACCGGTATCACATTGGACTGTTCGCGTCGAGATACCCGCAGCTCCAACGTTCATGACTCAACGGGAGACGAAGCAGGACCTTTCCGAGTCTTTGGCGGTGTTCGGAGCCAGCTCCGCCTCCGTGGCCATGATGAACCCCAGCTTCAGTTACGGGAGCGAGGAGAGCAGCGCCGCTTACGAATTTCACAGCCAGCGCAGCAATGAACCGGGATGGGACGGAGTTGGAGAGCACCCGAGCTCACAGCGTCGACGATCGCCTCCTGTCGAGGCCATGAGAGAGTCTGCTAGGCTGAGTGATAAACGATTGCACGAGTTGGGAGCTGCTGCTGCTTCTGGTGTCAACTGGACCGAGCTTGACATGGAGTTGGCGGCGGCGAGTCTCAGTGACAATCGCCAAAGCGTTTGGAAACGGAAGAAGCTGCCGAGAGGGTACACAAACAGCGACGCCATGAAGCTTTTCACTCGGCTTACGATCCGTGACCATCGGCACCAGACACGATGGGGACCCAAGGGGTTTGCCGTGTTGGCGGAAGGCGTCATGCCTTGCAGTGTTCAGGAAATGCGCCTCGTATTTCGACTGGCGAGCACGGACATCTTTCGAGACATGATGCGTTGCATTTATCGCCGAGAATTCGTCGAGGGCGAGCTCCTGCGCACCATCAAGATCCAAAATGGAGCAGGGAACCCGGCGAGAGCATTTGAGCACCGAGAATTGTCCGTCAAGACCGCGACGTTCGAAAGTGGCGGCTTGTTCTCCAAGAATGAAGACTGGTGTTTCCTCGAGATGCTGCAGCCTCGAAACAAAGCGAAAGAAGAGCAATCGACGAGACAAACCGCTTCGTCGACGTCTAGCGCTGTTGGTGCTTCTCCCCGGCCAGCATTTACAAGAACGCTTGTGTCTATTTCACGAGGTAGCGTTGTCACGGACGACGCACACTCCCAGTCTTCACATGTAAAGCAGCAACATGTCCCGAACGTCGTCATCAACTACTCTTTTGAAGAAGACGGCAATGGACGTGCCACTCGGGTGATTTTCCATGGCGAATATTTACCTCCCGATGCCCACGACGCGTTCAAACGCGCTGGACATGAGCGGCGTCTAGCTCGTCTGTGGCTTCTTCGGCTTGCTGCAAGCTGCCATCGATTTCTTCTGGTTGTGCGGCGTCGTCGACTTGGAATGCAAGTGATCGTGAATAGCACCCGCCTGCCATTGGAGACTGTCGCAAATGTTCCTCGCTGTGCTTGCTGCCGTCGCTCATTTTCAAAGTTTTTAAGCGCACTAGAAGACGGTTGTGCTGTCTCTGTGGCTTCCTCGTTTGTGATAAATGTGCCCATACCCAGGAGCGCGAACATCGCGCGCGTGGCGATACCCGACCACAAATCGAGCAAGTGCGAGTCTGCGAGCGGTGTCTGGTTCGCGTTGACCAAGCGCACTACGTTGCAGCCACCGAAGAGGATCTGCGCCCAGCGCGAGTGATCTCTGACTCGCATTCGCCATTGTCACGTGCGAACAGTACCCCAAGCGGAAGTCTCCGTGGAAGGACAAGACCCACGCTCAAAGCAAGGCCTGCATCACTCAACGATTTATTACTGGAGACCTTAGCAGATGCGACTGCGGGAGGTGCAGCGCAGCGGAGACGAAAGGCAAGTGTTCTAAGTGTGATGAGGGACATTGTGGATGAGGAACGTGCTCGGAGAAGGTCAAGCGCTGCTAGGATTCGAAGTGCGTCTACAGGAGTCACCAGAAACGGCCTGCCATTGCTTGGAGAACATATTGAAGAGACCGAAGATAATGGTGACGACGACAATGAAGGAGAGATTGACGACGTAGAACATCTCAAGCAGATGTGGGGCGAGAGTCCGCGCTGGGAAGATGACTATCCACTGGCCAACGCAGACTCGAGAGGCTACGCCATCGAGTTCCCCGAAGACCCAGCGGAAGCCATCATCCCTCCCATTCCCAGCAACGAGTATCAACGACTCCAACTGATCCGGGAGCAGCAGCTCAATGAACTCGGCGATGTGCCCGAGCTCGGCATCATTTGTTCCTTGGCCTCCAAAGAGCTCAGTTGTGCCGTGAGCATGATCACCGTTGTGGATAAAGCTCAGCTGCACGTATTGGCGTCGACCCACCCAGCAGTAGCTGGTGGGAACTCGTACCCGAGAGCGCAGGGCTTTTGCGCCCAGACCATTCTCGACCCCAAACCGCTCGTGTCTCGACACGTTCAGGCAGACATTCGCTTCAGCGCCATGTCGACCGTCCGTAAGATGGGAATCAACTTCTACTGCGGGTTTCCATTGATGGGGTCAGACGGTCAGACTGTCATTGGTTCGGTGTGCTGTGCCGACCAGCAAGCACGCGATCTCACACGATCGCAGTACGCTGCCATGAACAGCCTCGCCAGTACAGCATCACGTGTCGTGCAGCGGGCGGCTGAACGTCGAGCTCTGCGCGAAGACTCTGCGGAATGCTAACGTTTGGATTCAAGGGCAGCATCCGAAAGTGAAGGATGTAAGTAAAAGTAGAAATGAAGCGTGGTGCAGCCTAGAACTTGCCATAATGCACGCGGTTTTGCAGCACTAAAGGCGTGTCGCCTTGCGGTTTCAAGTATTTTCGTCGTCACGGCTTCCAGAGATTCGCAACGACATGGCCCTTCCTCGATCTAAGAAGCGGTCCGGCACTGTCTTCTCCCGTGATGAGATTGGCGTCGAGCAACTGCAGTCACTCAAGGAGAAGTTTGCAGACGGAGATTTGACCGAGAAGGAGTTTGTGAGCCTCTTCCGTGAAATCGTCGATGCCTCGCTCAGTGAAGCACAACTCACAGAACTGTACGGCTTTCGTCATCCAAGCTGATCTCGGGTAAGATCTAACCATTACCATGTTGACAGGTTTCAAAAGATCGATGCGAACTCCGACGGCACTGTGGATTGGGATGAACTCACGAATGTACGTAGCATTTGGTTTTGCTGGATGAATATCAACTAACTACATGCCGTGCAGTACATGTTCCTCAGTGGGAGCGGAAGTGATGAATATACAGGCGATGACGGGAATTCGTTTTATGAGACGGCGTTTCCGGAGAAGTTCTCCGGTGACACAGGTGGAAATGGTCTTAGTGGATCGGTATCCTCCCCGACTGATACCATGGGCAACGTCACAGGAGGCAGTGGTGGAACGCTTGGTCTTGGACTGTTGCCGCATCACAAGGATGTGATCACGCGGGTTGTACGATTAGAACGGCCCAGTGTCTACCTCACCACGAGTAAGGATGGCAGCGTTCGGACATGGAGTGCCAATTCACTAGCACCACAGCAAGTTCTGGCCTCCGGACGCGACTGGCTTACGGACTGCTGCGTGATGAAGCGCTCGAATCGCCTTGCCGTGTCGTCCATGAATCGCACCATCAGCTTCTACGACCTGAATTCCGGCCAGCTTATCGGAGACCTGGTGGACTACTCGAGACGGCAGTGCATTCCGCTGTGTCTAGCGTACGTTGAAAAGCCTTCCGATGATCGAGAGGCGATCGTGGTTGGAGATGACACAGGCGGCATCTCGGTGCTTACATGCTCGGAGCAGTGGATGGCTTGCGATGGTCGATCACCACCGCCCGGATCAACAACCACCACATCGTCCAGCACAAGCAATGGTAGTAACACTGGAGTCAACGGACCAAGTGCAAGCAGTGCGAATTCCTCTGCTGCTGCCGGGCTGTCCTCAGTGTCGCCAGTAGCAGCAGGAAGCTCAGGAACTGGAAGTGGAAATCAAACAGCGACAACTACTCCGACTAGTAACCCGAGCAGTGCTGGTGGTAACCCAGCAGGTAGTGCAGTACTGGAAGCCCAGGGATTCTCATCGCGTGTCAAGTTCCAGAAGCACACGGACTGGATCACCCGCGTCAAGTGGGTCCACGATTTACGTGCGGCAGTGGCGACGTCACTGGATGCCACCGTATCAATCCTTGACGTCGATCGGTTAGTTGTCAAGTTCGAGTACACTCGCCATCGCAAGGGCGTCTTTGACTTGGCGTGGTGTGCGAGCACGCGGTTGATCGCAAGCTGCGGAATGGAGCGCGACATTCACATTTGGAACCCGTACAGCTCCCAGCGAGCTGTTGCCACGCTCAAAGGCCATACAAGTTCAGTACTGCATCTCGTTAGTGACGACGACAATTTCCAAATCGTGTCGGCGGCCGCAGACAACACTGTCAAGGTCTGGGATGTAAGGAATCATCGATGTCTTCAGACATTTGTCGTGGATCGCCATCGAGGAGGTGGCTCGGTCAGCAGTTCTGTTGCTTCAGGCCACGTAAATGGTTTAGGAGCTGCAGTGGCATCGACTGGTGTGAATTTGAGTGCCGAGAACCGAGTGTCAGCTCTGCTTTTTGACGACAAACAGCCATGTCTGATGACAGGGACAACTCAACTCACTCGTTGGGCAGTGAAAGGAGCTGGTGGAGCTGGTTCTCAAGGCGTTGATGATATGGACGAAAGCCCTGCAGCCTCTTTGCCTACTGCTAGAAAGGCAAAAATGCGAGGAGGGCTCCCAGTGGATCGCCCGATACGGATGGCATGCTACAACAATGTTTTTCACCAGGTAGTGACGGCTGCGATGGACGCCGAGTCTGCTATTAAGACTTGGAGCGCAGAAACTGGAGACGAAATCTCGAGCTTCACACGCGCACATGGTGCGAATCCCGTGACAAGCATTGCTTTCGACCATGCAGGTCGAAGACTTCTTACGGGTTCGCATGACGGTGAGCAACTGAAGATGTGGAACTTCAGCAACGGAGCGCTCGTGAAACAATTCCACAAGAAGGAACCTGTGGTAGTGAGTTCTCTACTGTTCACGACAACGTCGGCAACGGCGGGAACGGTGGCAAGCAGTGCACTACCTGACGATCCTTCTGGTGGCTCTACCACGGAATCTCCGGGTGCAGTTGCTGCCCCTCGCAAGCGAAAAGTTCGGGACATTATGCTGCTACCAGCTTCATTTGGCATGGATCACGAAGGTCGAAGGGGAAATTCGGTGGTGATGGCCAAAACGGATCTACCGTCACCAACGCGTGTGCGTCTTCAGCACGGTCAAGATCACCCAACGCCAGTTCCTCCGCCAAACCAACTTCATCCAGGAGAAGCTGGACAAGAACCAGCTCAAGGACCAAGAAAGCCAAGCCCGAGATCTCGACCTGCTATTGTAAAAACGCCACAAACAGCTCGATGCTCCGAGACTTCTCGTTATCGACAGCACGAGGTCACCAGCATCCTGGACATTGAACGCAATTTGCGCGTGGGGATGGGAGACTTCATTTGCCAACGATTTGTGTGCTCTGTAGGCTGGGACCGCCAACTTTTTGTTTGGGCCGACAAGAACGACGAGTCTGAGGCTCTTCCAGTGCATATTCTGCCACCCGACAGCGATGGAGACGATGATGATCATGATTCAGATGAAATAGACAACGGTCGACGTGGAAGGCGACGTCGTAGACGACAGCAGCACACGATGGATGTGCTCACACTAGCGTATTTACCACCCGCATATGTGGCCACCGCTGGACTGGACGGACTCGTGCTGCTCTGGTCTCTCAACTCTGGAGAGCTTGTCGCTCCACTGCATCAAAACGCGGGACCAATTGAGTCGTTGTGGTATGCAGAAAAGCTCGAGCTTCTCTTCGCTGCAGGTGAGCGAGGTATCTTGTTGTGCTTTGATCGCTCCATGGCAACACAAGGTGAAATTCCACTAGATGTGTCCATGCAAAATCCGGCGTCTTTGGATGCTTCAAAACCGATAAACCCAGAGCCTATCACCGTTCTGCGGTGCGATAAAGCGAACACCCATCTTGTCTCTGGTGATGCTGCAGGGTTCGTCAAAGTTTGGGAGCTCCGTGTCGCTGGAAATCATGAAGGAGTGGAGCTTGCGTTGGTCTGTACTTGGCGTCTCGGTGGCAATTCAAATAGCCAACAGGGAGCAACTTACTCGCTTTCAGGGCCGAGTCGACGAGTCCTTAGTACTGACTTCGTGGAGAACCCGACCCGAGTATCGGAGCTTTTCTTGATATTTTCATGCGCTGATGGCGAAGTCAGTCTCTGGACGCTAGATGGAGTGCAGGTGGGAAGCTTTGGAGGTCGTCACCGTGCGTGGCAGCTTGGACGTCCAACCACTTACGCGTTTTCACAATCGTGCTGTGAGTGGGGTTGGATGCCTCGACAACGACGATCGTTGCGCTCTACTGACTCAATTATCCGTGAAGACTTCGACAGTCCGACATTTGATGAAAACGACATGGATGAACTGACAGAAAGAAACGATACGATGGCTAACGCGCTCCAGCCACCGGTAGCTGTTTTCATCAAGAACTGCACGATTGGTGCTCTCAACGGCTCAACCTCCGAGCCGCGTGAAAACTTTCTGCTCGAAGACACCATGCCCAAGCCAGGTGAAGTTTGGATGTGCGTATCCGGTCATCGTTCACGAACTGCAGCGCAGAATGCTGCTAAAAGACAGGATGAGACTGAGATCGACGTATCTGGCGGTGGTTCCTTCAGACGAATAGGTCGGAAGAGCGTGGCGCTGTCAACCGTGGCCATTCTGAGTCGACGAAGCAGCCCATTTGGATCGGGCAGTAACAATGGCGAATCACGTACACTAACAACTGCATCGTATCTCAAGAGGAAAATCGCTGACGTGAACGGAGAAGTCACAGATCTCATCACAATCGTGAAAGTCACGCGGGGCGAGGTAACTTCATAGCAGAAGAGCTGAGGAGCGTGCCCAAACTCTGACCCCCCTTATTGTTGTGTGTAGATCTCATGCTGGGATGGAGCTGCAAACAACCCTCTGGGTGCCCTAAAGGTTCTAGACATGAGTGAATTCGTGCGTAAGGCTGGCTGGACGAAGCATGCACTGCTTTCACAATTCGTAGGCCGCGCGTTCCTGTAAGTTTTCTGATAACCGCAATGCCTAACAACCTGTAGACTGACGATACTGAACAATCTTCAGGGAGGGTGAGGCGCTGTTTCGAGTCACAGCAATCGCCATGCGGCCAGTTGATCCGGTATGTATTATTCTGTTCTGCATTTTACAAAATCACAGCTCACCTGTATATGTTGACGCTGTGTGTTGACTGCAACAGACAAAACCCGACAAGAAGACATACATGCTGATCGATTCGGAGGCGAAGGAGCATGGGTTCCAGCCGCTGAGCGAGTCGATCTCCTTTGTTCGATTCAAGGTGCTCGAATCCTCACAGCTACAACGAAATCCAGCATCTTCAATTCCTGCCTCCTCTCGTCTACGAACGACAGCGTTATCTTCGACAGCCTCAACGGGTCCACTTGGAATGCCCCAGTTGCAAACTTTGAGTGTAGCTGACCAGGCTCTCAACGAGTTAATCGCGGGGTCAAGCGCTAATCCAGCATCTGCAAGAGGGAGCACCCTGAGGCATTGGCACTAGCTAGCAGCGTGGGTATGGGGGCTCGTACGCTACCCCTGGTTCGACCACGTGAAAAACGTGTTATGGGCGGGCTCCTTCCAAAGCGCTCGTCAGTGCGCAACCGACTAGACCCGGCAGCAGACATTCGTCGCATTCACAACCCAGACGACATCCCAAAGAACTTCCGTGCGATGTTGCAGCGTAAACGTGACAACAAGGACAGCAGCTTCGAAGGAATTCTACCTTGAGGGTAAGGCTAACTGCCAGTCAACAGCCAATGTAACCCGTCAATCATTTACAAAATCGGAAAGTCGGTCAGCACGCATCAATTTGACGTAGAAAGAGAAAGGAAAAACTGGTGTCGACTACCATTTCCTGAAATCCAAGATAAGATATGCTGTATGGACAGCCAAAAAAGTTGCTTGAACATTATACCACATCAAATGCACACAACAAGCAACATCTTGAAACCCCACCAGTGCACACACCAACCTCACACGGTTGCATGCTGCTCGACCGACGCCCGCTTGAGGCACCCAGGCCTGGGATTTACTCGACGACCTGATGTTCGTATTGTACAGTATAGCTGCTTCCATCAGAAGCAGATAATACTCGCCGGGGTCTCAATGCCAACAGTTTACCGGCGAATTTCAGCAAAATGTGCTATCCTGCGGCAAAAGACCTTGTAGATGTCGAGGCTACACAGTCTGACAACGTCCTTCGATTTGGCAACTCGTTGAAACCCGCACGACCTGAAAAACTCGGTGTTGGAGACAGAATTTTTTTTTCTAGTCCAAGCAGAGGATATTTTTTAGAAAAATACTACAGTCCTCCCAGCGCACCCTTGTGAATGCTGACGAATCCGCAAATTTCTTGACAAATTGCCGATGGGGCTTGATTACAAAATTGTCCAAGTATTATTTAATAATACTTCCCGGAAATATCTCCGTATCCTGAAGTTGCAGCACTATCGGCTCTTCTTTTCGTAATACTGTTGGATCTTCGGTCTGACGGAACTACCGTCACGGAAGTAAAATATTGTGCCGAGGACCCTCTTCTACGGGTATTTTTCGACCGGAGCATTCACCACGCGGTCGTGTTCAGAGAGGATGGTACGATTGAACAATTGGTCGGAGATCCGTTCACCTTTACCTTCATGCGGACAGAATGATAGAATTCACAACGCTAGCCTTCACGCACTCAACACCAACTTTGTTCTCTGTCCTTGGCTGTCAAATGGGGAATGAACCCCACAGCCTTCTCCTACATATGCACGACCCATTGGTCTACACTACTTCAACTACCTCGTCTCATAAGCCTCCAAAGCTTTCCAGGCCCCTTGCCTTGCTAGCGAGACAACACGTTTCGCAGCAAGCAACTCAAATCACTGTGATCTCAGTGGCCGCATCCGCATTCCAATTCGGGCTGATAGATCTTCAAATCTTGGCTTGGCTAGCGGCTTCGTAAAGAGATCTGCATGATTCTCTGCCGATTTCACCTTCAGCATATACAGCTCATTCTTTTGAACTTGTTCACGGACGTAGTGCCACTTGAGTTCAATGTGACGCGTCCGGCGTCCAACGGTCGGGTTCGTCGCCATCACATAAGATGATTGATTGTCAAATTCAAGTGTAATCTTCCGCTTCATCTCCGGCAACATCTCGACCATGATGTTCATTAACGTCTTCCCTTCCATAGCTGCTTCACACGCGGCAACATACTCGGCTTCAGCGGTAGATTGCGCGAAATCGTTTGTCGACGCGAAGCCCATGAAACCGCACCACCCATCAGCGTAAATACATATCCCGTTGTGCTCTTACGGGTATCGATGTCGTTCGCCCAGACGCTATCTGAATGGCCCTGCAAGTGAACTCCAATATCACACTTCTCCCGGTTCTCGTACGTGATCCCCTTGTTTACCGTACCGAGTAGGTAGCGCACGACTCTCTTCAGCGTACCAACATGCTGTTGCTCCACAAATCTGCTCAATTGACCCACAGAAAACATGAGGTCTGGTCGAGTCCCAGTCACTAAATACATCAGGCTTCCCACTGCATCACGATACGGAACTTTTCCAGGTGCATGGTTACACGTTCCATCCCCAGCGTGCTCGCATTTCTTCAGCTTGGTGCTTGTTTCCATCGGTATACGGCACTTGTTCGAGTACCCCTCTTGCAAGTCAAAGCGCTCGAATATCTTTCGCGCGTACTGCTCTTGGTCCAACACGGTCTCCGTTTCCGTTTGACGCACTCTGATGCCTAAGTAGTTCGTCAATAGCCCCATGTCCTTGAATCCATACTTCTTGTCCAGTGCCGCAAACAGCTCACACTTCAACTCTTCCGAGTTTGACATACAAATGACATCGTCGACATAAGTCAACACGAATGCCATCTTGCCATCCTTAGCATAGAAGTACAAACACGGCTCAGTCTTGCACTGCATGAAGCCGAAGTCTTTCATCCAGCCATCCAACTCCTCATTCCACTCTCCCCCGACTGCCTCAAGCCGTACAAAGCTTGATCAACACAATACAAGCCCTCCGCAAAACCTTCAATGTTTCGTATGTACTGCTTTATCTTCAGCTTCGCATTCAGGTATGCGTTGTTCACGTCTCCTTGCCACATCTTCCACCTTAGCTTTCTCGCCAAAGCTACTAACAGGCAGAACGTCGACAGTCGTGCAACTGGAGAGAATGTGTCGACAAAATCCAAGCCAGGTATCTGCTTGAATCCTTTTGCAACAATGCGGGCTCTGAAGCGAATGATGTTTCCCAGATCATCAACTTTCACGTCGTAGACCCACTTCGTTTCGATGACATGTTCCCCTTCAGGAAGTTCTTCAACTTCTTTAAGAACACCTCGATTACTCAGCGTTTGCATCTCATGCTCCATCGCTGCTTTCCACTCATCCTTTTGAGCCGATCGCATTGCTTCACGGAACGTCCTAGGTATTTCCACTTCCTTCGCTTTCCATTTCTTGCCAGGAAGCTTCGGTCTCAGCGTAGAGTTCACCACATAGTCCTCCAAGTACTTCGGTCGCTTGCGTTCTCGAGGCTCATAACGCTGCCGCTTGTCCTCCCTGCGACCCGCAATTGACTCACGTTCACGCCTAGCGTGCTTTCCACGTCGCTCGACCAATTTACTTTTCTCATTGTGCTTCGGTCGCTCACTCAGAGCTCTCATCCGATCTAGCAATGCCCTCTCTTGATTCATATAGGCCTCTTCAACTTCTAGCTCATATGTCTCAATATCCATGCCTTCAGGTTCAATGATTTCCCTTTCCTCCGTGCAAGGTGGGTTATCATCGCCAACAACCTCTTCATAGTCTGGCAATGGTTCTTCATCTTCGGGTTCAGTTGGGTTTTGGTCTTGTGGCTCTCCAGAGTCAACTTCCTCACTTTCTTGCTCCGAAGTAATAGACGCTTGCTCCGAGTCTCCGTCCTGGTCAACGTTTGCAACAGGCTCCTCACCAGGCTCCTCTTGCTCTTCCCCAGCTTCACTACAGCTCTTCTCACTCTCCTCTTCTGCTTCAGAACCATTTTCGTTTTGTCCGTCATCTTCCTCCTCCTCCTCCGTCATCGGACGTAGGTATACTCGAGGTCGAACTAACGAGGGTTCGTCAAAGCCTTCATCTTCTTCAACTCCATCTTCTGAGCCCTCCTCACTTGAGCACTCATCACTTGTCTCCTCATTTTCTTGTGACCCAACACTTTTTATTTCAACATCCTCCCACACTACCCGTAGCTAATCCATCGTCTTCAACGATACTTTCGTCAGCGATGTCTTCACTACTTTCGTCAGAAATATCTTCACTGCTATCCTCCTCTTCAACATCTTCATGTTGATCATCAGGCCACCCGTGATCTACGGATGTGGGTATCGCGTGTCGGTCCCGCTACAGAACGTCTTCATGTACCCTTACAGTGTAAACCACACGTGAGATGTGATGTTGTGGAAAGTAAACCTTACATCCCATGCAGTCTTCCATGTACCCCAGCAAAAATCCGGCTTCACTGGTCTTCGCCATCTTCGATCTCAGGTTTTTCGGTATATGCGCGTACACCAACGCTCCAAAAGTCCTAATCTGATGCACGTCCGGCTTCTTGCCAAAGAACAGCTCGTATGGCGTCCGCGATGTCCCTTTGCACAATACCCGATTCCGAACATACGTTGCATTTCTCAACGCATCAGGCCAAAAACTTTGTGGAAGCCCAGAGTGACTCAACATGGTTTTCATTGTGTTCCTCAACGTTTGAATCGCTCTCTCCGCATAGTTCACAGATGAACCACCAGGTGTAATAGGCTTTAACCGAATTCCTTGTTCAGCACACACTCTTTCAAGCCGCTTCACGAATTCTCCACCCCCATCACACTCAACGCGTTTCACTGGTCGCGAAAGCTGCTGCTCCGCCCACGTGATGTACTGCTTAATCTTCTCTGCAGCTTGCGTCTTGTCCGTGATCAGGTGTACCGTCATCCATCTCGAGTAACCATCAACAATTACCAGCGCGTGCGAGTACATTGTGTGGTTCTTCTTCCCCGAATCCATCAAGTCAACGTAGATCGCTTCATTTGGTTCCGCTAATTCACGATCAAAAACCTTGTTACGTTTCGTTCGCTTCTGTTTCACAAGTTCCACACTTGGGTAATTCACGTCCACGCAAAAGCATTCCTTTCACGAGCTCCTTGTCGACCATCTGCTTTAGATGTTGCGCGCAAGTGTGTCCAAGTCTTGCATGCCACGTCCGAATTGTGGCAATTCCATCGGCCCCAGTAAAGTTTGCCATCGCGCCCATCTCTCTTGCTTTTGACTGGTCGTCGATCCATGCATTGTGACCATCAAACTCCCACACATTGTTGGGTGCGAGTTTGCTCCGCAAAACAAGATCGCCATTCCGAAACACTCTGCATTCACCGGTCTTCTCGTTCTTCTTCTCCACGAAGCCTTGCTTTCTCGCTAAACCTACCGAATACAAGTTCCAGTTCGCACCCGGCACATACATGGTGTCTTCCAGAAAGATTGTAATCAACATGCCGTCTCTGACATCCGTTGCCAGTGCAACAACCCCAATACCAAGAGCCGTGGACTGAATGTCCGTCGCAAACCCTTTGATATCATCAACAGGTTTTTCAAACTCACGGTAAGCAACAAAATATTGCTTTGAACCGACAATATGGGAGCTTGCACCTGTGTCGTAAACCCAGCGACGAGGATTATACTCTGCAACCATCATTTCCTCTGAAGATTCACTCTTGCTATCTTCATTTTCCCGCCGGTTTCTGCTTCGACGCTGCAGCTCATATCAAGTCGACAGAGGCTACGCACACAGTCTCAGTGCGAGGTTGTGTGAGGCGTGCACCGTTGGAAACAGTCTCACACAGTCTCGGCGCATTTATGGTGAAGGCCGTTGGATAGCCGGCATTGCACACCCTACCTGCTCACCAGGTGTACAGCCAAAGACAAAGCCATGTGTGTTACAATAGGGACCACTTCTGCGCAGAAACAGAGGTGACGAGGAGTCAGTTTCGTCTCAAGTCCAGCGCATCAGCCAAATTCACAAGTCCCCACGCGGTGTATTTCCGAGCCAAAGAAGCCGAGCCGCGCTACATAGTTCTGAGAGTACACGATTGATGAAAGCCTCGCGCAATTGGCGATTACATTGACGTTAAAACGTGGCTGAGGTATCTATAGCGAAAGAACTGCATTGCAGGTCTAATGTTACCTTCCAAACCACTTAGTTCCACTTCGCGAATGCGACTTTCGATAAACAGGAGGACGAAGAGACCGCAGTTGTCGTTGTCGACTTGAGGGAGCCACATGACACGCTTGTACCGAAAGCGCTTCGAATGGAGTAGAACTAAATCAAACACAGAACAACCATTGCATGTTAGCATCGCAATGCTGTCTTAAACGGCGACTCAGTCTACGATCCCAATACAGTCTGGATCTGTGCACCCGTTTAAAACAAAACGACAAACCGGGTGCGTACGCCGGCTGTGAATCTTCAAATAGGACTCCAGTTCAGCCCCTCCTTCCGGCCAACGTCGGGCACACGAACTAATTCGTCCTGGGCGATGATGTTACCTCCGTCGTTCCTGTCGGCCGCTGCGGAAACGTCGCTCTCACTTGTACCACTTGAGTCGGACGCCTCGCTGTTACTATCGTCTTCGTCCGAGTTTGAGCGCCCAGAACGACTGGATACGTGGGGGCGGTGTCCACGTGATTTCCGCTTGCGTCGCTTGACGTTCTGACGTCCTCCCCTCGGCATGAGGTCCGTGTTGCTGCCGCTTTCTTCTCGTTGGCGGCTTTGGAGCGGGGCTCTCGGAACCCGCTTCACTGCTACTGTCACTGGAAGCGATGCTGGCAAAATCCTCTTTGCTCTCATGGGGAACGCTGGACTTGCGGCGCGGGTAGTGCTAGTGTAGCGTTTGCCAGATATGCGAGCGCGATGGCGCGGCATCGGTCGGGCGTCAATTCAGGTTGCTTCGCGGGGCTGATTTCGATTTGGGAGAAGCGGGGGCGCCACCAATTTCAGGAGTGATGGTCATAGAGAAGGCTGACCAAGCAGATGGTAGTGAATAGGGGATACAGTCGCCTGTCCGGGAGAGCATCCCCCAATGGCCCTTTTAATTATTGTGTGCGTAGCCACTCTCTTATCAAGTCTGCTCCACTAGCCTCATTGTTGCTCTGCAAAGTTGGACAATGTTTCTTTATGTGGCCTTTCTGCTTGCAGTTGAAGAACTTTACACCTCCATCAGATCCTCCTTCCGGTGAATCTTTGTCCTTGTCTTTTCATGGTGTTGTTGGCTTCTTGACTTGTGCTGCTTGTTTCCCTTCTGATTTCCAGCTTTCCACTGCCAATCTTGGCATCGTTCCCGCCACGGTGGTTTCCCGCAGTTCCGCGGTTCCCTGAGAGCTCACTGTTCTCATCCTTCAATTGAGAGGCCGCCACGAGAATCAAGTCTCGTACTTCATCCACCGAACACTTGGCACTACTTGGATTTAGAGTCACCATCTCGCTCACCCGTTGATACTTGTGGTGGCGAGGAAGACTATTCAGCAGAGCATCCACCATATCCACGTCATGGACATCGTACTTCATGGTGGCCAACCGATCTCGGATGTCGTACATATTTCCTAGATGCAACACCATATCGTCTTCACGCTTTGCTCTGGTGTGCCACAGTTGCTGGACCAACTGCCGCTGCTGGTGCACAAACAGCGTCTGGTTCTTCGGAGCTTCAAACATCTCCTCGAGTGTTTTCCACATCTTCGTGCCCGATGCCTTCCGCATTACTCTTTGGGCCAGCGCTAACGAAATCGAGCTCAAAATCAACCTCTTGATTGACGCTTGGTTCTGCTTCCATTCAGTCTTCTCAGCTTGAGTCGCCGACGAATCTTGTGCCTTGGCCTTGCCCTGGGCAATATCCTCCAAATCGTCCTCCTCAAACAGACTAATCATCAGCGCTTTGTAGTAATCCCAGTGTTCTCCGTTCCAATTCACTGGAACGCCCTTGGAGCTTATCTCCAAGCCGGCTTTGGCTTCCCGGCAGTTGTGTTCGTCGTTCCCGACATCTTCGTACGTGTCCCAGGCTTTCCAGCTGTTGAAATTCCTCCGCTTTGGGCTCATAACCCTGATAGAATTCACAACGCTAGCCTTCACGCACTCAACACCAACTTTGTTCTCTGTCCTTGGCTGCCAAATGGGGAATGAACCCCACAGTCTTCTCCTACATATGCACGACCCGTTGGTCTACACTACTTCAACTACCTCGTCTCATAAGCCTCCAAAGCTTTCCAGGCAGCAGCAACTTTGTGTTTTCCAACACAGAACCAGAAGCTGCGTTGGAGCGCGGAGAAGAAGTAATTTACCTGTACGACAGGCCTCCCAAATTTGAATCACCAAGATGGTGTGTCCGAACGAAAATTGACCTAAAGCGATTAGGCAAGACCGTACGGGATGATATTCCTCGGACGGAATGGATAGTAGAGTTCACTTCTAGCGATAGGAGCAGTAGCACAATATACATCACCTTATTAAAATAAGCGATTAGGCAAGGAGGACCGAAGTATGATCGGATAAACGGCCACCCAGAGGACTACGACGTCCAAATTGCGTCCAAGTTTCCGAATGCTAGAGAAGATCAGCTCCCGTACGTCTAAAAAAATGAGACTCTGCTGTCTTATCTTCGAGATATTCCGCATAGCCCGCGAGGAGGTGATTTTAGAACCGATTCATTTCTACCAACCGCAAATTCAAGTACGAGCCTAGCGACACCTTTTATTTCTTCGACAACAAGGAATTGTCGAGTGGTATACTTGACGCCGGTCCGTACCAGACTTCTCGCTCGATCACTTTCGAGTCAATTATTAGTAATTCTCTGAAATTTATTTTCAGAGCTAAGGCAGGATGCGACTGAGGTCCCATTTTCCAACCAGTGAAAACCTGGTAATTTATATGGTAGAATTGGTAATTCGAAATGGGAGGTACTTTAAAAAGATTAAGTTAACATTGTACAGTGGCTCTTGCCAGGATAAATACCTGATAAAAGTAATAAATTACTTGGATGTTACCTGTGTCGTCTCCCCTCCCGTTAAGTGCGAGGTGTATGTTGCGCGAAGGTGAATGGATGGATAAGCATTCACAGCTGCAAATGAAACGCAGTGAGACCCTCGGCAGCCAGCCCTAGCGCGCCGTGAGCAAGTGGAGGCCGAGGTAAAATGTTACAACCTTGTCAGCAATTTTGTACGCGTATTCTTCAGCTGTCAAAAGGTGCCATTCGTACTTGTCCCCGAGCCGATGAGGTCGTCCACAACACCTCCGATACCCTTGCGCAGTGGTATAAGCTGTAGCCTCATCGGACTCGGCAATCAACTCCTCCATACAGTTGTTGGTCACGGTAGGAATTTCATACAGCGCGAGGTTCGACTGGCTCATTGACGGGAATATCGCCCTCTGAAATTCCTGGGGTCTATCGGCGCATTTCAGCCGCGGTCATCCACGTGCGGTCCAGCAATCGCTTGATGTCGTACCCACAGGTCGAGTTGGATTTCAGCGTGAAAGAATGGCGGCGCCGTTGGCGATGAAATCCTTCAAAACGAGCTCGGCGGTGTTGAGAATTCTGTCCGCAGTCTTGATTTGATCTTCCATTTATTTATTTATTTATTTATTTATTTGTTGTGGTTAAGGTGGCTACACCCGAGGCGCGCTGCGCTGCATCCTCGCCTACGGAGCCCGTGCCGAAGCTCGATTCCCGCGGTAGCTTGATTTTATAACGATGCTCTCCCTGATCGCCAAGGGTCCGGCTGGTCGAAGCCGTGCTGCGGTTGAAGTCCAAAGTCCGGTAGGCCGTCGGTAGGCAACTTTGCTTTTCCGCGCCGGTCTGAGCCCTTTAGACTGCAGCACCTATTTTATTTACCACTAATACACGTCATTGATCTGCTACTCCTGCTTCGCTCCTCGCTGTCCGTCCTCCAGGTATCCGGAATGGTCCGCTGACCAGAGACTCGGTCTCCGTTGGTCACCTGTCGTCCGTCACGTCGCTCGGTCTCCACCGAAGTCGCAGTCGTCCGTCCGCTGAGTGCTGGGGCTGGGTTGGCGCTGCTGCTGATCGGCCTGTGCTCCACAAGGCCAATTCCGAAGTGAGCCTAGACTTGCTCCGTCGGCTCGGACTCGGAATCCGTCGCTTCCGGATCCAAAATCCCCCGCCACCACTCATCCTCGTCAGCCACTCGTTGCTCGTGTCCTTTGCGTTCGCGATCTTCGCGGACTCGACGTGCACGGCTCCTCGTTGTCGCCCCGACGGTTCGTGACGATCTTTGCTCACGCCGGCTGCCAGCCGCACATCTGTTGGCAGCTACTTCGATACACGACTTCCTCATATTCGGGGTCGTCCCCGACCCTGCTGAGCTCATGTAGACGCTCGTACTCGTCTTGGTTAACCCATCGGGTAGTTGGTCCAGGCGATCGTTTAGCTCATCGACCGCCATCTGCATCGTTCGTCCAACCTCTTCCAACTGGTCGTAGCTCATATTTCATGGCGTACTGGCCGGTGGCATTGCGTCGTTTGCGACGTCGTAGTTCCACCAGCTGAGCACCGTTGTTGTCGTAGTTGTTCGCAGGGTTCTGGCCGCTTCGTTTTCGTTTTCGAGGCCTCGTTGGCGCTCCTCGACTACCTCCCGACGCCGTTGCAAATACAATCGCTCGTTGCGCCGATTCATGGCGTGTCCGTGGTTCTTGAAGTTGACTATCGATGTCTTCGGCTGTCTCTCGCAAAAGCGATACTGGTGCCTCGTACTCCAGCAGGAATGACACGTGGGCGACGATCATCTCCGGCGGCCCGTTACGGTCTTCCCGCTTTAGAACAAAGTTTTCATAACCCACTGGTTCGACAACGCGCAACGGCCCCATCCACTGATGTACAAATTTAGTGGCGTGGGGTCCACGCGGTGGACTGTATAGCCACACCTTGTCGCCGGCTCCAAAAGTCTTCCGCGTCCTCACCTTCTGATCGTAAAACCGCCTTTGTCGCTCTTGTTCTTTGTTTCGGGCGCGTTCTGCGCACTCACGCCCTCGTTCCATCACCAACAGGAGCTTACGATGGTATTCGGCGAGTTCTCCTACTTCGTTCTCTCAGTCCGTCGTAGTAACTCGTTCGGCGGTCGCAACCGTCTGCCCATCATGAGATCGTTTGGGCTCAATGCCACCGTCGAGTGTTGCGCAGAATTGTAGGCATACGTAGCACACTGCACCCAGTCACTCCAATCTCGCTGTTTCTCGTCCGCCATAAAGGTAGCAACACAGTCCTTCCAGGTCCTGTGATACCTCTCGACGAGACCAATCATTTGGGGCCGGTACGGCACGGGAGTCGTTTGCTTGGCCTGCAAAAGCGCCACCAGTTTGTCAATCACCTCGCCAGTCATCTCTGGAGCACCGTCGGTAAGGAGCTCCCAGAAAGCACCAAACCGCAAAACCACGTCATTCATGATAAACTTGGCTACTTGCTCCGCAGTGTGGCTAGTTACACTTCTGGCCACCGCATAACGCGTGACGTATTGCAAGGCTGCGACCACGTAGCGTTCGTCACCTCCCACGACCGGAAACGGCCCCGCCACATCGAGTGCCCACCAGTTGCCGACATCTCCTCCTCGCAGACTTCTCAGAGGCGGAATCACTTGTCGTGGACGAGCTTTGCGGCTGCCACATTCTTGGCAGGCCCTCACCCACCGGTTCACCTCACGATGCAGCCCCGGCCACCAGTACAGTTGGGCGGTACGGCCGTACGTGTGTGGCCCTCGCAAGTGTCCCGACCAAATGGTCCCGTGAAGTTCCTTCAACACCACCGCCCACAGTGATGGTGGCAGCACGATTCGTCTTCCGTTCTTAGTGTAGATAAGTACTAATCCCAACGCTTTCTCCACTTTCACCCCCTTGTGCATTCCTTGTTCCAGTAGTCTCTGCACAAGTCGACTTCGAGTCTGTGCGGCAACGATCTCCTCATCCGTTAGCTGCAGGGTTTCACCATCTTCGAGTGGCGATTCCTCGAGGTCAGCTACTATTGACGCGACCTCCACTGCATCAGCGCCACGCGGTGGCTGAGTGCTGGCCTTGGTCGCGACTCCAGTCACCACTTTCTTTGGTGCTGCTTCATTTCTCGTCGTCGGCCGCAACTCTCCTTTGCCTTGCGTCTTCGTGTCCCGAGCAGCTCTTTTGCCGCGTGCTGCTACCTCTGGCACCATTGTGCGAGGCGGCATCATACTCGTTCACTTCGACTTCGCGTCCTTCCGGGTCGGCACGTGGCTAGCGGGGCTCGTGGTGCTCATCACGTGCCTCGCCACTTCCTTGGTCACTGCGGTTGCGGGGTCGACGGCTAGCGTCCGCCCAAGTCACCCGTCGTTCGTGACTGTTCTGCGTCGCGTTCCCCATTGTCTTCAACAAGTCCTGCTCGGTCGTCGCCTCCGTGGTGTTCTTTTCGCCCGCCACCCGGAAAAGAAAGCGGCCAACGACGAACTCATGGCGGCGCGACGAGTCCGGAGCACCTCGGCGGAAAACGACAGCCGAACGTAGGTGGGGAATACTACGTTCGGAGCAACCAGTGCATCCCCGACGAGAAACGGACGACGAAGACGAGACGATGACGACCGCCACCCAGGACGACACGACGGTGATAGCAACGACGAGGTCGCCCCGAGAAGGCGAGCGGATGGTGGTTGATATGGAGGAGGAACGATTGGAGCGATACGAAGGTTGGGTGAAGTGGTGGAGGGCCAGCAGAAGACCGCTGGCCTGGTCCTGAAGCTCAAGGCCACCGTTAATGAGGAGGCTACGACTAGGGACGAGTGGAGAGGAAGCAGGTATGTGGAGACGGTGAGGCCCGCTATGGCCGCACTCCGACATCTGGTACCGGTGGGCGAGCATGGTGGAGAACGAGATTCGGAGGCTGAGGAAGGCGGGACGACGGCGGTGCCCGTCGACCTCGTCACGATGGAGAAAGAAGTGAGTTACGACATGATATTGGGCAACTACGTGGTGCCGAAACGAGAAGATGTGGAGGCGGAAAGGTCGGCTAGGAAGCAGGCGAAGCGTGACGCTAAGAGACAGCGCGTAGAGCGTGCTGTGGAACGCGCTGAAGAGCGCACTAAGATGATCGCCGAGCGCGATGACGAGGTCGAGTGTGCCGTGGCGGAACTAGACGAAAAGCAGCGCATTCGGCGACAACAGCAGGCTGACAAGGCTCGTCGGGAACTCGACGAGAGGCAACAGCAACGACGAGTGGAGGAGCAAACACAGACACAACGCGAGAATCAATGTGCTCGAGTTAGTCTGGTACAGCGTCGGGGAGCTGCTACCGTCAATGTGGCTCGCGGTTCCGGCATCGAGGCTGGTGACGGTCTGCCTACGGCTGTGATGGATGTGGAGGGCGAGAAGTTCGCTGTCAAGTGGGACAGCTGCGCCAGATACTCGGTCGCCGGCACGGACTGGATGGGGCGTGGCGAACGTGTGCCAGGACCCGCACCTGTGGACTATGCAGAAGGAGTCGGCGGATTTCTACTGGACGTGTTGGGCGTATGAGCGTTCGATCTTCGCAATGTGTATGGGCAAACGATACGAGTAGTGGCGTGCATTGTGAATGGCTGTACAAGTGAATTTCTGGTGGGCGTTGATTTCATGCGGGAACACAAAGCCAACATGGACTTCGCGCGAAATGAAGTGCGCTATTTCGAGAAGGAGCGACTGGTGGTCGTCCCCTTTCGAACTGAGGACCACGACACTGGAACCAAGACGGCGGCGGTGCGATTGACGCGCGGTACGAACCTGATGCGGAGTGCAGTGTCCCCGATAACGGTAACGGTGACTGCACCGAACGGTGAACAAGGACTCTTCGTGCCGACTCAGTCGTGTGGTGCGGTGATGCTAGCCGCCACCGTTACACAAGTGGTTGACGGGAAGGCCTTAGTACCCGCCATCAATATGATAGGTGGGCGAACGAAATTACCAGGAAAGCAGGAACTTGGTGTTTGGATTCCGCTCACGCAGGACATGGTCGTGCTAGACCTGGACGGGGAGTTGGAGCCCGATCGAGTACTAGAGTGGTTGGAGTCCTTAGGAGATACGGACGCGCCTCTGGATAACGAAAATGAGGTGCGGATAGGAGAAGAAGATGCCAATACACGTACAATGGTACTCAAGTTGCTACGAGCCTATCGCCAGTTGTCCGTGGATACTGGAGAGTGCCCTCCTGTCACTGCACTCGATGTGCATCACCATATCGACACAGGGACCACTGCGCCAATTATGATGAAACGCCGAAGGCACGCACAGACCGAAGACACCCTTAGTGAAGGAAAGGTGTCGGCAATGCTCGAAGCTGGAGTCATTGAGGAAGGAAACGGGGCGTGGGGATTCCCTGTAGTGTTGGTACGAAAGAAGGACGGCGAGGTCCAATTTTGTATTGACTATCGTGCGTTGAATAAGATCACCAAACGCGACGTCTACCCTTTGCCGAGAATCGACGAAACGCTGGAGGCGTTACGAGGAGCTCAGCTGTTCACTACTCTCGACCTCAGGTCTGGATACTGGCAGATCGGTGTTTCTCCTGAGGATAAGGACAAAACTGCCTTTACGACTAAAGGTGGACTTTATCGCTTTAGGAGGATGCCCTTCGGCTTGATGAACGCACCAAGCACGTTCCTACGCATGATGAACGGTGTACTACGGGGATTGACATGGACTAGTTGCTTAGTCTATCTCGACGACATTGTAATTTTCACGAGAGGGTCATATTGTGCAGCTAGCTACAACTAGAGACTGCAGGATTGACACTGAAGCTGAAAAAGTGCGTGTTTGCCACGAGGCAGATGGAATATCTAGGACACGAACTGAGCAGCGAAGGTGTAAGACCGGTAGATCGGTTAATTACGGCGGTAGCTGACTTTCCTACACCTCGCGATCCGGTGGAAGTGAAAAGGTTCACGCACCTAGCAGGATGCTATCGTAAGTGCATCGAAGGGTTCGGGTCGATCATGGCTCCTATGACGAACCTACTGAAGAAAACAGTAGAATGGCAGTGGACAGAGGCGCAGCAATTCGCCTTCGAACGGGTAAAGGCGATTCTCACCACGAAACCTCTGCTCATTTCACGTTACCATTTCGCCTGGTAACTGATGCGAATAAGATTAGCCTCGGCGCCTGCCTCATGCAGGATCAGGGTCATGGGTGGCAGCCGATCGGGTTTGCTAGCAAAGTCAACAATAGTGCGGAGAGCAACTACTCGATAACGGAGCTCGAGTGTCTGGCCGTGGTGTGGGCAGTAAAGTTGTTTTGCCCCTATCTGTATGGGCGCAAGTTCGAGATCATTACGGATCATGCCGCCCTCAAGTGGCTGATGACCCGGCCAAATCTCGCTGGACGTTTGCATCGATGGTCCCTGACTCTCCAGGAATACGAATTCAAGATTTCCTACCGGCCGGTTACTACCAACGTCGTGGCCGACGCACTATCCAGGGCACCGGCCCCAGCCGTCGCAACGATAATGAAGGCAACAGGTCGGTCTCGGAAGCGCAAGTGGCAAAAGCGATTGCGAGCTGAACGGAGCTGGAAGGCAGATACGAAATCCGAGGACGATAGCAGTGAAGTAATTGCGGTACGGAGGCGACGAACAGCCGCTGAGGAACGGCAAATGACAGCCGCCGCGGTACGGAGGAAACGGCAATGGGCAGAAGCTGTGCGCAGAGCACAAGTCCGAACGAGAACTCGAAATGACGACACCCCTGGAATTGCTGCGACAAGCGCAATGGCGCGGAAGCAACGACGGAGTGAGGAAGGCGACGGGATGACCCCGTGCGGTCTGGTCCCTGACCTAGATGAAGATGATTCTGGTCGACGGCGCAACGGCGCTGACCCAGATGAAGAAAGACTTGGAGGTGGACGCAACGGCGTCCCTCCGGTTGATATGGCGAACAGATGTGAAATGGTGCACCCGTCCGAGAACGCGGCCCCAGTCACAACGATGCCACCTGATGACTCGGGTAAGGTTCCAGCAGCAACGGCGGTCGTCGCGGCATTACGTGATGGTAGTGGAGCCACCAATGATGGTGCGAACGACGGTGAATCGGCAACGAGTGACCAGGCAGTGGTCACCGAGCCAGAGTGTGACGCATCCGAGATTCGACCAACAGTCGAGTCGAACACCCGGAAAACGAGGATCCGCCGCAAAGCACAGCTGAGTAGTGCGACGAGCACACACCGACCAACGACACGAGCAAGTACAGGGCTCCGCAAGCTCGAGAACGCAACGGACCTCGGTCAGTGGAGCAGAGTGAAGCAGAAAGCGGCTCCACTAAGCCGCCACCGCAGCAACGAACGAAGG
This sequence comes from Phytophthora syringae, assembly GCA_012656105.1. Classification (NCBI taxonomy): domain Eukaryota; phylum Oomycota; class Peronosporomycetes; order Peronosporales; family Peronosporaceae; genus Phytophthora; species Phytophthora syringae. Next base: position 449,948 of record JAAKBD010000541.1, on the reverse strand, counting down.
ACAGAAACACCGTGATCATTCGACTAACAACCGAGTTGGGGACACTCACGAGCGTAGTGTCCAGCCTCACCGCAAGCGTAGCACTTGCCGTCCCCACGGGGAACCCAGTTCGTCGTAGTTCTTCGTCTGGTGACTTCAGGTACTGACGGCGGCGCCGTTGATTTGACTTGGTGGGCCGGAGCCCTACGTTTCGTTCTCTTCGGGGCTGGTACCGGTTCGTCTGAGTCTTCGTCGCTCGATTCACTGGCCGCTGCTGCCAGCATCACCTTGACCTTACGCTCGGGTCGGAGCACGGTCCGTCGTTCCTTGGTCCTTTCTCGCTGTCGAGTGGCTTGTCGTCCTCATTCTCGACTGTTGAGCCTCCAGAACTTGCCGTTCCAGGTTCGGCCATGGGCGCCACCCACATATTACTGTTTTTGTCGAAAACCCTTTGTGGGTTGGTGAAGTAGGCGCGCGTATCGCTGACAGCTTCACTCCCTGCCGCCGACAAGTACCCGTCCTCTGCCAACATACTGTCTATGCCGGGGATCACCTGCATCGGACCCGTAGTTCCATCCATCTGCACCGCACCGTGTACCGTTGTAGTGGCCCAGGCTTGGCCGATGTTTCGCATCCCCGTTCGACACTATAACTGGAGTCGTCCATTTTCATCGCCTTGTCCACGGCCTCGCCAAGGTTCGCGGCTCGGGAGCCAGCTTCACCAGTTGTCTTGTCGTCTGCTTTAGGCCACGGTAGAATTGACCTAGTAACGTTTCTTCAGTCACCGGATTCATGCCGGCTGCGTCCCGAAGTCCCGCGGCGAAGTCGGCAAAGGTCTCACCGTCCTGCATGTACCTCTGCATGACGCGCCATTGCGCTTGTGCCAAGTCTTGGCGTTTGTCGTAACGTCGCATCAACAGCTCCTTCAACTTGGGCCAGGTCTTCTCCTCCGTCGTTAGTTCTTGGTTGATCTGCACCCATGACGTGGCAGCATCATCTTGGAGCTTGTTCCCCACGACGTAGTAGCGCTCGGCGTCGCTCCAGTCGCCACGTCCAGACATGCGTGCACCCTCGACCGCTAGTTCAACTTTAGCGATCCAGGTTTCCACCCTCACGCCGCCAGGGCTCGGCTTAAAAGGTTGTAAATCCAACTCCTTTGCATTCTTCCTTCGTCGACTGGACTCTTCTCGTACTCGTTGGTGTCCATGTCGGTGAGAACGTCGCCCGTGTCGCCCACGTCGTCCATGTCGGCCACGTCGTCCTCCGTCGTCGTCGTCGCCCATCGTCTTCACTGGAGCTACTGCTGCTACTACTGCTGCTCTCGGAGCTGCTGGGGTCACCTCCTGGTTGGTTATTCGTTTGGAAGCGTGACCCAGGCACGTGCACTGTCTTCTTCTTGTTTCGTGCAGCACCGCTAGCGACTCGTTCTCGAACCATAGACTGGTGAGCACCATGTCGCATGGTGTGAAGGTCGAGAAGAACATTGTCAAGTTCTTCAAGCTTGTGGAACCCACCTTCGAGGAAGAAGGTGAAGGACAGGCGCCGTATGCGCGTGGCGTTGATCCCACCGGTACTCGAGACTTGGGTGCTGGTGTCGAGGCTGGGGTCGATGCTGCTGCCTGGTTGTTCGTGCGCGAGGCCGAGGTCTGGTGGCGTTGCTTCCAGCGTACGGAGCCTGGTCCCGTAATCGTTCACGGTAGCGAGGATCCGGTGCAGTAGGGCCGTCGTACTGGGATCGGCCGTTCCCGCCGTACGGGTCGTTGTCGTGCTGGTTTCCTGAGTCGCGGGGTTCGCTGCGTCGGTAGGGTTTGTGGGAGTGGCCGTCGAAGCGCCAGTTCCGGTCTGAGTCTGAGTTGTCGCGCCTGTCCCTGGCACCGCGTCCGTTACATCGGGCGTAACCGTTGAGGAAGTGGCTACATTTGCGGGTCTTGGTACTGAGCGCGATCTCAGCGATGTCGTGTTCGTCGTATCCGTCATAGTAGTCAATTTACTCGTTGCTTGCAAAAACGCCCCTGTATGACCACCATATAACGATGCTCTCCCTGATCGCCAAGGGTCCGGCTGGTCGAAGCCGTGCTGCGGTTGAAGTCCAAAGTCCGGTAGGCCGTCGGTAGGCAACTTTGCTTTTCCGCGCCGGTCTGAGCCCTTTAGACTGCAGCACTTATTTTATTTACCACTAATACACGTCACTGATCTGCTACTCCTGCTTTGCTCCTCGCTGTCCGTCCTCCAGGTGTCCGGAATGGTCCGCTGACCAGAGACTCGGTCTCCGTTGGTCACCTGTCGTCCGTCACGTCGCTCGGTCTCCACCGAAGTCGCAGTCGTCCGTCCGCTGAGTGCTGGGGCTGGGTTGGCGCTGCTGCTGATCGGCCTGTGCTCCACAAGGCCAATTCCGAAGTGAGCCTAGACTTGCTCCGTCGGCTCGGACTCGGAATCCGTCGCTTCCGGATCCAAAATCCCCGCCACCACTCATCCTCGTCAGCCACTCGTTGCTCGTGTCCTTTGCGTTCGCGATCTTCGCGGACTCGACGTGCACGGCTCCTCGTTGTCGCCCCGACGGTTCGTGACGATCTTTGCTCACGCCGGCTGCCAGCCGCACATCTGTTGGCAGCTACTTCGTTACAATTTGATCTTCCACGTTGATGCCCAAGCAGGTCATAATCGTCACGGGGACGTAGAGACCACATTGTCGGTCTCGTAAAGCATTGTCAGCAGTTGATCCTGTGTAGGTTGTGGATCCGAAACTTGGACGGTACGAACGTACTTGGCCAGAGCTCTGGACAAGTTCTAAACTCAAAGTATTAGCACGCACCTCTTCACTGTGTTGAACGCTTCCTAATTTCAGAGCTTCTTCGTGCACAGCACGACACCTTTTATTCTTCGACAACAAGGAATTGTCGAGTGCTATACTTGACGCCGGTCCGTACCAGACTTCTCGCTCGATCACCTTCGAGTCGATTGTTAGTAATGGAGATATTGTATATGTGTAATATTAATACGACAACGATAACTAATACTACAGTTATACTACGTAGTAGTACTACGAAACGACATCAGAAAATATTAGCGTATCATCAACCATGTATACTACGTTGTATATAGTACTATTGCGAACCGTTCGTGCACGGGAACAATGACAAAGATTGGAATACAACAGGCTTTCGTCATTATTGCTTTATCGGGATGCTACCCCTTCGCTAAGTTAGTACGCCCTGACACTACATACAGTTGATTCGCATCAGTGGGCTCGTCCGTCCTCGATGGCGGACACGACACTCAGTTTCTCGCCCACGACGCTCATCTTGTCCTCAGCGCCATGCCCCAACTTGTGTTCACGCTCCCATTGCTCCGTGCGGAACTCGTTCTCCATCTTGGCCATGACCACCGACGCCAAGCAGTTGCCCATCACATTGGTGAGCGTACGGAGCATATCCATGAGCCAGTCCACTCCGAGGATCAGAGCCACGGGCCACGACGGGATGTCGAACTGGTCCAGAGTCGAAGCGATGACGATGATGGAGGCCGAACGCACACCAGCCACGCCCTTGGACGAGATCATGAGCATGAGCACCATGACGATCTGCTCACCGATAGACTTTTCGATACCCGAAGCTTGGGCGCAGAAGACAGCAGCCAACGACAAGTAAAGAGTCGAACCGTCCAGGTTGAACGAGTAGCCGAAAGGCACCACGAAACCCGAAATGTGCGTCGACACGCCGTACTTCTCCAGAGCTTCAAATACCTTGGGCAGAGCAGCTTCGGACGTGGCCGTCGTGTAGGCGATGATCAGGGGCTCCTTCATGGCGATGAGGAACTCGACGGCATTGATCTTGAACATCATGCATGTACCTCCAAACACCACAATAATGAAGATGATAATGGTCACGTAGACCGTAGCAACGAGGGCGCCAAGGCTGCTGAGAGCCGACAGACCGTTCGATCCGATCGCGTCGGCGATGGCGAAGCACACACCGATGGGGGCCGTCCAGATGACAATGTCCACGAACTTGAACATCATCTCCAGAACAGCTCTGGAGAGGTTGATGATGAGGTATTTGTGCTCGTCCTTCAGCTGGGCCGTAGCGACACCGGTGAGGATAGCAGCAACAAGCACCTGAAGCAGCTCGGAAGAGCCCGAACCTCCCATCATCTCACCCCACGTCTTGGGGGTCAAGTGCTCGATCCACTTCTCCAAAGTGAAGGACGATTCTGTGTCACTCTCGTACTCTTCACCCTGGGTGAGACCGACCTCGCCAGGCTTGACGACGTTGACAGCAATGAGACCCACGACGAGGGCCAGTGTAGTGACGAGCTCGAAGTAGATGATGGACTTGAGTGCGAGGCGGCCGAGCTGCTTCATGTCCTTCTGGTCGGCGATACCAATCACCAACGATGAGAAGACCAAAGGGAAGACGATGAACTGCACTGTACGCAGGAATATGTTCTTCAAGGGAGCAGCATCCGACGAGAAGGCGGGGGCGTATTGGCCAAGCAGGATACCGACGACCATACCCACGATGATCCAGAACGTCAGAGACGTCATGACCTTACGGAAGGCGGACTTCTTCACTGGAGCAGGTGGTTCCATGGCGACGTAGCTGTCGGCGGTCATGGTGGCGACTTGGATTGGCTGGAAAGGGCTTGGCTGGAGTGCGGCCGAGCTGGCAAATTCAGGAATGAGCTTACTGGAGACCGAGGCGGAAGTAGGAAAGGATCATTGAAGGCTGTTGTTGAACGCATTGACCCATCTACAAGTCCTGCGTACCGCAACAGGTAAACGGCTCCGTATCTCGCGTGACAAGGGCCTCGTCGATCCGAGGCTGCCAATGGTGCAAGTGCTGTACCTCCTCAAATCTCGACAGTCTTGCTGTTTGTGCACTTTGCGTTAATCTATGTACCACTAAGCTTTAATTTGAAGAGCATCCTGCTGGAAGCATCCCTACAGGATCGCCTTGTGTGCACTTTTGCACCGGATTTCTTACAGAGAGCCAACAAGTGAGATGGGATGCAACACACACGCTCGACCTGCATCCCATCGGGTTTGCTTTCACGCGGCAGTACCACTCATCTGGCGCGTCTTACACGACTCAGAAACAGGGGCTTGCTCTCCTTGGCGTGCGTCTTCCAGCAGCACGAGCAATCCCTTCGCGGTTGATAGGGTCTCTATTTCAGGTCACAAGCTTCTCGTTGTTTGCTTGCTTTGGTGTTGTTGGTTGGGTTCGTCGCCCAGAGAGCAGAGCATTCAAATCCTAAACGACTTCCACAAAGAGCGGAGGGCGCAACACCGGATTTGCGAAGACAGGGCGGTTCTCAATGTGTGTACATGTGCGGTACAGTATTAATATTGAAGTTGCAGGCTCCGAACGAACAGCTCTTTAAGCTCGGCAGGGCGTCAATCGCAATTTCCGTAATTGATTGGTTTTGACGCGAAGGACAACCGATAGGACCAGCTAAAAAGCAGAAGAGTTTTGCACTTTAACTTTTTCGCAAAATCGAAAGTCAGTTTACTTTCCCCAAGGTGCGAAGTAAGTCACGAGTTCTGCCTGGCTAAGAAGGTTGAAAAGTGTAAACCAGCAGAGCCACACTTGTTACCTGGTAATGACCATATCCTGTCGGATTAAAGCTTTTCAGCACAGCAAATTAATGCCCGCGGGACCATGAAAGCATCCCACCGAGAGAGCGAGAGCAAATTTGGCGACACCTGACTTGGGACTGTAAAAGGGGCCGTTGAGCACCGCCTAGCCAGGACATGCACATGTATTAATACATGTAGCCTGCAACGTTGTAAACGTAGCGTGCGTGCCTTGGGCAACAGCACAAACAGCATCTGCCCTGTGAACTCGCTCGCTCAAAACTTTGAGTTTAATATCCAGAGACAAACCAACAAACACGCACTTGAAGGGCGAACTTCCATCCATATTCAAAGCAGAGAGCGTCAATCGGAACGCAATTGGGTTCATGTAGCACCTGATGCCTTGCTGTTTGACAAACAGCAAGGCATCAGGTGCTACATGAACCACAAACAGTGTTTGTACGTAGATTACATGTCAGAAAATGTATTACGAGTCCTCGCTTTGCAGAACTTCAATTTGAAGCATCTTTTTTAACTTTTGATACCTTGACCTGGTATCATATCAGCTATCTGCGCGGATGTCTAGCGCCTGGTGTCCGCCGTCTTGGGCCGATGAACCAAAGCCAGCTCCTTCAATCTACGATGTCGCTGTCCCTACCCAAGGCTCTCGCATTAAAAACTTCTACTCATGTACATGTATCCGACCTCGAAAGCCGTGACCACAGTACGAAATTCGTCGGCGGCTGCACATGTACATTCGGCGCTGGGTTATCGCCGAGTCCACTGTCGTGCAGCATATCCATACAGGCCAGAGTGACAACCGCTGCATCGACCAAGAATTCGATGCTTCCGCTTGCAAAAATCCGTGACCGATACCAAAAGCGAATAGCGAGTAAAGTGGAGGCAGCGCTTTGATTCGCGGCGTGAATGAATGAAGCGATCTGGTCACGCCATCACAACACTATTGCCTTCGATACGGAGGAGGAGCATCACTTTGAGGATGGCGGGAGATCTGGATCTCCTACCTCCATAATGGAGTCCATTCAAGAGGCCGAGCATGAGACCAGCCACCCCATTTGAACCAACATGGTTGACCTTACCATCTTCCACTCACCGCTTCAGCACATTCACCAACGGGGTCATGTCCGTCGTGTTTTCAAGATGCCTCTAATAAAGTCGCTCAATCGGATGCAAAATGATTCGTGGCGACTAAACAGTTCCCGCCTCAGTGTGATGCGCCGGTGGTACGGTGCATCTCCACGTCCAGCGTACCCGTAAGCGCCCGCCACACTGTGGCAGGGACTGTGGCCCACAGTCTCCGGTTCATTCTTCAATTCGCCAGCTCGAGCACAACCGCCTGCATCCAAGTGACCATGACTGACAGCTACGTCGCCATGGAACCTCCCGCTCCGGTGAAGAAGTCCTTACCCCGTAAGATTCTGACATCTCTGAGCTTCTGGATCGTCGTGGGAATGGTCATCGGAATTATCCTGGGGAGTTCGCCCCCACCTTCTCGTCGAAAGCTGCACCCATGAAGAACCTCTTCCTACGCACCATCCAGTTCATCGTCTTCCCTTTGGTCTTTTCGTCCTTGGTGGTCGGTATCGCTGACCAGAAGGACATGAAGCAGCTCGGCCGGCTCGCGCTCAAGTCCATCATCTACTTCGAGATCGTCACTACGATCGCTCTCATCGTGGGTCTCCTGGCTGTCAACATCGTCAAGCCTGGTGAAGTCGGTCTCACCCAGGGTGACGCGTACGATGATGAGACGTCCTCGACCTTCACGTTCGAGATTTGGATCGAGCACTTGACCCCCAAGACGTGGGGGAGATGATGGGAGGGTCGGGCTCTTCCGAGCTGCTACAAGTCCTGGTTGCAGCCATTCTGACGGGTGTCGCTACGGCTCAGCTGCAGGACAAGCACCGCTACCTCATCATCGACTTCGCCCGAGCTGTTCTGGAGATGATGTTCAAGTTCGTGGACATTGTCATCTGGACGGCCCCCATCGGTGTGTGCTTCGCCATCGCCGACGCGATCGGATCGAACGGTTTGTCAGCTCTCGGCAGTCTCGGAGCTCTTCTTGCCACGGTGTACGTGACCATCATCATCTTCATTATTGTGGTCTTTGGGGCGGTGTGTCTTATGTTCAAGATCAACCCCGTCGAGTTCCTCATCGCCATGAAGGAGCCACTGATCATCGCCTACACGACGGCCACGTCCGAAGCTGCTCTGCCCAAGGTATTTGAAGCTCTGGAGAAGTACGGCGTGTCGACGCACATTTCGGGTTTCGTGGTGCCTTTCGGCTACTCGTTCAACCTGGACGGTTCGACTCTTTACTTGTCGTTGGCTGCTGTCTTCTGCGCCCAAGCTTCGGGTATCGAAAAGTCTATCGGTGAGCAGATCGTCATGGTGCTCATGCTCATGATCTCGTCCAAGGGCGTGGCTGGTGTGCGTTCGGCTTCCGTTATCGTGCTTGCTTCGACTCTGGACCAGTTCGACATCCCGTCGTGGCCCGTGGCTCTGATCCTCGGAGTGGACTGGCTCATGGACATGATGCGCACACTCACCAACGTCACGGGTAATTGTTTGGCGTCGGTGGTCATGGCCAAGATGGAGAACGAGTTCCGCACGGAGCAGTGGGAACGCGAATTCAAGATGCTGCACGGCGGGGAGGACAAGATGAGCGTCGTGGGCGAGAAGATCAGCACCATGTCGGGCCTCGAGGAAGGGCGAGTCCAGTGAGACATCGTAGTAGCTGTAGCTCGCCCGATAAGTACATATTCAAAGTCAACTCAACGTACTGGAAACGGTGTGGTAACGATGTGATCTGCTTAGTGCATCGCCAGCGCCACAGCACGCGACGATGTTCGGCGCTTCGAAACTGGTTGTCGAGCTGCATGCTGCTTCACTGCTCTTTCGTATGCTGCCATGATAACTCGTCGTTCCGCCACCTCCTCCTGGTACGACGCCCAGTACTTGGGCTTTTCCACCACCATCGCTACTCGACTCGCAAGTCGGGACAGAACGGATCTTGGAGCGTCGACCGCCGAGTCGCTGGACTCTTTGGAGGCGAAAGAGCTCAACGCCTTGCGGATCGACTCGAATCCGTGGGTCGGTTTGGCGTCCAGAGGTTCTTGCTCCCCCGCGATGTCTCGTAATGAAAACTTGGCAGGGTGGCGGCCGTCGTACCACAGCGGCTTGTACGACACGTCGTCCGTGTCGTCGTGACTGCGCAGAGGCTGAATGGCAATGTACGCGTCGAACGAGAGTTTCAGCTCCAGGCGTGGGTCGTAAATCCGAGCGACTTTGTTCTCGTCCACGTCGCACCGCATGGCGCGCAGTGGCAAATTCATGTAAAACGCTTCGACAGCCACGTCCAGAGCTTGTTCAGGTCGATACGTCTTGCCAATTGCTTGAGCTTTGGCCAGCATCTCCGGCTGCAAAATGTGGTGGAACGACGAGACCAACGACGCAACTGTGCACGTTCTCAAGTCGATCGGGGGATGCCAACACCTGCCGTCGCGCACATACAAGCCGTGAAGTACTGTGAGGACAGAGTGACGCAGATGCCAACGGGTTTGCCGGCTGCCAGACCTTCCTCCACAATGCCAGGCTCGCCCCAGTGAATCGTGGCCGCCACCTTCCGGAGAATCAACGAGTACGGGAATTTGCTCTCCACCTCGTAGATGTTTTCCGAATGGTACAGCGCGTGATCCGCCCGGCCTTCTCGAGCCTGGAAAATGATCTTCACCTTCGCTTGGTCGGCCGCTTCGTCAAGCTGGCCAAGAAGTTTGTCGATCTGAAGTGCCGCCAAACTGTAAGTGGAAACCCCGAAGTAGATGACAGGACGGCAGCTTTCGAGAGTGAACTCGTTGAGAGACCGACTCCACTTGAATTTGCGCATCTTGGCCAGCTCACGCTCGTCCTTGAGGGTGACGTAGCCCGGCACACTCAGTTCTTGTCCCCAATCGACCGGTCTTTCCAACAACGAGGGGTTCCAGAGGTACACATGCGGGATCCGCCATTCCACCAAAGGACTGGGCTCGTTGAAGTGTCCTGGAAGCCCAATATGCTGTCGAAAGTCGCTCACAATGTCCTGCATACCGCGCCATAAGACGGTGTCCACCACTCCGTACGACAGCCAGTTGGTCTTCTTGAACTCACGACCAAGTTGGCTGATGTCATCCATGAACGTCGCGCTTAGTACATGGGGCATAGCGAACGTAGGAGACAACGGCACCAAACTAACGCACTGAAGCGGGATCCTAGCCGCTCCGCGACGTGAACATGTCCAAACAACAGCGGGTGCCACAGCAACGCGTCTGCTCGGAAATGCTCCCCGGGAATATTGTGGCCGCGGCCGTGAGGGTCGGCGCCATTAGCTGCCGGCCACAGGGAATAAATGAGGTCTTTGAATGGACCCAGCACTGGACGCCCAGCCTTGTGTCGCTGAAGGGCGTTGGCTCTCTTCGTGTCATGCAGGTACTTGAGAAAGTCATGAAAGTTTTCACTTCTCCAGCTAGAGGATAGAACTCCAGTCCTCGTCCAGTGATCTCCTCTCGAAATTCTTCACTTGCTGCAACACGAACGCGATGACCATCCGCAGCCATCCGCAAACCCATAGCAACTAGCTGCTTCACGTTGCTATCCCAGGTACCGATCGTCGCTAAACAAATGTTCATCGACGGCACCTTAGTCCCCATAAAATTCGTAAGGATTCGCTGCGACTTCCTCTTTTGCAGCGTGGCGTATTGACGCCACTCCTCGATCTTGGACTCGCTGATGCAATCTGGAGCCTTACATCCGACTTTAAAGTTGACGCCGATATCCCCGCTCGCCGTGAAGTCTGCAGAGACAACGTGAATCGCTTCACTAGGCGATTCTTCGTCACTCTCCGAGTCGGAGCCGGATTGTGAGACGTTGGAAGAGGAGTTCGAGCTGCGATGAATTCGGTCAAGCGAACGTCGCTCGTTCTCCTTTTCGCTCATGATTTCACGGAAGCGAACTTGGTACTTGATCTTCTTGTCTTCAGAGACGTTGAGCTCCACTTTCCTCCGCACCTCTTTCCTGGGGCCAATACTCCTGTGAGTCTCAAGCTCATCTGAGTTGCCTCCCGAGGTGTACGAATCGTTCAGCCCATTCTCCATCCCCAAAGCTGCCATGAAGGTCTTGTCAAACACACTCCCGCGCTTCCTACGACCCGTTTCGCTGAAATAGTTCGCATGACCCGCTGCGATGTGGTCCGCAAACAAGGCCACGCCATGAACAGGACGAATGACAAGGCCACTCACGCCTTTCACCACGCCGATGACCGCTCCTTTTGGGCCTTCCTCACGAAAACCTCTTGCAGGCTTCACGATCACATCTTTAAAAGCCCCACCCACCTCGTGGAAAAATGCTGCAGCGCCCGAAGATGCACCGGCCAGTCCATCCGCTGGGCCACGAGCTGTGTAGTCAACGAAGTGATAGTCGACCACCTTCTTGTCATAAGTCTCCGGCTGAGATCCGATCACGAAGTCGCACACCTCGCAGAGCTTCAGTTTGTGACGTTGGCACCATTTCGTTGCAACCCGCACGTGGTCTAGGTCGCAGCGCATACTCTCCACTGGCAAATGTCGATAGAAACTTTGCACTGCTTCTTCCGCACCATCCTCCTGCTGCAATTTCTGTTGCATTGCCACTGCACGGCTGCGAATCTTCGGCTCCTGTAAGCCCTCGAAAGCCACGCGCAGCTTCTCCGTCGTCAACTCCTCAATCGGACACGGAGCCACACCGACACCAGCACGCACAACAGCCCAGCCCCAGAACGGTTGATCGCCGAAGAACGGCACGATAAACGTCGGTTTGCCTGCTAGTAAACCCGCCGCTGTCGTGCCCGCACCACCGTGATGCACCACAGCACTCACGCGCGGCATCAGCCAGTCATGTGGACAATTACCCAGGAAGAAAATGTTGTCCGGGATCACCAAGTCGCCAGCCATATCGCTCCAGCTGGACTGAACCAACACGCGCGCGTTCGCCTGCTTTGCTGCGTCAATGATCATCTTCGTCGTGGTGCGGGGTCGTCCATCACCATCGACCCGAAGCCAACGAAGATGGGACCACCGTCATCTCCCAGAAACGCCTCCAGCTCCGGTGTTGGCGTGTACGTCGACGCTGTGCCTTTGAGCGTCACAGTTCCCACCACGTCGTACAGATCCCCCAGTCCTTGGGCTTCGGCACCAGCTCCGGACTCCACATGAAGGCGTGCGGGATCTTCAAGTCCAGCAAGATATCTCGTCCTCCGTCACCTTTGCGGATCTTCCTTAGCCCCAACACTTGGGTGCGGAAGTCGTTCACAATTCCTTCCGTCCCTTGCCACATGAGCAGGTCCACCAACTTGTACGACAGGTAGTTCCTCTTCTGCTTCTTGCCCACGTACGGCAAGTTGGCCAACAGGTGCGGGAACGCTGTCGTGGGCACCCACGGCTGCGGGAACATGATATGCAGCGGAACACCCAGCCGCTCTGCAACGTGAATGTGTCCGTAGGTGACGGGGTTGGAGATAATGGCTTGTGCTCGAAAATGTTTCCCCTTCACCCCCGGCCCTCCTCCTTCCGGGTCCGCTTCAGACACCGCCGGCCACGTGGAGTGCAGAATCTCGTCGATCATCTGCATGTTCCTGGGAATGTCCTTCTGCAGCGTCTCGAAGTTGGTGGGGATGATGTGGCCCCCGTCTTCACCATGTACGCTGCCAGCTCCTTGGGGTCTCCACCCAGCGGGTAGAACTCGACCCCGTGGCTGGTCACGAAGCTGCGATAGAGTTTGTGCGTGGCAAGACGCACGCGGTGTCCGTCCTGCTGCAGCCGTTGCGCGATGGCTACAAACGGCTGCACGTCTCCCTGTGTGCCGACGATCATGATGCAGATGCTGAGAACGGGCGGCGTGTCCGGCGTGGCGTTCAGCAGATCTCGGTCCTCCTCCTCGTCGACTGTGCTGCGGGAGCGTCTGCGTAGCGCGTCCAGGTCGAGCTCCTCCTCTTCGGCCACGTCCACGCGGATGCGGCCGTCGGGTCCGTGCACGGCGATGCCGGCGGTGCGAACGCCTTCCAGCGCGTCTTGCACCGAAGCGGAAGGGGCGATGGCCAAGGCGGCCGACTCCTTGTGGAAGGCCGCCTTGAAGCGCTGGTTCCACGCGTGGAATTTGCACTCGTGCGGCATCTTTTGGTGGCAACTTGTGGCGGACGAGGCGGATTGGCGAATGACAAGCGTGGTGCTGTGTTCACGGCAGGGAATGGGACAAAGAGCCCCGGCCTAATCAACGGCAATGTTGATGGGCTTTGAATCATCATGCCGCAACATGGCTACATTGATGATTCCGAGCCGCATTGCTCTTCTACCAAAGCTGATACTCTGTGCTCCATTCGTCCCAGGAAGTGAAGCACGAGAGCAGCACGAACTGGCTGGCGTCTCCAGGGATCACGCCGCCAATGTGGTTCAGCCACAGGTCGCTCTTCTTGGAACGCAGTCAGCAGTCTTCGTAGCCGGCACACTGAAGGTCGGTTTGCCAGGTAGGAGACCTCATGCACTATTATAGTACAGCACCACCGTGGTGCCTTTTGGTGGGGTTACAGTAGCCATATCGCAGTCCACCTAACAAGGGCCGTTCCTCCCGCAGGGACAGCAACGATCATCGGCAGAGAGCTTCGGGTGCTACAAAACGCTCACGCTGTGATTCACGGTCCGTGAAATGGATACATTCCGCGTAGAAACGGTTTGCGCGAGAGGAGTTCAAACCCAAAGACTCTCAGTTCTTTCCCATCTTGGTGGGCCTCACCATGTAATGTCTCCATGTGCTGCCTTCAACACGATGTCCTCGTAGTTATCAGCACCACGCCAAGGCCAAAATGGCTCAGTTGCCACTCAAGATGTACCCATGTCTTAGCATGACGCTATCAAAAACAAGACCTCGTCTCTGCCCCTCGCTTCAAGATTCGAAAGGTCGCGAGGTCGCTCCCGCCATCTCAGTTCCGAATCTGCCACGTCGAGCACAAGTCGATGCGCATCGCCCCCGAGACCTGGAGCTTTGGCGTACGTTGCCTTCTTACACCCTCAGCTCTCACCACGTGCTCACTCTCCTTTTCCCCATTGCAGGACTCGCCGCAGCTCTTCAAGACGCTCTTCTGGCGCTACGAGAGCGCTCCACCCGTGCGCAACTCCCCAATCGTCCGCAAACCCACACAAGCCACTGCCACATGGCCCGTACTCTTCGACCGCCTGCAGCAACTGGACCAGCTCTTCCAGGCCTGGCACAACCAGCTGCGCTCCTTGTTCGTACAGCAAAACGATGAGGCCACCGCTCGCAAACGAGGCAAAACCATGGACGAGGTGGAGCTGGAACCCTCGGACGGCTACTCGTCCGGTGACGAAGGGCCTGGGGAGCACTCAACGCTCAGAGGCTCGAGGCAACGCAGCCAGACGCTGTCGGAGTGTCATTTGGAGGCCAATTGCAAGCGCAAACCGGTGGCTACTGCCAAGATCCACGTTGACAGTCGGCCGCCGGCCATGCAGATTTGCATCATGGTCGTTGGGACGCAGGGGACGTGCAGCCATTTGTAGCCATTGCGCTACGACTGCAACAGGACGGACATCGAGTGCGACTCGCCACGCACAAGATCTACCGGGAGTTCGTGACCAGTTACGGGGTGGACTTCTACCCGCTAGGAGGAGATCCCAAGGTGCTGGCCGCTTACATGGTGAAGACAGGAGGGAGACTCATCCCTCCGCTCAAGCTGGAGATGCTGCAGAAGGATGTTCCGAGACAAAGGCAAATGCTGGAGGAGATTTTGCTGTCGACGTGGCCGGCGGTGTCGGCTCCCGACCCGGAAGGAGGCGGCCCAGGGGTGAAAGGCAAACCGTTTCGTGCACAAGCCATTATCTCGAACCCCGCCACGTTCGGACACATTCATGTTGCAGAGAAGCTCGGCGTGCCGCTCCATATCATGTTCCCGCAGCCGTGGGTGCCCACGGTGGCGTTTCCCCACCCAATGTCGAGTTTGCCATACCAGGACAAGCCGCAGAGGAGGAACTTTCTGTCGTATAAGCTCGTGGAGCTGTTTCTGTGGGAGGGACTCGAGGGTGTCATCAACACCTTCAGAAGCGATGTGTTGGGTCTGCCTCGTATCCGGAAGGGAGGACGTGGACGAGAAAGGCTGCTGGATCTGGATATCCCGCACTCGTTCATGTGGAGTCCGTCATTGGTGCCCAAGCCGTTCGACTGGGGCGACCTGTACGACGTCGTTGGAACTGTGAGGTTGAAAGGAACGGAGTCGACATATATGCCGTCGACCAAGCTCGAAGCATTCCTAGGCAACGATGGAGGTCCCATTTTCGTCGGATTCGGGTCGATGGTGCTGGAAGACCCACGTGCAACGACCGAGATGATCATCGAGGCGGCCAAGCAGGCCAAGGTGCGAGTGCTGATCCAGTCAAGCTGGACGGACATGGCCGGTGACCTCGAAATCCCGGACAATGTATTTTCATCGGCAACTGCCCGCACGATTGGCTTCTGCCGCGATGCTCAGCAGTTGTGCACCATGGTGGCGCTGGCACTACTGCCGGAGGTCTCCTAGCTGGCAAACCGACCTTCACTGTGCCATTCTTCGGTGATCAACCGTTCTGGGGCCGTGCCGTGGTGAAAGCTGGAGTTGGTGTGGACCCTTGTCCGATCAATGAACTGACCACGGAGAAACTTCGCGCCGCGTTTGGAGAGCTGCAAAGCCCCTTCCTTCGTAACCGAGCACAGAGGCTTCGGAAGAAAATGCAGACGGAGGACGGTGCAGAGGAAGCTGTGAGGAGTTTCTACAGACACTTGCCGCTTTCAGCGCTTCGGTGTGATCTCGACCACGAGGAAATGGCGACCAAATGGAGTCGACGAGACGGTGTCAAGTTCTGCGAGCGCTGTAGCGCAGTCGGGGACGACCGCAAGGACGTGATCGAGTACCGCTCAGTGGATTACGCTGCGCGTGGCCAAGATCTAGCGAACATCACGCGGCTTACGTGTGGGTCGTCACCTCCGGGCGCCGCAGTGTTTCTGCAAGAAGTTGGCTGGGCCATCGCGTGCGTGAACCACATCGGCGTCGCGATGCGAGACATCAGCCAGTTCTTGCTGCTCTCGTGCTTTATTTCCTGGGACGTGGTGGCCGTCAGGTGAGTTGCAACGAATGCAGCAGTGTAAGTTAGTAGAGGAGCCATGTAGAGAGCAATTAGCGATGGAGTCGTCAATGCAGCATTATGAGCATTGAACAAGCCAAGATTGAACCGAGTCTTAAGGACCGTGAGGAGGAGTCCAGGTCCTCCTAGCAAGTGATAGAGCAACGAAGGCAACTTCAACAACTGTTATGACATCACCTCAACTCAGCGAGAGAACTACGCAGATTGCTAGCGCGGCATCTGACGCTTCAACAATACAGCTCAACACCGGCAAAAGTTGTCTTCTTCAAAGTAAAAATGTCATTAGTTACTTATGTTATCATGCACGGGGTCTTATAAACGACCACGAAAAAGAAGCACTTGATATGAAAAGAAAAGAGTTGCGAGATCTCGAGCAGCAGCAGCAGAGCGACGACGGCAGGACTGCACCAAACAACCCAGCTAGGCAGCAGCACTTGTCCGCTTCAATACGCGACTAGCCAATGAATGGGTCATTCGGCAGCCTCCTCAGTAGTCGTCCTTCTTCTCCTGCGCCTTCTTCTCGCCCGTCTTGGCGAACCCTTGATCTTGTCCGCCCACGAGTCCGCCGTCTCCTGCACCTTGGACGACACGTCCGACGCCGTGCTCATGAGCGTCCCCTTGGCCTCCTCCTTGTCCTTCTGGCCGCGGTTTTGGGCCTGGCGAGCGTTCGCATTGGCCTTGTTAGCCAGGTCGTCCTTCTTGTTCTGGGCAGTGCGGGCCGCTCGGTCCTTCTTATTTTGGGCATCGCGGGCCACTTGGTCCTTCTTGTTTTGGGCACTGCCGACCCACTCGTCCTTGGTGTTCTGAGCATCGCGGGCCACTTCGTCCTTCTTATTTTGGGCACTTCCGACCCATTCGTCCTTGGTGTTTTGGGCGCTGCGGGCCAGTTCGTTCGTCTTGTCCTTGGCGTGGTCCACCCACTCGTCCGCCGCCTCTTTAGTGCGGTCCATCCAGTCGTAGTCCTCCTGGCGCTTGTTCCGGCGCTTCATGGCGTCCTGCAGGCGGAATAAAACACGGTCAATGGAGGGAGTTTAAAACCCTTAGTAGCTGCACAGTAGCCAACGCACCTGCACGCACTGCCGGTAGTCCTGCGTCTCCTGGTCGCAGCTGGCCTTGTCGAACGAGCCGCCCCAGAGCTTCTGGAACCAGTCGCCGTAGCAGGCCTTCACGCGCTCCTTCTGCTCTGCGCACTCTTTGAACGCCTCCATCCTTCAGTTCTGTTGTTGTGGTAGTAGAGATATGCGCACCAAAGCGAAGATCCGATAATGAGCGACTGAAGAGCCCGAGCGGCGGCGGCCAACGGGGACGCGGCGTAGCATGTCGCGGACATCGGCAGCCTTCGTCCGAACATCAACGTCACTATAGACGCACTGAGACCTGCTGTCGCAATTATCCTCTAGTTTCCCCTTGCAATCCGATGTCCCGACAGTTTGGCGTCGCCAATCCGCTTTCGCAGGGTTTAACCGGGACCACGCTCACTTGCTGTTTGTATGCGAGTGGACCGTCGTGCACCCCACCCACAGTACACAGTAAAGCCAGCAGCACTGTCTTATCGGGGAGATCTCCAGCCTTCCTCTCTCTATTAACTCTCTGTCAAAATGCCTCCGATCGGCAGCAGCTTCCGCAGCATCATGCGCGGCAACTCGTCGTCCGAGTCGTCCACGCTGTCGGACGAGAGCGAGATCCAGATGCAGGGCTGGATGCGCAAGCAGAAGGAGACGCTGCGCTCCTGGGCGCGGCGCTACTTCACGCTCAACGGCAAGGCGCTCACGTACTACGACAGCGAGGACACGAGTCGCGGCGCGCGCGGCGTGCTCGAGTTCGTGGACGTGACGCCGCTCACGACGGAGAACAACGGCCTGTCGCTGCACCTCGTGAGCGGCAAGGAGATCCGCCTCATCGCCGACACGCACGTGGCGTACGCGGCGTGGATGGCCGTGCTCTCGGCCGCCGTCAAGAAGCCGCGCACGAGCCGCAACCGCAGCAGCAAAGAGGGCTGGGCGCACTGCCTCACGGACGACGACGTCTGGACGCGCTTCTTCGTCGTCATCAAGCACGACAGCTTCAGCTGCTACGAGTCGGAGGACGACGACGCCGAGCTGGCGCTCTCGGGGCTCATCCGGGCGGTGGACGAGTGGGACGGCAAGCGCTTCGGGGTCGTGTGCTCGCTCAACCGCAGCCGCACCATCAAGCTGTGCTTCGACTCGGCCGAGGAGAAGATGAGCTGGTTCCTCACGCTCGAGTTCTCCGTCTCGTACGGCGCGGCCAGGATGAAGAAGGAGGCGTCGGTCAAGAGCACGGGCAGCGACCACAACCCCGTGCTGAGGGCGGACTCGGTGAAGGAGGTGGCGGCAGAGGTGGAGGACGACGGCGTGTGGATTTAATCTGGAGGACAAGTGCTGGAGCTGCTGGACGCGCTCCTTTGGAACTCCTGGGTACGCAGCGACGAGTAAATATTGCGACTGCAAGGCGACGATGATCAGCAGTTGGAGCTTTGAAGGTCATTTTCCTTTTTTTTGGTAAGTGCTGCTGCGAGACTGTAAAAGGAAGAGAAACGTTCATTTCGATGTAAAGGTCAATAAATGAAGTATACCAAGCCAGGAAGGTGCTGAGGTGTTGTTTACTGGGGATCGTTCGCCGATTACGGCAAGGTCAACGCCGGTCTTCAACCTGATACAGAACTTCCTCAAGTCTTCGCTGCAAAGCAACACGCTTTGGGCAATATTGGAGACTTGGGTGGTGGTTGGTGGAGGTCGAGGCGTCTTTACTCGATTTGATGGTCAAAAGTTCATCTGAAATGAGACCGTCACATAGAGATCATCAAGATGGAGTGAAGGAGTATGTGCCGTACAGCTGCCTCAACGAAAATGAACCGGCAGTACGAACGCCTATTTGAACGAAAATGTTCGCAGTACAACACACCGACAAGAGACCACCTTCAACTGTAGTAACCTCACCACACTCTTCTCTTCATTTGCTTTTTCTTCGTCACTATATATGTGTAGGTAGTGCAACTGATGTGCTTGCTACTTGTCACCAGGCAAATCTTATTTACAGCTTCGCCAGAGCAGCCTCGACGTCCGCATCGCTAGACACGACGAAGCTCTTGGTGTCCGCCTTCTTCAAAAGTGCCTCGAACTTCTCCACGTCGGCGTCGGCGTCCACCTTCTTCAGCAGAGCAGCAGCTTCTACGGGAGAAATGGACTTAACGCCCTTGCCAGCCTTGTCCACGAAGACGGCAGCCTTCGGGTGCTCCACCAGATTGTTGCACGGCACGTTCACAGCCAAGCCGCCCTCAACAGCAAGCACGTGCTTCTTCGACACCTTGCCGTCCACAATTGCGCCGCCGAAAAGCGACGTCACGCCCACTGGGTTCCAAATGTTCAGGTGAGCGCTGTAGAGCTGACCCTTGTTGATGGCAGCAGCACGTCCAGCACCTATCACATCAAATACGCGACCAAGTCAGCATCCATCTCTAAAAACATCGTAAAGCAGTCATATCTTACCCGTGGCGTTGAACACAAGTGCCGTCTTGTCGTCCTTGACCAGCACATCAGCCGGAACCACAAGCGACTCAGACTCAGCCACCTCCAGCAGCTTCTTCTTGGCCAGACCGATGGCGTCCGTCACAGTCGACAGGTCCGCATTGCCCGTAATCACGACCTTGACGAACGTCGCACCTTCGTCGTCATTGTCCAGCAGCAGCTGCGCCTGGGGCTCCTGACCCTTGAACTCCCCGCCCGTGGCCACGTACACGACAATGGGGCGAGCAGCGTGCGGGTCCTTGATGGGCACGCGCACCAGCAAGCTCTGCGCGAACAGTGCAACCAGCGGCGAGTCCGAGATGACGCGCACGCGTGTGCGGTCGTCCTTGAACGAGCCCACGGCGCCGTCCTGCGTGTACAGATTGGGCTCGGTGGACAGGTGCTCCGTCACCTTCTCGTACAGTCCCTCGAACACGTTGAAGACGATGCTCACGTCCACCTGCTCAATCGCCACCTTCTTGCCAGCTAAATAGTCCACAAATACACAAATCCACAAAAATAGCAATAAGTAAAAATAGTCCTCTACAAATTAAAACACAATTGTTCGTACCAGGCTTCTCCTGGCTTGCGAGCTCCTGAAGCTTCGGCCAGCTGAGGTTGCGGTAGGCGTCGCCGTGCGGCGTCACGTCGTCGTCGGCCAGCGACCAGTTAAAGTCAATGTTCAGCCCTACGTGCTCCTGCGGGAACTCCTGCTCAAATCACAAAACCCCAAATAAGAAGACAATTGTTAGCCCAAAATAAATCATACTCTAAAAAAGTGTTTTTAGTCCCAGGGAAAAACAGGTACTTCACACGCACCACCACGAACTTGTCCGCCGCGGGGCGATGCTGAAGTTGCGCAGCAGGACGCGACGCGCCGCGACCGAGCGCAGCGCCAGGAAGCTCTGGCGGAGGGCCATTAGTGCGATGGGCTTTTGGCTTGAATTCTGGGGTCCGATCGTACGGAGGAAAATGACCGGCCACTGAGCTCGTTCGTACTTTAAAGGATAACAGCCAATCGCTGATGCTCAAATGTATTTTGACGAATGGGAGCGAAGCG
The DNA here is from genome assembly GCA_012656105.1 of Phytophthora syringae. Lineage (NCBI taxonomy): Eukaryota > Oomycota > Peronosporomycetes > Peronosporales > Peronosporaceae > Phytophthora > Phytophthora syringae. The sequence goes on along the minus strand of JAAKBD010000541.1, from coordinate 429,602 downwards.
TTCGTTTTTGATTGCCGCAACTTGACATTTCAGCTCTAAACAGCAGCATGGCGGAGGCGGATGTGCCTCTCGCGGCGTGCGGCCTGGCGCCGTCTGTACTGGGTAAGGAGCTGTGAGAATTGGGTAAACTGCTCGAAGGAAATGTGAGGAAATTGTGGTACTGATGTGGTATGGTGGTGTTTGGTGTGGGATGCGTGGTGGGTGATCAAAGCGGCACTCATCCGGGCGGGGTTTCGCTACCAAAACGACCTGGTGGGCATTTCAGCACGAGAATTGGCCAGCGGTGGGGGTTAATTAGGGGTGATTGTTTTTGCTAAAAGTTGTGGAGACTGATTTTGATGCTGCAGAGGCGCGAATTGGTGTGAAGGAGGCGGTGGAAGTGCTGGAGATCGCACGGAACGAGGAGAACGCGGCCTGTGTGGGGCAGACGGCGCTGGATGTGCTGCAGGTAATTGTTTCCAGCAGTTAGGTTGCTCAACTGAATGGATTGTAATCGTAGGTGTTGGTTTCTGTGCCGTCAGGAGGTGACCAAGAGCAAGCCGATTGCCACGAGGCTGCTGGGGTTGGATGGATTGCTGGGTGGAGGCTTGCAGCGCGGAGAAGTTACGGAGATATGTATGTTGTGGTATGGGCTGGAATGTAATTGATACGCTGTTGATTGGATGTATGTGTTTTGGGGGAAAGGTGGCAGTCCAGGGACTGGGAAAACACAATTTGGGTATGGAATCATTGCAGACTTCATCGTGGCAGTTAGGTTGTAGGCTAACTTGTGTATTGGTATTGCTACATGTAGAATCCACGCTTGCTTAACTGCACAGTTTTTGACGGACGAAGCTGGGAAAGCGGCATCATCTGTATTTATTGGTCTGTCGAGAATCCAAGACATTGCAAATTTGCATTTTGTTGCTGAGCGCTCATATATTTTCTATTACAGACAGTGAGGGAGTTTTATTATTGAGCGCGTGGCTTCGATGGCTGAGCACTTGCTAGAGGATTTTCGCCAACTTGGCGCAGAAAAACTGGTGAGTTGTATGCAATGGTTCAAATGGAACTCTTGTTGCTTTTATTTTTACTGTATTTTGCGTCTTGTTGCCATCCTCAGACTCGCGACGATATGCTACGCGGAATGACCTACTACCGCGTGCACGACTATTTGGAGCAAATGGAAGTTCTCCATTCCTTCCCGGCGTACCTCATGCAAACCCCCAGGTACCTCTTTGCCGTGAATGGTGGTTAAATGAGTGTCCAGGTCCTTACCGTATTCTGTGTTTGTTCTTTATATTTTTCGCTGCATTAGTGCAAACTTGTGGTTGTTGATTCCGTTGCTTTCCACTTTCGTCACGGTTTCGATGACTATAGTCAACGAGCACGGGCATTAGACGATCTTGCTACCTTCCTGCATAAACTTGCGGTTGACTTCGACTTGGCTGTGAGTTTTTTGCGAGAAGATTGCTTCGATTATTTCTTACGGCTCATTTTACCGACTTGTTGTGTAGGTTGTGTTAGTTAACCACGTTACAACGAAGTCGTCTGGTGAGCGCCAAGTATCCCAAGAGCGACCAGCTTTGGGTAAGCTTGGTCCGATGGTTCCCATTCGAGCTGCTCTAAATTTTTGTGTTTGTGGAGGCGAAAATTGGACGCATTCCATCGCAAATCGTGTCGCTTTCGAATGGGAGGTGGGTGTTTTCAACAATATGTGAGCTGCTCCCGAATTCTCCTAATGCTAATCCAGGTTTTGCAGGCTGATTGTCGGGTGGCGCGCCTGGTGAAGTCCGCTGCTCTCGCGCATGACTCAGCACTTTTCGAAGGTACGGCTAGTGAGGAGATGCAACTACAACCTATGACTAACATGGTAATATTGATCTAGTGTCAGAGAGAGGAATGCGCGATGTGACTGAAGATGAGTATTAATCTCGACGCAAGCCTTCGTTAGCAGTCGCGAGTATTGTATTAGCAGTTCCACCTTACTGAGCATCTCTCTACATCTCGCAATCACTACCGGTAGTCTCTCAAGCAAACGTCTTATCTCTTGGTGCACCACTTTGCGTCTACACGAGCGCTTCCTGTTTCTGGCATGCCAAGCCCATGTGCCCCGCAAAGCACTCACAGGTTCCAGTGTTGTAGTCGCAACTGCCTCGACCAGCGCATTCAGCCAGTTCCGTAAGCGGGCGGAACACCACGTCGCCCTCTAGGAGCTGGTTCTCAGGAATGCCATCAAGAACCGCAGGTGCCACAGGGAGAAGATCAATGGGGGCCAATTAACAGTAAGCGGGTAGACCTCGTAAATCTTGCAGGTAGCGGCAACAGCAGATGGAACTCCGGTGGTCATCGGGTGCTGGCCCTTGACGTCGGCGTGCGCGAGTACATTGCACTCGAATAGGTTCTGGTATCCACTTGTCCCCGGCTCGGACTTAAACTCCACTTCACAAATTGTCTTCTCTCGCGGGGGTTGTTATTAGAGCGGGAACGGTCTCACCGTTACCAAGGGTGTTCATAAAAACCTTGTTCACTGTGCCACGTCCTACCTTCGTATCCGTGGGGTCTGTGCGAGTAAAGGCATAAAACCTCGACGCGATTGAGACTTCAACAGTATTGAGGACGTTGTTGGGTAAGCGGCGTAGTGCTAGTTGAATGGCGGCACACGTATCCGCATTAGCACTGAAAGCTCCAAACGTGATCTTTTCCGTGGTGTAGGCGTTCCCGTACGGGTCATAGTACGTCAAGTAACCCTCTCCACCTGGTTTGTCAATCACGATTGCCTGAATCATATCTACTTGGCTGGGTGTTAGCGGGTCATCCCCCTTTGGGCAGGTACGTAGTGAACAATCGTGGCCCTCGAATCCACCATCACACACGCAGCCCATGATCTTCTCCCGGTCCCAGAGTCCGTACGTGGTGCCAGCCGTTCCCATGACCCGCTTATGGTAGTCATCCGACGCCAGTTCCTCGATGTACTCACACGTGCCGTGGCCGCTGCAGTCATTTGGACATTCCATTCGGCGACATCCACTTCCGACAAAACCGTCATCGCACGAACACTCGCCCGTTGCGCGATCACACGTGCCGCGGTTGCCACACTCGGCGTAGTAGTGCGCGTCGTCCTTACGCTGCGCCGTATCCTGCCACGCCCGAGTGAAGGAGCATTGGCGACCCGAGCAGTCACCGCCGATCCAGTTCTGCATGCACTCGCAGACGTCGTTGAGGCCGCATCGGCCGTGTCCGGAACACTTGTTGGGGCAGGCGCCCATTGCGATACCGACTAGCAGCGCAGCCAGCACCGCCACAAACCACCACTTGGCCATCCCCTGATCTCGCTTGGTTCAACTTGGTCTTGTGCTGTGGAAGAGGAGAATCCAAATGTGAGGCCTCCAATCGACACGGCCGTTGGATCGAAGTGCGATCTTCCAGCGAGACGTCGCCAACGTGACCATTGACCGCGATCTTTGCGGAGAGGCGCTTGAAGCGACAGCCTGTTGCAAGAATAACAAATGACAACCGATAAAGCAACCAATTCACGTCTCACACAGTATACTTTGTATCGACCTTTCCGTCCTTCACTACCACCCACTGTACTACAGAAGCAGAGCAAGCCATCCCGCAACGAGCGCGACGCCTCCAATAGGCTGTCAGCATCAAAGCAACAACACTGTCAGTCCTCACACCTAGTTGGTTCCTGGTTGGTGGCACCAACCACCAACTTCAACGTACCGTGATGATGCCGAGTTTCTTCTCCCCGTCAGCGTCATGGCGTACAACGAGCCCGAGAACAGCAGCGACCCCGTCGTGAGGAGTCCGCCAGCCAAGCCCGGACGTCGACACATGGGCGTGGCCAGTAGAACCACCGAGTGGATCAGCTGTAATGAAATAAAAAAGTTTAAAACTTCACACGACTATTGCCACAGTCTGCAGCCAAAAATAGACCTGGTAGTGGGCCGCCGTCTCCCAGTTCTTGAGCAAATGCGGGTCTGTGATGTGCTTCTTGAGGCCATGAGCTCCAAAGGCGCCTATTATTGACAGGAGAGTGAGGGAGAGGGGATAAAAATAGACACAGGGGGATCGCTAGTTATGGACCAACCGATGAGCACGGCGCTGGCGCCTGACAACGCGCCCACCTTCCACCAGATCGAGAGCGCGGGCGAGATCACAGCGGCCTTCATCGTCAGCTTCGATGCAGGAATGAAAAGTGAAAAGTGTAGCGAAAAACTTCGAGTGTGGTTTAACCCAATCACAATCGACCGAAATGATGATGGGACGAAAACCCCTCCAAACCGATTCTTGAAGTCAGTCGCGAAATTCCCAATTGCTCGGGCTACAGCGCTGTGGACCATTTGCAGTAAAGCATGCAACGGTAACACAATTGCAGCTACAGGAAGCATCTCAGTATTGGAGAGTATCTTACGTGACGGCAACGGCATTTCGAAGGAGATGTCCACAGGAATTTTTGTGGAGTTTATCTAGCATAAAAATGTAATGGCGAATTGGGTATCCTGAAATGGGGAGGACGCAGAGCGCGAAGAACGCGTTGGGAGAGAGTCAATTGGCAGTCCAGAAGCGTGTTAATACAGTTCGCTTTGTACTCGTCGCATTTCTCCTGGAAGTGGTTAGCCATCACTGGCGACGCTAGAAGGAGGTGGTAGTTCTCAGCAATCGAAGACTCTGGCGAACTTCGCTATATTGCAGAAGTATGATGAACATTGGCTCGTGGTTGTATCCCCTTGCTGGTGTTGCCAACCACACAGAAGACCAATACAGTTATGTGAATCTTGTCGGCCAACAGGGACGGCACAGATTAGTTGCAGGTATCCCAATTCTGGTGGTTTTGATGTGCGATGGAAATGATGATCAGAACATTCACGGCACTGTGGATCCACTGAGCCTGACAGTCAATTATTGTGGATCAAGTGGCAGTCGGCCGGCTGGCCTCCAATATTTGAACCGAGTTTGCGGCGGCGGATGGCATCTCTCCGTTGGCGGAGGGTACCCTAGAGCATAGGATTTTGCTCTCAATACCAATACTGTATTAGCGCTCAAATCACGAAGCTACTGTATCGTATCCGCTGGAGGCATTCCATCGTGAATGACGTTGGTGATCGATGAGAATCTCGCTCATAATTTTTACGCTGGAATTGGTTGCTATACCTATCGGTGGCCGACTCGAACAAGCGAGAAATTGAGAACTTTTTTAGAGGTGGAAACAACATTTACTGGAAATTATTCAAGACCACCACGAGTACGCGTGTAGATCAAGTGATGCGGCCGCATTACTACTATACAAACTAGCTTTGTTGCAACTTCAAACAAAACAACCACTAACGTGGATAGGTTGTTTTAGCATCAGCAGCGCCGCAGCAGCGTACTCTTTGTGAGTGTCGGTGCCGTGACACACCACCAATTTTACTAGCGCTGGGACGCCATTTGAAACTATAATCACAATTTTTTCACCGATAGATCCCACAATATCCGCAGGATACCGCCGTCGCATTTGTTTGTTCAACCATCCTCCGCCGGTTGTATCACCACCAGAATACCTGCGATCGCCACGTTGTTGACATCGTTGACCGAGAGATGCACTGGCGGCTGAGACCTTTGAAGCAGCTCCGTCGGCGGACGAATTCCGAGCGTTGCGGCAATGGAGACCTTGTTTTCTTAATCCACGGCGAGAGAATCTCCAGTCCTGCCTCAGTCTTTCTCGACGAACTACCATGGGAGAGCCTTCGGTGGGAGTTATTGATTTAAAAATATGCTAGCTGTCAGAAAACAAAAGGTCTTATTTCGCGTACCGGTACTGCCCTTGGTGTGTGCTGCACTCCACACGAAAATTCGAATTGCGATTGGACAGTCCGCCGCTACTTGTTCAGACCTACCGAATCTCCGTCCACATACAATCCTGCCGTCACTTGTCAACTTAGCCGCACCCCATCCGTTTTCCCCACCGTTCGCCTTCAGTTCGAAACTCTCCGCGCATCGCTCAAGTCTTCAACCTCCATGGCTTCCGTCAAGTGGCTCGCGTCGGGGCCTCCCGTGGCCGATACGACCCCACGACACTGCAACCGCCTCCCTCACCTGCGCCTGCGTCTGCTGCGTCTCCTGCACCTTCCCCAGCTCTCCACTCGCCGTGGAAGTGACGCCACGCGCCTCCGAGTGCTCCCAACTGCCTTCTCCCGGCGGTCCGGACTCCATGGACTACAAAACGGTGCTGTTCACGGTCGAGCCACGTGCTCTGAACCGCCGCGGGTCGCGCGAGATCAACCGCCCACTCTTTACGGAACGGCAGCGCTTCACGCCCACCGCCGACAAACTGGTGCTGGTGATGGTGGGGCTCCCAGCGCGCGGCAAGTCGTTCATCGCCAAGAAACTGTGGAAATTCTTCTGCTGGAAGGGGCTGCAGTGCGAAGTGTTTAATGTGGGACAGCTGCGGCGCGCCAAGAGCGTGGGGGTGACGCAAGATCACTCGTTCTTCGACCCAAACAACTCCAAGGCGAAAGAGGAGCGCGAGATGCTCGCGCTCGAGTCGCTTAAGCAGGTGCAGCGCTGGTTTGCCGGGGAAAACGGGCAGAGAGGGGCGACGTGGCCGTCTTTGACGCGACGAACACGACGAAAATGAGGAGGAAGATGCTCACGGACACGTTCCGAGCTTTTGCAGAGCAGCACAAGACGAGTGTGCATGTGGTCTTTGTGGAGAGCATTTGCACGAGCGACGCGGTGATCAACGCCAATATTAAGCAGAAGGTGGAGAGCAGTCCGGACTACCGGAATATGCCCGAGGAGGACGCTGTGGCGGATCTGAAGCAGAGGCTGAAGAACTATGAAGCGGCGTACGAGGCGCTGGAGGACGAGGAGGACTGCAGCTACATTAAGTTGTTTGACATGCAGTCCAAAGTGCACGCCAAAGGCATCTACGGACATGTGGCCAAGTCCATTTTGCCCTACATGATGAGCTTCCACATTGAGCATCGCCCGATTTGGCTGGTGCGCGCGGGACATTGCACCGAGGTACGAAGGGACTTTGGCGCGATTATTAAGGACCCGTGCGTTGCGCCCCGCTCGGCACGGCTGAGTCCGCTCGGTGTGGACTTTGCGTACCGTCTGGGGAGTTTGTCAAGCAGCGCACGGCGGTGTGGATGGACAACGAGGGGATTATGCCCGAGGACAACCCGACCGAGTGCCTCGTCATGACTTCTACGTTGCCGCGCGCTGTAGAGACGGCAGATTTCCTCTCTTGTGGCAAGAGAAGTAAGTGTACATTCTTGGGCTGTATTCGATCAGTCTGCTTGGTACTTATTTGTGTGTTCTGTGTCTCAGTGCAAATGGCAACATTAAATCCGCTGGATAAGGGCGAATGCTACGGACTGACAATGGATCAGATGAAGGACCAAATGCCAGAGGCCTATGCGGCGTACGAGAAGGACCCGTGGCGTACTCGCTTCCCGGGAGGCGAGTCCTACCAGGATCTAATGCTCCGTCTCGAACCTGTTCTCATCGATATCGAGCAGCACACAGGCCCTGTACTTGTGGTGTCACACATCTCGACACTGCAAGTGCTATACTCGTACTTCCTGGGTGTGCCCATCGAGAGCAGCCCGGACCTGGAGATCCCGTTCCACTCAGTGCTCGAGCTCGTGCCCAGCCAGGATGGCTGGACAAAAACTGTATTTAACATGCGTGCTTAAGGTGGCAAAAGTGGCGGCAGCACCTCTTGCTGTGCACGTCTGCTTATTCCCTACCAAGCGTACCATGGTATGAACCTTCGTGATACTACTGCATGTAGTGTTACCCAGGCCCAAGAAACACTCAACACGACATTATTCCAGCCACCTATTTGTCTCACTTGTGCTGTGCTGCTTGAGTTTTTGTGCAGGTTTCAGGTCCCACGGAAGATATGAAACGAGTTTTCAAGTTCGCGGACGCGCACAAGAGGGCGATCTCCATCACGTGGGTCATCCACTTCATCGAGATGACCAGTGCCTTCCAGCACCACTTCAAAGTCATGACCGTGCTCCACAGCAAAGCGGAAGCGGCTTTTGTATCGGCAGCCACTTTCACGAGGATGAAACTCCACACGAATTTCCAGTGGTGCGTGAACGAGCGGATGTGTTGTGGTTGCATCTTCACCCAGTAAATCTCGCATCGAGTCGGTGGTAGGCAGGCATCCACCGGCCGATTTGAGTGAAGTGGTGGGTCCGCGCAGCTCCCCGAGAGTATCGAGAACGTGAAGACGTTCGGCTCGTCCGTCAAGTGCGCGTGGTGCTGACGCATTTCTTGCTGTTGTGCTCGAGATATTGGCTTTGGTCTTGGTACATGCTGGACGGCGAAGCGCGCAGGCACGATGGTCGGGTTTGCGATGCGTAGGACGAGGAACCGGGACGCTGAGAGGTGAACCCGTCCGAAGCAAAACACTGATGGGGACACCACGACTGCAGGTCGCAACACGATAGCAGCGAGGCGAATCGTCTGGACTGACTTGGTAGAAAATTTGACACGGAGCTCTCCGTCGAGCTGCGAGTGCAGTGGTTGTTGTTGCTGCTGGAGAAGAGGCCGGGGCTTGGACTTTGATGCTGCAGAAGCTGCTGCCTCCGTCGTCAGTGCTAGCGACGGAAGAAACCGCAGATCGATACGCACGGACATCTGTGGTGGCAGCATGAACATGTAGGACTCACCCTGGGCTGTCGAACGCCGATGTGCTGGTGGTAGATCGGCCATCGACAAGGGATGGCGCGGCGCCAGCGAGTCTGCTTGAGCGACAGCAAATGGACCATCGCACTCTAACCGGAACGTTAGTCTTGACCCCAGCCGATTCACCAGGAAGATCTCTTGTCGGTGGAAAAGATGCTGTGCTGCCGACGCTGACATCAAAGTTGACCACGTCGTGAACTTGATGTGATACGGAGCGAGCACCTGTGGTGGTGCGAATACCAATGACGGCACAGTGTTACTTTTTGCACCATTTCTTGCTGACCGAGGTGATAGCTGCGCTTCGATCTGCTGAGGTTGTTCCCTTGGTTTGTCGATCGATAGTTCAGGTTCGATGACGTCGGCAGAAAGCAGCACACGCAGGCACTTCGGGCTGTAGGATGAGGCTGGAATACTACCAGTCGCGGGACCTGGCTTTCGAACCATTGCATTCGCCATCCGCACAGCAGTAAATGCTTTTCCAGCAGCGACATGAGTTGTGTTGGTTGGGCTGTTGTTACTATGTCGAGTGGTGCTCGAAGTGTCTTCTTGACGGGGTCATATCCTTCAAAAGAGGAGGTGGTGGCTGTAGTCGCAGTACTACCGGTGTTATCGGCATCAAAATTATCCTGCTGACTGGTTTCGTACCAATGCGCATCTGCTAACAGAAGCGCTCTCGGAGCCGATACACCGAGTCTTGGCGGCTCGAATGTAACACGGAACTGAGTGGTGCTGAATGCTGGAACCATGGCCGACTGAGGCTCAACTACGAAAGGGAGTGCAGCAGTACCGCTATTGTTTTCGTCGCATGGCGTTATACGAAGCTGTAGTCGTGCTCCAAAATCAACGCGCAGAGTTACATCGACGAGTTGACCCTCTCGCCCGTTCTCCACCAATTTCCACTTGAGACGAGCACGTTGTGGCCCTCGATTTACCACTCGCAGCGTCGTTGTGCTGCATGCAGCACGAATGCAAACATCACCAAATGTGAGTGTGGGTTGTCGAAGCAAGACTGGCAGCCGCCCTTCAGGTACGGGCTTGCCAAATTGTAGCCCCACGCAGTTGCGGTCGAATGCAAGAGGTGTTCCGACAACACCCACATTGGTGTGCAAGAAGACTGGAGGTGCTCCAGTCGCTCGACTCACAATATCGTCGGTATAAGTACCCGGCATGTTGTTGAAGCACGTGACACGCACGACGACCTGCTCCCAGGGTAGGATATGAACGCGGGCCGGGTACAGCTGAAATGCTACACCGCGTCCTTCGCGTAGAATCTGTCGGTCTTCCACATCATCTGCTCGTTGACGCAGATACGCTCGCCCATTGTCGGATTGCAATCGGTTCCCGTTGTCCTTGGCATCAGAAAGTTGCGACTTGGCAAGATTGTCTTGTCCAGTGGCACCCGCTCGGTATGAACCCGTCCTGTTAGACCCCAGCGACCGTGCATTTTTGGATTGACCGCGCTTGCTTTTGTGCCTGCTTTTGCTCGGAGACGTTAATGGCGAAGACGGACTGAATTGGGTCTTGCTTTGCCGTGTCAAACTAGCATTTGTCGATCCTGTGTCGAGAAGTGAAGCGTTTGGTGCTGCAGCAGGGAATTTCTTCGCCTCAAGGTCCACAAGTGCCTCAATGCCGCTGTAATTTCGAATCAAGAGAGAAAGTGTGCGCCTTTCACCCAGCGGCACGTTGTCTCCGAACGAAAGTTTAGGAACGCTGCTCAATGGATTAGTCTCCGGTTCCAGATCACAGTCGGAGAGAGGCATTCCACGCTCCAGTGCGATCTCCTTCGGCGACTTTGGCAACACGAGCTCAGTGATGTCACTTGACCGTTCTTTCCGCAACAAAGTTTCGGTGTGAGATGGAGTTTGAAGCAGCTCGTAGGAGAGCACAAGCCCCTTGTGATTGCTAGAAATCTCGAATCCAAGCGGAGCCGGTAAACCGCGCACACTGCATGCAAGTACGACTGTGAACCGCCCAACTTGGCGTGGCGTGTAGTTCAGCGTGACTTTGAGTCGCTCTTTCGAATGAATTGAGCCTTGCTTGGGTGAAAAGCTGACCGTATAGGCCCTGGATGCACCTTCGGGCTCAACAAACTTGAACGCGGCCTCGAGGTTGGACACGTTCACGAGGTCAATCGTGCGGTGAATTTCCACGCCCAGGTATGTTGTTCCTAGTGGCATTCGGGTAGCCGAGAGGAACACATTTGGACACTGGACTTCGGCTCGTGCGGATACGACTGCATGCGCTGCTGCATGGTTGACCCCGAAGAATGTTCGTTCTGGAGCTGTCTGGCAGCTGAAGTGCCCCGAAATCGTTCCGGAAGTGACCCCGCCATGCAAGTTGCTTTCACAGTGAATGCTTCTCCAGGTGCTAGTACTCCGTTTTCTGGAGCGAACGCTACTGTGGCCCGCGGTAGAATGTCCCTCGAAGTGAAAAGACTTCGTTCTGTTTCATTGCCTGAACTGGAAGAGATAGCAGAGTGGCGTGAGGTGACGGATTCCTTGGAGCTTGAGCGTCGGAGTTTAGCACCTATCGAGGACGGCAGCTGGTGTAGTTCTGCCGACTGGTCACCAGCAGAGGTAGCTCCTTCCAGGTGCAAGAATCTCCAATTCGCAGGAACACAGCGCGATGGATTTCGAATGGTGATGCTTGACTCAGCACTTGCACCAACGAGAACAAGCCCAAAATCAACTTCCGTAGAAGTGATCTCAATTTCAGCACCAGCAACTCGGCCCTCAAGAAGTACCCAGCGCTCAAAACGCGGCGGGTGGACATTAGATTCACCGTTGGGGACTACAATTCTGCACGGGACGCTGAGTGAAAATGCACCTGTGGCTATTGGCGTCAGAGTGATCTCCACCCGTTGTTGACCCAGAGGAGGTAGCTCTCCCGTGTTTGGTAAAATCGTCAGCGCGAAATTCGGAGGGTGGCCCTTTGTGGACATTAAAGCTGAAGCTGAAGCGCCACCACTCGCCGCCAAGTGCCTTTCTCGCAGCCTCGCAACATCCCAGCAGTAGTCAACACTTGCGTCGGACTCGTTCTTAAGCAGAACGTTCGTGGCATACGTCTGGTTCTGTAGCAGTAAATGCGGCGACTCGCAGCCCCCAGTGCCAGAATGCTGCAACCTGTCATCTTGAGGTATCCATGCATCGTTCAGTGACGGAACAATTGCAAAGCTGCCGAGTCTTCCTTGTCCGCGTATTTGCATCGACAATCCTGGCATCGCCTCTCTCAGCTGTCTTGCTGCTGCTTTTGCGGCAGCACGAGGGCTAAGAAGAGGATCTGCGTGAGTCTGAAACGCAGCCTTCAGATGGGCCATCTGACCTGGACCGGGCATGCTGCAGGCTGGGATATCGTTAATCATCAGCGTCGCCTGGTACGCGTAAGTGCGCACTTCAATAGGCAAAAACTCGATAGTGAACTCCTTCGACGATGACAGTGCAAATACGCCACTATCTGGAGTGATTCGAAATGCTGGAGACGAATCTGGTGACAGCGAGAGCACCATTGCGTTATCCTTGACTTCCCTTCCACTCTCCGTTCTTGCTTCCTCGACAAGAGGGTGGATCTTCCAGGAGTACTTGACGTCTATCGGGGTGTCGTTCGCAATTACCATGGTCTGGAGAGCGCGCCCGTTTACGAGGACATCATCGGGAAAGAACAAGCGGTCTAGAGGACCCATCTCGGTAATTGTCGTATCGATGGGCGAATCGTTCACGCATTTGGCAGCAATGTCAACTTGACATCCGCGGCCTACGATCTGAAACACACGTACGAGGCAGTTATCGCACACCATGACAAAACGTTCGCGCTGTTCACCAACACCAGAAGGTGTGTACACGAGATCGAATGCCACACTTTGCCCCTTATCCAGCTCAATTTCGTTGGGGGTAACGCGGAAGGGACCAACATCCATGACAGCTTCGTGTTCGTACTCCCCACCCAACAGATTGACCGCAGAACGAGTCGGAGACATACCATCAATTGAGACCTGTAGATGCTCCAGCCGAGACCAAGCAGGCTCACTCAGCAGCCAAAATCGAGCTTTTCCACCAAGGTTTTTGCAATTCACGGATGTAACTGAGCGACCACCAACAAGCGTATTCTGCGCACGAACCACCAGTGGCAATGTCAACTCTGGAGGCTCCCTGTGTGCCATCAGTGGGACCACCATCTCTGCTGACCCAGCAGAACCTGGTGTCCCAGTAGATCCTGGTGCAACCGATTGTTCCGTCTCATATTGGACGGTGAAGCTGTCTTTGTAATCAGCTCGTGAATCCGGAGCAAAGCGGATGCGAAGTTCTACGTGCATACCAGGAGCGACCATCCCGCTCTCTTCGGGGAAGGAGACACTTGCCATCGAGAAGAAAATTGAGGCTGGTGGTAGAATCCTCGCGCGCCGAGAAAGTGAAGTCGTGTTCCGCACGTACACAACTTGCTCATAGATTCCACCGATATCGTAGTTCGTAAACATGACTGGAGGCTTCGGCACGATGTCGAAACTCGGTTTCGAGCTCCTACTGTTCTCGGCTGGATCACCGAGTTTCTCGTCCTGTTTGGTGTTTGGCTGAACTGGAACTGCATACCGCGGGTTGCGGACAAAATCTAGTTTTGTTTGCATCCGCTCCAGGATCACCATATTCTTCCTTTTCTCCACGGCTTTCATGACCTGCTTCGTGGCTTTCAGATGCTGTTGCTCCGTCGAGAATGGTGTCAAGGTCGCCTCGGGATCTGCCCCATTCTTCTCTTCGTTTTTCCCGTATTTCTGCGGCGATGTCTTGTCCTGTGCAGCTGCATGTGCCACTTTAACCCCGCAATATGATTCTTGTGCTGCTCCAGCGTAGTCTCCGTCCGTATACTCGACGCCATGGTCGTGTCCAGGTATCCCACGTGCTCTCCATTCTCGCTACTTCTCTCCCCAGCTGCCGTTCTTCTTGTCGGTGACGTTAGCACTCGCTTCACATTCCCACTCCTCTCCATCCTCCTCTGCTCATACGCGGCCACCAGCGTCTTAGCATGCAGCAGCAAGTCTCCAAACTTTCCAAAGTCCGCACCAGCCTCCTTCGCCGTCCTCAGCTGCTCCTCGTCCAGTTTCAAGTGCGTGGGCCCCACTGGAATCTGCGCCTTGATCACCAGGCCTTTGCGACTCAACTCGAGTGCGATCTGCGCATCTGCATCTGCCGCTTCTCGCTGTCGCCCGTCCAGGAACTGGAGCAGCGTCCTGGCGCGCTCGTGCTTGAGCTGCAGCTGCCTGGCGATGGCGTCTTTACGGCTCTGAGCGAGTGCCACGAACGGACTCAGCTCCAGTTCCCTGGGGGCCTTCTGTGTGTGTTTGCAGCCTGTGGCGAAGTGTGCTGTTGGGGGCTTCTACTGAGGCTTCTGGGGCTTCCAGAGGCTCTAAATCCGTCGGAATTGCTGCGTTGCCATCAGCATCTTCTGCTGCTTGCGTGGATGTCTCTGGAGACGCGTAGAACGCGTGGAAGGCGCGTCGAATCACGTGCGCGACGGCTCCGACGGCCACGACGTCCAGTTCGTCCTGCAGATGCTGCTGCTGCTGGAGCCTCGCGGCCGCTTCTTGCGTTTCCTGCTGGACACGAAGCTTGGCAGCAGCTGCCGCTTCCCTCTCCAGAGCGTCGGCGGCCAGAGACGCGTCGGCGGCGGCTGCGGCGTCCGGGAGCTTCTTGGCGGGCATGAGCGAGTGCGCCTCTTCAAGATCCAAAGACCTTATTAGGGGTGTTTGGTTCTAGAATACAGTAGTACTTTGAAGTATTACTACGTAGTACTATTCGGTCCAGAATTGAATCCGTTCTAAAAGTCTAATCAGATGGAGCAGACGTGGACGATACTCGCGCAGAAGGAGGAGGACGTTTCCTGGGGGACACGCGGAAAAGCATCCCGCAGCTGGTGGAGCTGGTGACAACAGGCAGCGACGCGGACAAGGCGAAGGCTGGCGAGGCGCTGTCGGACCTCGCGTGGGGGCGGCCAACCAAAAGGCGATCGCGGCGGCGGGGAATTCCGCCCTTGGTGGCGCTGGTTCGCGAGGGAAACGACGCGCAGAAGGAGAGGGCGGCGGTGGCGCTGTGGAACTTGGCGATGAACGCGGAGAATGAAGAGGCGATCGCTGCAGCAGGAGGAATTCCACCGTTGGTTGCACTGGTTCGGCAGGGGAATGAGCAGCAGAAGGAGAGCGCCGCTGCAGCTCTGGTGAACCTGTCAGGGAGGGCTGCCAATAGAGAGAAGATCGCAGCGGCCGGAGGGACTCAGCCGTTGGTCGCTCTGGTGCAACACGGCAACGACGTGCAGAAGGAGAGGGCAGCAAAAGCGTTGTGGAACCTGGCATTGGATACGGAGAACCAGGAGATGATTGCCGCAGCTGGAGGGATTCTCCCGTTGGTTGCACTGGTTAGGGACGGAAGCGTTGCTCAGAAGGAGAGTGGTGCTACAGTTTTGTGGAGCCTGGCATTAAATACTGAGAACCAAGAGGAGATCGTAGCGGCAGGGGAATTCCGCCTTTAATTGAGCTGGTTCGGGAGGGCAACGTAAAGCAGAGAGAGGGTGCTGCTGGAGCTTTGTTGAACCTGTCCAGGAATGCTGCGAACAAAGAGAAGATCGCCGCGGCAGGGGGCATTCCGCCATTGGTTGCGCTGGTTAGAGATGGAAGCGATGCGATGAAGGAGAGTGCTGGTGCAGTTTTGTGGCACCTAGCATCGAACACTGAGAACCAGGAAAAGATCGTCGCGGCAGGGGGTATTCCGCCATTGGTTGCGCTGGTTAGAGGTGGAAGCGATGCGATGAAGGAGAGTGCTGGTGCAGTTTTGTGGCACCTAGCATCGAACACTGAGAACCAGGAGAAGATCGTCGCGGCAGGGGGTATTCCGCCGTTGCTTGCGATGCTTCGTGACGGCAATGACGAGCAGAAGGAGAACGCTGCTGCAGTTTTGTGGTACCTGGCATTGAATGTTAAGCATGTAGAGGAAATTATCGCGGCAGGAGGTATTCCGCCGTTGCTTTGTGACGGCAATGACGAGCAGAAGGAGAACGCTGTTGGGGCTTTGTTGTAGTTGGTAGGGAGGTCTTCCAACCAGATGATTCCGCTCTTGGTTGCGCTGGGTCAGGAGGGCAATGACGAGTAGAAGGAGAACGCTGCTGGAGCTTTGTCGAACCTGGTAGTGAATTCTGCTAACCGAGAGAAGATCGCAGTGCAGGAGGGAGGCATTCCGCCGTTGATTTCTCTGATGCAACACCGTAACGAGGTGTAGAAGGAGATCACACTGGCGTTTAACGCGGATAACAAGAAGAAGATCGCCGCGGCTGGAGGCATCGGACTGTTGGTGGGGCTCATACGCGAAGGCAACGACGCGCAGAAGGACAATGCAGTTGGAGTCTTGTGGAAAAATCTTCCGTATCAAAATCGAGAGGGGCCGTAAATTGTTTGATGAAGTGGACAGTTTAACTGGAAGATGGAACCTCGTCACAACGAGAAATGGCTGCTGGGGTCTTCGGGTTTTATTTAAACACCTTGACCCTGAAACGAAGGCCAAGGTTCTTCTGTATGGTGGCATAGAAGCTTTGCTGTCGCTGGCTCACAAGTCTGACAATGGGAATACCGAGTTCCCTACCGTTTTTCACTGGAGTCTCCAGGAAGCGACTAGATTCAGCAACCCTGATGCCGCGTTTTCCTATTGTGGTGTATTATGATTCTAGCAAGTGGTTGAAGCAAGAGCGTTGTACACTTGGCCACACTCTTTGTAGACGCTTGCTTTTGTCACTGATGCGCAATTTGCACATCAAACAGCAAATTGGGGCCACCCTAAACCGCAAAACTTCACAGAAGCCAGACGGTCGACTCTGCGCTTACGAGCGACGTCGTCAGCACCAGCATAAAGGCCGGCCTCTTGGGCTTATGTGTCGACAGCGATTTCAGGAACACCAGCACGATCACGACCTTCGACAACTGCTTTTAATACAAGTTCTGGTCTACGTACGACGAGCTGTCCGTGCTCAACAACGAGGTGTGGTCAAAGTACTCGTCGGACGGCGTGTGCAAGGGCCAGAGCAACGCAGGCAATGTGAACGAGCAGATAGCGTTCGTGACGTTGCTGGCCACTGCCGCCGGAATGGACGTGGAGCAGTTTTACAAGTTCTGAACAAGTCGTGTGGACTGTTGGGTGAGATACTGCACAGAAGGCCAATCGAGCTGCTGAACGACAGGTAAAGCGTGCTGTGAAGGAAGCACAAAAGCTGGCAGGCGCTCAAGAGAAGCTGGAAAACCGGGGACTGAAGCGAGCAATGCTGGAATACAAGAAGGCAATAGAAGCAGAAGCAAAGCGATTAAACCGCGAAAAGGAGGCTGAGTTACGGCGCAGTGCAGGTAAACCTCCATCGAACCAGGTCAAAAAGCTCGTACGTCTACGAAAGTCGATGTGCCAGTTATTGAGCGCACGGATGCACTTGACATCGTAGATGAGATAAGTTTGTTGCTTTAGAGCATCCCCACCGGTGCAGCTAAAACTATCCTAAATTTGGCATGTAAACCACGTGTTTTTTGGCCCCCGCTATAATTTTTACACCGGTACAGCTATTCCCAATTACAATTCAAGGCGGTCAATGGTACTAGATAAGGAGTTGCAGTCTGCGCTGGTCAACGCAATGCCGCGATGGGAGGGTTTACTCGTTTGCATGGTCGGTCGCTACCTGGAGGCGCCCCGCGAAATCCAGTAGGACGTCAACTTCTGCAGCAGCACTTTGGCCTGGAGCAGAGCCTGGCTAGCTTCTAGCTAGTCTATACTTGTACTACAACTTGTAGTCTACAAGTACTACTGTAGTACATACAGCTTGACCTCCCTTGGGTTAATTGCTCGGGGTACGTTGCCTTGAATTTACCTTAGTTAATTAATGAGCTGCAGCTATTTTGAGTGCCAAATTTGGCAGCC
Source organism: Phytophthora syringae (assembly GCA_012656105.1). NCBI lineage: Eukaryota > Oomycota > Peronosporomycetes > Peronosporales > Peronosporaceae > Phytophthora > Phytophthora syringae. The sequence goes on along the minus strand of JAAKBD010000541.1, from coordinate 411,999 downwards.
GGAATAGCACTGGAGGGGCTGATGCTATATTTGTTTGGCATTTGGCAGTACCGGTGCGGGTGTCAAAAGCTAAATTTCTGCCAGATTTGGCATTTGGCAGCTGGATAAAGTTGGTTCGGATTGATTCTGGGAGGTAACATTTTGATCAGCCTCGTGTTTTGTCATTTTGCTTTCTTGCTTCATGCCGCTCCTCCCTGGCATCGACGTTGTCTGTACCTTGTTGGGTATGCAATTAGATTCTCGAAATTCCCATTAGTAATCGATATTTGTGCTTTTTGGTGCCAACCTGCGGCATGTTGGGTTGAGGTACCCTTAGATCTTGAAAGCAAAAGTATACTACATGTATAATAGTAGCACAGGCTAATGCAGAAATGAGCTTTGGCGATGCATCAACTGAACATGAAAGTGCAAGCGTATGACAATCACCACTCATTGTCAGCAGCACCTGCTTCTTCTTAAAAGTTATCCTACACAGGCAAGGTATAGGGGTGCCCTCCAGTTCCTGACTTCCGAGAGCGCGCTCAGCCGTCGCTATCACTTCCTTGCTTCTCTCTCCTCCCTCTTCTGTGAACATCTCCACGCTCTTAATCATTCGGTACAAGTCGAGGAATGGAATTCCTGCTTGTAAGAGACCCACGACAATCAGAGTCTGGATCTCCCACTTCCGCCCGAAAAGTGACGTATCACAAGGAGAGCAACTAGGAGGTGACCCCTACTGCTCCGGTTGCATACACTTCTTTTCGCTGGTCAGTCGGCTCGCTCGCTGCCTCGGACGCCTGGTACCCATCTCCACTTACGTAAAGCTCAGCAGCTCGCGCAGTAACTGCTCGTCCTCCTTCTTGACGAAGCGGCCCTTGACTCGCAGTCGCGAGTCGGCAAAATTCTTGCGCACATCGTACTTGACCTCTTTCCGCCATACGCGTTTCTGCCTCTTGTCCAGGAACTTCTCGATGCGCTTTCTTCTAGAGTCTGGCGAGTAGGCGCCGACAAAGTTCTGCTTCTGGCCCGTTTTGTCCTTGGCATCAATGCCAAACGTCCGTGCCGCTCCAGAACCAGCAGCGCCTGGGATCCCAATGGGTCGAGAGGTCGACAAGCTCGAAGCCGCAGCACTTGACGCTGCAGAACCGGTCGAGATGGCAGATTTCCCGGCAGCGTCGTGCTTGCTGTCCGCTTTGGGCTCCGTCTTGACCTGGTTCTCCAGAAAGTCCTCTGCAAAGCTGAACCCTGCGGGTGGAGTGATCCCAAGCCCCATGGACGGCAACGAATTGGGCAGCGAAGCCCCCAGCGACGAGCTGTAGAACTCTCCGTCCAGAATATCACGAGCCGAGACGTCCGCGAAAGACGAGTCGAAGCCCAACTCGTCCCACTCATCCAGCGACTGGTTCCGTGCACCTGACTGGAACTGTAGCAAGTAGAAAAAAACAATAGTCAGTATCCTTTAAAAACAATGCAAAAACTAGATAATTGAAGTGCCAAACCTCGTCTTTAGGAGTATCCCCCAGTGATCCAACGTTGAGAAAGCCCAGATCCAAATCGTCCAGTAGATCAATGGACGACGACTTTTGGTTCAGGGCGCCACTGTCCAGCATGGCTTCAAGTGTCGTGGGGTCCCCGCATCGAATTTCTCTAGTGCTTTTTGCAGTGCTTCATCTCCACTGATAATAAGATCCTAAATGTTTGCGGCAAAACAAAACTATTAGCGCAAAACTGCAAAAAAATGCAACACTTTTGCGGCCTGCAAAAGACGCACCTTTAGCACTCCTTTCTGGTATCTGTCAATATAGCCGCGTTCTTCCAGGTCGGACGCACTTAGCAGGCGACTGGAGATGCTTCCGCTTCGCCCTCGCTTGGTCATGGGCATGGTCAAACTGCCAGGCGAAAAGGCCGGCGGCGTGTGCGAGATCATCCCCAGGAAGTCGTCGGCGCCCCAGCCGATGGAGTCTTTGCGCGGGATGCTGCCAGGGATGGACATGGCCGAGTTCTCCTCCTTCTTAATGGCCACGGGTAGCGTGGGAGGCAGGTTGGAGCTCATGGTCTGCAACAGCATTAGCGCAAAAGTGAGTTTTGCGCTAGAGTAGTTAAAGTTGCGCAAAAAGCTTAGCGGAGACTTACAATTTGTGGTGGGTTGCCCTGGAGCGACAGGGGGTGTCGCCTTCTTTCTGTGAATGGGAGCAAATAAATGGAAGTTACTTAGTCGCGTCGTGAAGTAACACGTGACTCGCGACATTGTCTGGAGGTTGGGGGTACCGTACGTGGCAAGTGAGAAGAGCAGGCAACGGAGCAACTCGCAACTTGGCGCGTCCTTCTGGGCCAAATTCCGTTTCGCTTTGGTGACGAAAGCCGTCAACCCACTTTGGACCCCCTTGCGAAAACCCTGCTCAACAGCATACAGCATATTTCATCCACTATCGGATGTTCTCTGCAGAGATCGGCCAGGGAAAGGGGCACTGGTCACTTGGCTCTTTCACTTGACTTTGCCTCGGCAACAGCGGCAACTTTCGTTTCTTGGAACATGTTTTCTCCTCTTCTTCTTTGGCGGGAGTTGCGCGAAGTTATTGTACCTGCAAGCGACTTCGCACTCGTTAACATGTACTGCTGGTAAACTGCTGCTGGAGGAAGCGGAGCAGCTGGCCCTATACCAATTCCGCCTCTCCACCATCTTAACACCAAATCGTGGGCACGAGAAAAGCTTCGGCAGCTGGAGACTCGAGGCACCAGGTGAAACTCTGCGACTATCCGGACGCCGAGAAAGCTGTTGCTCCCATTGAGAGCAGCACTCGAAATCCTCAACTTACCAAGAATTTACGGTGATCGAAGACAAGAAGAGAGCAAACTTCAGTTTCCTAGGTGAGCTTCCGGATCCGATGTGACAATCGGGATTATCAGGCGAGATGCTTCCAGCAGCTGCCAGCCAGTCATTCCAGTACCATCTGGCATTGTATGTCGCTCAGACAGACAGGTCGTCGAGGGTAGAGATAGAGATGGCTACATACGTTGCAGTTGCGTAAAGGTGCCAAATGATATTGAAAAAGCTCTTCTCTTTTGCCCAGGACTATTATTATAATAGGTATAATTTATACCTGTAGGTACTGTATCTTTTGTTCAGGACTATTATACCTGTAGGTATTACAGAGTTGAAGCTGTCGCCGTTCCTCCGCTGAAACACTGGCCATGTCATTAAGCAAAACCTCTGACAACTTGTCGTGCGCGCAGATGTGTGCGAGGATGTCGTCCGCGCTGCGTTGGCGTCCGGAGACGCGTCTTCCGGAAACCTGTCAGCTTTAAGCTCGCTGCGATGCTCGTGCATCTCGTCGTTGTCCATGTCTTCGGTACGCCACTCCACTTGATGAGCCTGGCCTTCTTCGCTGCGTCGCAAAAACTGATTTCCTCTTCGCGTCGCACTTGACGCTCTCCCAATGCACCCCCAGCTCCGACACATATTCTGTCGTGGACGCAGCGAAGTCGTCTCCAAGACGGCATCAAATAGAATTTAGCGTGAACATCCTGGTAAGAAGGGTACCCATTTTGCCGATCAGCGACAGCATCTGTGCAGCTTGGTCCAGCAAATAGTCCAGTGGTGCCATGTCCCCCTTCGTCCTGGCAACATGACCGTGCTCCGTGCACTCAGCACAAAAGTCCTCCCCATTCCCAGCCTGTTGTTTCTGCTGCACCAAGTGCACTCCAGCGCCATACCAGCCAAGGCGGATCCTGACGTAGCGTCTGACATGCCCCCGGTATTTCTGCACCATCACCATTGCGGCTAGTATGACAATGGCAACGCACCACACCCAAACTGAAGTGGTGGAGCAGGTCATTTACCAAGGAATTCAACAGCTACAAAAAGAAACGCTGCTACACAGCGCTCTCCGAGTTAACACATTGGATAAGAAGATCCGGCAACAACAGGACAACAAAGACAACAACATGGCAGAATTGCGCACCACACTGAGCAAATTATTTGGAATTATCTGGGAGCAACCATCGACAGCGAGACTTCAAGCAGCGAAGTTTCTTGCAACATTGGGAACTAACCAGAAGATTGACATGGACGCAACCAACACCAGCGCAATTTCAGATTTTATACGAGTCGGCACCGCAACACTCGGCGAGTGTCGCAAGTGCCTCCCGGAAGACACAAGACATTGTCTCGCGTCTTCATGCATATCAGGCTTCTATAGAAAACAAAAAGTAAAAACTAAACCAAATAGAAGGCCGTTTCAACATCACCGGTATTTCTGCACCATGTCTCGCACCCCAGAAACCAAACGCTCCGACAGATAGAGCGGCATACAGGTATTTGCTCGCTGTACTCGGTGCCATGCACGATCCCCCGTGCTGAAACTGCGTTGGCGTTTGGTCTCCGAATCGGTCGAAGACTCCGATCGACTTTTGGACGCTCATGGCAATTATTGGCCTCCAGCAAACTCACATTAAACATGTAGCCATGTGCAGAGCCCTGCAGTTACTGTAGACCGTCACGGCTCGACGGTCTTCTTCGGTGAGCACGTTCTCCAACATTAGGGAACTTAAGAGCACTTTGCAGCTTGTAGTTTGCAGCCACTTTGCAGTCAACATTCGTACCTAAGAGGAGTGCGTACTTAGCCGTCAAGTTTGCATTACAAAGTTGGCTACTTTGTTGACAGGCATAGTCTAGTGGTACAAACGAAGAGTGTTGGTCTTGTCGCGTGAGTGATGGTTGATTTTTATGACGACGGAAAAATAAAAATACATTATCGAAATCCCCTCCAAATTTGTGATTTTTTCGCGCGTTCTCCCCTCCAAAGTTGTGATTTTTTTCGCGCGTTCTCCCACCCGTTCATTATCGAATACCGCCCCTCGCTGAAGCCCACCGCCTCCGGCTCGATTGCCCCCGTCATGGCCTCTCTCCATCCTGTACGTGCCCCTCCCTCGATGCATGTGATCTCTGCTACTCTCACACGCCCCACTTGCTGTCTTGACTCTGTAGATGCCGCGCCAACCGACCGGGAGAATGCGAGCTGACTCGTCGGACGACGAACCTCAGCCGTAATTGTTGATTCGCCCGGAGTTGACAGAATCTGGCACTCGGACTGGGACTCGTTTGATGCCTACATCTCGGCGTACCTGGAGAGTACGCACCAAATGTTTCGCGTGCGGACGTCTACTCTTCCTTCAGCACGAGACAAGGTTATAAAAGCCAAGACAAGATGGAGTTCTGACGAGCTCATACCCGAAGAACAAGGCTCGTACTATCGCAAGTACGAGTGCACTCACGCACGTGACGTTCGCTCAAGAGGTGAGGGCAAGCGCGACGGACACCTGGTGCGCAGCCTCGGGTGCAAGGCTCACATTGCCGCCACACTCATGCGGAAGGAAGAAGGAGGTTCGTTCCAAGTCAAGGTCACTCGGTGCTTTACGAAGCATAATCATGCTGTGGGTACACCAACTATCACTCTCAGCGTCAGGTACAAGATGAGGGGTCATTGAGATGGTCAACGAGCTACGCCTGCCTGGGTCCAAGCCCAAGATGATCCTGAAGTACCTGCGCAAAACTACAGGTACGCGGACGGAGAGTTTGTATTGTTTGTACGATGGTATGAGGGTGTTTGCTAAAGTTGCTGACACTTTGTATTGCTTAGTGTAACGTAGACCGCAAAGTCATTCTGAAGGATGTCCACAACCTGGTCCAGAAATTGAAGCAAGAACGTTTGTCTGCTCCAACGCCGGAGGCTAGGCTGGAAATTGTGTTGAGAAGCTTTTGCAGTGCCGAGGGTAATTCGGCGACCGTGTTCGTCGACGATAAGAAGACCGCCCAGACTATCACTCTGCAATCGCACCAAATGCGCAGGTTTTTCCAAGCCTTTCCTGAGGTCGTGCTCCTCGATTTCACTCACAACACGAACTCGTCTCGCTACAAACTGTTTCGTTTTATGGTGAACGATGTATTCGGACATGTAAGTCATAATTTTTGCTTGAATAAGGGGGCTCCTAGTATTACAAACTAACTGCTGACTTCTATGATTGCAGGGCCAATACGTTCATCATTCGTTGATTGAGAACGAAAGCCATGCCTGCATGAGAGATTCTATCTTGGCCTTCAAGCGTGAGAGCGCAAACTGGGACCAGATACGAGTTTTCATGATCGACAAGGACTTCAGCGAGGTTTCGCTGCTACGGAAAGAGTGTCCGCGTGCGACGGTGTTACTATGTTGGTTTCACGTAAAGAAGTACTTGCGTAGCGAGATGGCAAAGAGTGAGTATGGGGGCCGGTACACGTACGACATGGAGAAGGTTGAAGACAGCGTGGACATGATGCTCAGGGCGGAGAGTGAGGAGGAGTATCAAAAGGGGCTTCGCTACATGTACTATTTACTGGACGGTTTTGACGAGGGGCTGAGCTTCCCGAACCAGTGCATCCTTTACTCAAGTACTTCATGAAGACCTGGGACGGGTGTAAGGAGATGTGGATCGTGTATGCCAGAGCTGGTCTTTCGCATCTTGGCAACAACACCAACAACAGGTAATATCCATGGTGATATATTCGGTGTGTGAGGTCTTACACACTGTGATGTGCCTTAAGCGATTAGATTGGGGGCGTCATGGGGAAGTATGAAGGAGATAATAACGCCGGAGATGGAGCTCGACGAATGCGTCGACACCTTGCTGTTTTTGGAAGCTGCAGCTGAAATGGAATACGCGGCTAAGTTCAACGTCGTCGGTACTCGAAGGTTCCGTGGCAGTGATGAACAGCTCCAACGAGTAGCTTCGTTAGTGAGTCCACATGCATTTGAGCTGATCCAGACAGAGTACGACCTCTACCTGAGAGATCCGAATGTGTACTCCTCCAAACAAGTTCAGCAAGATTTATTTGAGATATTGTCGTCGCGGACGTCAAAGCGGTATACAATTGACGCAAATGTAAGAAGCATTAACCGCGAAATGTGTGCTGTACAATGGAGCTTTTAATCTTTTCAATGTGGATGATGTAGAACTACAAGTGTTCCTGCACATTCATGCGGACTCGACTTCTGCCCTGCCACTATGTCATGTTTCTACGACGACTCATGAACAAGCGCAGTGTAATTCCCAACTCCCACATAAACCCTCGGTGGGTTATTGCTTCGGAAGCGAATCGTCCAGTCGGAGAGTGTCCTGCGCAGTCCACAATTACGTCGAGCTACAATGTCAGTAGTTCGCATATGCGTTCTACCGCTCATGCTGTTCTAAACGGAACTACCAAGTGAAAAACGGCTACAAATATCGCAGGCCGTGTCGTGGAATCCATGAGCAAACAAGGAACACCGACTTTTTTAAGATGTGTGATGCTTTGACTTCTTTTGACGAACTGGTCACGAGAGGAGAGGTTCCCATGGTATCAAGCACAAACGACGCAGTCGTCGCTAATGACACTTTTGAAATGGAAGATGCAAATATGCGTGACGTGGAAACGGGAGATAGTGGTTCTCAGGACAGCTATGATATCCCAGCTACTGTTCCGTCTGGAAGTCCAGCAAGTACTCCTCTACAAACGAAGCCGACTTCGTGGGACAGCGCCTCAAGTGGTGAAGAATCGGATGATGTAAAATTATCACAAACCCCACCAAACAAACAAAGTGCTCTCCTGACCACATTGATTCCGAAGCCGAGAATATTCTTGAAGATACAAACGATCTAGAGGAGAACTCCACCGCCCTGGATCCGGAGACAAACGAAACCCAATGCGAAGAAACTGGTGTCATCCGCGAAGGTGGAAAAACGGGAACCCTCACATTGCAGCCTGCATCGAGCAAAAAGAAGGGCAAACAGAAAAGGACAGTTACACGCGATGGAGTCGACGAGATTGAAGACGACGATGACTGGGGCTTGGAGGAGTTTGACATTAGCAGCTCGTCAGACGAAGAAGGGATCTGGCGACTTGAGCTGGTACGGTCGCATTGCGGAGGAGTCTAGGAATCAGTCAGAGTGTGAAAAGCAAAGGACGCCCAGCGTTAAACGGAGCGTGAAACAGAATTGGAAGCGAACACGGATGAAAGCGTTAAAGGAGGAGGCTATACGTCTGGTGTTAGGCACCCTTGTACCTGTGAAGGACTTGAAGGCAGTCCGATTAACGCTGGAGGAGGCGTTCAACGTCCTTTGCGCCATGCCAGTGCTTGGGAGTCTGACCCAAGCTGACGCACCACCTTGGAAGTCAACCCGATTCCTGATACTATCGTCTTCACGGTCTACGGTTCGCGGGATGACAGAAGTTTACCCGCTTTCCTACGTGAAGAAGTGCATCGCGGGAACTAGGACGTTCCGCGCGTCGTTGACGACGGGTATGAAGGAAACAAGTGGCATAGGTGTGAAAATCACGTCGGTGGGAACAATTACGGAGCTTGATATGAAAACTATGGAAGACTGGCACGGCGCGTACGAGATTTTGGAAGCGATGGCAGATATGGTGATGTGGCTTCAAACGTGCAAGTTCGATCGCATCAGTATGCATACACCTTTTGACGACTGTGTACACGTAGACCTCGGCGAGTTTTGCAACCAACTCGAAGCGTTGAATCTGGACGCGACCGTGGACGGCATGTTTGGTCCCATGGGAATTTCGGAGTTGCAATGGTTTCGTCGCGAGATCTGGTTTCAAGACTCGTCTCTCAAGCTCGTAATGGGTAACCTACTCAACCTAGCAGATACTCTACACAAGCGTGTTGGGGCCGTGAACCCCATGTACGCACACATTTCGGATCTGGCCGCCCAACGAGAACTGATTGCGTCCACGGACCCATTTGAAGCCGAGAACGAAATGGTTTTGATGCCGATGTGGATGGATTTACACTGGTGCGAGGCAGTGTTCAACTACAAGGACTGGACGATTCGTTTTTTAGATCCATTCCAAACGAGAAACAATTACTCGTCCATGGAGATAACGCTGAAGAAGTTGTTACCAGCTACAGTTCGGAAATTCAAGTGGTCGCGAGTGTCGTCCCCGTACCAGGAAGACACCAACAACGGCGGGTTATACTGCTCGATTTTCTTCGAGAGTCAGATACGAGGTTGCCCGATGCCCGTCATCCGACGCAGAGCCATCGACTATCTTCGGTTCCGGTACATTTTCAAAGCATGCGTCGGGTAGAATGATAGCTAGTGCTCAGATTTTGTAGCAACGAACACAGGCTAGCCACATCTTTTCACCAAGTCAATTGTACCTTCGGAGAACTTGGCGATATTAGAGCGACATTCGGGTTGCATACACTAGCGGACGGGTGTCTGACACCCCTCCGTTTCTCTACTTTTGGCGTAATTTTTGAATTCGAGATGGTTATATAACCGTAAATGTTTGTAACGTATGTAGCCGTTGGTACGCCCCTTACAAAAATACCAACTCAAGTGTCACCGATTGTACTCGTTAGTACCAGTTCGCACGACTATACCACATCTCGTTTGTACCTGTAGCAAACGTCTTGTTGAAATCCTTGTATCGAAAAAACAGGTTTGTGAGCACTTTGTAGCGAAGTTTGCAACCGAACTTAGGAAAACGCCAAACCCCTCAAATTCGTTTCTTAGGTTCGCAGCAAAGTGAATACAAGGTGCAAGATACAAAGTGCTCTTATGTTCCCTATTTGGTTACAAGTTTGCGGAGCCGGCACGAATGGACTTTGCCCCAGTTGCCTTAGAGGCCTTCTGTGGCGACTTGGTTGTTGTGGAGGCTTATGCTGGGGCTTCTACCGGTAGGCACTCCAAATCCGTCGGAATTGCTGGGGCGTTGGAGACGTAAACCTTGGTGCTTGGGCCTTTCGGTCCTTTCTTTCGCCTCCTGCGGGGCATTCAAACTTCAGCTTCTCTCCAGAGCTTCGGCGGCCAAGGACGTTGCAGGAATGGTGTTACTGCACCCTTAACTACAACAAGACGACAGCTTTCGTGTACCTTTATCCTTTGGAGCACCCTTATCAACAACAAGACGACAGTCTTAGCGCACCATTAAGTTGTTCAGCGCCCTTATCGACGAGAGTATATTACCGCAGAAAGCGAAGTTTCACCGTAGGGGGCGAAGTTTCAGTAAAACACAATCGTTATTGACATTATTGTGGAATTCGTCATAATTCAAACTGACCGGTATATATGTGGGCCACACATTGTGAACAAAATGTCCACTCCTGGACAGGCGGGAGTGGACAATTCGTACTTAACTGTCATCGGGAATAATACAGAAGAAGACAAAGTGTTGAGGTGTGAGCTGTCCGGTGCGTTGCTGGAAATTGTGGTCAAGATGTCCATCGTAAATGATATTCAGTTGTTAAACCCAGTAATCCCACTACTTCACTACTCAAGTTCTTCATTGTGCATAAGTTCTTCGTCCGTCTTCTGCATCTCCACCAGGTTGTAGTCATTTGGAGGGATCCGCTTCGTAGTGCACAGCAGCATCCAAGCTAATCGCAGCCTCGTCACGCTCAAGTATGCGTCCGTAATGCGATGGCGCTCGAACCGATGGGCATTGCGCACGTACGCGTATACGATGCCAAGTATCATCAACCCGCAGCTCCTTAGATCTGGCTGAGCAGGCTCGTTGATCCAGTTCGTGATGACTTCCTTTGGAAAGTTCTCTTTCGCACCGCTTTCGCGATGCCATCTCTTCAGGTCCGGCTGCAACTTATCTTTCCAAGCGCTTCGAAGTTCCTGTCGGTAACACTGCTGATGCAGCGGTTCATAGAAGTGAACTTTCAGCGTTGTCGGGAACGCAATCTCTACGATAATGACGCCCCGATGATTCGTGCTCAAGTTTACGGGTAGAATCACGTAAGGCGTCTCGGATAGCCATCGGCCTGGCGGTGTGGGCCATCCCATATCCAGCGACAACGATGAGAACGCGACGCACCCTTCCACAGTCTCCACTATCATGGTGATACCCATATCAATCACCGCGTCATTCAGCATTCCACCACGTAACACTCCAGCAACGACATCACGAAACTTCACGAGACCTTTGCCGGACTTGGTCTTCAGCTCAGTCATCAGGGATAGCTGCTTGTACTTCTGGACCACGTCATCCGCTAGTTTTTCGTGTACCTTTGCTGCTTCCGAATGCGTCAACCGACTGGTGTGAGTTTCGAGCGAGAAGGGCTCCACAGGATGCGCTTGAACACATCGCCATTCTTTTTCAACCATTCAATATCGAGAAGATATCGTTTTGCAAGCTCCTTTAGATCGTAAAAGCTCCTCAACCTAAAAATGAAAGAACTGCAAAGGAATTCGTCAAAACTACGGCTGCAAACAGGCAACCTTTATCACCATAAGGGTGCCGTTAGAAAAAAGCAATAGAAAGCTCCCAAACCTGTGGAGATCAGCAACGTTTTTCCCCATCGATACCATAAGACCCCATGGGGAGGTCTGCTTAGGCTTCATCTTGGCCAGCTGATCGCGCTTCTCTTTAATAATGGCTTCTGCCTTCTTGAAAAGTTGCTGCGGTATCACAAACGCGTGTTCCACTGCGTGGTCACCTTCGTCGAACTGAGAGCTTACTTGACAGGAAATCGGTCGAGCTTCGATAAATTTGTCTGTCAAAATTACTGGATACTGCTCCAGCACATTTGAAACCTTCTCCACGTCTGTTTGATATAACGCCCACCTCAAAACTTGCGCTACCGTTGTAGTCAGCTCGGATGTGGTCAAAATAACAGCAAACTTTGGCTGAGGCGTAGTCCAACCTTGCTTTTTCTTCTTGTGGGTCCGTGGACGAGGGTGTGGCAGCTTCAAAACTTCTACACTGCGCTTTTTGACCACTTTCTCCTTAGGATGCTCCAACTTGATCGTCGTTTCTGTTGCTGGAGCGCTATCTTCGTACTCCGCGCTGTAGATCGTGTTGAAGGTTGCGTCGGAGGTACGACAGACTCATCGGACAGAGATTCATCGTCGTCCTTGACATCACTAAGGCTTCGGGTACGCTCCATGCCGGTAAGCGACTCTGCCTCCATAGCTAATTCCTGATCTGCCTCCATTTCAGCCATCACATCTGCATAATCTAGATGATCGAAAAAGCTGTCGGTATCACTCTCGTCATTAGCCACAGCGGATATCTCGGCACCACAGTCGCCCATTTCCTTTTCAATCAGTGTATTCCGCTTGTTCATTTCCTGATAATAAGCCAATGTAGACAACCCACTTAGGCTGGCGATTAAAGGTTCAAATACAGCTTGAGCTCTCGCGTACTTCTCGGCATCCGACAAGACGACCATGTTTGCTTGCTCCTTCCTTTTCAGCCGTAAATACTTTACGGTACGTCGACCAGTACGCTGAGCTGGGTCTGCAGAAAAACTTGGAGGTGGTGAAGATGTTTGGGGTGCTTTGACAACACTCGGTCGAGCTTTCACCATGTTAATTACCTCTTGAAGAGGGACCAGACCATTTTCGAGAGCACAAGACATCGTACGAGTCTCTTTCATACTCCACCTAGCAGGAACTGTTGCTGTAGGGAGGGCTTCGTGTCCTTGACCATTGCTCGCGACCATCATCATGTGCTGACACGGGAGCCGACGGATTTTGAAAAACATGCAACTGCACGACCACTCCCGCGAATCAACACACCAGGAACTACCGGGTAGCGAGACCGTCCAAACAGATTGACTTGGCTCAAATAAACATCTTGCTTCTTGTTGGTTTATCATGAATAGGCCCCACTGCGCCGATACTTTGGCGAACATCTCATTTGAAAGTAACGCCGATACTGACTGCAGAAACGCAGGAATGATGTCAACTGGACGTGATTGAGTGGCCATCTTACGCAGGGAAGTCAGCAAACTGCTAATAATGTTCACCTGGTTTTGAAAAATGCCAGCGAAAGTTCTGTCAATCCGCGTCTTCCTTCCGAGGAGCCGCTTCAGCTGGTTCCAATTGCTTTCAATGTGATTCGTCGTAGTGTTTCCCGCTGTGAAGTAGTTTCCGCGCCCATGATTTGACCACATATCGCTGCACGACTCCCAGTTGTCTTGAAAGTACTTGAAAATCTCAGGACAGGGACTTGTGCAGATATCGGGGCACTCACCCTTGCAAAATTTCTCGAAGCTATCTCTCGCGCGGTTGAAGGCGTCGATTGTCGTGCTGTACATCATCTGCTTTATCGAGCTCTCCACCTCATCTCGCTGAACGCCGTTGAGACCGTATTTAGCCTTCTTCACAACCTTCTTCCAGTTTGTCATCGTGTGAAATTGACACCACTTGCGGTAAGCACTTCTCCAGCACTCTTCATTCCTTGAAGTCTTTGTCAATAACAACAGTCTCAATCTCGTTCCACGAGCTGTTGTGAGACTTAAAGAACTCCAATACAATCTCCATAGTTTCCATCGTTTCATCCAGTGCGATAAAATCAAGAACAGGCACACCACGTCCTGTCGAACTCGTCACTAGTAGACTTCCTGTAACAAGACAATTACACCGTTCATGTTAGTGGCGCCATTTCAGTGATAAAGGTGCGCAGCCAGAGATAAGGTTGCCCCAAACTAGTAGCATCAATCAGTGAAAAGAAGTGCTTACCGAGATGGAAACCCAAGTTGTTCGTGCCGTAAGTCCAATCCATGCATAAGGTCTCCCCCACTGCTTAAAAGCAAGCTTCTGAACTGCAGTCTGCGTCACTACACCACATGTCACATCATTTTGGTCCTTTATAACGAGAACTTCAAGGTCATCGTTCTCATCAAGAGCGTCCAGCATTGCCATCAACTGTTTCTCTGCAGAAGTACTTTTCAGAACTCTTTGAACAATGTTGCGAGCTTGTTGTGGTGTCACATGTCGTTCCAGAGCACCCGACAAATAGTCTTGAATGTAGTGAGATTCTGCGTGAGCATCGGCAAGAAGACATACTTCCTCCGCGATACGGCTATCTTCTGAAACTGCTGACGCACCAAAATATCCAGAAAAATAGTGTCGCTTGTAGGGTGATTATGAGTCCAAGTCTAAGGTTAGTCATATCTTACAGCGATGTTTAATAGGACAGCCACTTACCCAGTTACGAAGGATAATCTTCCAGTTTGCAGGGTCACCTGCAGCAGCTAAATTCTAAACTTCTGCAGTAAATCGGGCTTTCCACCCCGTAAAGCGTGTCGGCGTGCTCCTCTGGCCATCACGAGCAAAGTACCGGTCGTAGAAGCGCACGAAACCTGGGCAAAACTAGTGCGGGACTTTTGGTGACATCCGTGCGTGCAGCGAAAAACCTTGTAGCTATACTCCATGCTTAAAGGAATCTGTTCCGCTATCACCCTAACCAGCAGCATTACGTTTATAAGTTAATTCTGTTAAACTACTATGGCAATGCAAACCCATTACGACGTACGAATTGTGCTTTTGAAAAGTCTGGGAATCTCTTGCTCGAAAGAGAAGTTTGTAGTCGCTGCAGTATGACTCAATTACACGATTGAGATCTCTCCACGATGTAAACACGAGCCGAGTAAGTGGAGGTATCTTGTTTTCAATGTCTTCACGGCAATTTTCCATCGCCACACGATCTGGGTACGTGTTTGTGCGCCTTATACGTGGGTGCGGTCGGTCATCGGGTCTTGGCGCTGATAGTCGGGTTGAACTTGCGAATCGGAGCTTTCGTCCGAATGCAACGACAATGTGTCAGCGATAATATCGTCGCTGTCACTGGCCCCACTTGGTTTGCGTATTTTCCGTTTTTGTCGTGACTTCGTTTGTGGGGCACGAACTTGCGTCTTTTGGTCTTCTTTTTCTTCCGAATCACAGCTTTCTTTTCCGCGGGTGCTTGCACAGACGTATGCGGTGCAACTACTCGAACAATATCATAACGACAGTTAGGAAAATCGTTTCTACGCGCAAACCAGCACAACACATTACCTATCACTTCGAGTAGCTCCTCAAGCGCCGCACTTGAATCACTTCCGACTTCGTATTCCTCATCGCGGCCATTGTCAGCCTCCTCACTGGAAGAAGAGGCAATCTCCAATGCACTGTATTCGACGTCGTCTTCGATAACTTCCTCATGAACGTCGTCCTTGTCCACGGAGGAGGGGCTGGACCCGAAGAGATCCTCATCTGAATCACCACTTGACGACGAGCTAGTTCCAAAGAGTGAGCCTACACCCAAATACATGTTAGCATTTCAACCTTGGAGTCTCAGCAGACAATAGACCCAGCACCGTACCACCCTCCATGTTTCGCGCGTCCCCTTCATATCCCGAGCAGCAGTGCAGTGATCTCCAGAAGTCCTGCAGCAAAGCGTGTGTGGGTGCTTGTGCCACGCGGCGCGTTTTCTAGAATGATAGCTTCCAAATCAGTGGTCAGCTTTTATCGAAATTAGGCAGGCATCTACTGTACAAACGGTATTTTAAATACCTCGGGAAGTTTCACGAATTCGGAAACATTCACCAAACTGATGAAATGTGACGATAGCGGTAAGGGTGCTGGAGCACCCTTAATGGTATATTTTATGCAAACACTTAAGGTTGCGGTACCGGTAACGACTTCGACGTTGCAGCGGCAGCGGTGTACGGGGATTCGCTATGGAGATCGAGTTATAATAGGGAAATCGAGGTGGTATAACATGGCCACAAATCACAAAATACTGTGTTACATGCCGCGCTAGGAAGTCATTAAAGCGCCTTTAATGACAACAGCACGATAGACACGATAAAGGCGCTTTAAGAGCTTAAAGCGCCTCTAAGGCTGGAAGCATTTTTGACATTACGATATTTAGACATTTGGTTTCGCGCTTCGCGCTTCGCGCTTCCATTCATTCGAGAATCCGGCGCCGACCACGCAAGCTTCACCAGGAAGGCACGCGCTGCCGCCGACTACACCAGGTAAGTACATCAGGCAAGTGGCGCATCGACGGAGACGAGCGGGTGCGAGCGGGCCCAGCGCCGAGCTCCCCAGCCAGACGAGGAGTGCTCTCGCCGGAAGGTATCCATCGCTATATTGGCGAGGCGCGGTGGCGCCCGGACGCGCTACGCTTGACTAGGGGCCCCCGGTCAGCCGGTAATTTTGCACGTATAGATACAAATCTTTAATACCTTTTCTGTTAGAGTTCATATCTGTAGCGATTGGTACAGCAGCACTAAGAACGTCTCGCTAAGCCCTGAACGTGTCAACATTATACTACGTAGTATTTACTATCAATTGTAGTCTACCACGCATGCTTGTAAGGAGCGAAGGTCACAAGTTTTGGGGATGAACGAGAGGGCACAGCGCACGGTAGTTAATGCACCGGTAAGTTAGCTTCGTTGAAATTATCTCCATGCCCCGTCGACGTCGTCCACCAGTGACGCTAATTTGTTGGTGTCTCGTCCCCAAATTTAGAGATTCCACCGTTGTGCGATAAAGGTGCCTTACGCTAAAGCACCGATAATCAGATCTTAAAATCGAGTAAAAGCGCTTTAACCAGCGAAACAAAGAGGCCCTCTTTGTGTTGTCGTGTTGTCGTAGTAAAAGGCGCCGTAACGAGAGTCGCCGCTCTACGCTTGGCTGGGCGCCCCTCCGGCGCCCCCGCGCCTCGCTTGGGATAGATAGATAATTACTCCTGGCGAGTGCAATGCGCGGCTCGCTGGTGAGCTCGGCGCTAGGCCCGCCTCCGCAAATACTGCACGGCCCTGCTTCGCGGGCTCCCCGCGCAGGTTTGCTATAGCTACGCGCGCTCGCACCCGCTTGCCTTAGTTGGAACTCTACAGCTAGCAATGTTCATAAATGGAGAACCTTTGACGACCCCCGCTTGCCTTAGTTGGTTTAAGACATTCATGCCTCGATTATACCACCTCGATCTCCCTAACTAGATCTCCATAGCGATTCCCCGGTGTATGGGCTACAGGAGAGTAAACTGAATTGCGCCTATTCAAGATCTGCTTCGGTGCCGCAACACTCTGCGAGTCTGCGAGTGTTGCAGGCACCCATGTTGCAGGCACCCACAAACAGACTTGGTAGTTTCAAGTCTCACTGCATATAAGGCTTCTATAGAAAACAAAACATAAACACCAAATAGAAGGCCCCAATTACTAAAAACTATTCAAGATCTGCTTCAATACCTTATTAGGGGTTTTGGGAGCTTCTAAGTTGGAACGAGTGGGTGGTCCTGAAATCTAGAATAGAATCTAAAAAACAGATTATATTTTTGCAAAACCGTCGCTGCGGTGGAGAGGACCTGAAGTACCTAGGTTGATCGCACCTCCAGCAGCGTGAGCTGTGGCGTTTCGCTGCGAGCGGGTGTATGGCCGTCCACGCGTGAAGACTATTTGTACCTGTTCGTGGGCAGCACCGCCTGATCCTTAAAGTACGAGGCTCCTTCTTTGGGGGTTTCATGGAAGTGGGGCAGGATATCATACTCATCCGTCCACTTGGGACCAGCTCGTACCCATCGGTCAGCATGGCGAATGGGTTGAGCTGAACTCGGAGCTCGCAAGGGACGAACGTGAGACTCAGTTGTGAATCTGCAAGAGGAGCGACAGACGCAGACAATCGCCGCACAGATTTCCTTGGTGGAGATGGGCAAAAAATTCCTCAGCTAGTGGAGTTGGTGAAGAACGGTAACGCAGGGCAGAAGGAGAAGGCTGCTCGGACTTTGTTCTACCTGTCGGTGAATGCTGCAAACAAAGAGAAGATCGCAGCGGCAGGGGTATTCCGCCGTATTTTGCGCTGATTCGGAAGGGCAACGACGAGCAGAAGGAGATCGCTGCTGGAGCTTTGTCCAACCTGGCAGTGAATGCTGCCAACAGTAAAAAGGTCGCAGCGGCAGGGGTATTCCTCCATTTGTTGCGCTGGTTCGGGATGGCAACGACGAGCAGAAAAGATCGCTGCTGGAGCTTTGGGGACTCTAGCAAAGAATGCTGCCAACAGTGAGATGATCGCAGCGGCAGGGGTATTCCGCCGTTGATTGCGCTAGTTACTGAGGGCAACGACGAGCAGAAAGAGAACGCTGCCGGAGCTTTATCCAACCTGGCAGTGAATGCTGCCAACAGTGAGATGATCGCAGCGGCAGGAGGTATTCCGTCATTTGTTGCGCTAATTCAGGAGGGCAACACCAAGCAGAAGGAGATCACTGCTGGAGCTTTGGGGGCTCTAGCAAAGAATGCTGCCAACAGTGAGATGATCGCAGCGGCAGGGGTATTCCGCCGTTGATTGCGCTAGTTACTGAGGGCAACGGTGAGCAGAAGGAGAACGCTGCTGGAGCTTTGTGGAGCCTGGCAGCTAATGCTGCGAACCAAGAGATGATCGCAGCGGCAGGAGGTATTCCGCCGTTAATTGTACTTGTTTGGGACGGCAACGACCTGCAAAAGGAGAGAGCTGCTGGAGCTTTGTGGTACCTAGGAGAAAATGTCAGGAGGCATTCGGCCATTGGTTGCGCTGGTTTCTGAGGGCAACGAGGAGCAGAAGGAACACGCTGCTAGAGCTTTGTGGAATCTGGCAGAGAATAGTGCTAACCAAGAGGAGATCGCAGCGGTTGGGGGTATCCTGCCATTGGTAACACTGGTCCGGAAGGGCAACGACATACAAAAGAGAAGGCTGCTGGAGCTTTGTTTAGCCTGGCAGTGAATGCTGCAAACAAAGAGAAGATTGCCGCGGCGGGTGGTATATCTTCTTTGGTAACGCTGGTTAGTGAGGGCAACGGTGAGCAGAAAGAGATCGCTGCCGGGGCGTTGTGGAGCCTGGCAGATAATGCTGCCAACAGTGAGATGATCGCAGCGGCAGGAGGTATTCCGCCGTTTGTTGCGCTGGTTCGGGATGGCAACGACGAGCAGAAAAAGATCGCTGCTGGGGCTTTGAGGACTCTAGCAACGAATGCTGCCAACAGTGAGATGATCGCAGCGGCAGGGGGTATTCCGCCGTTAATTGCGCTAGTTACTGAGGGAAACGACGAGCAGAAGGAGAACGCTGCTGGAGCTTTGTTCAACCTGGCAGATAATGCTGCGAACCAAGAGATGATCGCAGCGGCAGGAGGTATTCCGCCGTTTGTGGCGCTGGTTCGGGAGGGCAACGACGAGCAGAAGAAAATCGCTGCTGGAGCTTTGGGGGCTCTAGCAAAGAATGCTGCCAACAGTGAGATGATCGCAGCGGCAGGGGGTATTCCGCCGTTGATTGCGCTAGTTACTGATGGCAACGGTGAGCAGAAGGAGAACGCTGCTGGAGCTTTGTGGAGCCTGGCAGCTAATGCTGCGAACCAAGAGATGATCGCAGCGGCAGGAGGTATTCCGCCGTTAATTGTACTTGTTTGGGACGGCAACGACCTGCAAAAGGAGAGAGCTGCGGAGCTTTGTGGTACCTAGGAGAAAATGCTGCTAACCAAGAGGAGATCGCAGCGGCTGGGGGTATTCCGCCGTTGGTTGCGCTAGTTTGGGAGGGTAATGAGGCGCAAAAGGAGAACGCTGCCGGGGCGTTATGGAATCTGGCAGAGAATGCTGCGAACCAAGAGAAGATCGCCACGGCAGGCGGCATTCCGCCGTTGGTTGCGATGGTTCGTGACGGCAACGACGTACAAAAAGAGAAGGCTTCTGGAGTTTTGTTTAGCCTGGCAGTGAATGCGGCTAACCAAGAGAAGATCGCAGCGGCTGGGGGTATTCCGCCGTTAATTGCGCTAGTTTGGGAAGGTAATGAGGAGCAGAAGGAGAACGCTGCCGGGGCGTTGTGGAACCTGGCAGAGAATGCTGCGAACCAAGAGATGATCGCAGCGGCAGGAGGTATTCCACCGTTGGTTGGACTGGTGCAATACGGCTACGAGTTGCAGAACAAAAACGATGCTGGTGCTTTGTTTAGCCTGACAGTGCATGCTGGAAATCAAGAGAAGATCGGAGTGGCCGGTGAAATTACCCCGTTGGATTCAACAATTTTTTTCTACTATGTTTTATCATAGTCGAGTTTTTCTTAAAAATCGCGGTCGGGAAGGAGAAGTCTGCTGGAGCTTTGCTGAACCTGGCTGTGAGTGCTGCAAACCAAGAGGAGACCGCCGCGATTGGTGGCACTGGTCCGTTAATCGGACTCATACGGGAAGGCACTGACGACCAGAAAGAAAGTGCGGTCAGATATTTATCGCATCATGCCGATCCTAAAACAAAGGGCCAGGTTCTTCTGTTTGGTGGCGTAGAAGCTTTGCTATCGCTGGTCCACAAATCTGACAATGGGCAGAGACTAGAGGATCTTGAAGCTCTTTTGAGTCTTTGCGTCAATGTTGACGAAACCATCCGTGCTAGCGTAGTGAAAGCAGGTGGTCGAGAGATACTATCCAAACTGAGTCAGAGTGACGAGGAAAAGATCAAAACTCTAGCAGGTCAAGTATTGACATGGTTGACGGGTGATTTGCACGAGATCTCAGCTCTGTGTAAGGCGATGAATGAAGCAGAACCGCTGTGCCTCCATGTACTAGAGAGATTGCAGTCGTTGTTGGATCGTGGAATTCATACCGTTGCCACTGTAAAAACCGACTCCGCGCTCTTCTTACGAGCAATAAAGGCAAGCCAGGGGTGTTTCGACTGGTGAGAGCACGCATTAGTGGACTCGCTCGCAGATTTGCATCGTGAAATTGACGTGATCGATAGTCAGGACGACAAGGATTTGTGGAGGTCACGATGGGAAACCGAACGAAATGCGATGCAGAAGCAGCTATTCGACTACAACATCTCCAATTTTGTCACCGAACTTGGTGACGATGTCAAATCTCAAACCGAAGCAATTACACTGCTCGCGCACGAGATGGGACACAACAAGAACTTTTACTCAAAAGATGAGAAGACGTTTCTGTACGATGTCGCGACTCGATTGGCAGGCTTCTCTGGACTACAGGTATTACCTGTTGATGAAAAGTGGTTTATCGCGCGTCACGAGGTTGAGGTGGCAGATGCATCCTTCAATGGCGGATCGTGTGGACAGATCTATCACGGAACGTACATGCACGCGCCCGTTGTCATCAAGTGCATTGGGATCACGTCGGAAAGCATTCGAAGTGATTTTCTGCGGGAGGTGAAGGTTTGGCACGAAGCAAGCCGCCACCCCAACGTTGTTCAGCTTTATGGTGCCTGTCACGTTGGCACTCCGTGTTTTATGGTGTGCAAGTACATCGCGGGAGGATCCCTGCCTGAATATCTTCGACAGCAAGAGAGAATTGGTCGATCGTGTGCATGGCAGACTCTGCTTAGTGTGACACACGGTCTTCAACTGCTGCACAAAAGAGGAATCATTCACGGAGACCTCAAGGGCAACAACATCTTAGTGGAGGGCAGTACTGCAATGCTCACTGACTTTGGAATGAGCTGCTTCGCCTCGGAGTCTCGGCCTCAGTTTGAAAAGCTTGGGGCGATTCGTTGGCGTGCTCCAGAGTTCATTTCAAGCGGAGTAACATCATTTGAGGCAGATGTGTATTCGCTCGGCATGTGCATTGTCGAAGCCGTGACTGGGAGGTTGCCATGGGGATTGGTGCCTGATAAAGCGGTGAAGTGGCATCTAAAGAATAACAATTTTTGCAGCAGCCAGAGTGCATGTCTAAGGAACAGTGGGCGTAGGTGTGTGGAATGTGTGATTTCGACCCGAAAAAGCGGCTGAAGCTCGATGACGTCGAGAGACGCATCAGACATGTTGTAGAGATGGAGGAGGTGGCCATGGATGATATGAAGCAGATGAATGCCAAAGATATTGTAGAGATGGAGGAGGAGCCCATGGAAGATGGCTACGTGGATGATATCAAGAGCGGGTATTACACGTAGCGCCACGTTGTCAACTACCGGTAGCACGATTATTACTTCTATAGCACTACTAATATAGCACATCGACAAAATATAGTATTCATATTCATATTACTTAAGTAGGTCTTTAGTATACTGTACCAATACCTTCTGGAGGATTACTGTATTAGCTCGTGGCAGACCATGGTCTCCTACATGCTTAGTTCGGCGGTATGGCGCTGCGGCCGGGTTCTACATCGTAGAGGATGTCTTGTGGCTCTTTTTAGAGGTACACAACGGAATATGTGCAGGCTGTTAGAAGTACTGTAGTAGTATCGAATTAAGTATTCAAAGCGCCACCTCCAAACTCCTACCGGTAGCAGCACGTGAAAGTAGATTCGCATAGTAACCGTAACCGATCGCTGCTCAAGATTTGTTTCGGTTGACCGTTAACACGTTGTCCAAACGGATCGGTTAACCGACCTTGCTGCTGGCGCGCATGATGCCAATCTCCCTCTGCGTGGCCTGTCTTCACTGGGCAATACGTACTGGTACTAGTCCTAACACTGCTGCCCACTGACGCCACCAACTTGCAGCCGCTGCCAACATTGCAATCATGATAAAAGAGGTACTGTAGCTCTGCATTTGCACCCTCTTGTTACACGCGTCGTTTCTGCTTCTTGGTGAACTGCGAGGGGTGGCCCTTCAACAAGTCCATCCTCGCCCTCGTTGGCGCAAAACGTCTGTCCACGAACTCTTTCGCGCTGTCCGTCAGGTCCCTGGCCTGCGCCTGCTCCAGCGCCTGCAGCGTTTGCACCTGAAGGTTGCCAAAGTGCCTCGTGTGCGTCTTCTGCTGCAACAGTTTGGCCTGTTTCTTGGCGCGTCTCTCGACCGCACGCTCCTCTTCCTGTTGCGCGACTTCTTCCGCTTCTTCCTCCTCTTCGTCGCGAGCCGCAACGGCCGACAAAACGTCTTCGGGCAGTTGCGCAACTTCTTCGTCCTTTTGCTCTTGCGCTTCCTGCAACATTCGAGTTAGCGCGAATGTTAGCGCCAATAAAAGACTCTTGTTGGGACGCACCTTTTCGCGGCCGTGGCAGCCTTGCTCGCCTCCACCTCCTTCTGCTGCTGCAGTTGCACCTGCTCCTCAGCGCTCTGCTTGGTCACCACCTCGGGCGCCTCGTCGCTGTCGCTGTCGTAGCTCACGGGCGGTGCCTCCATCTTGTTGCGTGCCATTTTGCGCAAAAGTTGAATGGGCAGTTGCAGTGCTCCAGTGAACATTTCGTACGTCATTTCGACCAATAGAAACGACCCTCAATTGCTGGCCAGTAGCTGGCACCCCCAGCCCCAGTCCCAACATGGCTACATCCGAGTCTCGCCGCAGTCAAGTACGTCAGCTGGTGCTTGAAGCTGCTCGCGCAAAAGCCAATGACGCGCTGACGCTGCAAAACGACGAGTGCAAATGCGACTTATTTGCGCCATTCAGCCCATCGCCAATTGCAGTGATCGACGCAGTGTGGGCCAAGTTGTTGCGCAATAGTTTACAGCTGACACCAGAGGACCTCCTCGTGGACTTGGGCTGCGGAGACGGTCGCTGGCTCGTCTCGGGCGTGCAAAAGTTCGGGTGCAGTGCGTTGGGCGTGGAACTGGACGAAAAACTGGTGCACAGGGCGAGACAACAAGTGCTTTCGCACAATTTGCAGCTGCGGATTCAAGTGGACCACGGAGACGTTTTGCGCGCAAATATCTCGAGCGCAAAACTCGTGATCGTCTACGCTTTTGCAGAGTCGTTGGCGGGTATTGCAGAGAGACTGAAGGAGCAGCTAAAAGAGGGCGCAAGCGTGTTGTCAATTGGGGTGGGTACTTTAGGGTGAAGGTGGTTTTGGAGAGCTATTATACTGAACTGTTTTTGCTGTGCTAGTTTCGCATTCCAGGGTGGAAACCTCACTGGAGCGAAAAGGAAGGACGGCTGAGGTGGTATTTGTACCGGATGAAAGACTGCAACTGAGATTTTCGCGCAAAGAGGGTGAATTTGCGCTAACTTACATCATCAAGCAGTTTGGCTAGTCGTCGTTTGACTTCCTGCACCTCTTCCAGCACCAATTTGTCCAGCTACCTCAGCAACAATTTAATGAGTGAAAAAGCATCAAGTTCCTGAGTTCTGCACAATTGTTTTCTTACCTGTTTCCGTTTCTCCTCCAGGCGAGTGGCCTTCTGGATGAGACTCTCGCTGGCGCTGGTCGTCAGGGAGCGTTTTCGATCACAAAATTCCATCCGCAAGAGCTTCGACATTGAAGCAGAAGTGGGCAGAGAAGGCGTTGAGCTCACTCGTCGAGCAGTTTTGTTCAGAACCCTCTTCTTCATTCGCTTCTTCGTTTTTGGAGACGTTTTCTCCGATCCAGCTGAAGTATCGGCCAGTTGCTCTGCCTTCCCCGTATTTTTCTTCTTCCAGTTGTTGTTTTGGTCGGAAATTCAAAATCAGTACAAGAAGAATTATGTGGGGAGTTTCGTTGGTTGCTGAGGTGCTCGATTGACGAGATCTCAGGGAAGTTACGGACGACTTCCGTTCCACCACTTGGGCTTCCCCGTTCACAATCGTCCGCTCAGCAGCGTGCAATCGCTCCAGCATATTGCCCAACTCAGCATCGATCTTCAGGTGGGTCGCTCCTGGCTTCGAAACGACTGCACGCCGTCGCCGAAAAGTTGGGTCCTTCGCTGTCTCATCCGGAATATTTTCCAGGACCATCGTACCAGACGATAGACGGCTCTTCCGTCGATCGTGCTTTTCAAGTCTCGGTGGGGAAGATGACCGCCTAGTTGTTGCAGAATCCAGCTCTCCCGAAAATTCGCCTTCATTGCTAAATATTCGGTCTCCGTCCACATTTGTATTTGCATGTGGGGAAACGGGTATATCCGGTACGTCGGGGCTCTTTTCAAGAGACCTGCTTGGTTTATCTGGTGATTTTTCCACTCGATACTGCACAGACAACGTTAACGACGTTGAACGTCTAGCAATGTACAATCCAAATACGCACCTCGAACGCACACAGGACGCAGACACTATCTGAAGCGTACAGTTCTGTAACCCCATGACGCAAGCAAAACCCCAACTGTGGATGTCTCGGTTCTTCCTGAAATGCACGAAAGACTCGGCGCTGTGTCAGCAAAGCTTCGGACGTCAGTTCCCTGAATTCTGTAAAAATAATCAAAATACACCAGTTCAGTCGCCATTTAACAGCAACAATCCAATGCCAAGTACCTTCGAGACTCATTTCGCTGGAGCCTTTTCGGTCGAATCGGGCTAGTGCGTCTTCCATTACAGCACTCGCCATGAGCGAGTGAAGAAGAGTGCGAACTGCCAGTCGACGCTGCTGCTCCACAAGTCTCACTAGAGCCTCAATATCCTCTTGAGCTAGTCGTTCACGCATGCCAACCTCAGGATCCAATTGCTCTTCATCGCACAAATATTCCTCTTCAGGGAGGCACTTAGCGAGAGACCGAAGCTCTGCGATTTCAATGTACCCGTTATCCAACGTCTCCATGTGCTCGAACAGCTCGCACAGTACAAACGTTAACGTTTTCGAGCGGAAATCGCCGACATCTTTCGTGAGGGCGACGATATGGTCTGTCGTTATGGACGCCATAACCATGTCGTGATCTTCACAGTACAAATCCGGCTCATCGCTTGCTGTATCAGCATTTGCTGCACCCCAACGTCGAATGGCTCGATTCCAGATCACTCGGTGCTCTGGGAGACAATTCGTTTGGGTGCGTGGAATGGCTCGCCATCCGCTCTCTGGCTGCCAAAAAGGCTCCAGCAAACGTTCTAGAGCACTAACGTCCACTTGATCGGGCACGGAGTGATCCTGGAGTAGGACAAGCAATAGCTCGCCAAGTAACGCTAGCGTCGGAAGGTTTCCTGGCTTGACTTCAGCTAGCAATCGGTCTACCGAGAATCGTCTTGCGAACTGAAAAATTGCAGGAGAATTCCAAGTTGCCAACGAAAAGCACGGGTTTGCAAAGCTCGCATAGCGAAGAATTGCTGCTAATAAAGCGGTAGGGAAGTTCTTCGTCGCTCTGTCTTCCGTCACTCGAACAATAAGGCGCTTCGCTGTCATGCACGCACCCGATAGGGTTCTACCTGTCATCGATCTCAGGATTTGGTTGTCATGTACCACCGAGTCATTGATATCACCAAGTGCTAACTCCCGTTCCAATGCATGGTCACTCGGCGGTTTATCCACAATGTTCGTCAATGAGTTTGCTGCAGAAGGAGACGTCTCTGCACTCGCGACGTGAATCTTGGCGTGATTTTGACTCTGAGTACGTGAACCACTTCGACCCAAATGATGTTTGCCAGGAGCTTCTCTACGGCGCATGGGCAATAGCTTCGTGTATTCAGATGGCATCAGCGCTCCGACCCAGTCTCGAGGTACAGCAAGCCCACCCAGACAATACGTTGGTGGGGGCCAATACACCCCCGCGGTGGTTGTTCTTCGAGAAAAATGCGGTCTCGTAGTACATCGCGGACATGACCCAAAGGCACGGGGTCCACTAACAACCCAACTGTCAACTTGAGTGTAAGAAGTCCGTAGGCAGCCGTGTGCAGCTCTAGCAGATAATCGGTTCGGCTCTCGGGTTGCAGCGAGTTATTGAAACATTTCGCAGCCGTGATGACCTGCCGCAACGATAGTAAAGCGTACCCGAAGAACTCTTCCTTACGGGTTTGGTCTGTGTCACCCTCGTCAGTTGTCGCGTTTCCATCGTTAAGATCTGCCTGAGGCTTGGCTTTCATTTTAATCAGCAGCCTCTTGTGTGAGCAGAACTCACTGAAAGCTGTCAAAGTTGCACAAAGATAATGAACTCGCGCCTCCGCTAGCTGCCAGCGGTTGGGTGTGTGTCTCTTGCTGCCTTCAAGCTGCACTCGGGTCACGCTCTGGCCCAAGTGGTACTCCAGGAAAAAATCTGTCGGCACCAGGTCCGGTCCTCCGTCTTGGAGTTCGTGAAAGAAGAACACGAGACGCATCTGTGTGGCGGTCGGGTCGACATCAGCTCCACGCACGGGCGTCAGTGTACTCCACGACGGCTTCGTTTCAGGGGAATCGCCACGTAGTAGCAGCGCTGGTGGGATTGCTTCGGACCGGTAGGTTTCAAGGATGTCAAGCACGCTTTTCGGAGTTGCCAGACGTTGACGCAGCTCGGTCGACAGCAATTGTGATGCACTTAAACCGGACGCGGCGGAAGCAGCCATACCGACTCCACTTTCATCAGCAGCAGAAGTCAATGCATCACTTCCTTCAATTAGGTCGTTGACACTTGCTGCAGTGGGTGAGAATGCGTGATGCAGTTCACGTGCTATCAACTGCAATCGGCTCTGCTGCTGGTAGACTCGATAGCACAGCATACACACTGGGAAATCGCAGACATCGCGTACTTGTGACTTCCGTACGGTGCTAACCGCATTCTCCCACACGGACAAGACCACGCCACGTTGTCGCATCCAGAAAATAGTGTCCAGTGCCATCGTCAGCGTCATTCGATACTCGTCTGCAGTTGTAGATATCGTCGGAATCGCGCTACTGGTCTTGTGGTCGTCAACACTATGGCCTTTGAGCATGGACTGTAGCTCGCTCTGGAATGTGGGCGTGAGTTCACACGAGCAGCCACACAGGAAGCAAACTCGGGCATTTGGAGCATTATTTAGATCTGCTCCACGTGCGGAGACCGATTCTCGAGGCGGTGACTCGCCTTCCAGTTGCGGTTCCTGACCAAGCTGGCCGGGTTTCAAGCGTAAAGCTTCAGGGATTATCACCGCGGAGTCACGTGAGCTAAAACACTCTTCGTCCCGTGGTGGCTCGACGCAGCTTGAAGCATTAAAGTCAACTATTCGCGTGAGCCACCACACGCCATTCGTGTCCTTGATAAAGTCCGCAGTCATGGAATGGAACTGAAGCGCTGGAAGTTGCAATTGGACATGCTCCACCACTCGTGAGGTGGCCTGTACACCTTCTGTAATCGCTACACCACGCAACTTGGGCCATCTGGCACATTCCCTCGCGTCTGGAGAGACTGTCACGCAGTAAAACTTCGAGACTTGAGCTGCCGTGGCCATCGCTGCTTCAAACGCAGCATTCATCGCTGCCATTGTTGAAGCAGACAAATTGCTACCCGACGTTGTGGTAGGACCACCACTAACACTGTCAGCATTGGCATCTTCAGGAGCTTCGGTGCTTTTCAAGCTACACTACCGAACCGTGAACAGAGCAACGGAAAGCGTTAATGTCAACAATCAATACAGCGCCTTTATCAACGCCGTACCTGCTCGTAAGGTTGACTGCGAAGCACTTACGCTCTTGAGGGCACCAGAAAACGCGGTAGACACTGGCTTGAGAGCCTCGGCAATGCACAAACTGCTGGATGCAAATGGGCAACTCGCACGGAGCAGCCAGCACGGGGTCCAGTGTTCGTCTTGTCAGTACGACGGCACTGCCGCCGTTCGAGCTGGAACCTTTCCGGCGTGCTACGCTCCTCACCGCCAGCACGGGGTCGTTTTCGTGGGTACTTGAAGAATGCACAGCTGGATCCAATGTCACTACCAGTTCGCTGTGTAGTTTTTCCGCCAAAGCGGCGTCTTCTCCGCTCGCACAACGTTCCCTTGAGCGTCGGTGCGCAGCCAGAGCACCATCTCCTGAGCGTTCGTTCGCTCGCACACGACTGTCAGTGGCAAGTTGACGCGCAGCTTCCGAGTGTTGAATAACGGGCCTCCATTGCCATCGTTGTTGGTCCCGACACCTTCAGCAGCGCGAATGGGCTGCAGATACTTGTAGAAGAAGAGCAGGGGCTTCACTTCTCGAGGACACGCGAACTCCGCTCCAGTCTGCAGTCCATCAAAGCAGGACACATTAAAAACTCGAATCCGAAGCGAAACAAACTCGAGAAACTCACACTGGAACTCGTGAAGCCTGTCGCTTGGTGGCCTTTTCCCCTGTCTTGCCGTCTGCAGTTGCGGCTTTTTGGGCTCCGCTCTGCCAGAGCGCCGCCGACACTTGCACCTCGGACCGCAGACGCGCACTCAGCGACTCTCCTCGTTGTCGGCGGTTCATTTCCCAATTGTAAGCCTGACACCAACAAAAACGCCCGCAGAAGAAGTTCACACACTAAAAATACTGTGATAAAGCGTACCCGAATGTCCAGCCTCGTATTTCCATCCACAAGGTCAATTGAGTATTCATATAAACGCACTGGTCCATACCAGCCAGCAACGACTCTTGTGCATCAACGAGTCTGCAACTTCCCTCACTTGTCTTCGCTCTTCTCCTCGCTCTTGACTTGCGTCTTCTCCACCTCCTCGCTCGTCTTCTTCTGCTCACTAGGCCACGTGTTGTACAGCACCACGGCCGCCGACACACAGCCCACAGACCCCACAATGCCGTCGTGCAGCTTCTTGCCAGTGATGCGCTCCGCCAGCCGCACGCCGCTCGTGTTGGACGACACGACCAAGTCGCACGTGACCTTCAGCACCGCCAGCAGCTTCTTGAAGCGGCCGCTGCGCAGCGTCTCCAGCTGGTTCTGCAGCGCCTCCACGCGGGTGGCGTCCTCCTCGGACGCCAAAATGTCCCGCACGCACTTCTCCTTCTCCACGTCGGCGTTCAAGTTCTCCACGGCGTTGAAGAAGCCCGCGACGTTGGCGCAGAACCACAAGACGCCGCCCCGACGGGCCAGCTCGTCCGCGTCGAGGCGCAGCACCTTCGCCTTGCTGGCAAACGCCAAGTTGTCCGTCAGGAAGTAGCCGAGCATGCCGGCGTTCTGGATGAACTGCAGAGACTTCTGCGCCTGGGCAACTTTCTGGTCTCCTGAGAGCACCTGCAGCTTCCGGTAGTAGGTGACACTCTTTCCGAGACGGAAGGCCTTCCTGGACTGCTGCATGACCTTGTACAGCGCGTGGAGACGCTGGCCCACGTCACTTTTTGGGTCGGCCGAGAGCACGTAGAAGGCCAGCGCTCGACTGCCGTATTGCAGCAACTACAGGGAAGCACAAGGCGGCTGTTAGCTCATTGGAAAGAGGCGAGCCGACTCTATTGGGGGCGCACCTTGGAGAGCTTGTCGCGGCCTTCCAGGCAGAATGCCAGCTTGACGAAGGCGTCGAGCGACACGGGGGCCTTGCCGTCCATGATTTGAGGTGAATACGGGGCGGTGGAGGGTGCAAATGGGGTCAAAAGATGCGTCGCAGAGTGGGGAAGAGGGTGCAGGTGGCTGTATGCGAGGTGGACGGCTGTGGGATCAGAGCGAGGACGACGTCGACTGGCCGCGGCGGAATGGCGAATGGCTCAACTTGAACTGGTGTCCGTTTGACGTGAACAAAGTTGGAGAGCAGATTATTGTGGGACGGAGGTGGTTTATTTTTGGGGCGCACTTGGGCTTTGATAGACGATCCGAAATAAATGGTGCATGTATGGTCGGAAGGTGACTACGTCGGCACCGCATTAGGAGATTTAGATGGAAGGCGTGTCACGTCCGATACGCAATGTCGTGTTGAAGTTTCACAAGTAGGAATGAAGGACGAGTACCGTTCTCTTTGCCAATTGAGAGTGAGTGCTGCACCCACCTCTTGCACATGGGACGGGCGTCCCTTTTTGTCCTTAAATCATTTTCATCATCCGTCCGGAGGGTATACGCCGTATACCTCGTATACATTTTCTCTCCCCCATTCATTTTAGAAACGGGGGAACCAGCCACAACCAGGAAGCCATGGCGCCCGACCTGCGCGACCGCCGCGAGAGGAGGAGCCGAGCGACAGTGAGGAGGCGGTCGACAGCGACGAGGAGTGGATCGACTCGGCGGAAGAGTCATCTGGCACGAGCAGCTGCACGTCCCAGCAGTCGAAGCAACGTCGTTCGGACGCTTCCCTCCTCCCCCACACCATACAGAGCGGCGAGGACGAGCGGCCACTGGTGCTGGCCCCGACAGTTGAAAAACCGAGTTTGCTTCCTGGGTGCATTGGACAGCTACCTGAGATCCTACTCGGCCGATACGTACCATGTAAGGTGTTGGCATACTGAAAACATGACAGTCGATGCAGCTTCATACCCCTAACTAGTTAATTGTTATATCTGATATGTGAAGAGCTTCCGCGTTCGCACGAACTACTAGGTCTCCACGAGAAACAAAAAGATCCAAGCTTCCGGGTCCACGAAGCCGCTTGTGCCCGAGGAGTGGGTGAACTACTCGAAGACGTACGTTTGCACGCACGCAGGGAAGTATAAGCCGCGTGGCCAAGGGAAGAGCAAGCGGTAAGAGTCGAGAGCTCTCGAATGTGGCGCGCAGGTGTGTATTGGGTTCAGTTGGGCTCAGTTGGTGCTGGTTGCATATTTGTATATTTGTGAGCTTACAATGTGTTTGAATTGTTTCGCAGATTAATGCGTGCGTGCAAGTGCTCGATACGTCGGCAACTATTCCTACTTTCGTGCTGAGGATCACTTTTGCTCGTTTTGAGCATAACCATCCGCTCTCCAAGCATACATTTGACCATTATCCACGCAACCGGACTGCGATTGAGCCTCAAGTGGCCGATACTGTCACTGAGCTTGTGAAAGCTGGTGCCAAAAAGAAACGTATCCAACAATTCATCCACGAGAATTCCGGCTGTAACCCAACGAGCCAGGATGTACACAATTTCGTCCGAAATTTGAAAAAACGGGACCACACAGCGCCCACAGCCGGAAAACGACTGAAGCAGTGGATGAGCGAGTCTACTGAAGAGCCCGGAAATGTGGGAGGAGTATTTGTTGACTCCATGAAAGACAAGGTATGTGGGAATTGATGGCCAGTTTAATATTGTTTATTTGACTTATTGTCTGTTGTAGAATATTGCTACGTGTATCACGCTACAAACGAAGCACATGCGGGAGCTTTTCCACCGTTTTCCAGAGGTCGTGATGATTGACGCTACACACGGCACAAACTTGTCGAAATACAATGTCTTCTCCATCATGGCACACGACGCATACGGGAAGGGCCAGTTTGTTCAACACGCAGTTTTGCAGAACGAGCGTAATCCAACGCTTTTGACGGCCCTAGAAGAATTCAAGCGCAACAATCCTGCGTGGACTCAGATCAAAAGCATTTTGATCGATAAGGATTTTGGAGAGATTGGCGTGCTGAAAAAGCTTTTCCGGACGCGACGCTGCTCTTGTGTCAGTTTCACGTTTTGAAGTACCTGCGCGAGCAAATCGCGTCAAAGGACCAGCGCGTGGCAGAAGCAGCAGATGAACGGGTTGATTAACTTGCTGGTGTACGCCAAGACCGAGCAGAAGTACTTGCGACTGCGCGAATATATGCGCCATATTATGGATTTTGGGACTGGTAAGGTGTCAGTTGGGTCAACGCGGTCTACGAGTAACGATTTTGGCACCGGTCGGGCGGAGTTGGGATCAGATGGTGCTGAACGTGAAGAGTGCAAACACCCCTTTGAAGCTTATTTCGTTAAGAATTGGGATAGCTGTCGCCAAATGTGGTGTGCGTTTGAGCGGCAGAATGACTGCACCTTTGGAAACAACACGAACAATCGTCTGGAATCTTCGTGGAAGCAGCTGAAAGAGCGTTTGGACTCATTCATGCAAGTGGACGAGTATATTGTGTCAATTATGGTCTACCAAGCGCAACAGGAGAGGAAGTTTCTCAACGCGGTCTACAAACTGTCTGTTGTGCATAACCCGAAGTACGTTGGCGAGATGGAGTTTCTATCGAGGTTGGTAGTGAACACGCGTCCGAACTTGTGTACGAGCAGTACAATTTCGCAACGACGAGTGCCAAGTATAAGTTTCACGAGGCTGTCCCTGGCGTCTACCTAATTCAGAGCCTTTCCAACGACGAAGATGCGCTGGACGAGCCACTCAGCGAGTATTCTGTGATGAAGTCAAACTGGATTTGTTCCTGTTTGTTCATGGCGTCAAGACTGTTGCCGTGCCGTCACGTGTTTTACATCCGAAAGCAACTTGATTTCGAGAACGTGATCCCTACGCAACCCCTGAATTCGCGCTGGCTTCTGTCGTCACTTCGTGAGCAATTGGAGTTGCCCAAGTTGTATGGCGAACCGTTACGTTTGGCTCGAGTGTTGAAGGAGTCCAAGATAGTTTGGGATTCTAATCGTAAGTTCCGTGAAGCAAATTCCCTGGCGACTTCTATAACCTCACATTTAAGTGGCTTGGGGATGGTGGAATACAGGGCAGCAATGAAGGCGCTGCGTGGCGTTGCTACACTTTTCATACATGGCGAGTACAATACCATCATTGGCGTTGCTGGTGATCGTATATATGAAGATGCGCTTAGCGACGTGGAAATGGAGACGACCGGTGACGTCAATGAACAGACAGCACAAGGCGCAGTTGTGAGCAAATCGGTGGATTTAGTGCTAACTACCCACACCAGTCCGTCCGGGCGGTTGGATACAGCTAGCCGAAGTGTGGATTCAACTTCTTCGGTAGAGATCACACAAGTTTGCGCGGAACCAGCAGGTTTGAGGACGAATCGTGCTGAGCTGTGCACGGGTGGGCTCCTACGGGGACGGGACGGTCACGGGTGGTGACGAGTTGGGAACGAGTGGTAATGAGTTGGGCTCCGACGGAGACGAGACGGTCACGGGTTGTGACGAGTTGGGGGCAGGTAAGGCAACCCAGGTTGCCAGTGGTGAGAGTGACACGCCTGGCGAAAACGACGATCATGCCTCGAATCTTGCTCGAGCCAATTTAACTGACGATTTTCAGATCATGAGCCCTCCAAAGGCCCGGGGACGACCGAAGAAGAAACTGCAAGCTGTCAAAGCAAAGAGGAACCAGACCATCGCTATGGTGGAAGATGACTTGGACATGCATGAACGCCAAATGAGTATGTTGACAGTTTACGAACTACTGGAGGGTGAGCCAACCTTCAAATCAACACACGAGAAGCTTCTGCAGCTCAAGCTTTTCGTGTTCGACAATAAACCAAAGCCCCCATTGCACACGAAATCGCAAAGCTCCCTCTCACAAAACCACTGATGCGACCAGAAGAGGTGGTACGCATATTTCCCATGGAATTAATCAAGAAGTGCACGGCTAAGGTCACGGCATACCAAGCGAAAAAGAAGGGAACGTTGGAGATACAGCTGGCACTGGAGATTGTTGGTCTCGGAGTTTTCGCAAACTCGACTATAGCGCTCATGAGAAAGTGGCACACGGCCGTAAAGGCTGTGAAGAAGGTCAAAAGAGCACTGGCTTGGATTGCACATGTAGACTTCGTGCGTTACGGAAACTCTAGTTTCTATGTCGAAGAGGACCCCGCTGTACTCAGGCGACTGGACAGTTTGCCAATTTTGTAAACCGAGTATGTAGACATGATAGACTTGGCCGCCAAGGAATCTCTCAGCGCCCAAGTCATGCAGATGATACTGCATAAACGTTTTGGAGCGGACCCCGACGTTCGAGTGATCGACCCGTCAAACCTGGGCATTTCAAACGGAGCTATTACCACTGATAGTGAGCATTTTAAACGAGCGTTGGCAGGTGCCACCAAGTCGATGAAGATCCTCTGTCCAATTAACTGCAACAACAATCACTGGTGTGCTGTGCTGATGGACCTGAAGAAAGGCAGAGTGTACGTCTACGATTCAATGTCGTCCTCTTACGTTTCCAGTGTTCGTGTCGTGGCTCAAGGGCTTATCACAATGCTGCCAGAAGACGTCAGATCCAGTTTCCGCTTGGTGACTCACGATCCTGGCCTTGGCGTCCAGACCGACAGCTACAACTGCGGCGTGTACGTCCTGCTGGCCTTCGAAATGTTCTGTGGGTCTGAGCCTCTTGGCCACCTCGACAAGAAGACTTTGCAATGCATGCGCTACCGCTACTTGCGCTTGTGCATGCTAGACGAAGATGAATAGGAGCTAAGTGTCAGACAGCGTGAAAGAAGAAGAGAGTAGCAGTAGCGGTAGCTAAGTTACTGAATTCATTCATTTTGCATCTAACGGAAGCTGTTGAAATCTGTGCATGATCTTGTTCGGCTTTGGTCCTAGAAACACTTGATCTCCTGAGTCAAATGCATAACGTTTGAAAGACGCTCGGGTACCAACGCAACATTGTCCCAACAAAACACTTCTCCCGCTTCGGACTTTGGCGAGGCCGCCACTCACCAATGATTGCCAATCCGGCTCGTTTGCATCATCCAGCTATACGCGTATAGTGTATAATATTTATCGCCGGCTCTTTCGAGTTGGTTGCCGGATTGGCGCAACTAGGGTGTCAGACGGGCACAAGTGGGCACCGTTGGGTGCTGGTAGGGCACAGTAACTGTGTCTCGTTGTCCCGTCCCATGTGCATGAGGTGGGTGCCGCAACGAGTGCTTTGCCAATTAGGGAGACTGACTCTGTTGTCAACTGCTATGGAAAGTCGCGTGTTGAGAATACTGTTGCGTTTGGTGGTGCATGCATTCAAATGCCCTACCTACGGTACAAACGTGTGTAACACAATATGAATGTAGCCACTATGAAATTCAATGTAGCCATTACGAAATTCAAATTTCCTCCAATTTTTTGCGCACTCTTCCGCGCTCCTCCTGACCGCACCGAGAAGCCCGATGTCTCGGCTAATAAGGCTAAAGCGAGCAATTCATTACATGGCATCTCCGCATGAGTGGTGGTTGTGGTCTGGAGGTGACCGTCCTCACTATCGGTTGCTGGCACCGATAGCCCAGAGAGTGTTTGCTATACCAACCTCCTCGGCTGCATCGGAGAGGTCTTGGAGTATATTCAAGTTCATTCACTCGTCTCGCCGGAACCGTTTGAGCAACGCCTCGGTGTTCAAGCTCGCATTTATTTATCTAAACCAAGGGAGCAAGGACGCGACGGGCCCTGTGATTGTTGACGTTGTCGGCGATCTCGTTGAGTCTGTTGAAGGAACGAGCAACGAGTCGCACCACAATCGGAGTGGTGTTTTGACAACCTAATGAGATCGGCAATCCTTTCGATCGAGCAATGCACGTGATCTTGTCGTCCACAGCAGAAAAGTTAACTTAGGCCTTAATATTTTATCGTGAATTTCACAGTATCTCTGGCGCGCGTGGTTAGGATGCGCGCATCTTAATATTTGAATGCACTTTTGGTGGCATCACCTCTTTCTGGTGCACGCACCAAACCAACGGTAATTGAGAACCCCCAAGGCGCTTTACAACACGGACTCGATGCCGTCGCCCCAGCTACTCTACAAAATGGTGTTGAGGGTACGGAAGTGCTTATTGGGGTCCGCAACTTCAGATACCCCTCGGGGTGCTATTATTCGCCTCTCCGTACTTGGCTAAGCTATCAATTGGTGCTTCTCTACTCTCGTCTTGTACCGTATTCACGTCTGCACTCCCCCGAGCGCGCTCGAGACCGGCGGCAAATCCTTCAGGGGATGCTACTGTACTTCTAGCAGCTTGGTGACCACGTTGGTAGTCTCTGCTGGCTGCATCGCTCACAGTACATTGTCTGTACGCAAGACTGGATGCTTTTAAGAAGACCCAATTCATTTAAAAATGAATTGGGTCGTCTGATCTGTGCCTCTGAGCTCGCTACTGTTGAGCGTTCCTGCTCACAGCTCACAGCACCACGGACTTGGGATACAGACAGTAATGTTGTAAACGAGTCATAGGAAGAGTGATGTTTGCTCGTCAAAGCGAATCAGAGGAGCTATCTAAAAGCGTTCCTTATCCCAAGTCGTTTCTCCTGGTCAAACTCGCCAGGTCCGTTCTTAGCTGTGAGATTGTCGACAAGCTCTCCTTAATGCAACGGTAGAGTTCGTAGTTCGTAGAACTATCGTTAGACGCTCTCGAGGGCCGAAATACCCGTATGTGTATCGTTGGCCCTTGTTCGGCTCTCGAGGACCACTACATCTTGGAATAACTATACCATACAAAGTCTCTCTGGTAAAATCACACACACACACGGCGACGAGATACCGGTCGGTACCGCACCACACACCACAATACCAGTATGCATCAGTTTTCCTACCGGCGCCGTTTATCGACCACATATAAACGATAGAAGAATACACCGCACGCATTCACCCCACATGCACCTGGAAAGGCAGCACGTGGAGGCGGAGCCCTGCTAGCCGAGCAAGGCAACGACTTCAGAGCTGCGCTTGCCCACAGCAGCGACGCGCTTACAGAGGTTCGACAGCCGCGGACCGCCGCCTCGTCGTTGAAGTTGAGCGGCACGTTACACGTCGGAGCCAAAATTGGCCTAATCGAGCTTCCATTAGGCCAGTGGATGGCCTACTGGAGCTTCCATTAGGCCAGTGGATGACCTGCTGGAGCTTCCAGTGATGGGTTCACTGCACGCTCGCGCGCCAGGCTGCCGTCACTTTGAGAATTGCCGCGCCGCAGATAGAAGACATGGAAGGCGGTCGCCATGAGCGTGGCGAGGTGGAGCAGCATCGTGCCATCGACGACCAGCGTGTTTCGGGTCGTGGCTGTGGAACCGTGGGTGCTCGTGGTATTGGTGGCGGTGGAGTTGCGGGCGTTTGTGGTGATGGCGGTGGCGACGGCAGTCGCAATTTGTTTTGTGGTGACGGCGGTGGCGATGGCATTGCGAGTGCTCGTGGCGGTGAGGTTGAGGGTGTTTGTGGTGATGGCGGTGGCGATGGCAGTCGCAATTTGTTTTGCGGTGACGGCGGTGGCGATGGTATTGCGAATGCTCGCCGTGGTGGTGGCGGTTGTGGTGGCATTACGAATGCTCGGGGTGGTGGCGGCGGAGATAACATTGGAGGTGCTATTGGTGTACGTAGGTTGCAACGCAGTGTAGTCGGCAACCGCCGCGTCGGTGACAAGCATCTACGTGAGGAGTGCAGTGACGACGACGCGCTAGTCGTTTGCCGAGCCCAAGCCGATGGGCGCTCACTCTCGAAGCCCAAACGAGAGAAGCAGATGCAGCAGGAATGTGCTACGGCTGGAGATGATGATGACCTTCTTCGGTTCCTGGATGTCGGCAGGGAACGCCAGAGAAGGGTGCATGACAAAGTCGATGCCGTACGTATGTCCCTAGCGCATCGGCATCTCGCCGAAGGTAACGCCTTGGACATGCGGGCTAGTGCCCGCAAAGCAATGTAATTGGTGAAGCGCAGCTTCGCTTTGCGCGAACGAGTTGCAGTCACAGCAGTTACGAACGAGAAAATTAACATAGTATCTGATGAGGATGACCTCCTTAAACATCTTGATGTTGCTTCTAGAAAGGAAAACGCTGGTCGACCAGACACGCTCGATGAAGACATGGATAAAGATTGTTCTGGTCGCATCGCCGTGGTTCGCCACAGGAACACACACGAAGAGTTGAACATCCCACGCCTTGCTAGGGCTGTTCTCGCAGCCTTGAAGTACAGAAAATGCCGTGGCGGCCGTGGAAGCTGCTTATCAACGAAGTCGACCTGACGGGGCCGAAGCTGGTATTGAGAGCGCTGCTGCTGTGCGAGGAGTAAGCTACCCAAGCAGCCACCCGGAGCGGAGACAGTCTGAACGCGGTACATTTGGACCAGTAAGCGACAATGACCGTGCGAAGGCATTAGAACGGCTGCAAGAAGCACTTGGCCCTGCTGGACTTGAGGAATGCGTGTGCGTTTCGTGTGATGAATTGGTACAGTGTCGAGATGCTTTGCGCAAAGAGGCCTCAGACAGGCGATTCATGAATCGTATGAGACGGTGTCTTGGTGGGGCGGACGAAGCAGTACCTCAATTGTTGATAGATGCGTAATCTGCGCCTGTGTCGATACCCTATTTGAGGAATGTACTGGTTGCACCAAATAGTTTCCGCTGTTATATGGACCAAGGTGGTCATCCGACAGCGTGGTTTACTATCTGCAAAACCTGCAATAAAGAAATTGAACGTGGACGCATGCCCAAGTTTGCGATTTCAAATGGTTTTATCATTGGAGCGCTTCCAGAAGAGCTTACTGGGTTAACGCTTCCAGAGCGTATTATGACGCAACTTGTTATTATCGGTGCAATGACTCGCGTCATGAGAGGTGGTCGCCACCGGTGCATTCGGTCACACTGCATAGCCTTTGACTTCACGCCTGGGCCGCCAGTAGCGATGTTGCCGCGGTCTATTTCGGAAGTCTCCGAGTTCCGCGTAGCAATCGTTGGTCAATTGACTGAAGCACAAATGGAAAAGGTGAAGAGGCTACACCAGATTCGCACGCGTATGCTGAGCGGGGTGTTCGACTTCTATACGCGAAACAACATTTTTACTCAGATGTTCACGGAAGGACGCAGCGTTGATTGGTGACATTGACTATGCATTGCTTGAGCGTCTCATCTTGGAGCACATTGCAGATGAAGGCGGCGTTGTAGATGACAGCGTCCGTGAAGAGCTTGAAAATATACGTGGCCACTCGGGCGGATGGCATGTGATGAATGAGCGTGATGAACTGAGAGTAGTTGAGCGCAGAATTGGTCTATCCAATGCAGCAAAAGAGCTGCTATCAGGTGAAAGAAATGTTGGCCCAGCGCAGGAGCACATTGAGGAGAGGTCTCGGACATTCTACGTTAAACGCTCGAACCAGATATCGTCAGACGCATCTGGTGATCTACTTGTAAAAATGTTTCCTCATTTGTTTCCTTTCGGCCGCGGCCATCCAGGCGAGTCTCGCAAAATTACTGTTTCGTTGAAAGAGTGTGTAAAACACTATACGATGCTGTCTGGGCGCCAATTTGCGGACGATGAACTCTTTACTTTAGTTGCATTTGACAGAATATCGATGATGAACATGTACACTCAAAATTCCGTACGCTGCCAGCGTTTACCTGACCTTCTCACTGGATTTGAAGGCATTGGTTCAACGTAGCTGGAAAAGGCACTGCTGGAGAATAAACAGCGGATTCGAAGACAGCGATCGTCGCGGACCGAGAAGGATTCGGTTGCCCACAGATTTCTAAAATCAGTCGAAATCGCCTCAGCTGCGGTATGGGGCAGCAACGCAGAGCGCGCCAAGTGCCGGCAGAGAGCGTTTGATTATCAGATGCGATTTGGACAGCCATCCCTGTTCATGACACTGACGCCGAACACTGACAACTCGTTAGTAATGGCTCACTACGCCGATATCTGCTCGGTGGCGTCCCTGTTTGATATTTTGGACGCCGCGATGCCAACAAAAGCAGAACTGCGTGAAGCTAGTCTAGGTAACGACTGTGCGTCGACGCGCTTGTTCATGTGGAACGTTGACGCATTTATTGAGCACGTGCTGGGAATCGATCCAGCCACACACGACCCGATGCCATTTAAAGGATTGATTGGAAATGTGGAAGCCTACTTTGGCATGGTCGAGACACAGGGCAGAGGTACACTGCATATCCACTTGTTGGTCTGGCTAAAAGATGTTCCTTTGAGTATTGCGGCATTGGAGAATGAACTCAACGGCCCTGGTGGTCACGCGTTTCAGAAAAACGTTCAATCTGACATAGAGAGTGTCGTCTCTAACAGTCCCCGTTGAATTATTCTCGTGTGTCGAATGTGGAGCTTCTTACTCACAACTAGTTGGGTTGGCAATTCCTCAGCGTGCTCGACAGAACCCTTGTCGTGGCAATGTAGCGCAAAGCTTCGTAGTGAAGTTGTGGAACCCGCACTGGTACAATGTGGGGTTTGCAAAACAAAATTCAGCTCTCAACACGTGCTTAGAAACGTCCTGTTGCAAAGTCGACCGCTTCACTGGCCACCTTGGGAGCGTGAACTTACAGCCACTGAGATTGATGATGCTGCGAGCAAGGAAGTTGTCACTCGGAACTCGTTTGTTCATGCTGTTCACGTGGTTGATGAACGAGAGAAGACGCACATGTTACTGCGAAGGGACAGCACACTATTGGCGCAAAAATATGGATTAAAAGCTACCCCAGAAACGGAGAGCTTAGGG
The DNA here is from genome assembly GCA_012656105.1 of Phytophthora syringae. NCBI lineage: Eukaryota > Oomycota > Peronosporomycetes > Peronosporales > Peronosporaceae > Phytophthora > Phytophthora syringae. The sequence continues at coordinate 371,486 of JAAKBD010000541.1, read as the reverse complement.
GCAGCCAATGCTCATTGAATGAAACTTTCAAGTAGTGACAACGACCCATTTCAAAATGACGAGCTTACACGTTTCATCGAAGCGCTGCCTCCTATGTTGCACGACGCACGAATGGGCCGTGTTGGGATGGATTATATGGTGTCGGCATTGGTCGTTTTGCTAAATCAGCACTGGTGGACCCATACCAGTAGCTGTTTCAAACTGTCAAAAAGCACTGTGGATGATTCCTTTTGCAGATATCTGTTCCCGCGTAGGCGGTCCTCACAGACAACTTTCGACTTGACTGGGGCTAGTTTGGAGCGAAAAATTGCTCATGAATTTGTTAATGGCTTCAACTACGAGTTCATGGCTACATTTAAATGTAACCACGACATACAGTTCCTGCTTGGTGGGCGGAACGTATCCGATCGGATACACTACTGCACAAAATACGTGCCCAAGCAACAGAAAAGGCTTGCCTCGATAGTTGTCATGGCGTTGGCATCGTTCCAGCGACGCCAACTTCGTGAATTGCAGGAAGAATGTAAAGATGAGGTCCACTCCACCTCATGGTTGGCAAAGGCACGGAAGCGGGTTGCATCGATGGTTTACACCATGACCAGCCGCCAAGAGGTAGCGGGTCCTCTTGCTGCACTTTACCTAACCGCGGGTCTTGCTGCTATGAGAGTTCTAGGTGTTCATGTGTGCCACTTCACGATATAGTTCGCCAGTTGTGCGCTTCAGAGGAATACTCCTGTTCTTTGGTGAATGCAAGTAACAATGAGGACGGATCACGATTTCAGGCCGTATCGTTTTTAGACGATTATATCTATCGCCCGGACGAATTGGAGCGCGTGAATATCTACGAGTTCGCCATGAAGTTCTTCCGAAAGAAATACGCGAATACTCTCACTGCAACATACCCTTTCAAGCCTCCGCACCCACTCCAATCTTCCCACAGTCTCGGCAATCGTTTGAAAGAGGTGGTGCCAGTGATTCAGGGATTTCGTCTCCCATTCGTTACAGATAGCTCGCCAAAAGCCATTCGATACAAGCGCGCCATTTTGTCTCTAGTGTTGTTCAAATCGTTTCGAACACTGGAGGATCTGATAGGCTCGAAGGGTGACTGCGAAGATCAATGGCTAGAATCATACGAGGAATGGAAAAGTACTTGCAGCGATTTTGTGACCACAATCATGCATCATATTGACGATTACTACTGTGGTGAAGATCTAACAAAAGCTAGGACGGCCGACGGGATGAACGAGACTGATTTACGCCCTGGTGGGGACAATGCGTGTGCTTTTGAAGCGTCAGATGATAGCGATAGTGATGAATCCTTTTTCGATGGCTGTGAGTTGGAGGATGACGTGGATGTTGCTACCTCTATTGACGACAAGTTTGTAGATCCGTGGGATGTAGTCGCAAACACTATCGTCGACACTGAAACACTCGATCCGAGGATATGCCCTACTTCGGCGCGCCCGGACAGTCGGACAGCTCGCATTCTGCAGTTGTTCAAATCCCAGAGCATGTTAGAGAGGAGCGCGTTGCACACGGTTGAACGTTTGCAACAACCTAGTCTTGAACATCATTTCCCAATCGTTGAGGACATGCGAAAGTGGGTACAGGATGCTGACACAGACAATAAGTTGCGCGACGCCTCTCAATCCTCGAATAGTGTCGCCGCGAGAAATACCGAGGTTGTGGAGCTGTTAGATGAGGCGCTAGAGGAGGATTCGATGACGTGGTGGAATTCGTCTTGTTGCCGGCCATCAAAACTCCGCCCAAACGAAACCAAGTTCGCTAGCATCAGCGATATCTCACGAAGGTATACTCTCAATCAAAAGCAACACCTCGCGTTTAGAATGATTGGAAGAGCATTACTGGCGAGGTGGCAACAAGTGGAGGATCTTTCCTATGCTAGCAGTAGTGACCTAAGTACCGCTCTCCTTCGAGACCAGCTTCGGTGTTTCCTTGGCGGGGAGGGCGGCACGGGAAAGAGTCGTGTACTTGACGCTGTGGAAGCATTGTGTGAAAGCTGGAATCGTGCAGACTGTCTTATTAAAACAGCACTAACTGGAAAAGCAGCAACTTTGATCAGTGGAAGGACACTTGCAAGTTTCTTACTTCAGTTGAAAAAAGCAAAGAACATCTGCCATCTACCTAGACATTTTGGTAATCGACGAAGTGGCCATGATGAAGAAGTATCAGCTAGCTCAACTCGACAAGCTTCTGCGGTGCGCTAAGCGAGTTCCGACCGTGCCGTTCGGAGGAATCCACGTTATTCTTGTTGGTGACTTCCTTCAATTACCGCCGGTTGGCGGAGAGCCGTTGTATAAATGCCCCGCGGGAAGACAACTGCAGAATGCAAACGAGATAGCTGGCTACCAACTCTGGCTTACATTTGACTGCGTCGTTATGCTCGAGGAATCCGTGCGCTTTCAGGCAGATCCTGAATGGGGTCGTGGTTGAAAATACGCACGCAAGGGCATCTGGTTACCAGAATTCGTTGATCTAATAAACTCGCGTGTCACGGATGCAACTCATGTATTGAATGATTTCATGGTAGAGGAATTACCTACATTTATTACGCCAGATACTCCACGCGCCTCTCGATCAACAACTTATTTGTCTCAACTGCGATGAACATGATGCCAGATGGAGAGTATCCAGTCCGTGTTGTGGCCAATTTCAAAGGGCACCTTGGCAAACTGGGGAAAACGGAGGTGAACATGGTTATGAGCCTTCCAGATACGAAATTCGGCAGAATGGCGCCGTACCTCGATTTGATAGTAGGAATGCCAATACAGATTACGCAGAATATTCGAGCAACCAAAATGGTAGCAAACGGAACGTTGGGCTCGCTTGAAGAAATTATTATCTACCACATTTTGCCTTGTGCTTGATAGCGTTGGAGGCTTTATGGTGAAAATACCAAGTTTGCCGCCGGTAACGCTATTGTCAGAATTCGACGTGGCGTCTCTGCTGTGTCGATGCAAGGATGCACCGACTCCGATCTATTTCCTCTGTTCTCGGATGCGCGGCCTTACAATGTGATATCAAGCTCGCACCCAGTAAAGCAGGAATTCCACGGCGTCTCGCTCTTCGAATTGAGCAGTTTCCAATTGTCTGTGCCGTATCTTCTACAGTGTATAAAGTTCAAGGCGAGACACTTAATAATATGGTTGTCACCGAGTGGCGGTCAGAGAATCGCCTCGCCAACAAACGGGAGCAACCATATTTACTCGTGTCACGAGTAACGTCGAGGCATGCATTCAGAGCGCTGCGCCCACTGACCGATGACATTATTCGGTGGGTGCGGCCGTCGCAGGAGGCACTAAAGGAAAACGAGCGGCTTCAACGGCTGAGTGATCAGTGTTGCAAAGTGGCATCAGTCCGAGCGTCAGAATGTGAATATGCACCACTTCACCAGAAAACTTGGCGATTTTTTTACGATAAATCTTCGTGCAAAGTTCTTGCCCTCGTTGTTCAACTCCTATCTGAACCAGATGCCCGCCAATACAGTATAAATTTGTATTGTGGTGTCAACATTTCAGTAATAGTAATTGCAATTTAGTGCCAACCAATAGTAAGTATTGCCGCAATTTAACTAATCCAACTAACTAACGAGCGCCCTAGCGGGAGATTTGGAGATGGAGCGACTTGGACGTCGAACCCGATCGACCGACGATGAAAATGCCGCGTTCACCAACGTGAGTCCAGCAAACGCCAGGGACAGTGAAGCTGTCCGAGCCGCTGCCGTGGAGATGAGGGATTCAGGGCGGGGTCTCGACGATGCCCTCCGCGTAGCCGATCAGGCTGACGCTAATGTCGAAGACGCTGTTCACGACAATCAGATGCAGATTGATCGTATCAGCGAAAGAACAATGCCGGTGGCGCTTCCTGCCGCTATGGTCAACTCACCTCCTGCAGATCTGGCGCGCCCACCACATTCAGGAACTGTGAACGCGCTTATGCCAAGGTGGTGGGCGGGTGACTTTCACGTTACCCCATGGCCAGTGCAGCCACTGACGTTGGAAACAATTGAAACTCTCTTCAGGAAGTGAGTCGTCCGATTCGGCAGACACGGCGTCACATGCATCTACAGATGAAGCGGAAGAAACTGGTGATCACCCACGGGCCCACGGTGATACTTCGTGTACCATTGACAGCGAAAGCAGCCGTTCGACATCCGAGCATGTGCCCTCGGAGGAAGGATCCGAAGACTCGTAAAAAATGCAGCGTGCTACTGCAGGACCTCGTTGGCGGAAGTAGTGAAGAGTTCAAACAAGAGTTTCTCAGTGTGGCTTTCCAAGTTGAAAATAGATTGGTCTAACTTTGCAGAGAATTTGAGAAGAATGCTACTTGGTTTCTCTGCAAGATTGGACGTGTACATTGCGTGCGTTATTAAGTTTATCGACCCATCATCTATTAATATTTCAGTAGCTAAGTTTCTAATACTGAAGTAACACACAGTGAAAGTTACAGAAATGTCAGATTCAATACACGTGCGAGTTGAAATAGTTGGGTGGCTAAGCTCAACGACAGAAAAATGAAAGTATCATCAATAACAAACAAATAAAGTTGCAGCACCCTTGGACGTTGATTGTTTGGACAAAAGTCCAAATTGGCATTGATCACCCACGAGGTTGGCCAAAGAAGAACGAGCGGTAGCGATTGAAATGTCTGCGTAGCGACGTCTTGCTGGACGCCACAAACGGACACTTGTGGACGTAGCAAAACGGGTTTTCATCGGTAACGGTGACGTCGTCGACAACAGCCACGAGGTGGGGATCCGAACCTTCCTCAGCTCTCGGGTAGGTCGGTGTGTCGAGATAGGCATGAATCAGTAGATTGTTGGTCTCGTAGCCAGAAGTGGAGTAGATGAAGTCTCCTCGAAGCAGGATCATATCGCCCTTGTTCAGACGGATGATTTGTAGGTTCGATCGAAGAGCGACGAGCTGATTCCAGCCATAGCCGTAAAGAATGGTGTTGTCTTGAGTAGCAATGAGAAGTTCACCAGGAACCAAGCTTAGCTCAGCAGCGTGAATGTCAGGTAGTGGAGGTGGGAAGTCACGACGGACAGGCGAATCAATCGCACCGGCGATTGTACGCCACGCACTCCACTCCGTCGCAATCGTGTGGGGGAAGAAGGTCATGATGTGGCGCTCGAACGTAATCTCCAACACGCGGCAAATTGAATCAGGTAGCGGAGCTTTCACGCGTAGAGGGTCGAAAGCCTCACCATTCCATATGCCGTTGGTGAAGGGCAACTCGTCGTTACGAGCGACCGAGCGCAGGTTGTTGATGAACTCTTCAGGCACAGCGTTGAAAAAGGTCAGGGACCCTTCTCGAGTGAGCGCGCGCGCGTTCATGGCGACCATGGTGACCGATGCTTGCACCACGAAGAATATGTGAAAATGAAAGCATATCCGCGGCATAAAGTTGACCCAACCAAAACGCCCAGGTGTCGTGGTGGCCATGGGCGGAGGCCAGCCGACAGCCATCTATACATTAGTGCTATCAATTGGATGCTCGACAGCTATTACATTGCTCGGGTTCCTGTTCTAGCCGTCCTAATAAATCACGTTGAAGACCATTTCGCAACTGTCTCCAACTTTGACTTCGTTCTAGATATGCGTCGTCAGCATATCTCAATGCTCCGCGAATGCGCATGGGTTGATACAGTCGATAATAAAGCCGAAAAGCCCATCGCCAGCGGTTTCGCATCGTAGCGCACTTCAACAGAGACTCAATTTGCTTCTGTTCGAGCCGTCCTAATAAATCACGTTGAAGACCATTTCGCAACTGCCTTCAACTTCTAGATATGCGTCGTCAGCATATCTAGAAGTTCAAAGCGCAGACGTTGAGGCAAATGATAGGGTCGATAAGCCCATCGCCAGAATTGGCTTCAGCGACCTGTGAGGCTGGGTAGACAGCGCCGTGTGCCTTCGTGTAAACCTGTCCGAGTCTGTCCCTAATGCTAGAAGCCTTGCCATGTCACGCTGCTTAAGCGAGTGCATCGCGCCCGTCGGAGCGGCACGTACCGTGGGTTGCTGGCCTAATGAATTTGATCCAAGGACATACATAGTGGGTGACCGTATCATGACAGTTTCCGTTGGCCTTTTATCTCATTCGATAGACCAATTTGAAAGCCACGCCATCGTTAAAAGCACCTCTTGTTTAGATAGTCACGCAGTGTGCGCGTGATTTTTAGCATCATAGACACTATCATGATTCACGGTCCACATTTTTCATCAGAAGTAGTAGTATCTATCGATGCACGTTGATAAGCAGAGGAAGTTTAGTTGCCCGGTCTCCACAATAGAGGAGATGGATGCATTGGATCCAGTCTACATATGCTGTGTGCGCCTCCTTCGTTAAAACCTATCACCACTCAAATGTTGAAACACGGCACACAACAACTCCGTTTGCGGAGCGATCTCGCATCGTCACTCATAGTTGAATTTGCATCATGGCCGGCAAACCACGCCAGACCCGCACTCCTCCACCACCTCCAGAGCCGCAAGACTCGTCACCTCCTAACCCAACGGGAGCAACAGCTCCTCGCCAAACTCCGTATGAAAGAATGCGAGATCTTCTAGCCTCCCGCTCTGATAACAGCACAACCAACGCGATCTCTACTGTGGATGGTACGGATATGCACATTGCAAGGTGCTGGCACGATACCAATGACTAACTTCTTTGTGTAAATGTAGATCTTCAGGCTTACATCAGGGCAAACGGAAGTGCTGGACGAGTTACGCTTCGACTGAAGCTGCTGTGGGTGTCGAGTCATGTCCACAAACAGTGGAAGTTTGTCCGACTGCACTTTACTGACGCCGAGTCACCGGAACCTCTGGAGAAGCTACTCGAGGTACGTCTGGCGTTATAATATTGTACTTCAAGCGCTGATCGTTTGATGAATTGCAGATGTTTCGCGACCACTACGCAAGCAATGCTGCAGACGTCGACTTGGTACTCTTTACAGCCACGTCATGGGATGTAGATGTCGAGGATAACAACAACCTCCCACCCGTCGGCGCCATCGTTCAAATCTCGCAATATTCAAACCCCGGGCACTTTCGAGGCACGCAGTGCCAGGCAACCGTCCGACTGGCTAACTTGACGTGGGTTTAATCTCGACCCGGGACCAGCGACAAATGCACACAGAGCTCATGGCTAGTTTATAGTCGTTTCATCCTGACGCTTTACATATCAATGCAGTTGCTGTTGCATCTGATAATCTGATTCCGGCTTCTCATTGGCTACTCACTTGCTGCTGCCCTCGCTGTGCCGAACCTAACACCTCACTTTCGAACCTGCGCCGCGAGACGCTCACCACAACCGAAACATTTGTAAGTGTTCGTATCTTATTGTACCCTGCACGCTATGATCACTAACAGTGGTCTATTTTGCTGTAGATGCCCAAAACGGCAGGATCTCGTAATTACAGCCTCAGCGAGAAACTGCGTCTGGTAGTAACAATCGGCAGTGTTCTCTCCGCATATCCCGAAGGTTGGAAAGTGATCGAGAAGGCTTACAACGCGGAATGTTCATCCCCGCAGCAGCATCGAGTAGCGGATAGTTTGAAACGGAAGTTTGCGCGGCTTTGTCGGGAAAATGCACGCATGGAGAGGAACAACGTGTCATCACTGCACAAACTGGTTCGCGAAACCAAGTGCCGCCTCGATGATCGAGCACGCTGTCACAGATTACCGGACGAGGGAACCTCGGAGTGCGATGATGAAGATAAACTGGTGACGCAGAGCAGTGCTTTTTCCGAGGTGCAAAGGGGAGGAGCGAACAATGATCGGACTGATACGAGAGATGAAAGACGAACGGTCAGTTGTGCTGGACAGTGTGATGCTAGACCTCCACCACGTGCGACGCAGCCGTCGAACCCATCGGCTGGGAACACCCTAAACAACCCACATGTGGCTCAAGTTGTGCGTGTGTACTGGACGAGATACGTCAAGAACAACGTGGGCGGGGAACAAGTTGTGTGCGGGGAACTTCATTTACTCCTGGAACAAATGTAATGTTTTCAGACGGTAATTCTCCACAAGTTACAGGGCATACATAAACCACGAAGTCGTTCTGCCGACACCAGAAGTACATCCTGTTACTAAGCCCTAGCACTGTTAAGCATAATACATCTACGCTCTCCAACAAAAGGAGGTTGTTTTTGCGCCGGTTGCGCGCCTGGAAGAAGTTCGTGCGCAGCCTGGACTTCGTCATAGTTTCTTCAAAAGGCGAGTGGGAGCAGCTGTCCGAGGGCTACAATCTAGCGATATGGGACTTAGAAAACGGCGCTCGAGAACACAGCAAAGAAACTGCAAGTAAAATTTCCTATCGCGCTATCATTTCGTATTTGTCGCTCTTCTAAGTGGTGTGCGTTCTGTTAGATGTGCTTACTAATATTCGGGTCTGCAATGAAAGCTCACTGTTATGCTTTGCATGTGATCTAGGACAGAATGACCGGGCGCGGGAAGGGCGCGAAAGGAGTTGGCACTGGCGGGGCAAAGCGCCACCGCTACATCCTACGCAACAACATTGAGGGTATCTCCAGGTCATCCATACGCAAACTTGCTCGACGCGCTGGGGTTGTTCGGATGTCAGGCTTGGTTTACCATAAGACTCGTGCTGTGCTCAGCGTATTTGTTCGGCACCTCGTCCAGGACGCAATTGTTTACACCGAATATTCGAACCGAAAGACTGTCACCAAGATGGACGTCCTCTATGCTTTAAAGCGACAAGGGCCGGACGCTCTACGGCTTTGAGTAAATCTCACTTCAACTCACATATATAAACTTCAATACACCTCATTTCAACGCCCCTAATTGACCGCACGACATTATCATCACAGAGTTATATCCTGCGGTTAAAAACAAATGTAGAGCCAATTTTATTACGACTGACCCTGCAACTAGCCAGAAAAAATAGTGCATTCTACCATATTAGCAACTTGAGCTCTACCATAACTTCAAGACGCTGGCAAATGTATTGAACGAATAAAATATGAGCTTTCATGGTTGAATCTCTAGCGTTCATGTAAAAAAATAGAAGGCCCTTGGCATTGATTCTACTCCAGTTCGCTCTCACTCGCTGCTGTCACGACTTACCCCAGACGAGCCTCCACTGCTTCACCAGACGCACCCTCACCACTTGCAATAGACGCCGAGTCGTTGCTGTCATGGGGCGAAATGGCCATGTCTACTTCTTCTTCACTTCCTTCGTTCTCCTCGTCACCAACGTCCGGTACGATAACGTCACCAACACCAGACAAATTCAACCGTTGGGCAGGTGGAGGAGCCATGTCGTCGTCGCTGCTGGACTCCGAGTCTCGTAGAATCCCTGGTTGTTGGCGCGGCGGGCACTGCTGCTGCTGGAGCGGCTGAGGCTGCGGCGGTGGCTGGAGCGGCGGATACTGCTGCTGCTGGAGCGGCGGAGGCTGCGGCTGAGGCTGTGGCTGCGGCTGCGGATACAGCAGTTGCTGCGGCACCGGTGGCGGCTGGTGGGCCTGCTGATAGGCCTCTCGTATTCTCTGCATGCGCCGATCGTGATTTCCTCGACGAATATTACGGTCTGCTTGAAATACTTCGTTGTATCTGGCAATAATTGCGGCATCAGCGAGATCCGTCGCATCCATAGCGTCGTTGTACAGTATTTCGTGGTCAGCCAGCTCCGTCACGAGTCGCTCCACTATTTGACTGTGAACGTCATGATGCTCTAGAGCCCCGTACACATTGATCTGCGCCTGCACAAGCTCATCTGCTGCTGCTGCTTCAGCTTCAAATGCACGTAGCCGAGTCCTGATGCGGTAGTCGTCAGCGTTAGCTCTGCACAGCAAACAGCAAAATGCTCTTACCATTTTATTATTTCTCGTTCATGTTCTCCATCAACTTCTTTGGAAATCTCCACTTGATGTTCTTGTTCTCCTATCAACTTCTTTGGGAATATCCACTTGATGTATTGGACTTTATCGGAAATCATCCACCAACTGTAGCCACTTGTTTAAGATATCTTATTTGTACTCATCCGCTTAAGCTGAACCTCTGATACCGAATAAATAATGGAGGTCTCAAGAAATCAAGAAATCATTGTCCGCCCGCCCATGCAGTTCTGGCCGAATAAGGCCTTGCAGTTGATTAGACGAGCCGTTGTCTCTTCCCCTTCTCGACGATGGCGGGTGCAGCCGCCACCCGCTGCAGATAGGATAGTCGCTCTGGCCGACAAGAAGATGCCCAAGAAAATCGATGTCGGGTATGTGAACTACAGCACATTTGCAGTGAAATGGTTAGATGAATTGGCTGCTGACGAGTGTTTGGTGTTTTGCAGAACGTACCAGTCCAACTTGCAGCAAAATTGCCAGCTTCAGCACGGTGGAGGACTTCTGGCCGTGAGTTTTGCTGCCACTTCCCGCCAGCACACCCTCCAACATTTTGCGCCCTGCCTCCGCGATAGTCAAGTTTTGCTGCACATCCCGAACCTGAATTTTGTGCTGCCTCTTCAGCTCCGTAATCTCATGTGTGTACTTCTCCACCAGCTCCGTAATCGCACGTTCATGCTGCTCCTCACGCTTTCCAATCTCTTCTTGAAGCTGCTCCTGCTTCGTAAGGTCCTCTTTGTGCTGCATGTCCAGCTTCGCGACATCTTCCTTGAAGTCTTCAATGCTTTTTCCCTTGGGTTTGGTTTTTAATTTCACGCTGCTCAGTCAACACCGCCCTCTTGAGAAACGCCTTTAACTTGGGCTCCTTGGTCTCCGCGACGGGACTAACGAGAGTTTTGCCTTGGCTTGTAGCCACTACATCCACGTGAAGCGTCCGTCGCAGCTGAGCCGGGATGTGAACCTGTACCTGTTCCGTGTCCAGCAGAACCGCCCCCATGTGGGAGGCCTTCCCCAGTGTGGCTGCTCGATCCTTAACCTCAAGAAGGAAACCAACGTGCTGGGTAAGATGTGGCAGGACCTGGTCTTCGGCGCCATCGGCGAGGCTTTCGAGGGGCTCGACGTCGTGGTATGGCCATGGCCATACGCTCCAAGGAGGACATGCTGTCCGTCTGGAACGCTGACATCTCGGACGACAACACCCGCTTCGCCATCGGGTGCGTTCTGAAATATGAATTAGTTGATACTACTTTGTTTGACTACCACACATGTGACTAACACGTTTTATTTAATGCATGTATAGTGAGAAGCTGAAGGAGATCCTCACGCTGGACTCGAACACGCTGGAGAAGTACAAGTTCCACAAGAACTCGTCGGTTTACTGAGTCAATTCGGCCGAGAGGACACATTCCACGCTTTGCGCCTAACCCGGAATTTTCAACTAAATCTGATAGAAGTAAAATGAGCGCATTGGATTGGGATCTACTGTGCTGAGTGTGTTATTTGATTGATAGCTCATTTCTGCTTTTGCATCCCATCCCGCTGGACAAATATATTTGATAAATCTTTTAAATATTTAATAGGTTTCATTGTTTGATCTTGTAAATCACATTCAGAAGCTTGATCACAAATAGGACAATCTAATGGGTGATTGATTAAAAGAAATTCTAAAACACTTTCTCGTGCTTTTGTACTAAAGGTGTATCAGTAAAAAATTTCCACCAATTGATGTATCTATTCATACTAATTCAAAAGCTAATAATTCTCTAGGCATAATATCCTAAAAATCTTAAAATTAATTTAAGAATATTTAATTAAAAAAGCTATTTCCTGAAAAAGTAAAAACAATTGTCACTTTCTTTTAAACAAAAATTTAAAAATTATCCCATCAAAATTTGCTTTCGTCAAATCTTTCTTAGGGGCCTACACGACTTACAGATAAACCAACACTAATTGCAGGTCTTTGGCCTTCATTAAATAATTCAGTTTCTAAAAATATTTGACCATCTGTAATTGAAATAACGTTTGTTGGAATATCCACTCTATTTTAAATAAATATTGAAAATTAGAAGTTGATTTATCAAATAAAATCCATAAAGGTAATGACATTAAAAAATGAAAAAAGACATAAAAATACTAAAAATATATATAATTTTTTCATCTTTTGTGTTAGGAGTTGGTGGAGATGAGGACGATTGTACAAGCGTACGCAGAATATGAACCGCGCTCGAGGAATGTGTATCTGTATCGACCACGTCGTGAATTATCCGAGGTACGATGCATGTTGTATTGCGATCCTTTGTCTTTGTTTAATGACTTGCTTGCAGGATAAATTGTCAATCTGCTCGTGCAGCAGTGGTGGCGGAAACCCGCTTTGCGAGATCGGGTGAGAGAATCGACCTGTAAGTTGTGTTTTTATCTACGTAGGAGCCTATGCTAACACGACGCCGAACAGATGCAAGTAGAGTGTGTGCAGGGACATTGCGGATTGGGCTGCATCAATCAAAGATTTCAAGACGGTGGTGGTGTTTCGCTGTATTTGGCGGATTGCGGCGAGAAAGGAATGGCTCTATTTGCAGGTCAGTCGATAGAAGAAGGCGAATTCATTGTCGAGTATACAGGGAGGTGATCACGTACACAGAGTACTATGAGCGACTATAGGTAACGGTGCTTGATTGTATTGTGTATCTTGGTATGGGTGTTCTAACTGTGGCTACCGTTTTCTACCGTGATTATACATAGGATATGCGTGAAGCTCGGCATTTTTACGGTGTTCAGTTGAACGATGGTAAGGTTATTGACTCCGTGCAATACGGGTCCATGGCCAGGTTCGCCAACCACAGCTGCTCGCCGAACAGCAAGCTGGAGCGATGGAGTGTCAACGGGGAAACTTGCTGCGGTCTGTTCGCTTCTCAGGCAATTGGGCTCGGCGAAGAGATAACGTTCAGCTATTCGAGTACCACGACGGAGGGACCGGTTCGTTGTAGTGTAAAGCCGTCTGTTTGAAGAAGTATGGCTGTCTTACCACATATGTATTTCGTTTTGCAGGTCACGAAGTGTCTTTGCGGCTCCGATATATGCCGAGGTTACATCCCTAAGTATTAGTGGTTGCGTTAACTAATACATGCAAGTCGTGACAGCAGCGAGTGAGAGCGAACTGGAGTAGAATCAATGCCAAGGGCCTTCTATTTTTAGCATGAACGCGAGAGATTCAACCATGTAAGCTCACATTTTATTCGTTCAATACATTTGCCAGCGTCTTGAAGTTATGGTAGAGCTCAAGTTGCTAATATGGTAGAATACACTAATTTTTCTGGCTAGTCTGCTTGCTGCCCATTGGTTCTCTTTCTTCTGGGGCTTGTGGATTTCTTGCTGCAACGCCACTTGCTTCACGCGAAGTTCCTGCACTTCCAGCTCATTTGCTACCAGTTACTTGCTCTTGCTCTGCGACTTGGCCGACTTGGCCCTCTTGCAGCTGCGCGCGTACGCCGCCTGAATCACGCGCTGGGCGTACAGTTCCTTGCCTGTATATAGATGAATAATAGGTAGCGTTAGCACACACACAAAGGATAAATACAAACCAGTTAGCAAGTACAGGGCATATACGTACGACGCGCCTGCTTCTCGGCCTTCGCCGCGCGAGCACGGGCAGCTCGATCAGGAGCGGCAGGGGTTGCCGCATCGGTGTCAGAGCTTGGCAGGCTCATCGTGGACTCTGAATCGCTGCTGTCCATCCCGATTACCCCGTCGAAGATCGTTCTAAATACAGGAGATTGCTGCAGCACGCGCGTTCCAAATTCAGTAAATGAGTAAAGATACACGGATCAGCAGGTTGTGTTGCCAGTGTGTACCTTACCCTGCTTGTGCTCTGTGAGGCACTTGCGGAAGCTCGCGCTGTAGTAGAACGAGATTAGTAAATCGTGGCCACCAAGCACCTCCCGTCACAGCTGCGCGCACCTTTGCTCCTCGCTGTTGCAGCCCATTGCCTTCTCCTGCTTTGCCGGCATCTTATTGCAGTTTGCAGCTTGTCATGATATAATGCGAGCATAAATTGGGTGGTCCACACATTATTCACTAAAGTTGCTCAAGCTACTTAAGCCACCTAGGTAGTACCGTAGTAAAATAATAAATTTTACCACTCCGTTCCGTAATTATAGCATGGTACATACTCTTCTGACTCGGGATTCGTCAAAACTCAGTGGATTTGACTTCTATTGGTAGAAAAGAAAGCTCACAGTGAGCTGGTTTCATTGGTGTGCTGCCAGCTCGGCAGCGCGTAGTTCTCGAGCGGTGGCTACAAAATGAGTGGTTTAGACGCCAAAATGGCGTGATATGTCGCCCATCCGCATATCCTGATAGTCTAAACTCTATCATTCGACATTTTACATTGTCCAACTCCCCAGCAAAGAGCGCCGCGCCCACCCCCAAGCCCAAGAAAAACATGATGGACGACGAGCGCGCCCAGGTCGTCGCCTCCGTACTGGCGCTCTCGTCGAATGGCGTCCCCAAGAAGGGGTCCTTCGTCGAAGTCGCCACCAAGTTCCCCTTCAATGTGATCACCGTGCGGCGCGTCTGGCACCGTGCCGACGAGAACGCCAAGACCAACGGCACCTACACCTCCACCTCGCGCATGAAAGGCCGCTGCGGCCGGCACGAGACGGATCGCAGTGCAATGTTGGAGGGCCTGCGAGCCGTACCGCTCACCCAGCGATCCACGATTCGGTCCGCATCCGCAGCGTGTGGTTTGCCCCCACCACCCTCTACCGCCGATTGCAAGCAGGTCTCCTCCGCCCGGCAGTCAGCGTCGTCAAGCCTCAGCTCACGGACGACAACAAGCTCACGCGACTCCGCTACTGCCTCGGCCACGTGGACAGAACTTCGCGTCTCTTTGACGAGATGCATGACGTCGTACACGTCGACGGGAAGTTCTTCTACGTGACCGAGGTCAAGAAGCGCTTCTACCTGTTGCCGGACGAGGATGTGCCGTACAGGGCCCTGAGAAGCAGGCGGAACATCACCAAGGTGATGTTCTTGGCCGCCGTGGCCAGCCGAGGTGGGACGCGGCCACCGGCACTATGTTTGGCGGCCTTCTCGGCATTTGGCCGTTCGTCGAGCGCCGCCCGGCGCAGAGGTCGAGTCGTAACCGACCCGCAGGCACGATGGAGACGCACAATGTGTCCGTGGTGAAGGCTGCGTACCGCGCCATGCTGATACAGCACGTTCTTCCCGCCATTTGTGCGAGGATGCCGTTGCCGCCGCACGGCGGCTCAATCACGATCCAACAGGACAATGCCCCTCCGCACATCGCCCCGACCGACCTGCAGTTTTGCCAATCCGTGCTGAGTACAGGGAGAGACGTTGCCCTGCGGTTCCAGCCGCCAAACAGCCCAGATCTCAACTGTTGTGATCTTGGACTGTTTAATGCCGTTCAAGCCCGACAGCGCCAGCGCCAGACTCGCACTATAGACGAGCTAGTAGAAGCCACAGAAGCTTCTTTCTGGGAGCTGCCACCTTCGACTGTCAATGCAGCCTTCCTATCACTACAATGCTCAATGGACGGGTGTATTCGTGCTAAGGGGGCAACGACTATCGGATTGCCCACGTGGCGAAGGCTAAACTAGAGCGGGAGGGAAGACTTCCCGAGAGCATTAAGTGCAGCGATGTACCCGACTCGTTTGTGCACATGATGACTGACAGATAGACAGGTTCTATACTAAATTCAAGTACAGCTTCAGTGCTATTTTTCCGGAACAACGTAAAGAGTGGTACCATGCTATAATAACGGAACGGAGTGGTACCTGAGAAAGGCCCATACAATAAATGACCATTTTAATAACTTGCAGTCGCGGGTTGCGCAAAGATGTACCCCGTCGGCGACACGGTCAACATTCTCCTGAGGATTCAAACGAATAGAGTTATAAATAATTAAAGGTTCAAACATCCTGAAGTGTATCAAATACTATGTACTGTGTACTCTTATTTATAAGATTTCCAAATACTCAGACTGTTTAGATTACCGAGAGCTGTGTTTTCACAAACACTCAAGGTTATAAAATGTTAAGACCGGTTAGTAAGGTATCAGAGCGCATCATTGTAAAGAGGGCGCAAATGTACGAGGATATATATTAAAATAAGCGCGGAAAATGGCATCCTCTGAAAATAAATTTCAGAGAACACATAATTAACTAATTCAAGAGCTATTTAAGAGCTAATTAAAGGACTAAACTTATGAACTACGCCCCCCGGGATGCAACCTGGGTAAGCAATGCGGTGCTCAAATCGACTGGCACAATACCGGTGTTCATCGTGTCCATTTGAGCACCACTTGTTTCTCCGCAACGGCATGTGTCTCCAGTCGTTAGGCTGCTGCCAGTGGTTCGTATGGATGCACAAGGAGTATCCTCCAAGACGTTCAACTCCAAAGCATTCCCAGGTTATCGCAAAGGGATAGCCGCATCAACGAGATAATCACAGGAACGAAAAACGGTCTCAAGATTACGAAATAATCGACAAGATCCAGCAAGACGGGACGCCAGCTGTAGGACACGTACATGTACGTTTTCCAAAGCAAGCGAGCCGCTGTCCTCTGATAGTCACGGTGAGTCGAAGGCCTTTGGCAAGCAGAGCACTATTTCAAGCTCATTTCTCCTTTGGGTTTCTCACCAGCACGTCTCAACATCTCCAAGACACCAACGAAACCATGCGCGTCTACGCTCTTCTGCTGGCCGCCGGTGCACTCGTGGCTCCAGCTATGGCTGGCAGCAGCACCTACGCTCGTGGCACGGTGCAAAGTGCCGACGACAACTCCAGCAGCCAGGCGACGGCGTCTACCAGCGGCTCGTCTTCGCTTCCCACCGTCGAGCTCGACTACACCACCGTACAGGCCGTCGGCGGAAACACCACGGTCGGATACTACAAATACCAGAACATCCGCTTCGCCAAGGTGCCTACCGGTGACCTCCGTTTCGCTGCACCCGAGTGGCCCGATATCGAGAGCGCCATCAACACTGGCGATCTCGCCGACGCCGACGTCGCCTGCAAGACATCGGAAGACTGTTTGTACCTCGACGTGTGGGCCCCTCCGACGCTGCTGGCCGCAACCTTCCGGTGCTCGTGTGGACGTACGGCGGAGGCTTCACGGGCGGCTCCAAGTCGGAGAACACACCCGAAGGGCTCTTTGATCTCTCGCAAGACTTCGTGTACGTAGCGTACAACTATCGTGTGGGGATGACGGGTCTCGCCACGGGTCCGACGTACCAGCACGAGGGTGGGGTCTCGAACTTGTGCGTGTGGGATTCTACACTTGCTTTCGAGTGGGTGCAGAAGTATATCAGCAAGTTTGGGGGCAGCCCGGACGACGTCACCGCGTCGGGGTTCTCTGCAGGAGGATCCGTCGTGATGTTCGACATGACTCGCTTCGGCGGCAACGCCCCTCAGCTCTTCCACAAGGCGTACATCATGTCCCCTGGTTACGTGCCTGGTGCCGGCCACCACCACGGTGAGCAGTTCTGGCAGAACGTGTCGTCTGCTGTGGGGTGCGAGGGTGGAAGTCTCGAGTGCATGCGGCAGGTGGACTTCACCAATCTCACGGATACCACAAACGACCTCGTGACCGAGTACACGTACCAGTTGCAGCCCCGTGTGGACGGCTACATCGTGCCGGACACGTACGAGGCCAATCTGTACCAGGGCCACTTCAACTTCTCCGGTCCGTGCGTGATCTCCCATGAACTGCACGAAGGCAACACGCAGGCGTACACGGGTGTTGACACGCAAGAGGATGTGGCCAAGTACATTCGTATCTTCTTCCCTGGTATCACAGACGATATGGTGGAGGAGTTGCTGGAGTTGTACCCTGAAGACGACTACGAGAGCGCTGGCTTTCGTTTCGCTGACATGAAGCAGTCGTTCGACTTGACGGGCAAGAACTTGGCGCTGACCCACGCCCTGAACAACCAGACCTGGAACGCCGAAGTTGCTCTCGGTGCGGCCACGCATGGCTACGACCAAAACTACTACTGGTACAGCACGTACACGCTGTCGACCTCCACCACCAGCTCGTCCGGAACTGCAGCGCCGATGACTGCGGGGAGGCTGCAAGCGTTGGTGCAGTTACGACGACGGTCAACCCGACGGTTGCTGTTACGATGCAGAAGTACCTGCTCTCCTTCGTACTCACTGGCAACCCCAACAGTGTGTGGCCCGAGGACAAGATCTACTGGCCGTTGTACAACGAGTCGAGTGTGGGCACTCAGATTGTGTTTAACGACACGTTTACGATCGCGGAAGATGACTTGGCCAACGCGAAGAGCCTGTTCTGGAACAAGGCCCTGTGGTACTGAGCGACGCTCAGTGAGCGTACATGTATTATACTTGAACCGAATCAAGGGCTATCCATAGTTAGCTTTGGGAGGGCGTACGAAGCTGTACGATGAATTGTTCGGCATAAACACATACCACCTCTCTTTCTGTTGTGCTTTCTCGTTCTCGTTGTTGTACCGGTAAAAGCAACATGAACGCGGTATCAGTTCATCAATGATGTGCATCGCGGCCAGTTGGTCTCGCAGTTTTGAGAGGCTCGAACCTTTGCGCTAATCGAAAGGCGTCAGGACGGGATCACTTCTCCATTTCCAAGCACTGAGCACCAGCAGACTTCGAGTCCAAGCATGCGCGTGCACTCCCTCCTAGTTGTGGCCGCAGCACTAATCGCCCCCACCAACGGTTCCTCTTCGTTGCCCACCGTCACGCTCGACTACTCCACCATCCAAGCTGTCGGAGGCAACGCCACCGTGGGGTACTACAAGTTCCAGAACATCCGCTACGCCAAGGCACCGACGGGCGACCTTCGGTTCGCAGCCCCGTGTGGCCTGACGTGGAGACCGAGATCAACACTGGCAACCTCGCCGACACGGACGTCGACTGCGCGTCGTCGGAAGACTGCTTGTTCGTGGACGTGTGGGCTCCTAGTGACGCTGTCGGTCGCAACCTGCCCGTTCTGGTCTACAACTACGGCGGTCGGTTCAAACTCGGATCCAAGAACACGCCCGAGGGGCTCTTCGAGCTCTCGACAGACTTCATCTACGTGGCGTACAACTACCGACTCGGTCTCACGGGGGTGGCCACCGGTCCGACGTACCAGCACGAAGGGGCGTCCAACCTGGCCGTTTGGGATGCCACACACGCGTACGAGTGGGTGCAGAAGTACATCGGCCAGTTCGGTGGCGACCCTCAGGACGTGACGGCTGTGGGGTTTTCGGCCGGTGGTTCCCAGATCGCCTTCCAGATGACTCGGTTTGGTGGCCAAGCCCCGCAGTTGTTCCAGAAGGCGTACATCATGTCTCCAGGCTACCTCCCGAGCACCGGCCACCACCAAGCCGAGCAGTTCTGGCAGAATGTGTCGAGTGCTGTGCTCGTGTGTGAGTACACATGGCCCGGAGAAGTTGAAATGGCCCTGATACACACTCGCCTCGTACGTATCCGGCAAGATGAACCCGTCCACGCGAGGCTGGAGCGTGTACGAGTAGGCACTCACCATCTCGGTGGCCGCGTTCGCCAACGTGCTGAAAGCAACACTGAGCATGAGTTCAACACTGTCGCTTACGATGGTATCGAGGAAGAAGAGGACATCTTTTCAACGTTCTATGGTATTTTCCCTGCTATCACGGACAATGTAATGCAAGACTTGCTGGGGCTGTACCCGGCGGAAGACTACGAGAGTGCGGGTCTGCGGTTTAACGACATGCGGCAGTCGTACGAAGTGACTGCCAAGAATTTCGCGTTGAAAAGTGCTGTAAAGAACGAGACGTGGAATGGGGAGGTTGGCATCAGTCCGGCCAAGCACGGCACGCTACTACTTCTACACGCACCTACTCACTCTCAACCTCAAATGAGACGACAAGCACGAGTTTCAACGCTGCAGAAGCTGCGTTGGTTGGGGCTCTAACATCTCCCGTGAACGCAACGATCGCCGTCATGATGCAGAAGTACCTGCTCTCTTTCGTACTAACAGGTAACCCAAACAGTGTGTGGCCCGACGACAAGATTTACTGGCCGCAGTACAACGAGTCGAGTGTGGGCATTCAAATCGTGTTCAACGATACGTTTACAATCACGGACGACGACCTGGCAAACGCAAAGAGTTTACATTGGAACAAGGCACTGTGGCACTAAAAGAAGCCGAGAAGCTGAAGATGCAGACATAGTGCAACAAACAATGGGAAAGGCACCACGCTGCTTGAACAAAAGGTGGTAAACAAACTCATGATACGATTACTCCCCGGTGCAGATTTTGGTGTTTGTGTCGTGATCATCGAGGCGAAAGGCGTCCCGTCAACACTAAGCCGATCACAGGGATGAACTGCTCCTACAAAATAGATGAACTTGCGCGCGTGCTACAGCTATCCATTTGCGAATTTGCACTCTGCGCAACAAGTCGGGCGATGTATTGGTACCTCATTGCGTTAACGGTGTTATTCATCAATACCAGCGTAGCGGCGCCACACCATGAAACAAGCCTGGTCGATATTTCTAGCTCGCAAGGTTTGCTAACTCCAGCCAACAGCGACGCCCCTACGACCAGATTCTTGCGAATTAGCGGTGACGACGAAGAGCGAGCTGGACTTTCAGTTTCTGCTATCGAGAAAGCGAAGACGCTATTTACCGCGTCGACAATCAGCTCGGAAAAACTACAGAAGTGGCTCAACAACGGCAAACCCGCGGACACAGTTTTCTCACGCATGAAGCTCACCAAGGCTGGAGATATGTTGCTTTACTACCCGCAGTTCGCCACGTGGGTCAAGTACGTGGACGATTTGAGCGCCAAGTACCCGACAAAAACCAAGTCGGTGATCTCGACTCTGACAACTCAATACGGCGACGACGTGCTTTATAAAATGATTGAAGCTGCGAAGAAATACCCGGCAACGGAAGCTCTTGCGACCAAACTCCAAGCTGAACAGATCCAGCACTGGGCGGCTATCGGGAAACCCTCCGACGATGTTTTTCAGCTGTTTAACCTCCACAAGGCAGGGGAGAAGCTGTTCGCTAACGCACACTTCACCTCTTGGGTCAAGTACGTGGATGATCTCAATGCGAAGAACCCTGAGAAATCAACGTTGATGGTCACGACACTGGAAAAATACTACGGCGACGAGGTACTTTTCGCAATGGTCGAAGCAGCGAAGAAGACGACGGCAACAAAAAGTGTCGCCACAAAGTTGGAGTCCCAACAGCTTCAAGGTTGGTTGAGCAGTGGGAAAACGCCTGGCAATGCTGTTGTGCAAATGGGACTCGGAAGAGTGGGCGATGACCTTCTTAATACCCCGCTTTTCAGCTCTTGGGTCAAGTACATGGACGATTTCAATGCGCAGTACCCCATAAAGAAAACGACTGTGGCTGAGACCTTTACGAGGACACTCGGCGATGAAGCTGTGGCGAAGATGGTTGCAGCAGCCAAGAAAGTGGATGCAACGAAGACAATGGCCACGAAATTTGAGAGTGAGCAGATGCAGATATGGTTGGCAAGTGGTAAGTCATCGGACGACATCTTCACACTGCTAAAGCTCGACAAGGCAGAAGACAATTTCTTCGACAACCCGCTGATTAGTGTGTGGACTTCGTACATGAACATCTTCAACAAAAAGAACCCAGGCAAGGAGGCGAGTTTGTTCAAGACTTTGACAACTCACTACAGTGAGAAACCGCTGATTAAAATTCTCGAAGCGGCCAAGAAATTCCCGAGTCTAGAAGGAACGGCCGCCAAGTTGCAGACCGAGAAGATACAAAGTTTTCTCGCTGACAAGATATCTCCCACGCTGGTTTTCAGGTTGCTTGGACTCAAAGACGATTGGAAAAATGTTATCGGGAATTCGCTGTTCAAGACATGGCTCAACTACGTCAAAGTCTTCAACACGGAAAACCCGACGATGGCGGTATCATGGTTCTTTACACTGCGTGGAAACCACAATTATTTGGACGAGATGGTCTTCAACGCACTGCAAAATCCAAGCACACTGAAGATGGGCAAAATGGTGGAGGCTGCACAGCTCAAGAGCTGGCTCGACGAGGAAGTCTTCCGAAGTACGCGTTCAGATGGACCACACAGATTGTCAATTCGCAAGATGATTTTCTGGCCAATCCACGTTTCAAGACGTGGATTAAATATTTGGACGACTTCAACGAGCGGTATCCTGACAAGAAGACAACTGCAATTGATGTCTTGTACGACCTCTACGGCACCAGAAATCTGGTAGACATGCTATCACAAGCGAAGACGACAGACAAACTGGCCTCCGACTTGCTGGATGCGCTGGTTAATAAATTGGTGCGCGCGAAGAAAAGCCCGGGTAGCCTTGACCGTGTGCTCGGCAACAGTGACGAACTTATCGGGGCATACACCAAAAAATTTAACTCGGTCTGGGGAAATGCCTCTTAGAGCGTTGAGATTGCGAGATTGCTGTGCATAGTTAGAGAGTTTAGGATTGCACTCATAAACTTCGAAGTACACATCAAGTAACAACTACACTGTACGTAGTAGACAACGATTATCCGTTAGTCGCAGTGGATCACTTAGTTTGCATCTGATAGAAGCTATCAAATGTGCACGTTTTCACCAGGCTAATGTAGAACTAAGGGGATGTGCGCCAGAGGTCGGAATTAAATATGGCAATACAGTAATATATTTATTTTTCCACTAAAAATATGTATTATTGGATTTGGCCGACTGCAATACAATTAAAAATTGGGCAATTATTGACAATAAATATGGCAAAAGTAAGCCTGAAAAGTAAGGCAAAATATGCCTCAAGCTGCCTTAGCCTATCTTACTTTTGCCCCCTACTTCCTTCGTAGGCTGGGTTGGTTTCCCACAACCTACATGGCAGCCAGCAGTCGACTTGCCTCAAGACACCATCGGCGATTTCGAGCATGAGGAGCTCGGCACGGTTTGGCCCGTCGATGGGCGAGCCTTCATTCCTACTGGACTACCTACGGGACACATGGAAGAGGAAGATCAGGTAAATGATCATAAATCATATATAAATTGCGGCAATATTTATTATTGCTATCGCACAAATTGCAATTTTTATTAGTGAGTTGAATGCCCTCCAATACAATATGATACTGTATTGGCGGATCTCTGATGTGCGCACAGTAGTTCTACCGATCTGGCAAACGAAAAAAACCTGGCTCAGATATAAAGCTGCGCACCTGAAATTGAGGAGAGCGACCAATTTTACGGTTAACGTTGCTGGCCACTAAAACATCCCAGCAATATCATACTAGTAGTAGTAGTACATACTTAGTGCAGTAGCAAAGAAGGTAAAACTGTGTTTGGTGCGCTCCTTTCAAACAACGAACAGAAAAGAAAATCTTGAAAGTGGCACTATTTGAGCGGAGATTCTTTGCGGGCTGTGGTGCTTTTTAAACGACGAGGTTAAGCCACTTCCTGTGCAAGAAGTACCGGAGTCTTCAAAGTGGTTTTTGGTCGCTGGGTTTCAGCGGGTTGAGGCGCTGTCACAAAAAATGATCATGACAAATGGTTACTTGAAGTACTCCTCGCCTTCGCACTACTCTAGTACCACAACGCCTTGTTCCAGTACAGGCTCTTGGCGTTGGCCAGGTCATCATCCGCGATCGTAAACGTGTCGTTGAACACGATCTGAGTGCCCACACTCGACTCGTTGTACTGCGGCCAGTAGATCTTGTCGTCAGCCCACATGGTGTTGGGGTTGCCCGTGAGCACGAAGGAGAGCAGGTACTTCTGCATCATGACAGCGACCGTCGAGTCCACCGAGGAGCTGCCACCCATACCACCGGCACCACCAGCTCCGCCAGTCGAACTGCCGTCCATCATTCCCGTACCGCTGGCATCTCCAATCGAAATCGTCGAGGCACCCGAAGAAGCGGTAGTCGAGGAGGTCGTCGTGCTGTCCGAAGAAGTCGACAACGAGTACGTGCTGTACCAGTAGTAGCTCTGGTCCGTGCCGTGCGTGGCCGAGCTGAGAGCGACCTCAGCGTTCCAGGTCTGGTTGTTCAGGGCGTGGGTCAGCGCCAAGTTCTTGCCCGTCAAGTCAAACGACTGCTTCATGTCAGCGAAACGAAGACCGGCGCTCTCGTAGTCGTCCTCAGGGTACAACTCCAGCAGCTCCTCGACCACATCGTCCGTGATGGCGGGGAAGAAGATGCGAAGGTACGTGGAGACGTCCTCCTGGCTGTCAACACCCGAGTACGCCTGCGAGTTCGCTTCGTGCTGCTCGTGTGAGATGACACACGGACCGGAGAAGTTGAAGTGGCCCTGGTACAAATTGGCCTCGTACGTGTCCGGCACGATAAAGCCGTCCACACGAGGCTGCATCTGGTACGTGTACTCGGTCACGAGGTCGTTTGTGGTATCCGTGAGATTGGTGAAGTCCACCTGCCGCATGCACTCGAGACTTCCACCCTCGCACCCCACAGCAGACGACACGTTCTGCCAGAACTGCTCGCCGTGGTGGTGACCGGCACCCGGCACGTAACCCGGGGACATGACGTACGCCTTGTGGAAGAGCTGAGGAGCGTTGCCGGCAAAGCGAGTCATCTGGAACAAAACCTGCGAGCCACCCGCAGAGAACCCCATGGCCGTCACATCCTCCGGGTTGCCACCGAAGTTGCTGATGTACTTCTGCACCCACTCGAAAGCGCGTGTCGAGTCCCAGACGCACAGGTTGGCGTCGCCTCCTTCGTGTTGGTACGTCGGGCCCGTGGCGAGACCCGTGAGGCCGAGTCGGTAGTTGTAGCCGACGAAGATGAAGTCCGTGGACAGGTCAAAAGACCTTCAGGTGTGTTCTGCGACTTGGCACCACCCGTGAAGCCTCCGCCGTACGTCCACACAAGCACGGGAAGGTTGCGGTCAACCGCGTCGGAGGGGCCCACACGTCGAGGTACAGACAGTCCTCTTCGGACGAGCAGTCCACGTCGGCATCGGCGAGGTTGGTGCCGGTGTTGGTCTCGGTCTCGACGTCGGGCCACTCGGGTGCAGCGAAACGGAGGTCACCGGTAGGAACTTTGGCGAAGCGGATGTTCTGGAACTTGTAGTACCCGACCGTGGTGTTTCCTCCGACGGCCTGCACGGTGGTGTAGTCAAGCTCGACGGTGGGGAGCGACGACGAGCCACTGCTGGTAGATCTCGTCGTGGCCTGACTGCTGGAGCTGGCAACCGTAGTGGTGTTTTCGACGGCACTTTGGAGAGCGTAGGTGCTGCTTCCTGACATAGCGGGAGCGATGAGTGCGGCGGCGGCCATCAGAAGAGCGTAGACGCGCATGCTAAATGGAGCTGGTGGTGGTGTTTTCGAGGAGTTGTTGCTGAGAGGCAGGAAAATTGAATTGTGAGTGTGGTCTTCGTCAACTGAAGTGACTTGATAAATATTCTTGAGTGATCCACTTAGCACGGCCGATTTGACGATCGGGAGGATCGAGCGCATTCCTGCATGTACAAACCTACGCTCGTGAGACATCGAACTGTTGCTCCTGTCCAGCGCCCTGTTTGTTTGGTAAGGAGCAGCCACAGCATGGGGTTTGAACAAAGGTAGTAAACCAATTCTTTGAACGATTACTCCCTTAGTACATATTTGAAAACACGACCTAAACAACAATTGCAGGTGTTCGTAGTCGGATTTACGAAAATGTACGTGGTGCCATGTCCAGTGGACAGTCTAGCGTATCTATTATAGCCAACGTGCCGGTGTCTCCAGGTATAACTCTCGAATGACGGGGTATACCGGTATCCTATTCACCGTAAGAGACGAGGGTCTTAGAACCGACCAGCGACTGCGTTTTCGAAAGCTTGCCTGAAATCACAAACAACTAAACCAAATAGAAGGCATTTACATGTTAAACCCCGCAGCTTGTCTGAAACCACCACGCAAAAGACACGATGGCGAGTATGACCTACATGAATTAATAGTACTGTAGCACGACGGCGGTGAGCCCTGCGGCAGGGCACATGGCTGGCACGCAGGATTCTGACGATGTGTTTCACAGCTGTGTGTGACAGTACTGCATAAACGCCGTGTTCATCGCTCACGCAGTGAGTGATGAACGGCGATGCTGAGAGAATCGGGCCGTCGGAGCGCCATGCACGGTGCATTGCACCGAAGTCGATCAGCGGGACTGATAAGGCGGGCAATTTGGGGGCAAGGCAGTTTTTAATGCTTATACCGGTTGGCGATTCTCTCCATTTGCAATTTTTAAATTGCTTAAAAGCTTTCAGTAATAAGCAGCACAACCACTATTACAATTCAGTCTCTTGAGCACGCGTTAAGACAAAGGCAATTCATGATGGTGCCGAACAAAATGAGCTGCAGCAATGGGTGAATTCGCACCAGCTCCAAATACGGACAGTGATTTTCCTATGTTCGACCCCCTAATCGTACCTCATGCACATTCCGAGCGAGCCATCCTAAAGGTGAACAGCCATAGTCGTAACTGCTGTGCACATTAATGTGCACTTCAGATACAAAATTTCTACCGGAAGAGCAGCAAATGGACCGAGCAAGTCTTGTGCGGCGGCGACAATTAATCCGAGAGAAGGAAAATGTGGCCACAGGAGCCAATACGGCGTTAATAAATGAGGTGAAAACGGCGGTTGTCAAGAAGAAAAAGGCGATCAAACGGAGCGGGTCGACGAGAACCACCGCAAGCGAAGACTCACAGAGCGAAACGACCTCTCTCAAAGCGAAAAGTGAGCTGGGATCTCCAGAGTCGACAATTGTTTCACCTCCACCCCCACCTCCAGTACGAGAAAAGCGCGTTACTCGAAGCTCGAAGCAGTCAAAGTCAGCACAAGCAGGTTACAGCACTGAGGCAAATGCTGGACTTGTTGTGCGTCAACTGTTGCAGCGGTCACAATTTGGTGACGTGAAGGAGTTTCTTCAGTCTGCGACCAAAAATGAGCTCTTCCAACAAGCTCTAGTGGTGGCAACATACGTCCAGGATGTACGAGAAGAGGTCGCACATTTTGTATATCATGGACTCTGACATTTTATGCGAACGTTTTGATGTTTTGTGCACTTTCAGCTGAAAAAACACGACGAGGTGTCGGAAGATGTGGAGGCAGAGTTGGTCCAGTATCAGTCAAAATATCGTATAGTCATTGCCGATTTAAGTGAACGAGAGCGAATCTGTGAAGAGCAAGAGGTTAGACTGATGAATTGGGCCATTTTCTACAGTGGCTAACTCTATTGGTATGCACATTAATTAGAAAGAGAAAGTGGAGCTTCTTGGTCGATTAAAACTTGCTCAAGACGAGTATCAATCTCTGCTGGCCTGGATTCGGTACGATGTTGCTTGGTGGTTAATCGCGTTGTTTGCTAACCAGGCGTTTATAGTGAGCATGAAGATAAATTCAAGGCCTTACAGCAAACTAAACACGATCAGACTCAACTAATCGAAGAAATGTCAGAGATTCGACGTCAGCGAGAGGAACAACTGAACGCGATGGCAATGGAGAGGAGCAAGCGTTTCGCTTTGCGGAGGAAATGCAGGAGCAGGTACAAGTCATCTTCAACACCTATTGCAGTACTCAAAACTAACAGAAGTTGTTCGTTCATCATAGAATTCAAAGCTCCAGCAACAAGTGGTAAGGAGGGGTTACTGTTTGATTCAAAAGTTTGGCAAAGCTTGACGAGTTGCTTTGGTAGGCGATGATCGAGCGAGACTGCAAACGTCTTGAGACAGCGCTGAAAGAAGAGCGGGAAGCGAACAAGGAACTGCTATTAGAGGCTCAGCAGAAAGCTCAAGCGTAAGTAGAATTCTTCCTCCACTTTCTCCTTTTTCACAGTCGCTTGTGCACTGGTAGCTTGGATCAGATATCGAGCGAGCTAGGAGATACCAAAACACAAGTGTCGACGCTGCAAGGGCAAGTTCAGGTGAATTTGCTGCTGATCGACGTATCATTTCTTGAATGGAAGGAGATATCCTCTAAATTCTGTTGCCCTGGTTGGGTTGTGCTGAAAAGCAGTTAGAAACCATTTCAAGGCAGTCACTCACACAGGAACGCGATCGCCTACAGCAACAGTATCAAATCGACCGAGAAGACTGGAAGGCGACCCAGGTATGACAAAGTTATCGTCTACCTTTTCAATGCCCTGCCAACAGAATAGGCTTCGATTTGCACCCTTGCTGCAGGGACACCGCGACGCGTTGGAGAAGAGGAAAGCAGATGAGTTCCGTAAAATGGATCTCGAGCTACGGCATCTCCACCAAACTCTCTCGCGACTTCGTATCGAATGGGAGAGCGAAAAGACCCAGCGCGAGAAAGCAGAGACGAGACTGCAAAAACTATCGACCTTTCTCGACGTACGTGGACTTTTACTTGTTGAGTTAGTTCGTAACACGATGACAAATGGTGTTGGATGTTTGACAGGAAACGAAATCACACACGAAGGCAGTCGAAGAAGATGCTCAGCAGCTCAAGACTCAACTTAATGGTTGAGAGCTGTCCGTTTACGTCTAAGCATTATGTTTGCCACTCACGACTCGATGTGTTCGTTGCAGAGGAAAAGGAAGCTCGGACAAGCAAGGATCACGCTCTTCAGATGGCTCATCGGTGCGTAGTAGTCCATGGAGACGACGTCTCTTTCTTGTGAATTTGCAGTTAATTGTGCGTGAAATGCAGAGACCTCCAGGCACTGCAGAAGAGCTGCCGAGAGCAAGAAAGTGCGAAACTGGACGCGCAAAGTGAAGTGGCCTCACTTGTGCAACGGTAAACATGAGAGTTGGTAGCGTGGAGATAAACTGCGGTCTAATATGGTTTCTGTGCGACAGGATGAAAGTAATTCGTCGCGATCACTTGGCGCTGCTTCACCGCGTTGAAGCACCCGCTCAATTGGCTGCGCAATGGCACGCCAAGATGCAGGAGAATCAACGAAATCATTCGTGAGTCCAGCAATGGAAGACAAACTTTGTCATACAACTTTTGTCCACAACAACAAGAAATAACGCATGAATCATTTCGCTGTTAATCAAGATAAAGCATTGAGGAGTGACTTGAATGCATAATAGTTCAAACCTGCGCGCACTTTGTTTACCTCACCCTGTTACTCAGCTTCTCCTACGTCTTCATAGCGTAGTGCACACAAGCCTTCAATCGTCTTGCTCTTCTTGAGTCGACTCACGGCGTCTTCATAACTCGCGAATCGTCATTTTCCTCTCAGCAACGATCTCTGTGATACAGTGCAGTGTGAAATTGGGTGGGTCTACAGTAGAAAACTTCGATACCCGTGGCTTGCAAACGGTCCGAAGTACTGGTCAAATTCACCTTTCGACATGACAGATGTGTAAGGACTACTCCCTTCTCAGGAACCTCTCCCATTCGCGAACCTACGGCCTAAAAGAAAGATGGTAAAGCGCTCACTCGCTGGCAACGACCTATTGAACACGCTGGAATGGCAGGAGCCAAAACGACTTTGCGGGAGCGAAGGAAAAGATTGGCCATTTCAAGGATCCTCGGATCTGGTGGCCGAACTTGCAGAGCCTCTTGCTAAACACTACAACGCATGGCTAGACGGGATCGAGGACAAACAGACTCATGCTATTAATCTAGTGGTGGGTGGATCCGGAACGGGAAAATCGCGCGTGCTGGATGAAATGAAACATTTGCTATGTCAAGCTGCAAGACGATCGAAGAAGCAAGAGCTCGTGGAGAGAATGGAAAACGCGTATGTGTTTAATGTGATCCTCGGGGAGTCACGAAGGTCAATGCAAGGATGGTTGATTCGGAATCTCCGGGTTTTGACGTCAGCTACCGAATGCTTTACCAGCTTGCGAAAGCCACAAGCGAAAGAAATTGGTTGAGCTTTTCGAGGGAGCTGAAGAACTCGTGTCGGTCAAGTCGTTTGCATATTGAAGCAGTGATCGATATGACGGCCAAACTGGAGAAGATCGAACACGTGGAGGATATGACTGTGCTCTTGTGTGTGGACGGTCTCCACCATCTCGTGGATGATGGCTCGAAGACATGCGACTTTTATCGTGTCTTGGGTGAGATTTGCCGCTTCCTAAACTCGTCCAGGGCGTTTGCTGTGTGTGTGTGTTCGGCGACAACTCAAAGTCTATTCCACGAAGCACTTTCAGACTCTCATCAGAGTCGAGTGATTCTGCATCCTCCTGCATTGCGTGGCCGGGATATCCTGAAACCAAGATCAAAATTCGAAAACCAATTGGTGGATGATATGGGTGGGCATGGTCGAGCGCTGGAGACACTTGACAGAGTTTTGCGTCAATACACGAAAGAGCAAGTGGAACAGACAGACCCAGCCAGCGTTCTTGAAAAGGTGAGCCGAGAGCTGGATTGTTACTATGGTGATATTTTAGCGTTCCCCTTTTTCAACCAGCGAATTGCCAGGCAGTGGTCGCTGCAATTCTCGCTCCACATTGCTACGGTTTGTTTGAATGTATTGGTCCACAAATGACAGTGGATCGCCTGCGAAGATTTGGGATGTTTCGATGGAATCCTGACGGTGGTCTAGAATGCGCTTTCATTCTACTTCAGGAGTTGTTGCGGGCCCTTCCGATGTCGTTCGGCGATCGAGGCGACTTCGACGACCACCTCACTCGCACCGTGTTGGGACGGCAGACATTTGAGCAATTCGTGGCGTTTTACCGTCGTCTGAAATCGATTGTTTATTGTGGTGCTCCAGTCGAGCTATCTACATTTCACTCTGGTGCTCGGTTTGGTCCAAGTCACCGCATTTTGATCAAGGAGCTCCAGCCGCGCAGGGTTGTGGAGTGTACAAGCCAACACTTTTCCAGTTCCCGTATGGACACAATTTTCATCAATGGGTTCGGTGCTTCAGCTGTTGATTTATGCATGCGAATCCAATTGACGACTGGCAACAAGAAAATTGCTTGCAACGAGGTGATTCGATGCAAATTGATGCAAAAGAACCAGAAGATGAACACAAGACTGTACGAGGAAGAGCGAGCCGGAGCCGTGAATATCGACACCGACGTGTTTTTGATGATTGATACGTCTGACGATGTGGTGGAACCATTTGAGCTTCCCGAACGATGTGGAATCGTGTCGAAAGGTGAATTTGACCAGTACTTCGGACCGTTTGCAAGCCACGGGTATCGAAGTTTTCTACTGTAGACCCACCCAATTTCACACTGCACTGTATCACAGAGATCGTTGCTGAGAGGAAAATGACGATTCGCGAGTTATGAAGACGCCGTGAGTCGACTCAAGAAGAGCAAGACGATTGAAGGCTTGTGTGCACTACGCTATGAAGACGTAGGAGAAGCTGAGTAACAGGGTGAGGTAAACAAAGTGCGCGCAGGTTTGAACTATTATGCATTCAAGTCACTCCTCAATGCTTTATCTTGATTAACAGCGAAATGATTCATGCGTTATTTCTTGTTGTTGTGGACAAAAGTTGTATGACAAAGTTTGTCTTCCATTGCTGGACTCACGAATGATTTCGTTGATTCTCCTGCATCTTGGCGTGCCATTGCGCAGCCAATTGAGCGGGTGCTTCAACGCGGTGAAGCAGCGCCAAGTGATCGCGACGAATTACTTTCATCCTGTCGCACAGAAACCATATTAGACCGCAGTTTATCTCCACGCTACCAACTCTCATGTTTACCGTTGCACAAGTGAGGCCACTTCACTTTGCGCGTCCAGTTTCGCACTTTCTTGCTCTCGGCAGCTCTTCTGCAGTGCCTGGAGGTCTCTGCATTTCACGCACAATTAACTGCAAATTCACAAGAAAGAGACGTCGTCTCCATGGACTACTACGCACCGATGAGCCATCTGAAGAGCGTGATCCTTGCTTGTCCGAGCTTCCTTTTCCTCTGCAACGAACACATCGAGTCGTGAGTGGCAAACATAATGCTTAGACGTAAACGGACAGCTCTCAACCATTAAGTTGAGTCTTGAGCTGCTGAGCATCTTCTTCGACTGCCTTCGTGTGTGATTTCGTTTCCTGTCAAACATCCAACACCATTTGTCATCGTGTTACGAACTAACTCAACAAGTAAAAGTCCACGTACGTCGAGAAAGGTCGATAGTTTTTGCAGTCTCGTCTCTGCTTTCTCGCGCTGGGTCTTTTCGCTCTCCCATTCGATACGAAGTCGCGAGAGAGTTTGGTGGAGATGCCGTAGCTCGAGATCCATTTTACGGAACTCATCTGCTTTCCTCTTCTCCAACGCGTCGCGGTGTCCCTGCAGCAAGGGTGCAAATCGAAGCCTATTCTGTTGGCAGGGCATTGAAAAGGTAGACGATAACTTTGTCATACCTGGGTCGCCTTCCAGTCTTCTCGGTCGATTTGATACTGTTGCTGTAGGCGATCGCGTTCCTGTGTGAGTGACTGCCTTGAAATGGTTTCTAACTGCTTTTCAGCACAACCCAACCAGGGCAACAGAATTTAGAGGATATCTCCTTCCATTCAAGAAATGATACGTCGATCAGCAGCAAATTCACCTGAACTTGCCCTTGCAGCGTCGACACTTGTGTTTTGGTATCTCCTAGCTCGCTCGATATCTGATCCAAGCTACCAGTGCACAAGCGACTGTGAAAAAGGAGAAAGTGGAGGAAGAATTCTACTTACGCTTGAGCTTTCTGCTGAGCCTCTAATAGCAGTTCCTTGTTCGCTTCCCGCTCTTCTTTCAGCGCTGTCTCAAGACGTTTGCAGTCTCGCTCGATCATCGCCTACCAAAGCAACTCGTCAAGCTTTGCCAAACTTTTGAATCAAACAGTAACCCCTCCTTACCACTTGTTGCTGGAGCTTTGAATTCTATGATGAACGAACAACTTCTGTTAGTTTTGAGTACTGCAATAGGTGTTGAAGATGACTTGTACCTGCTCCTGCATTTCCTCCGCAAAGCGAAACGCTTGCTCCCTCTCCATTGCCATCGCGTTCAGTTGTTCCTCTCGCTGACGTCGAATCTCTGACATTTCTTCGATTAGTTGAGTCTGATCGTGTTTAGTTTGCTGTAAGGCCTTGAATTTATCTTCATGCTCACTATAAACGCCTGGTTAGCAAACAACGCGATTAACCACCAAGCAACATCGTACCGAATCCAGGCCAGCAGAGATTGATACTCGTCTTGAGCAAGTTTTAATCGACCAAGAAGCTCCACTTTCTCTTTCTAATTAATGTGCATACCAATAGAGTTAGCCACTGTAGAAAATGGCCCAATTCATCAGTCTAACCTCTTGCTCTTCACAGATTCGCTCTCGTTCACTTAAATCGGCAATGACTATACGATATTTTGACTGATACTGGACCAACTCTGCCTCCACATCTTCCGACACCTCGTCGTGTTTTTTCTTCAGCTGAAAGTGCACAAAACATCAAAACGTTCGCATAAAATGTCAGAGTCCATGATATACAAAATGTGCGACCTCTTCTCGTACATCCTGGACGTATGTTGCCACCACTAGAGCTTGTTGGAAGAGCTCATTTTTGGTCGCAGACTGAAGAAACTCCTTCACGTCACCAAATTGTGACCGCTGCAACAGTTGACGCACAACAAGTCCAGCATTTGCCTCAGTGCTGTAACCTGCTTGTGCTGACTTTGACTGCTTCGAGCTTCGAGTAACGCGCTTTTCTCGTACTGGAGGTGGGGGTGGAGGTGAAACAATTGTCGACTCTGGAGATCCCAGCTCACTTTTCGCTTTGAGAGAGGTCGTTTCGCTCTGTGAGTCTTCGCTTGCGGTGGTTCTCGTCGACCCGCTCCGTTTGATCGCCTTTTTCTTCTTGACAACCGCCGTTTTCACCTCATTTATTAACGCCGTATTGGCTCCTGTGGCCACATTTTCCTTCTCTCGGATTAATTGTCGCCGCCGCACAAGACTTGCTCGGTCCATTTGCTGCTCTTCCGGTAGAAATTTTGTATCTGAAGTGCACATTAATGTGCACAGCAGTTGCGACTATGGTTGTTCACAGCAAATTAAAATCAGGCTTGTTCAGAAAAAAAGGTTCTAGAGAATGACCAAGCTTGTACTGTTCGTTCAAGATACATAGTAATGCAATTGATCGCGTTCGTTAGCTCGTTAGTTTTTCGGAATTGAGAGTGCCGGATGACGACCGGGCAACAAGAGTTTTTAGCTAACTGGACCACAAACAGTGCTCAAAGCAATGCACGTTGAGGGTGCTGGCGGGTCTTTATTTTCTCGGAACGGAAAACTGAAGTCTTGGGTTTTGCTGTCCATTCCTTTCTTCGGTCTTCCCAGTGCAAAGGATGCAAAACGCAACATATTAAACAGCAACAACGATCGCTAGCGAAATCTGACGCTTAGTAAAGGGGGCTTATGTTTGAGTCGTCTCATGTGCAGAGTCTTGAAAGTCGTTTCTTGTCGCTGGGCTTCAGCAGCAAAAAGTGGCGATGTCTTTGCTTTCTCGAAAAGGTACTCACGATGTCGCCAGACTCCCAACACACGGTAAGACACCACCACGACTTGTTACGCATTCGTCTTCGTCGGATTCTTTACAAGCTGCAACAATGGTTGAAATGGCCAGCAAACCAAGGCGGTGGTGCTCCGTTCTACAAAAGTACAAACGAAACTAGCAGCAGCAACTAACAAGTCAACAGGGTCGAAGGTACGTACTCTTATGATTCGGCACCTCTTTGCTCGTCTTGGGTCAACCAACCACCAGCACATGAACGTCACCCTCAAAAACCTGAGCGGAAACAACTGTGTAGCTTGACTACAACAATTTATTGATGTGAATACTCGAAGAATGCAAATGACAAGCATGCAAATACGGTACCCATTCAACAATTGTCAATTGTCAACCTGACTCCGAAACACGCAACCCTTTGATCGGCACTTCGAAAGCTGATACCGTTGCCCTCTACAAAGACCCAGTCAGTTGTCCCGCGGGACGGGTCCCGCCAATCAAAAGGGCAGCTCTGTAACGGTTTTCAACGGTTCCTGCTTGCAGCACCGCACAGTTGGAGCTGCCACTGCGTGGGGCGACATGCACTTGGGTCCTGCACCTTTTGCAGACGCAATCGCTGGCAACAAGTCGAGCGAAGATGCGGATGGAAACGCGCTGAAAATTGCGGCGCTCACTCGCGCTCTGGACGCGGGGCACGTGGACGTGGCGGTTCACTGGCTGCAGCTTTTGCTACTCGGAGACTGCGACCGCCTCCGGAGCTCGAGAGTTGCACGGCTCGAGACGTTGCAGAGCGCCGTCAAGCAGATGCTCAAAGAGCAGGAGGAAGGGGGCACGCTGACGCTGCGTCCTGGCTTGGCCTCCAGCACGTGCTGCGAATTGTCCTATTCGCAGCTGCAAATGTTCGCGTTGCAAGCGCTGCAACCGTCCAGTACGGCGTACAATGTGGTGCGAGTGTTGCAGTTCAGTGGCGTGGCTTTAGACGTGCAGGCGCTGGAGAACACCTGTGACGTGCTCATGGCCAAGCACGAGGCTCTGCGAACGTGCTTTGATGTCGACGCCAATGCCGGGGACAACCGAGGCAGAAGGTGCACCCGCTCGCTCATTTTAGAGGTGACTTTGGTGTTCTTAAGGTCGTCGAGTGTGGAATTCACGGTGAAGACTCGGACTTTGCTGCGTTCGTGGCGAAAACTACGGGCGAGCCGTTCGATTTGGCTCGTCAGGCTCCGATTCGGGTGTATGTGTTCCCCTCGTCGAGTCCTGCGTCGTCGTGGACGCTTGCGGTGGTTCTGCACCACATCGTGACGGATGCGACCTCCAGCCACGTTTTCTGGAACGATTTCCACCAACTCTATGAGCAATTCTTGCATCCCGACGACGCGCAGACTACAGCACGCGAGTTGGTGCAGCAACTGGAGGCTGACGACTCTCGCTTGACGTACCGAGATTTTGCAGTTTGGCAGCGCTCACGAATGCGATCAGGGACGATGGCGCTACCGTTGCAGTATTGGATGAAGCAACTGAACGATGGCGGTGTACCTCCGTTGCTTGAGCTGCCCTTTGATAATACGACAACTCACGCTTTACATTCCGAGGGGCTAAGTGCATCTGAATCAAAAGGAGATGTCGTGTTTTTCAGATCATCTCCGCGGTGCAGAAATCCTTCTCGGAACTTTGCCACGCGCAGGGTGCAAGTATGTTTATGGGACTTCTTGCCGTGTTCTACCTGCTGATCGAGCGCTTATCCGGCCAGCAAGATTTCCTCATTGGAGCGCCTTCCTTGGGTCGTGAGGCTACAGAACTACAAGACATGATGGGCTACTTTGTAAACACTCTTCCGCTGCGTCTTGGAGCGAAAGTCTCAGGAAAAGAAGATTTCAAAACCTTCTTGGGGTCGGTGCGTGAGACGGTTCTTGAAGCCTACAAGCACTCGGACATTCCGTTTCATAAGGTACTGGAGCACCTGCGCGCCTCAGCTCATAGCAGAGAAAACGCCAAGCAGCCCCTTTTCCGTGTCATGTTTTCTTGGGAACAAAGTGAGGGAAATGCTAAGGACGACAAGTATACCGAGCTGATGCTACCACATCAGTCGGCAAAATTTGACCTCATGCTGTCCATGCGACATCGCCACCTCAATGGAGAGAAGGTGTTTGAGGGAGCAATGGAGTACCCGACAGCTCGGTTCGCACGAGCTACAGTCAAACGATTCACAAGCTATTTCCTGGCATTACTGGAACAGGTCACGTACGCACCTGAGGGTTTAGTGCGATCCATTTGCATGCTTTCCGATTCCGAACGGAGACAACTTGTGTCCAAGTGGGGGATGCCAAAGTCTTCGTCTTCAAATGACAGCACAAAATCGGGGTTCTTAGACGAATGTCTGCGTTCCCAAGTACAGAAAACACCACAATACCCCGCACTGCACTTCGAAGGCGTGCAATGGACCTACCAAGATCTGTGGGTCCGTAGCGGACGGGTCACTCAAGCACTAGCAATGCTTGACATTCCTGGCAAGGCCGCCGAACTTCATATCGGACTCCTCATGGATCGAGGACTGGAAAATGTAGCAGCGATGGTGGGTATTTTGCGTTTGAAAGGCGTGTTTGTGCCTTTAGACACGGAGTTTCCTACTGAGCGGCTGCGGTATATGGCGCGCGATAGCGGCCTCAAAGTGATATTAACACAGCGGAAGCATTACGACGTTGCTATCAACTTATCCACTAGCCTTTCACGCTCCGAAGACGAAGACGATTTTTCCTCATGCGTCTTATGCTACGAAGATGTCGAGCTGCTCACCGAACAGTCAAGTCACTTAACTGAAAAGGACGAACTCTCATGCCGATTGCAGCAGCGAGATTCACGAGATCTTCATCAAGCGGCTGCGTATATCTTCTACACCTCTGGAGTACGTTCCTGTCCTTTGTATTTGATGATTGTCTTGTCAGCTTCTAAAGTGTTATTGCTACATAGTCAACAGGCGAACCGAAGGGTGTTGTCGTTCCTCACGCTGCTCTCATGACCACTCTGTGGTGGACTGTGCGTACGTACGAGGTCAAGTCCACCGATGTGTTTCTGCAGAGCACGTCCACGACGCTCGATGGTTCACTCTCCCAACTTTACTCTCCTCTGCTTGTGGGAGGAAGTGCTCGAATCACTCGACCAAAAGGTTTACACGACTTGCATTATGTGCGAAAGGTGCTTCTCGAAGCCCCACGCATCACGTTCTGCGTGTTTGTGCCTTCCTACTTTGCACTGCTCATGGATTTCTTGAGTGAACGGGGCGACACCTTCCCAACTTCGGCGAAGTACGTTGTTCTCGCAGGTGAAGCCTTTCCGATGGAACTTGCACGGCAATTTTACCTGAAACACAAACACAGCACGACGTGTTTGGTGAACGAGTACGGACCGACGGAGGCGTCAATCACATCGACAGCTTTTCAACTATCTCGAGAACTGACTGGATCGAGTCTTGTTGACGGATTGCAGAGCGTACCAATCGGAAAACCCATCGATGACCACCCTGTGGTTGTCTTGGATGCCTACAAACGCCTTGTACCCGTTAACGTCCCGGGCGAACTCTTCATCGGAGGTGCAGGTGTTGCTCGGGGTATTGGCATCGGCCAGATCTGACCTCCACGTCGTTCCTTCATCATGAAAACCTCCAAGAAATTGCATCCGTAAGGAAGTGCGCGAAACATGCATGGAAATGGTACAAGACCGGGGACTTGGTCAAGTGGTTACCAAGTGGAGATCTGGTTTTCCTCGGCCGTACAGACGCACAAGTGAAGCTTCATGGGATGCGGATCGAGTTACAGGAAGTACGCAACGTTTTACTGCGTCACTCAAGTGTCAAAACCGCTCAAGTACTGATCATTCCGAACCAGCACCAAGGATCGTCAACTCTCACGGCCTTTATCATCCTCACCGACGGTATCAACGATCGATCAAGTGGAGAGGAATACCTGGACCAACTCCGCATCTACCTCCGTCAACATCTCCCGATTCACATGGTGCCTCACAGTATCCGAATTGTGAGTCGTTGGCCACGCACCCCAATGGGAAGATCGACCTCCGCGCACTCTCCAACTCTGCAGCTTCAAACGGTACAGGACCAGAACTGTTGCAGACGAAGAAGGACGGCTCTACGACAACGGTACTGCTCACGTTGGATATCTTACGGCAAGTTTGGACGCAGGTTCTTGGTTTACCGGTAGATTTGGACGATGGGGAAGCTGGTCAAGAGCAGCGATTGATGTCGCAGTCCTTCTTCGAGTTAGGTGGTGACTCGTTAGCAGCTATCCGTGCTATCGCCTTGGCAAAAGCGAGGGGTTGCCACTAACTCTCGACCAATTCTTCCGAGCGTCGTCCCTACTTGAAATGGCACACAACACAGCAGCCGCCATTGTGGACCTGCGAGAATGGACTTCCCAGACGACGGTGCCGTTAAACTGGTCCTCCACAAAGTCGCCAACACTGTTCCTGTTCCACGACGCTGACGGGACTGTGTGGAAAATGTTCGAGCTGGCAAGACAGCTGCCTTTCCCTGTGGTCGGCGTCCAAGCTCCTGACGCGGCTGAATTGCAACCCTCCAGCATCGAAGAACTCGCCAAGTTTTACTGGGGTATTATCTGTGAATGTCAAACAGAAGGTCCTTTGGCTCTTGGTGGGTTCTCGTTTGGTTGTCGCGTGGCTTTCGAGGTCGCTCGCTTAGCTTTTCTCGAAGGCCGAACCCTTTTGCCTCTCGTACTGCTCGATGGAGTTCCCTTCGAGCTGCCACCCGCCCAGAACCAAGTCACCAAGGCGGAAAGGACAGAAGCTCGACTTCAGATTGAAGAGTACGTACTTGAAGCTTTCAGTGACCCATTGCTGAAACCCCTGGGGGTAAATTACCGCAAGTTCTGCGCCATGGAGGAGACGTACCAGCCGTACACAGCCACGGAGGTGGAGACAGCTACCGGCACTGCAGAACCGTCGATTTGGCTTGAGGTTCACTTGTACATGACCCAGAATTGGCACCTGGACGTGGCTCAGTATCGACCGCTAGGCATTGAGATCGAGACGGTGGCTGTCCTACCGAAGTGTACCCATCTAACGATGCTCCGATCCCCGGCAGTTGAACTGGTAGCTCGTCAGATTCGACAACGCGGCAGTTGAAGTTGTCTGCGACGTGCTATGCCGACATGTTCGACAGCTGTTCCAGGCCAATGAGATTCCGCCTTGAGACGTGTGCCGCCAGCGGCATAAGCGTCTACCGACAAGCGCATAAGCCCCCGCTCCGTCTGCCAATCAACGTTGCTTCAGAAATAGCAAGTGACGAGGCGCTTTCCCGGCGGTCTCATGTTGTCTTTTTTACCTTGCGTTTTGTATTGCGCTTTGCATGGGAATCCGCCACTCCGGCGGTCCAAGAGCCAAGTACCTCAAGTCGTGAGCATCTCCACTTCACTTTAACATTTACCTCGGTCTCCACACTGCACTTGGTGCCTTCTCTATAGACGGAGATGGCTCCTCAAGTCCCCGACCAGTTTCCGCTGTCTCGGCATCTCTCACTAAGTTCGCTTCAATTGACCCCACGAGCGCGAGAGCTCTCGTCCCGACTGGGTGGCATTCCGTCTCCTGCTCAAACGCCACACTCTGCGTACTTCCACATCGATGGGCCGGAGCTCGTGAGCGCCAAGACGTACGACCTCGCAGTGGACCACAAGCAGTTCGATCGAGCCACGAAGATCAAACCCTGCAGTATGTTGCGACCGCACATGCGCATCTTCTACATGTCGTGGCTGTCGGGCATCATGGGCTTCATCGGGTGGTACGCCATTCCGCCCATGATGCCTGTCATCAAGACGCAGCTCGGGCTCACACAGGGGGAAGTGCTCAACTCGGACATTGCTAGTACAGCCAGCACCATCTTCTCTCGTATCGCTTCGGGTCCCTTACTGGATCGGTTTGGTCCTCAGGTGGTACAGAGTTCGGTGTTGTGGTTTGGTGCGATCCCAATTGTCTGTGCTGCGTTCGTCAACTCGGCTACAAGTCTCCTTATTGTGCGGTTCTTCGTTGGTCTCGTCGGGTGCGTCTTCGTGTCGAGTCAGTACTGGACGACCATCACGTTCGCGCGCAATGTGGCGGGTACAGCCAACGCAATTACCGGTGGACTTGGTCTCTCTGGCATTGGATTCGCCTTCTTGGTGCTGCCGTTCGTGTACGAGGCCATCACCTCCGGCGGCCACGTCTCGGAAGACTTGGGGTGGCGGATCACGATCGCTTTACCTGCGGTGTTGATGGTCATCATGGGCTCCGTCATCCGCTTCACTGTCGATAGCTGTCCGACGGGCGATTTTCAAGAGCTCATGAACTTCAAGCGCCAAGCTGAGTTGAATGGTACCGCCGCTCCTGCCCGAATAAGCATCAGCGGCAGTTCCGGCGTCTTGCCGATGACGCAGCCTGAAGGCGGCAAGCCAAAGCCGATGGGTTTGCTCCAGTCCTTCAAAATCGTATTGACGGACTTGAACGTCCTTGTCATGATTGCACAGTACGCGGCTTGCTTTGGCACGGAGCTGCAGCTGAACAACATGGGCGCTCTCTACTTCTACACGCAGTTCAGCAAGAGCGACTGCACGGCGACAGTCAGCACCTCTTGCTATTTACTATCGAAGACCAACGCAGCCACGGTGGCTTCGGCTTTTGGGCTTATGAACATGTTCGCTCGAGCTCTTGGCGGCTTGGCCTCCGACGCTGTGAACCGCCGACTGGGTATGCGCGGACGCCAATACGTGCAGTTCACGCTGCTGTGCGTTCTGGGCGCGTTAGTGATCGTCCTGAGCCAGTTGCACTCGCTTGGTGCGTGTATCGCCCTATATGTGCTGGTGGCCATCGCGGCACAGGCAACCGGTGGATCCACGTACGGTATCGTCCCTTACTTGAACGAGCAGCACACGGGTACAGTAAACGGCTTGGTGGGTGCCGGTGGCAACCTGGGCGGCGTCATCTACGGCATCATTTTCCGTAGCACTACTGGATACAGCACGGGTCTGCTCTACACGGGGTCATTATCCTGGCTTGCGCTCTGCTGACGCCAGTGCTGAGGTTCCCTCACTTGCAGGAGCAGGAAGAAGACGACCGTCATCAGTCTAAGAGATCACATAGCACCGTGTACCTTGAAGACGAACCACTCCAGTGAGTGAGTGAAGATTTGTCCAACGACGGTTGTGTGAGCATGGAATCAATCAAGTCTGATAGATGACTCGCGAGACAATTTGCTGTGAAATAACTCCGCCAAGTACTTTTACTAGTATGCCGGGTAGAACAACAACTAAATATTGATCACTTCATCACGGCGTGTTCTTCGTCTATGTTGAAGTGAAGATAGTGCAGATTTCGGTGCACGATTCGTATGAGTCATCCTAAATGCAAAAGTTGCCCTTTTTGGTGGGGGGAGGAGGGTGAAACTAGCTTTCCATCAAACCGTTGTCAAAGTCCGACAGAGCTTATCAGACTCGCGCGACAATTTGTAGAGAAATGCAACCTGAGAATTCCGCCATCGTTGGACAAATACGTAGTAGGTTGCTAGGCATCTCTCTCAGATTAAAGTTTTACTAATGACTAACAATGTCCACGCACTTTTAGTTGTTCACTTGCGAATTTGCATCGCCCTCGACATCTCCAATGGAACCCTCCGCTTCCTCTCTCTTTCCATCGCGGCACTTGTCGCTGAGCTCGCTCAATTGACACCCCGTGTGCAAGAGCTCTCGTCGCGATTGCCATCTGCCGGCGAGTCTCAACACTGTGTGTTTGTTCAAGAAGACGATGAGCAGCAGCGCTACGATCTTCCCGTGGACGCCAAACAGTTCGATCGAGCCACGGCCATCAAGCCCTGCAGCATGCTACGACCTCACATGCGCATCTTCTACCTGTCGTGGATGTCGGCCATCACGGGCTTCTTCGGGTGGTATGCCATCCCACCACTGATGCCCGCGATCAAGACGCACCTCGGACTCACGGACGGCCAAGTGCTCAACTCCGACATCGCCAGTACAGCCAGCACCATCTTCTCTCGCATCGCATCGGGTCCGCTACTGGATCGGTTCGGTCCTCGAGCGGTGCAAAGTTCGGTGCTATGGCTCGGAGCCATCCCGATCTTCTGTGCGGCTTTTGTTAACTCGGCTACAAGTCTCCTCCTCGTCCGCTTCTTCATTGGCCTCGTCGGGTGCGTCTTCGTGTCGAGTCAGTACTGGACTACAATCACCTTCGCGCGGAACGTGGTCGGCACAGCAAACGCCGTCACGGGCGGCCTGGAAGTCTCAGGTGTTGGCTTTGCCTTTCTGCTGCTTCCGTTCGTGTACCACGTCATCACGTACAGCGGACACGTCTCGGAAGACTTGGGCTGGCGGATCACCATCGCACTGCCCGGTGTGTTGATGATCACCATGGGTGTCGTGATCCGCTTTGCAGTGGATAACTGTCCGACACGTGATTTCAAAGAGCTCATGGACAAGAAAAAGTTGCAGTCTCCTGTCAAACACCCGAGCTTAATGGGCTCCTTCAGGATCGTGCTCTCCGACCGAAACGTGCTGATCATGATCGTGCAGTACGCGGCGTGTTTCGGCACCGAGTTGCAGCTGAACAACATGGGCGCTCTCTACTTCTACACGGAGTTCGACAAGGAAGGCTGCGTTGACGAAGCATTTTGCTCGCTGCTGTCCAAGACGAACGCGGCTACGATAGCATCGTCCTTCGGGCTTACGAACTTGTTCGCGCGTGCAGTTGGCGGGTTGATGTCGGACGCGGTGAATCGTCGACTGGGGATGCGGGGCCGACAGTACGTTCAGTGTCTGCTGCTGTGTGTACTCGCGGCGTTGGTGATGGCTCTCAGTCAGTCGCACTCTCTCGGTGTTTGTATCGCCTTCTACGTGTTGGTGGCCATTGTCGCCCAAGCTTCCTGTGGCTCGACGTACGGCATCGTTCCCTACTTGAACGAGCACCACACGGGCACCGTGAACGGCTTGGTGGGGGCTGGGGGCAACATGGGCGGAGCTCTTTTCGGCGTCATCTTCCGCATCACCGGTTCATACCATACTGGACTGGCTTACATGGCCATCTTCATCTTCTGCTGCGCGCTCCTCACTCCGCTGCTGAGGTTGTCTTACCTTCACCACAAGTAAAGTGACTTAATCGCTAATATAGCAGGTCCGTTTCAGCAATTGATTGTCTTGTGTCGATTTCAGGACAATGTCCGTGGGCTCTGGAGCAGCTCAATCTCCACAACTTGGTCAGCACAATGCGTTGCTATCGTCTTCAAGTTTCGTCCAGGTGGCTCCACTGCCGCTTACAGCCGATTTCCATGCTGGGAAAGTGCTGGAACTCGGAGCTCCGCCCCTCCATCAACGCAAGAGCGTGAAGAAACGTACATCCCCGTAGCGCTTGCTCGAGCGCAACTTAGCAAAGTGGTGGCCGACATGCACGCGATGAAAGCCGAACAAGTCCAAAAGCTTGGAGAAATTCTGGAACACTACCGCGGCATTGAAAAGGACACTCGAGACCGACACGAAGCACGTGTACGAGCACTCAAAGAGCGAGCCGAATCGAAGTTGAAAGAGTCACGAGAACAGAAGGTCGAGCTGGAGAAAGCAGGAGAACTTCGTGAAGAACTTCATACGAAGGAGAAGAAGGAACTTCTTAACGAACAGGAGAAACAGCGACTGCAGCACTTGGAAGCTCATGAAACTTGGCGTCGAGAGTTTGAATGTGCACTACAGACCCACGAAGATCAGGTCTCAAGAGAACAGAAGGCGGCTTTGAACGAGATTGACCGCGTGTCTCGCGTTGCAGCTCATACAGGACAGAGATCTCATCAGCTTCAACACGAGTTGGAAATGTGTAGTGAAGACGCTTACAGCCAAGCTATGCGAGTTGATGGGCAGCTTCGACGTGCTCGGATGGACATGGAGACTCAACATGAAGCGTTCTTAGACCGCGAGGCCAAACTTCGCAGAAATTTTGCTGCGAATCTGGAGGTTGAGCGTTTTCTTCACGCTCTTATTGACATTGTAGTTGATAGAAAGCAACAAGATGCCGAAGCAAAACGTGATCAGAGTTTACAGACTCAGCTGAGGAATCTGGAAGCGAAAGCGAAAGCTGCAGGTTCTCGCGAAGAAGTTTTGAAACGTCGACTGAAAGCTGCACGAGATCGATTCGAGTTCATGGAGGCTCAAGCTGTCCAAGAAACAGTTGAGTTGCTAGTACATGCTGTCGTTGTGACAATAGAGCGTGAACCGAGAAAGGTTTGTGCAGTGACTTCAGATGCTCCAACGCAGACGATGGAGGTGAAGGTGGAGTCGAGTATTGTAGAGGCAGAAGCACCCCTGCAATCCCAGAACTTCCACTGGACAAGACCAAGTATGAAAGCGAAGTGGAGGTGGTCAGAGAGAGAAACATCGCCTTGATCCGCTCGAAAGCGGCACTTCACGAGGCAAAGAGAAGCTCGAGGAGCTGACGAAGAACAAGAAGACAGTGAAAACTGCAGTCAAGACGTGGCTGTCTACGTTCCAAGTTCAGTATGGCCGA
The DNA here is from genome assembly GCA_012656105.1 of Phytophthora syringae. Classification (NCBI taxonomy): domain Eukaryota; phylum Oomycota; class Peronosporomycetes; order Peronosporales; family Peronosporaceae; genus Phytophthora; species Phytophthora syringae. The sequence continues at coordinate 326,681 of JAAKBD010000541.1, read as the reverse complement.
GAACCGACAATCGAGGACAAGGCGCAGGTGAAAGACAAATACTTGGCGTTCAAAGAAGCAGAAAAAGCTTTCAGTGCTCAAAAGCACTCGTGTTGACGCTAAAGCAGCAACATCGAGAGTTGGCACTGCGTATCGATGCATCAAGTCGCTGGTCAGCACTCGGATCTGCAGTTGTGAAGTCTCCACGCACGGAACGGGGACTTGAAAATCACGAAAGCATTGAAGAAGTTTCCATTCAGCAGAATTTCGACAAGAAGAGTTCACGGCCGGCTTCAGGTTCGGCTTCCCGGCCACTTCCTCCTGTCGAAACCAAAGACGGCTGTACAGACGCTGCAGAATTTCAAGCTGAAGCTGTCGCAACGTTGGAAAAGGAGATACAAGAACTGCGTTCACAACTGGCAGTCGTCAGCGCTCAACAGCTAGAAAAATCAAGAGAAGAAGAATTTGATGCTCGTGAAACAGCAGTACGAGCTCAGCCTGCAGAAATTATCGAAACAGCAAACGCGCCACCAAAAGAGTCCGAGGAATTCGACCATGTCAAATCTCGTCCTGAAGATAAGGATGAAGTATCTACAGCAGCTCAGTTTGACGTGGTTCAGGAGAAAAGTACAACCGAAAAAGAGTTCGCAGAGGGCCGAAGGCTTAGAGAAGAAGTCAAAGCACGTGAAGAAGAACTTGACCGTCAGCAGCAACAGCGTCTACTACTTCAGGAAGAAATCACCACTTTATCACAAGAAATCGAGGAGCGTCGAGCAGAGAAAGCTCGCCTTGAAGCTGAAATCGAGCAGTTGAGACTGCACTTGGAGCTTTCCGAAGAACGGGACCGCACTACATTCGATAATTCTCCACCCAGTGAGCCAAAGGCTGACCGTGATGATGAACTCGAAGCAAAGGTGTGGACGAAGTTGACAGTGGTGAAGACCAGGAAGAAAATGACTATGAAGAAGACGAGTTTGAAGTTGCTCCAGCAGAAGCGAAAGACGTCGACGATGAACCACTCGAACAGGATTTTGACGACGAGAAAGAAGAACCTGAAGAAGACGAAAGTCAACAAGTAAAGAAGACGCTGCTCGATCCCTTCATCTCGTTCAGGCTATTGTCGATGCAGTCGCACGTGGTAAAGCGCAGTTCAATCGTGGAGACAAAGCGAAATGTTACCAAACGTACGCGAAGTGTGCTGAAAAATGCATCGTTGAGCTTCAAGCTCTTCACGAAAAACACCGACGACAAGGAGCTGTAGTTCTTAAACGCGTGTTAACCGAATCTGCACGTCTTCCTCCAGCTCGCGGTCCCCAAACACTTCGAAAGCAGCTTGACGTAGTGCGTGAAAGTTGCGAGCAATGGTTAAACACTCGAGAAGAATTGGCAGTGACTCGACTGGCAGAACGAAATGCTCGGAAGGAGGCCAAAGCAGCAGCGTCCGTCACTAGAAAGCAGCAGCTACTGGAAACGAAACAGAAGAAAGCAGAACAGCGTGACGACGAGAAGAAACATCACAAGAAGAAGAGTTCGCCACCTCAGGGAAATACTTCAGCTGCAGGAAATGGTAAAGCTTTGGAGGAGACCAAGCAAAAGCTTCGTGCTTTGGAAGCCAAATCGAAAGCTGATCGCATTAAATTCTCGCAGCTGGAAGCTGCACTCTCTAAGGCGGAAACGCAGTTAGCCAGCGGTGGTAGTAGCAACGCAACTGGAGGAGCTGGTTCAACAGCTTCAGATCGGCGCGTAGTGGACATGGAGAAGAAACAGAAGAAAGCTCTCGAAGACAGTGAAAAGGCCGCCAAGAAGGAGATTTCAGCACTCACGCAACAGCTTCAAACTGCTCAAAAAGCTTCTCAAGAATTGCAAGAGCAAGCGGCAGCTCTGCAGAAGGAGCTTGGAGTCGCGGGTGGCAGAGCGAAACAACTTGGCCAGCTCGAAGTCGAAGTAACTCAGTTACGAGAGCAAGCAGCACTGGTAGCTCCATTGAACAACGAATTGCGAGAAGCTAAAGTGCAGTTTGCAACGCTAGAGACGAGTTATCGTGAAGAACAGACACTGCGAAAGAAATACTACAACCAGATCGAAGACATGAAAGGCAAAATCCGCGTATACGCTCGCTGTCGCCCCATGAGCGGCTCGGAGAATGAACGTGGCTGTGCTCCGTGTGTCAAGTTCCTCGACGAATTCTCAATGGAAGTGAGCGGTGGCAATCGAGCCGCGAAAACGTTTGCGTACGACCAAGCTTTCTCTCCTGCTAGCACGCAGGTTCAGGTCTTCGAGGACACGAAAAATCTTCTTCAGAGTGCTGTGGATGGCTACAACGTGTGCATTTTCGCGTACGGCCAGACCGGATCGGGTAAGACGTTCACCATGACCGGAGTCGATCGAGACCCGGGACTGAGTCCCCGTACAATTCACCTTTTTGCATTGGCCGAAGAAGTGAAGGCCAATTTCACTGTAACTTTCCAGGCGACGATGCTGGAGCTTTACAACGACACTCTCATCGACCTTTTCCACCTCGTGGACGGTGGAGGCGCCCATGACACGAAACTTGACATCAAGAAGAATGACAAAGGCATGGTCGTCGTCCAAAACGCCACACTGAAGAAGTGCACTTCACCCGAACAAACCTTGAGGTTGTTCGACGCGGCCAACAAGAAACGCCAGGTCGGAGCCACCAAGATGAACGCTGAGAGCAGTCGAAGCCACTCGATCTTCTCTTTGCTCGTGGAGAGCTACAACAAAACTACCAAAGCCACCACAATCGGTAAGCTCAGTCTCGTCGATCTCGCTGGTTCAGAGCGCGCTGGTAAAACTGGTGCCACTGCTGACCGCCTCAAGGAAGCGCAGGCTATCAACAAGAGTCTCAGCGGTACGTTGTGCTGCCAAAAGCTGTCTTACGTTGTGTCATTGTCGTTTGAACTCCGTGATTTCATGAATTCCTGGCCATTTCAGCACTAGGAGACGTGATCTCAGCGTTGTCGACGAACGAGAAGTTCATTCCGTACCGTAACAACAAGGTACGCAGCAAATTCGCACCATTTTGCAGCATCAAAACTTACCGTTGTCGTGTTCTTCGTACAGTTGACGCAGCTCATGCAGGACTCTCTCGGTGGCAACGCAAAAACGGTAAGCCCAAATCCGCTCTGCTCTAGACATCTAAAGATTCTAACCTGTAGCGACTTGATCCGAAGCTCATGTTCGTCAACATCTCGCCAGCCGACTACAACCAGGTATGAGTGCACGTCTTGGCTTTGTCTTGACAGGCTGGCAACACGACAAACTGCAACATGCTGACGTGTTATCGGTAATTTCTTCAGGAAGAGACAGTGACGTCGCTCACGTACGCGTCGCGCGTGAAGCTCATCACGAACAACGCCAACAAGAACTCGGAGAGCGAACAGGTGAACCGACTCAAAGCCATCATCAAGCAGCTTCGCGCCGGTAAAGCAGACGTCGACTTGGAAGGGGTCCTCGACTAACCCTGCACAACAAAAGCCACGCACCACCGTAAACCAACGAAAAGAACCAGCTAAACAAACTTCAAACGCGGGATTTCGTGCTCTCAACTCGGTTGTATCACATTTTATTCCAGGCAGAATAAAAGGAAGTCGGTCCTTGATCGGTTCGCCATGTTGTCGAAGGCGGCAGAGGTTGAAAATGGAGACAGCCACGCAGACAAAAGCGCATCTCTGCACGCAGCCAGAGCGACCAGATCGACAGCAAGAAACCTGCCGTCCACTCCCTGTTCCCTGTCCACGATCCTTTGCTGAATGCCCGTCCCCCTCTGAAATCCCGCCCCACGTCCACGTTGTCGCCGCTTATCTGTTGGCCTTGGCCACACGCTCGATCTCGTCCTTCTTCTTAATAGCGTAACTGTTGGACGATCCCTTGGAAGCGTTGATCAGCTCGTCAGCCAGGCACTCGGCGATGGTCTTGACGTTACGGAACGACGCCTCGCGGGCACCCGTGGCGATCAGGTACAGCGCCTGGTTCACGCGACGGAACGGGGACACGTCCACGCCCTGACGACGCACGACACCGGCCGAGCCGACGCGGGTCGAGTCCTCACGCGGGCCCGACTTGATGACGGCCTCCACCACAACCTGCAGCGGGTTCTTGTCCGTCAGCAGGTGGATGATCTCCAGCGTGTGCTTCACGATGCGCGTGGCCTTGAGCTTCTTGCCCGAGTTGCGGCCCTTGCGCATGAGCGCGTTCACGAGGCGCTCCGTGATGGGGCACTGGGCCTTGCGGAAGCGCTTCTTCTGGTAGCGCTGCGCCGTGTGCGGCAGGAACGTGGCGGCCTTGCCCTTCACGGCAATGTAGTCCTCGAGGAGATGTCCGCCGCGATGCTGATGTCATCGTACGACCTGTTTTACGCAGCCAAAATACCTGTATTAGACCGGTATTCGTGTTTTTGCCATGGAATTTTGAGCGAACTGCGGAAAGGTGCACAGATGGCTGCAGTGCACTAGAATCGGTGAAACCCACACCCGATTATGCGCCACCGTCTTGCGGTTGCGATGCACTGCGCGCCGCTGCGAAATTCCCCGCACAAGAGCCGCTACCTACCACTTGTTGAAAAGCTTCACTTCAGTTGCAACTTCCGCCATGTTGAGAGAGTTTCCGAGGATGAAATCGAGCGAAGAGTGCGGCGTTCGCGGCCGAGGCGCCCCAAATGAATGGGTAGGAGGCGGCTGTCATACTGGAACCAGGTCAAGTATACGGGGCGCAAGACAAAACGCGACCTACCCCTGGACGGTCCGCGGTTCGCGAGACCGGTTCGGACTGCGGTTTGGGAGACCTGTGGGGTGTCACACACGAGATTGCTCGTCAACTGTAGGGTGAGCCGCAAATGCAAAAATTACGCAGAAAGTAGCGAAGTCTGTAGTTCCTTGTCTCTTCTGGGTTCCAGCAGCTACAAGTGGTGGCGTCTTCACACTTTCTTTTATTTTGTCAAAAAGTCAACATTTGCTTAGCAGCTCGGGGTTGACGATGCCGACACCAACCATGGCAAAGTCACCGCCACGATCTTTTACTCATCCTTTTTCGTCGGTTCAGCATTCTCCATAGGCCACAGCAATGAGTTTAATGGTCTCCAAAACGATAGGTGTGTTGCATTGTGCGGGGGCGTATCCATACCCTGCTCTACAAAAGCACGAAATTAGAAGCAGGCAACTAAACAAGTCGACAAGGGTCGAGAAGGCGTACGTTCGCGGGGATCTGTTATCTGCTGCGACCGACTGCCGGTACACGACTGGTTGTGTCAGAACAAGTTAAGGCTGCTGCGACCGATTCTTCAAATTGTCTGCGACACGCGCATTTTCGCGTTTTGTACCATTCCTCTGGTACCCTCTATAATTGAGGTCGGAAGAGAAAAAAGCACACAACCCAATCGTCCGTGTCCTACGTACGTACTGAACCGCTGCATCCCATGGGGGCGGCCCAGCCAACGCGGACGTCGTGCGCTCGTCCTGCTTCGTGACGTTCCCCGAGTCGGCGCACGCCGAGCCCGTGCCCGTGGACGCCTGGTACCTCTTCGCCGCCGGCCTCACTTTCCTGCGGCGCTTGGCGCGCGACCGCGTGGGGGACGAGATGCGCCTCGCGCTGCTGCTGCAGTCGCCCGACGAGAGCGACGAGCGCCGCTACGTGTCCGTGGGCTCCAACGCGGTGCTGCAACGCGCGCTCCAGGAGACGTTCGACTGCCCGTCCAAGGCGCTGGTGTTGCACGTCATCGACGTGGGCAAAGTGGTGGACCAGAAGCGGATTCACGTGCGGCCCGAAGTGAACCCGAACGTGTCGCCCGAGCCAGTGGCGCCCATGGGGCTGGTGTTCCCCACACTGTCGGTGGATGGGCTCGTGACGCCCACAGCGGTGGAGATCCCAACGGCGCAAGTGGCGAGCGAGAGTTTGTACGAACAGATGAGTCGCTCCAGGTTTAACTACCGGAAGGATGAAAGTGTACAGGCTGCAAGTGTGGAGAAACCTCGGAAGGGGTTGGCTCAGAGCGCGTTCTTCGTGGAGGAGAGAGATTATACCAACAGGTCCGCCAGAGGGGAGAGAGTGGACCGGTGGCGGTCGAAGCTGTCGGGAAGCAGGTGGACGTTGATGGTGAGGCTGAGCTTGAGGAGAGGGAGATTCCTATGGCGACGGTTGTGGAAGCCGAGACGACGCAGATACCGAGTGACTACGTGATGCTCGAGCTGCAAACGGGCGCTGGTCTGCCGACAGCACCCGCCAACTCGAGTTCAACATACTTTATCTCCTCTGGGTGGGCACAGCAAGCTGACGAGATGAGTGCGTCCATGAGATTGGAACGTCCGCCAGTGGCGCCAAGGACAGCTCCGGTTCGTGCAGCCAGCGTCGGCTACCGTGCTAACGTGAATCTCGAGGACTCGTTCGTGATCCTCGAGCGCCACGAGTTGTAACTTGATCAACTCTTCTAGATCAAGCACGCAGCGATGATAGAAAGCCATAATTTGCCATTTTGTAGACGAAACTGAGAATAAAAGTATTTATGCTTCAGATGAGTCAGACTGCTATGAGTTGCTTTCCAGCAGAGATGGACTTCGATGCAAGAGTAACAGCACTCCCAGCTATCTCTCTGTTTTTTTGTTTTGTTTTTCAACCGAAGTAGTACGTAGTAAGTGTTGCTGGTCCAAATTGGACCGTCCAAAACAACAACAATGGGCGTAGGGCTCTTGCGTACAGGACCTCTTTATTGTTCGAGCGATGTAGGCCTTAAAGACTGCAGTGCGGTCGGGTCTTCGTCTACTCCTTAAGCTCCGCGAGTTCGCCGTCCTCCTGCAGCTGCTGCACAATGTCCAGTCCGCCGATGAGGTCGCCGTTCACGTAAAGCTGCGGGAACGTGGGCCAGTTGGAGTATTTCTTGAGTCCCTGGCGCACGCTGTCGTCCGCGAGGATGTCAAAGTAGTCGTACTTGAAGCCCTCCGAGTCGAGGATGTCCACGAGCTTGCGGCTGAATCCGCACTGCGGCTGCTTGGGTGAGCCCTTGATGAAGATCATGACGCGCGCGCGGTTGATCAGCTGCTCGTACTTGTTCTCCTTCTTGGCCTTCTTGACCACACCGAGCTGCTCGCTCAGGTCTCCGTCCTCCGCCATCTCGTTCAGGATATCCAGCCCGCCCACCAGTTTACCCTTGACGTACAGCTGCGGGTACGTGGGCCAGTTGGAAAACTTCTTGAGTCCCTGACGCACCTGCTCGTCGCTCAAGATGTCGAACGAGCTGAAGGCGATCTGCTGGTCGCGCAGCAGCTTGACCGTCTTCTTGCTGAAACCACACTTGGGGTCCGACGGAGTTCCCTTCATAAAGAGCAGCACAGGAGCCGAGCCAACCAGCGCGCGTAGACTCTCCTGGAAGGCTGCCTCGGCCTCCTCCACATTCTTAGTCAGTCCCAGTTGCTCGACGATGGAACCCTCGGACTTCATCTCCTTGACGATGTCCAGGCCGCCCACCAGCGACCCGTTCACGTACAGCTGCGGGAACGTTGGCCAGTTGGACAGCTGCTTGAGCCCCTGGCGCACCTCATTATCATTGAGAATGTCAAAGGTGCCGAACTGGATCTTGTCGTCGTTCAGCAGCGCCAGCATCTGCCGACTGAAGCCGCACTTTGGTTCCGCCGGGTTGCCCTTCATGAAGAGCATCACGGGCGACGCACTGATGAGTTTCTGCAGACGGTACTGCAGCGCTTCGTCCAGTGGCTTGGGGTTTCCTCGGCCGTGGGCGTCGAGCTCGAGCTGCTCTTCTTGGCCACGCTCTTGCTCAAAACGTCCACGCGCTTGGCCAGTTCGGCCACGTTGGCGCCCTCCAGTTTGTCCAGCACGGCGCGTCCCTGGGCGACCACAAAGTGGGCACCACAGCGATCTCGAAGCGCTCCGAGAGCTCGGGCAGCTCCTCGGCCGCCACCTTCAGGAAGCGAATGCGCGGGTGCAGCGTGGCCAGCTGGCGCACGACCACGTCCAGCTGGCCGTTGGGGCGACAGGCCTCGTGGAACTCGGCCCAGAAGAAGGTCACGGACAGCGTCGACTCGCGCGCGGTGGCCTCGTCGAACTGCGCCGCGCTCTGCACGGTCACTACGCTGCCAGTCACCGACATGGTCAAAGGAAGCACTTGCGTCGATCCAGTCAAAATGTCAAATGAGACCGAGAAGTGGTATGAGAGGGTTAAATGGGGTGGTACACGTGAGTAGGTGCAATCATTTCAAGTGATGTGGTGTGGTATACCTGAGGTGGATGCAATCATTTCGATCTATTGCTGTACGTTGAAGCTGAAGGGCACTCTTAGGCGATGATCTGCGTGATGATGCCGGCGGCGAGCGTCTTGCCGCGGTCGCGCAGCGTGAAGCGTCCAAGCTGGCGGTAGTTGGCGAACTCCTCGAGGCAGATCTTGCGGTGGCACGTGATCTGCACCACGGCCGAGCGCTCGCGCGTGATGCAGCGCGGCTTCTTCTTCTCCACCTCGCCCGTCTTGCTCAGGATGCTCACGAGCCGCGTGATGTTCACGGGCTCGTCCACGTTGTGCATGTGGATGGTCACGCACGTCCCTTCACGAGCGGCACCTCCACCGCCGGCATGGTCATAATCTTGGCTTCGAACTTCTTGGCCAGCTGCACGGGCGACGCAATGGAGCACAGGATGCTGCCGGTACTGCAATCGAACAGTTCACAAAATACAGTTAGTACGAGCACGAGTCAGAGCAATATTGGGGCTTACGTTAGCGATGACGGGTCAATTCCTGTAACGCCCATCTCGACGGTGTCTCCGGCGCGAGCGAGTGTGCAGGGTTTGCCATCTTGCTCCATTCCTACTCACGCAACGCTCAATTAGAGCAACGATTATGAATGCATCTCGGTGCTCGGTGCTAGGTACTCACCTTTACGGTCAGGGGTAGTCCGATCGGCATCAAGAGGAACTAGTTACAAAAGGAGCAAATGCACCAGTAAGTACCAGCCACGCTACGATCAACATCCAAAAGCACAAATCGTACCGAGTCACCCGACGCCGCAGCGCCAGCGTAGACACGCCCTGAAATGGTTTGGCCAAGGCTCATAGACTTGGACACATCAGAGACCGTCATTCGGAAAGGCTTCGAGATCTGGCGTTGGGGCGGAGCAAACGTATCTGTAGGTATAGCAACTCAGCGTCAAACTCCGGATGACTCGAGACATTTTTCAGCAGGACGTATCCACGTACCAATGGCTTCAACCAACGAGGGGCCCGAGTACCACGAGCACTCCTCCACTACACCAGCTTTCTCCAGGTTAGCGCCACTCATTCCACTGACTGGCACGAAACGGAGGTTCTTTGGGCGAAACCCGGCGCCCTGGAGAAATGTGGAGAGCGACGTCACGATATTGTCAAAGCGCTCCTTATCCCAGTTGACCTGTAAGTGCAACAACAATGGCCAACACGTGAGCATGAGTTGCGTCGGCAGCCAAGCGTCGAAAGTAAGAGGCGTACCATATCCATCTTGTTCACCGCCACCACCATCTGCGAGACGCCAAGGCTTCGAACCAGCAGCGTGTGCTCCTTCGTCTGGCCCGAGTTCTCGAAAGCTGCCTCGAACTCGCCTGTTACCGCTGGCACGACCAGCACCGTCACATCTGCTTGCGCAGCTCCGGCAATCATCTTCGGGATGAAGTCACGGTGACCTGGCGCATCCAGCAGCGTCACGTGCTTGGTTGCCGTCTCAAAGTGGCTCGTCCCCACATCCATAGTGACACCGCGCGAACGCTCCTCCTCGTCGGCGTCCATGACCCAGGCGTACGCAAAAGAGGACTTACCGGCCTCGCGCGACTCCTTCTCGTACTTGTGCATGAGTCGCTGGCTCACGTAGCCTAGCTTGTACAGCAAGTGGCCCGTAATGGTACTCTTACCCGCATCCACGTGACCAATCACGACCATACTGATCTTGGTCTTGCCGCCACTGCGTGCTTCCTCCTCCAGCTTCGCTGCCTGTTCCTGCGTCTTCAGCTCCGCCCGTTCGAACGCTCTCTTCTCCGCGGGCGTAAACTGCGTCTGTGCACGGGAGATCACCGGTGCGGCGTTCACCGCGTCCGCCGCCGACATCCTCGGGGCCTTCTTCTCCTCAACCTTTCTCGGCGTGGATGGCAACGCTCCGCCAATTGCCATCGCTTTGCCCTTGGCCGGGGCGGGCATCACGATCTCCTTCTTGGGTTTGGGCGCCTCCTCCTGGCCAATGGCCAGAGCCACCGCTTCCAGTCTGGGGATCTGGATCTGCAGTGGCAGTACGCCCCCAGCTGCGATTGGGGCCTTGCCCTTCTCCAGCAGAGCGACCACTGCCTTGTCCACGTCGTAGTTGGCGCTTCGGAGCTCCTGGGTGACCTGCTGGGCCGAGAACCTGCTGCCCACCGCCTGCTGCACCTGAGGCAGTATGGCTGCCAGGATCTCTGCGTCTCCGGGGTCTTCAACGCCCGTGCTGGTCTCCAGGCGGTGGTCGGTCTCCTCCTGCTGGACGAAGCTGAAGACGGATCGCTGGCGGCTGGGTGAGTCTCGGCGGTACATGAACTCATCTGCACGGCAGCAGCAGGTGTTAAATGTGGCAGTGGGTGGGTAAATGTGGCAACTTTGTGTACGTACTGTTAGGCGAAGTGGGCTCCCTGTCGTCGTCGTAGTCGTCGTAATCTGAGGATGCAGAGGTCTGGTTAGGGGTATGGAGGGTGGGCCACAGAGCGTCGAGCGGGGCCGCCTGCCTTCGTCCTCGTACGAGTACGCGCGGTTGCGGACGTTGCGGTGGCGAGACATGGCGGGCTGGTGGTGCTAGCTTCAAGACTTTTTGATTTTGGGTTGAAAACGTAAAAGGAGTGAATGTACATGTATTTACTCCAAGAGTATAATAGCTTTTACGTTCTAAATGCCATAGCGAATGGGTTCATGACATTACCGTAAAAATCTTATCAAAAGGCACCCCTTGCAGCACCGGGGATTCCCGTACATGGGTAAATGAACCAATCAGATCACAGTACTTTTGTGACGTATCATGACTTGTCAAAAGGCACCCCAGATAAATTACCATCCTTACCTAGCCATTTATCGGCACAGCTTTCGTCGATTACAGTAATTGGCAGATTCCGGACAGCAGTCCGGAAACCTGCATAGTGAGCTACGTATGAGACACCAAAAACTTTTCGCCAATGAACGTGACTTATTCATTCCGGATGAAGTAATATTCGTACTTAATGAAATGCGCACCCCTTTCCACTCGTTCATTCGGTGTTCTTCGGCAACACGACGGAAGACGGCACGGCGCGTACACGACGGTCGGACAGCAAGACGTCAGGCAGCGGCTCGAGGGACAGAAGAATGGCGGGAAGGAGCACGGTAGACAGCAGCACGGTGAGGTGTATCACGGAGGGAGGCGACAGAGCGGACAGCGAGATGACGGCCAGCGGCGTGGCGGCGTACGATGGTTCGGTGAAACGGCGAACAGCGGCATGACGGTCAGCTGTACGATGAGGTACGCTGATGTAAATCTTTCCTTGTGAGACATATGCTGGTGTAGCTCAGTCGAAGAGCAGGAAGCACAGCTTCCAGGTCGCCGGTTCAAATCCGGCCTCCAGCAGCCTTGGCGGTTTAATTTGTGTGTATTTGCTTGTTACTTTTTCTGTTTTCAGTGTTTAGGCAAGGCGTTAAGCGAGATCGTCTGCAGTCCATTGATGCGTGACCGGTGTGCTACAATCGACGATTGAGCCATCGGTCTTTAGAGCAAGATACTGGGCCCCGAATGACTTGTACGCTTCAGGATGCGACACCCGTAGCTGACGCCATCGCTTGCGCAGTGAAGATGCCTTGCGGGTGGGTTTCTTCTGGTCGAACGTTTGCAGCCGCTGGTTTGACGTGCTGTCCAGCTTTAGTGCCAGCTCCCATATCAAGTGCTTCCAGGTCTGGTACGCTGTAGAGTCGGAGCGTGGTGGCTCAGCTGGGATTTCAAAGGGTTCCTGGTACAGTACAATCATTATGTTCACCGCCGCCTTTGCCTCTGCCCGCTTATTTTGTTCTCGTTTTCCTTTGACTGTTTGCCAGATGCGATTGACGTACCAGTTGAGACAACAACCACCAGTGTCGTCGCTGTGGCTTGAGCAGGCGCGGCAGCAAACAGCGGTGCAGCAACTAAGTCGGAATCAGTCGAATCTGCTAGAGGCGCATTTGACGAAGCGTCACAGGTTGTATGAGCCAGCAGTGCATTGTGTGCATCTTCGAGGCGCGCCAGTCGATCGCTTATGCCCGTCAGCTGGTCTAACATGTTCTCAAGGATGGATGCAAGCTGGATCTCGCTCCTCGCGGAAACTTTGGCGTTGTGAGAGTGGTTTGCAGTTCGCCAGCGTGTCTTCAAATATCCGCCCCACTCACAGCATTTAGCGACGGAAACGGCTGACCCCAAGCGAGCGTTTGTAGCAGCAACCCCGCGTTCCAGCTCGTACAAATACCTAGCCACGTGCGTTGACGCAGCGCTGCAACGGTTGATTGTCTCAAGTACTTCGTCCAAGTGAAGCAGCAGCGCAGCGAACGTAGCGTCAGCGACCTCGCCCGAAATGTTGTAGCGAGCGTCAGGAAGACCTAGCACGTGCCGGAAGAGCTCGTCGCGCAGCGTAACAACCTGCCCATATTCAGCCACCGTCAGGCGCTGCTGCAGATCACGAATGGATGGCGTCACTACTGGTAAGTCGGGCGTCTCATATCCAGCTAATACCTTGCCAACACTCTGATCTTTTTTGTTGTTGTGCCTATGTAGGCAAATGCTTTGGTCGGCGATTCCAATAGCCACGCACCACGCGTGGATATCCACTGGATAGCGAGTTTCGGAGAAGAATTGGCGTACGCTGCGGAGCCTCGACGCAGTGAGTGACTTGTCATGTTGGGCGTAATGGATTGCCGAATGGTAGGTTGCATCTCCTTCAATGAATCTCTAATGACTTCTGTGACATAGCTAGCCACATTTGGCCGCTTCCGCTCTCGTTTTAGTGGCGGCGGTGCTGTGGATTCTTGCGTCTGCTCTAGGCTCTCCCAGTAAAGGACTGCCTCTTCCTGTGTGTAGGTCTTCCCACCTGGCAAGTCGGAGACAGCATACCGTGGAACGAGTGGAAACAAGTATTCGGAAGGTTCGTCGTAGCACACGAAGAGCAAGCCGAGTGCGTGGAACATGCACTGCTGCCATCGATCGGGAGACTTGAAGATGGACACGCCCTGCACAACGGAAGTCTTGATGCGTGCGATGTGAAGAAACAGCTCGCCCGAAGCAGCTATCAAGAGCTGCTGCTTGCGGGCGAAGCAGGTATCGATAGCCCTGCCGAAAGTGTGCCACATCATGTCGAGAAGAGCAGCGTCGTGGATAGGCTTGAGCCCTGTAGCCACATCTGCATGTACAATTAAGTGCTCGACTAATATACACAGATCCTTGATAGTACAGCCAGGGGCATCGTTGGTTTGCACGTTGGTGCGTAAGTTGCGTTCTTCTATGTTGGCAGCCATTTTGTCGCGAATCTTGGCAATCCGGTTCGAGTCGGAAGGGAAGTCGGATACCGTTCCCGTAACATATTGAGTGTTTGAGAAAAGTAGCCCAACGCTGTTGATTTGGCAAGTAGGCCATCACCAGACCGGGCTCTTGTGCTCTTTAGTTTGCAAGAAAATGGAGAAAGCTGTTAGTAGTGAGTAAAAGTTCTGAGTAGGCAAACTATTTCCTTTAGAAAGTGAGGTATGCATCGCATCTAGCTCAGACGGCGAGAGCCCCGCAGACTCGAGAAACTCCCCAAAGCCTTTCTCAGCTGCGTGCTCCTGGCCCAAAGTCCCTGACGGCGTGTCAAGCCCGCGCGCTGCCCGCTTCATACCTCTCCTTCGTCGAGTTTTGCTGTGAGGCTGCTTTTAGCGTTAACTATACATCTTGCTATTCTTGGCACTTCAATATTGAATCCGTGCCAGATGCACCTTATCGAGTAAGTCGACACTTCACTTGATTCCAGTATGTAGACTTCCACTGTAAGTAGTGTCGGTTCCGGACTAGTCCAGAAATAAGTTGACGCACGGTTTACCCTACCCCTAAGGAGATTGGATTGGCTAATAAAAGAATTGTAGAGCGAGACGCTTCGTTGAGTGGTTGTTTTATCTTACGATTTTGCAGCGGGGTTAGGCTTTCTAGCCAAACAAGACTTATCCTACAGTAAGGAAAACATGGTGCGAGTCGGACGTGCCGCTTTCACCGCACAAACCACCGGATGCCCGAATTACTTTATGTCTGCATAAATTACAAGTGAGGTGACTGCAATATATTGGTAGTTTAGTTGTAGGTGACATTTCCCATGTACCGGGCACCCGGTGCCTTTTGATAAGATTTTTACGGTATGAGAATGGGGGCGCGGTGGCTCACGTCCGACGGCTGCTCTCGAGACCGAGTCTCTACGTATCTACATCGCGCGTCTGACGGATGCTATACGTCTAGAAGAGGCGCAGGCAGGCGGTCGGTGCCGGACTTCGACGCTTCCAAGAGACTGAGTCATCTCGTTCGGCGTTAGAAGCCTCAGCGCAAAAGTAATTGCAAGTTACCATTTGCAAGGAGAACAGCGTGTTCTGTTCTGACTCACGTGAGCAGCGGGCGAGAAGTGTCAACGTCAGCAGATTATGCTTGGGCGCGAAGCGATGCAGCCCCAGGGGGTGAAGACCCGACCGCGACTACAGCTACCAATTCTACGAAGTCCAGAGCTCCATACTCGCAAGTCTCGACCGCCTTGATTGGAAGTCCGATGCGGTTTACATGGACCTCCAGTTGTTTCTCCCTCGCCTTTGGCGCCGTGCTTCTCATATGGATGTTGAAGTTGCCTTGCTCAGCGTGACCCTGGACTCCAAACCGCTGGACGCCATCTAATATGCCGCCGGAACTGTCAACGTCAACACTTTTCGAGCCCACGGCTGCGGCGAAACGATGCAGACAGCTTCAACGTGGATGACGGCAAGCAGCTTCGACACCAGTCGACGCGTGTCGGTCAGTACCTGCAGACTTGATGGATTCCTGGTATCGACAGTCCTCGCTCGGCTGCAATGCAGTAAAGCACTCGGGCCAGCCTGGCCGGTCTTGCACGGTGGAGGTTAAATCTACCAGCTCAGTGCAAATGCCGGTCGCTTTTCTTGGTGAGCTGATCCCCGACGTGCCTTGAAGTTGCCATGCTGTGGAATGCTTAGCGAAATGGACCAGCCATTTGAACTTCAACATCCGCTGGTGGTAAGACGGCCTTAATCTGTCAAACCGGCCAAGTCGAAGCGCGTGCTGGCCGACAGGTAGCTCATTTCCGAATTCGCCTTCCAGCTTCAACACCTCCAGTTCCACTACGATGGCGACTCCGCGGCACGCATCGGACAAGACCGCGCACGGTTACGTGGATATGGAAGCCCACGACGTGAACGGCAGCGCGCCCTCGGCAACGCGAGTCGGTTCGCCATCAAGAACCCGCACGTCCGCGAAATCCTCGCCGAGTTCGTGGCCGTGTTCGTCATGACGAGCTTCGGCCTGGGCGCCACGTGCCAATCCATCCTGACGGGCGGCGAGTACGGCGACTTCACGCAGATCGTATTGGGCTGGGGCATCGGCGTGCTCTTCGGCATCCACATGGGCGGCGGCGTGTCCGGCTCGCACCTGAACCCGGCCATCACCACGTCGGCCGCGCTCTTCGGCATGCTCCCGTGGAAAAAGGTGCCGGGCTACGTGGGCGCTCAGATGCTGGCGTCCTACGTGGCTGCGCTCTTCATCTACGTGCTGTACCGACCGCTGCTGAACGCCGCGGACCCGGACCGGGAGACCACCCACGCCATCTTCGCCACGTACCCGAACGAACACGTGCCCAACTCCATTGCGTTCCTCACGGAGGTGTTCGCCTCAGCTTTGCTGGTGGGCGGCATCTTCGCGATCCTGGACCAGCACAACCGACCGGCCAGCCCGTTCTCCGCCCCCAGCGCCGTGGCGCTCTTGGTGGCGGGTCTTGGCATGGGCTTCAGTGTCAACACGGGCCTTGCTATGAACCCGGCGCGCGACTTCGGCCCGCGGCTCATGATGCTCACTTGCGGCTGGGGCTCGCACGTGTTCTCGCTCAACCACTACTACTTCTGGGTGCCCATTGTGGGTCCGACGGTTGGCGGCGCGCTCGGCGGGCTCGTGTATTTGTCGCTCGTGGGCCACCACCACCCTGGCAAGGTCGTCCGCAAGCACGGCGAGCAGTTCCACTTCTAAGCTGGATGAGGAGAGAGCATTCGGAGAGAAATGCTTTCCATGTACAGGAGTTGAATCGTTTCCTGCGTGTGCAGTTGCTAAGTACAAAGCGTTTCCTTCTTCTGTTGCTCTTTCGTTTGCATCTTGACGTGATCTTGTTAAACGAGCATCAGGCCATCATGAATTGCTGCCTCGTATCAGCGATGAACGGCATCTGCTTTAGCAAAAGTGTCGAGTCAACAGCACTTGAAGCCTTTCTGGGCGATGACAGGTATCCAACGCGGTGGTCTCTTGGCACGGCCATGCGAACGCTAGCGCTGAGCAACGCAGCGCAAGACGAGGCGGTTCGAACACCGGCATTGCCGACAAGGCTGTCTATTGACAGCGAGGTTGAGCGATGGCCCTTCAGGAGTCTGGTTGAAGTTCAATTGCACAATGATTGTTTTACCATCACTCATGCCTTTCACCAAGCAAAAGCAAAAAGCAAGTACGTTGAACGCAACTTTTAACTGGACTTTATAGACGGCAAGACGGCAACAATACTTAAAAACTTATGCGCGCGGGTGGTGCTGCTCCACCATGGCAACATACATGCCGGCACCAATGGGTCCACCGAGCAGCGGGGCGACAATCGGCACCCAGAAGTACGAGTCTCGCAGGGTGAACACTTCAGGTCCCCACCCAGCACAAAGCGAAAACAGTCGCGGCCCGAGGTCGCGCGCCGGGTTGATAGCGTACCCCGTGTTCATCCCGAAGGCCATTCCGATCGCTGTCACCAAAGCGCCACAGCCGCAGGTTGCGTAAACGGACTGGCGGGTTTGTTCATTTCGTCTCCGATAGCGAATAAGCAGCCGACGAGCAACGCGGTGCCCACGACTTCAGTCAGGAAACAGGTCGCCATTGGGACGTCGTCACTGTACGGGTAAGTGGCGAATATCCCCTGGGTCGTAGTCTTGTGCGGGTCCACGACGTTGATGATCGGGGCGTACACCATACAGACAATAGCTGAAGCCGCGAAAGCCCCCAACACTTGAGCGAGCACGTAGAACGGTACCTTCTTCCACTCGAAGCGCCGGAAAAGCGCGAGCGTCACAGTCACCGCCGGGTTCAGGTGACCACCCGATACGCCACCACACACGTGGATGCCAAAGAGAACCGCCAAGCCCCAGCACAAGTTGATGCTGAGGAATTCTCCTTTCGTGCCTTCACTCAGCACGACTTGGGCGACGACACCGGTGCCGAAACACATCATGACCAACATACCGAGGAACTCGGCCATACACTCGCGGAGAAGCGGAGACTTGGCTTGGTAATAAGCTGTAGCGGGAACTTGCTCGGTCGACATCATAGCCACATCGGGTTCGGCCAGGTAGTTGCTGTCCAGTTTGCCCATGCTGCCTCGAAGCATCGCATCCATCTTGTCCAAGCTGTCGCGAGTCATGGCTGGAGTTGGTGCGAAGAGGTCAAGAAATACGACACACTGTGAAGAACGCCGTAAAACGGAAAGTGAGCCGCAAAAACTAGCACTCTCCCGAACGCAGCAGCTTGGTAAAAGCAGTAGGAGCACATATGCGGGTTGCATTGCGGCGTGCCCGTGATTGAGTTTGTCATCTGCCTCGCTCAACAGGTGAATGAAGCCAGCCGTTGTGGTCTTGGTGAAGCGTGTGGGCCAGCAACAAGTCAAAAGAACGACATCTGCCCTCGGTAAGAGTCCACGACAGCGGCATACGGTGGGGTATTACGCTCGAATCGTTGGTACTTGACCAATGCAGCCACAAAGAACACGGCAGCTCATTGACGTCACGCAATGTGGACAAGAAAGCACTACAACCGTTGGGCTAGTCGACACGTGGAGTAACATGATCGATTACCGTAGGAGATCAACACCCTACATTTACTTTACAGTTCATCTCCGCCCTCTGTGTTGGCATTTACTGACCCTCAAGCGGGTGCTTGTACTCGCGTGGGTGGTGGTGCTCCACGAGTCCGACGTAAATGCCAGCACCAATCGGCCCCCGAGAAGAGGACCAACAATAGGCACCCAGAAGTATGAGTCGCGCAGCGTGAAGACCTCCGAGCCCCAGCCAGCTAGCCAGGAAAATAGACGAGGGCCGAAGTCACGCGCCGGGTTGATAGCGTAGC
The DNA here is from genome assembly GCA_012656105.1 of Phytophthora syringae. Taxonomy (NCBI): domain Eukaryota; phylum Oomycota; class Peronosporomycetes; order Peronosporales; family Peronosporaceae; genus Phytophthora; species Phytophthora syringae. The sequence continues at coordinate 308,329 of JAAKBD010000541.1, read as the reverse complement.
CAGAGTTCATGCCGAACGCCATGCCGATGGCCACCACCAGCAACGCCACAGCACCGGGCTGCGTGTACGGATTGGCGGGCTTGTTGAGCTCGTCCCCGATAGCAAAGATGCAGCCCATGAGCAGTGCCGTGCCCACCACTTCCGTCAGGAAACACGTGCCAACCGGAACGTCGTTGCTGAACGGGTAGGTGGCGAAGACTCCCTGGGTCGAAGTCTTCTCGGGGTCGATGACGTCGAACATGGGCTTGTAGACGGCCCAGACGATGAAGGCCGCCACGAAGGCGCCTAGGATTTGCGAAAGCACGTAGTACGGGACCTTGCGCCATTCCATCCGACCAAACCACGCGAGTGTAGTGGTCACCGCGGGGTTCAGGTGCGCACCCGAGACACCGCCGGACACGTGGATGCCGAAAAGCACACCGAGCCCCCAGCACAAATTGATATTGAGGTACTCGCCCTTGGTGCCCTCACTGAGCACGACCTGCGCCACGACGCCGTCACCGAACATGATCATGACCATGGTGCCGAGAAACTCGGCCAGACACTCGCGGAAGAGCGGCGACTTGACTTGGAACGGCTTGGCAGGCTGCAGGTCCATCAGCACATCCGGTTCTTGGACGCCGACGTAGCCGCTCTCGATCTTGTCGTCCGACATAGCTGTTGCACGGGAGTAGTTCTGGTTGGGGGTGAAGGACGCACCGTGAGCCCGATACTGCGAATCAGAAAGTGAACGGTCAGGGCGGCAGTGTTTGGTGCGGAGCTGTCAGTCGAGCCAGGACGGCGTCAATGATGGCATGAAGCCGACGATCCCATTGAAGTTCAACCACAGCGCACGTCTCCTTCTCCTTCAGGAATGGCAAAGCCTACATAAAATGGAGTGGTTTGTGTTGGTGAATCACTCGAGTGAGCAAACCGGGTGCCGGTGGGTGCTTGCGCCGAGCCAGCTGCAGCCGCAGTCACGTTGACTGCCCGTCAGTGAAGGTGTCACCACTTCTGCGTCCGTCGCCATGTGTGAAGGCGCTGGATTGTCAAGCGCGCCCGTGTATCTGCGGCGGTCTGTGCTCCACCCAAAGCAAGTGAGACCTTGACGACGGTCTCCACACTTTGCCGGTGGTCTCGAGAGGTGGACCTTGCTTCAGAATTGATTAGGATCCGAATACATGTAAAACCGTAGTACTGTACGTGGTGCATGTAAAAGCCTTTCTGTCGAGGCCACTGCCGGTTGGCCATGGCATCCGTACATGTAGAGCTGCTCTAAGTTCGCAATCGTGTGGCCGCCTTGTCATCTTCAATGCTGGACGCGTGCCGGAGGTGGACGGTTAATTGATGCCCTGACCACTGTAACACAGCTAGAAACGCGACGAGACCACCGGCACTGCAAGCACAGCTGCTGATGATGCCTGCGTGGCGCTCCGTGAGCACGGCCACAACGCTACGCCGGCACTGCCGGCCCGTCAATGAGAAGCGATACTAGAGAAACGGAAAGAGACGTTCATTGCATCGAGATAGCTATTATAGATAGGAAGTACACTAACGCGTTCAGTTGTCCAGCGGGTGCTTGTTTTTAGTCGCACCCGAGACACCGCCGGACACGTGAATGCCGAAGAGCACGCCGAGCCCCCAGCACAAGTTGATGTTGAGGTACTCGCCCTTGGTGTTCTCACCGAGCACCACTTGGGCGACCACCCCGTCACCAAACAGGACGAGCACCATAGTGCTAAGGAATTCAGCCATACACTCCCGCATCAGCGCGGACTTGACCTGGTACGGCTTGTTGGGCTGCGATGGCATGGCCACGTCGGTCTCTTGCATCCCAATGTATCCGTTCTCGGCCTTGTCGCTGGTGCTCGAGTCGCGTGGCGGCATCTTCTTCAGCGACGATGGAAGGCGAGTTAGGAAGCACGTGTGGGGATCGCACCAGGTTGCGAAGTGAGACCGATAGCGACATGCACTCGTAGCAAGCTCATAGCTCAAGTGAGCGTAATCTCTACTCCGGAAGACAGCGGACCGCCTCAGCGACATCCATCAGTAGGTTGAAGCTGGCGACTACCCCAAGCCAGGTCGGCGTGTCAAGCTTTGTTATCGGGAGCAGAGCCACCTTCTCGTGATTTTAATCCACGTCAAACGTGCGTTCACCGGCACGGAGATGAGGAAAGCGAGTTCCAGCACACGTGGAGGCTACATAACCTGCGACTGCAAGGAGACTACACCACCGGCAAAAGCGAACGAGTTCAAGTAGAGATCAACGGAAAACAAGTTTATACGAAATCGTTATGGCGGCCAGTTTGGCAAGCTACGAGAGCGTCAGCTCTAGTTTTCCAGCGGGTGCTTGTAGTCACGCGGGTGGTGGTGCTCCACCAGTCCAATGTACACGCCGCCACCAATAGCTCCTCCCAGGAGCGGACCAATAATGGGCACCCAGAAGTAGTGGTCGCGCATGGTGAACACGCGCGAGCCCCATCCAGCACACAGCGAAAAGAGTCGCGGACCGAAGTCACGCGCCGGGTTGATAGCGTAGCCTGAGTTCATGCCGAACGCCATACCAATAGCCGTCACCAGCAGCGCCACGGCAGTCGGCTGCGTGTACGGACTGGCGGGTTGGTTGAGCTCGTCTCCCAGGGCGAAGATCCCTCCGAGCAGCAAGGCCGTGCCCACCACCTCCGTCAAGAAGCAGGTCCCCACGGGGACGTCGTTACTGTACGGATACGTGGCAAAGACCCCTGAGTCGAAGTTTTGTCAGGGTCGATGACGTCGAACATGGGCTTGTAGACGGCCCAGACGATGAAAGCCGCCACGAAAGCACCGAGAACCTGTGCCACAATGTACGGAATGACTTTACGCCACTCTAAGCGGCCGAAGATGGCGAGTGTAGTGGTCACCGCCGGGTTCAAGTGAGCGCCCGACACACCACCAGACGCGTGGATACCGAAGAGCACGCCGAGCCCCCAGCACAGGTTGATGTTGAGGTACTCGCCCTTGGTGCCTTCACCCAGGACGACTTGGGCCACGACACCGTCGCCGAAGAGGATGAGCACCATCGTGCCGATGAACTCGGCCATGCATTCGCGGAGGAGTGGGGACTTGACTTGGTACGGCTTGGCGGGGCCGCCGGGAGTCATGGCCACGTCGGCTTCTTGGATGCCGATGTAGCCGTCTTTATCCTTGGGGTTGCCGCTGTCGGACAAGCGAGCCATCGTGGGGAGAACTGAACGGGGTGGGCGCGACTTGGAGGATTGGGAAGTGACCTCGTTGGTGGCCAAGCGGGAAGGCGAGTGGGATGTCAGCGCTCCATACTGTATACGTCTGGGTTGGGCGTCATGTTCACGCGGCGCGCGTACTTCAAGGTGGCAGGTGTCGACGTGATATGCAATGCGAAGACAATGTCGTCCATTGACTGCCATCGAGGAAGGAGGTCAAGGACTCTTCGTTGCTGGAATTGATTCATGCAGGCTGTAGGTGATGCATACAGCAGCATTAGCATCTGCACTTGGCAGCCGAGCAGCAACCGAACGACGCCATCTCAGTTGAAGCTGCTTCACAGTTGCACTTTGCCGGCGATCTCTTCGAATCGAAGTTCGATCAGCTTGCCGGTACAGGGTACCTTGACACGCGCGGACGTCGTGTTTCTTGTTGGCCATGCACATGCGGTGGTGCTACACGGACAGCTTGTGGGCGCTGCAACTTGACGTCTCCTGGACGCGGCTTCACTAGTCGCGCGCGATTTTACAGGTCCCTTGCCTGTCTCTGATAGACGGTTTTGTCCGACCAACCAGCACACACAAGCGCACTGAGTGACGAGATGGTGACTCAACGTGCTTGTTTATCGCGTTGCCCCCGATGAGTCAACCGCAGAAGAGGCAAGCGGACACCTCTGTTGTCCTCCTCCGCCGGCCTATATAGCTTGCTGTGTGAACAAAATCTTTCAAAAGAGCTACCGTTTTCGTTTCCTCATCGTTTGTACGAGGAGCGGCTGGCGATAGCAAAACTACCAGCACTCGGAAGTGGTGAATTACACTCGCGAGGGTGGTGATGCTCCACCAAACCAACGTACACCCCTGCGCCGACTGCACTGCCCAGCAACGGAACCACGATGGGGACCCAGAAGTACGCATCGCGAAGCGTGAAGACCTGCGAACCCCAGCCAGCACACAGCGTGAACAGTCGAGGGCCGAAGTCGCGCGCAGGGTTCAGCGCGAACCCCGTGTTCATGCCGAACGCCATGCCGATCCCGACCACCAACAGCGCGACGGCACTTGGCTGAGAGTACGGGTTGGCGGGTTTGTTGAGCTCATTGCCAATGGCGAAGAGACCGCACAGTAACAGCGCTGTGCCCACCACTTCCGTCAAGAAACACGCCCCCACAGACACGTCGCTGCTGTAAGGGTACGTGGCGAATACTCCTTGTGTGGAAGTCTTGTCGGGGTCGACGGTGTCGAAGAGCGGCTTGTAGACGGCCCAGATGAGGAAGGCGGCCACGAAGGCGCCCAGCGTCTGTGCCACGATGTACGGGACGACCTTGCGCCACTCGAAGCGACGGAAGAGCGCGAGTGTGGTGGTGATGGCCGGGTTGATGTGTGCGCCGGAGACGCCTCCCGATACGTGGATGCCGAATAGGATGCCAACGCCCCATCCGAGGCAGAGTGTGGTGTAGTTCCCCTTGGTGTTTTCGCTGAGCGTGACTTGAGTGACGGCTCCGTCTCCAAAGAGGACGAGGACTAGAGTTCCTAGGAACTCGGCGAAGCACTCCCGTAGGAGTGGCGACTTGAGCTGAAATGGTTTTTCGGCTTGAGGTACGGCCACGGTTTGCACGGAGACCTTCGGAGTCATCACGTTGGTGAATCCTGCTTCGAGTTTGCCGCTGGAAGATAGTCGATTCATACTTGATATGCGTCGAGGAGTGATGCGTTGTGGGCCACAACTTGTGGTGTAATTTATAAATGTGGAGCTCTTCGTGAAAGTGTTGCGGATGCCGGCATGAGGGCAAGGGGGCATTTCAGGCGAGCTGGTATTTCCGTGCGGTCGTGAACTTGACCATCTGAATATCTTGTTGTCTCAACTCCGTCGTGTGTCTCACTTTCAAAAGCGTTGGAGAGCACGGCATGGGCGAGGTTTCTTCATCGCTGGTGTTGGTACCGGTACAGCCGAATTTCCTAAGGCAAATGGTCAGTTTAGTGGCCTGGGAACGATCAGCACAAAGGTGCTGATAACTTTGAGAGAAATGATCGGATTGAGGAGTTTCTTGTGCCAACGGAAAGAGGAGATCCGGTACGATTTTTGTGATTTTTCACATATAGATTGATGCGGGTTTGCGGTGTCTGTATGACGGATTGACGCTAGCTTAATTTGCCAGTTGAGTGCACAGTGCCAGTTGGGTGCACGATTCTGCTTGTTAACCAATCAGGGTCCAGAATAAATTTTCCAACTTGCTGATTGGTTGGTAACAAATTGACCAGTTCAGTGCACAAAAGTATTAGATCCTGAGATATATATGCAATGTTGGAGGCATATCGTTTTGCCAGAATCTTCATGACTGGCTGGCTCTCAGTTTGTTGCAAACGCAAAGCGACGATGGTGGTGCGCCGGGGCAGTACACACTTGAAGACCTCGCAGAAGCCCTTCAGCGTGTGCAGAGAGGCGAGTCTGCTGCCAGTGTAGCACGTACGTCGTCTGTGCCCCTGCGCACCCTCTTCAAGAAGGCGAAAGATCTGCGCGAGAATCGAACGCTCGCAGGCAAACGACGCGGCACGAAACCCGCTATTCCGCTGGCGCTAGAGCAAGATCTGGAGGACTGGGTTGCCGCCATGCAGCGCGTTGGGCTTCCCGTTGGTCCGTATGCCATCCTCGCCAAGGCAAACGAGATCTACGCGAGCCTAAACCCTATTCCCACACGCAGCGAGCCACTCAAGAAGCTGACCACCGGCTGGTATCGGCGGTTTCTTAAGCGGCATCCTATCCTCGCGCCCCGTGTTGCGCAGAAGATCGCACGCGTGCGCAACAGCGTGGAGGGGGAAGCTGTGCTGAGCCTCTTCTACACGATGGCGAAGCTGATTATCGAGAAACGGGTTGGGCCCGAGCAAGTTTTCAACGTCGATGAAACGTCCTTCATGCCAAAGACTACTACAGGCAAGGTGGTCGCTGTTAAGGGCTCCACAAATGTCTGGACACAAGAAGCTAAGGCCTCGTTCCACATGACGGTTGTCGCTGCAGTGAGCGCAGCTGGCGTCGCTATACCCCCGCTCATCATTCTCCCCGGAAAGCGGATCAGAAAAGAAGAGATTGCCGCCATTAGCATTCCGGACGCATGCATTTCAGGAGCTCCCAAGGGATTCATCAACGCAGGGTTGTTCAAGCTTTGGCTGGACTTCTTTGACGCCCAACTCGAGAAGCACAAGGTGAAGCGCCCAGTTGTGCTCGTTTTGGACAACAGCTCTACCCATGTCGACATTGGTACGTCCCGTTTGGTGATTTCCTATATTGGCTGCCTCTCAAATCGGATATACGCGATTCATAACGTTTTTATCGGGTTATGTGTATTTAGAGGATATTTCAGCTTGCTGCTCTCGGGGCATTTTGCCTGTTCGCCTGCCTCCGAATTCCACTCACTTGTTCCAGCCTTTGGACGTCGCAGTATTCAAGCCGTTCAAGAGCGTAGTAAAGGCGGACCTGCAGGCGAAGTTGTTGTCCAGCGCAGACGGAAACGTGTCCAAGAAGGAGGCTATCGCTATCGCGTGCCGTGCGTACCGCTCCGCCCTCATGGAGCACCCCAAAACGCTGTCAACGGATTCAAGGGCACTGGAATCTATCCGCCGTCGCTGGTTAACATGCAGCGTCGTCTTCGTGTGTTTAAAAGTGGTGGGGCGAAGGGAACGACTGGGCAAGTCGCATGGCTCAAGAGAAAGACAGAAATCCAAGAAGACGTCCGCAGCAACATCCTACTGCTGCCTCCTGCGCCCCAGACCCCACGTAAGAAGCCGCGCGTGACTGTGGACATCGTGGGTCGCCTCGTAACAAAGGAAGTGGCAGCTTACGTGGACGTGTAGATGGAAGGAAGGACCGTGCACTAAATTGATCACTTCCTTTTGGTTCAATTTTCAGCTGCCTTCGCACTAATTATCACAGTTTTTAATGTGGGTCTGAACAATATTTAGGAATTGGACTCGTGATTGGCTGGGTTTTGATGAGAACAGTGATATGTTTTATTTTACCCAATCACTATCGTGCTGTTTTGTATGATCATTTCCCGACTTGCTCCAAAATCGTGCACTCAACTGGCAAATTAAGTTACTGCCAGTTTAGTAGCCTTTTAAACCTGCTTTCGCTATGAGTCGCTGCTAGGCCGAACCAACTCGACTCGCCTTAGGGATAGGGAAATGAAAACCTCTCTCAGATCATATAGATTGGGTCACACCCCTTTCGCGGGTTTATCAACTACTAGAGTCTTCACCCACGCCTCCTGCACCACCTCCGCCGCCTCGAACACCAACGCTGTCTGCACTGCTGCCTGCACCACCCCCGCCACCGCCTCGACCCCAAACTCTGTCTGCACTGCTGCCAGCGGCTGTGCGGAAGCTTGTTTCCCTTTCTTGGTACGCTTGCTCGACTCTGCTTCCTCCTCGATAGCTTGCGGGTCAGGATTTTACCGCCTGTATTCTTACGCTTCCGCTTGGTGGTCCACGGCGCTTTGGCTCGCGTGGGAGACCTTTCCGTGCAGCAGCCACATACTTCTTGAGCGTGCTGCTCGGGATTTTGGTATTGTCACTGATTGTCTTGGCGCGAGCCCCAGCCAGTACGTCTTCAACGGCTGCATCCAGCTCTGCTTCGCTGTACTTGGCACGAACCTGTCCCATTGCGTGGCTTGGAAATGGCGCGAAACTTGCTGCGCCAGATATCAAGTGCTTGAGGTTTTCAGTCAAACCCAGCTGCTTTTGTTTTGACGAATCAAATGTACAAGCGGATGGGTACATCACGATAATTGGTCGAAAACAGAGAGGCCACTAAACTGACCATTTGCCTTACCACAAAAAGGTGATATTTTTCGTACCTATACCGATACCGGTAGGTGCGTATACGGTTTTTATCTTCACAAATAAAGGTAACAACAAGCACAATGGTTATGCTTGTTGTTGTAACAAGTATTTCTACATTAGTTCATTTATATTCATCACAATATATGGCTCATGATCCGCATTTATCTAGATTTATGTCATATTTATCATTATTTACTTTTTTATGATTATCTTAGTTACTGGTGATAAATAAAGAACCCAAAAATAATCTTCACAAATAAAGAACCCAAAATATAATATGGGTTTGATTTTTCTTACTCTTTTGTGGTATCCAATTCAGGTTCAGGCGGCGGATACTTGCCCCACCACTTGCCCCACCACATTCACACGGCTTCTTCGCAGTACCAGGTATGTAAATTGGTGGTCGCGAATCAAAGCAGTGAAAGCCACCGAATCCACTCGTCGAATTGAGATTCAGATCCGTTCGGTGAGCCGAGCCGACATCCACTAGGGCTTTCTCAAAGTATTGTGTCGTGTCGTGCCGCACGCAGGTGAGCTCACCTCGTGCTGGCGTGCTTCCCGCCGGACATCGCACACCTACACTCGCGCTTGGTCTCTGCAATCCGAGAAAATGAGAAGCCTCAACTTCAGCGGAAGATCCGCTGAAGATCGGCTGAAGTTGAAGTTAATCACACAGGAGCTGTTCATGTGTGTAAATGCGGTCGTACTTCATCAGCGCTGATAAACTGGCAGATGGAGCCACTTCGACGCAATACATTTATCGACAAACTGTTTCTACTTAGTATCCGGTTACTGCAAGACACACGCGCCCCACGAGGTCGAATGCTGCAGAACTTTGCATTGGACAGACTTGCCGATAGGCTTGCAATGCTAAGTTTTTGCGTTGTCATAGCATGCGTGGATATTGCCCGCAGTATTATCGCTGCACCTGGCACCTGGTCTGTAGGGCATCTTACTTTATTTAAAGGCGCTCCCTACATAGAACGGCCGTTACTGCAACTTTAACGCAACTTGCCAGCACAGCAGCAACATAAGCGACTATATCACCGTGCCCTAAACCTGATAACCCTGGGGGAACGGGTAAATGTCGAGGTTTAGCACCCCGCGCGAAGACTTCGCTTCGCACGTCGATGCTAAACCTCTCTGGCCAAGCCCGCTAGGCTTCACCCTAGTCTTGCAGCGCTACGCGCTGCGCTTAATCTCGCCGGCCTTCGGCCGGCGACTTTGGTGGTTAGGTCAATTATGTTCGGTTTATGTAAGATAATTGGTGAACGTAGACACTTCCTTATTTAAAACGTTCATGGCTAAGTACATTGTATCACCGCCGTGGTGTGTCGGAATTAAAAAGCCAAGATCTCGGTGCGCTCCCGTCTCCTATTTTACCAGCATCACGGGCGTCTCACCAACGTCGACAGGGTGTCATGAAGGACATCTCGTGTGAGACAGAGGAGAACTAAAAATTTAGCGCTGTCGGGGTTCGGCTTCCGTCCGGAATGGTTCAGTTAGGTCGATCCAAGTCCAAGTCGGACGCTTACACCGACGGAGAAACCAGCCCTTATGAGCAGGCCTCCATCTTTGCCATGAAATCGTTCTGATACTCATTCCACCACCCCAGATGCACTCCGACGATCAATTGCTGCTGCTCACATCGCAATTTCCCAGCACCACAAAACCACCATCCATCCCTTCAAACTCACTTTAGAGTTATCACCATGGACCCGCTTTCATACAGCTACAAGATCGAAGAAGACTACACCGCCGTTCAGTCTCCTCGCGAGGTCGTCCTAGACTCCCCGCAATGCGACCGTACCAGCTCAAGTCGCCACTCCTACGCGAGTGCTTCGCCGAGTTCCTAGGAACTCTAGTCCTCGTCCTCTTTGGAGACGGAGCCGTCGCTCAAGTCACGCTCAGCGAAAACACCAAGGGGAACTACACCACACTCTGCCTCGGATGGGGCGTTGGCATCCTATTCGGCATCCACGTATCGGGAGGCGTCTCCGGCGCACACATCAACCCGGCCATCACCACCACACTCGCGCTCTTCCGTCGCTTCGAGTGGCGCAAGGTCGTCCCGTACATCGTGGCACAGACGCTGGGCGCCTTCGTGGCCGCCTTCCTCATCTGGGCCGTCTACAAGCCGCTCTTCGACACCGTCGACCCCGACAAGACTTCCACACAAGGAGTATTCGCCACGTACCCTTACAGCAGCGACGTGTCTGTGGGGACGTGTTTCTTGACGGAAGTGGTGGGCACAGCGCTGTTACTGTGCGGTCTCTTTGCCATTGGCGATGAGCTCAACAAACCCGCCAACCCGTACTCTCAGCCAAGTGCCGTCGCGCTGTTGGTGGTCGGGATCGGCATGGCGTTCGGCATGAACACGGGGTTCGCGCTGAACCCTGCGCGCGACTTCGGCCCTCGACTGTTCACGCTGTGTGCTGGCTGGGGTTCGCAGGTCTTCACGCTTCGCGATGCGTACTTCTGGGTCCCCATCGTGGCTCCGTTGTTGGGCGGTGCAGTCGGCGCGGGTGTGTACGTTGGTTTGGTGGAGCACCACCACCCTCGCGAGTGTCAGCGACAGGAGGCGCAGTTTCCTGATGTGACGGAGCGTGTGGATCTGTTTAGTACGTCGTCGTACAAACAGTAGACGTAGTTTAGTTAGAGCCCCCCAAGACAAAAAGTAGAGGTAGTGTAGGAATCAAATCAAAGAATCGATAGTTTGTACGAATTCACGGATGAGTTTCGTTGATGCAAGGAGCACCTTAATGAGAGGAAGAAGGCACTTTCGAGCCATCTAGATGCTGGCTACGCAGGTGCATCAATATTTGATCGAGCGCAAGGAAAACTGACAACAACTTCGATTAGTGTTGGATAGCCGCATTTAATCGTGGCGCACGCCGCCTGCAACCTTTTTCGATGCAGTTGTGCCCAGGAGATCGACGAATGGTGCTGACTGCACTCGACCATCAAAACCAACTCATGGCTGAACGCCACGCCAGCGCTATACAAATAACTTCCGATCCCTCCCGCCCGGCAAACAGCCCACTCACCGAGACGCAGAGCCAACTATTAGGATAGTCCCACCCACACGGCCGGAGCCAATTCGGCCGCCTCGCCACACCAGCCAAGAAAACAGCCAGCAGGGCAGCCCAAGGCTAAAAATGAGGTGTTCTCCGGTGCAAGGTTAATCCGTGAGGTATCACACCAACCCTGAAATGTATTTTTTTTTTTTTGGGGGGGATTGTTTTATCCTGAAAATGCAATGAGCACAATGAGCTGTCACCGGACGTACCTTGGCTAAACGCGGTGATGCTGTTGGGTGCTTTTTGGTTCATGGGCGGCTAGAAGATCAGTACATGAAGCTCTCTCGAATACATGTATGCACAAACTGTAGCTCAAAGACTTTCTGGAAAGCGTCTTCGTTACCTAGTAACTTTCCGCTGCGTTTGTACGGATCCCTGACTTTCTGGTCAGAAAGAAGTCCCGACATGCTAGGCCTCGACCAAAGCGACTGATTCGTACAGTATGGCACGAAAATAATGTGTGGGCTTGGTGAGCCCTTGCAGTTAAAGTGCAGATTCACCGAGATAGCATCGGTCGATGTCGACGAAGCGAAGAGAAGCAATATCGACAGTCGACTCGCCGTTGCTAACCTCATTTTGCATTTTGCAACATCGAACTCAAGCCTACATCGGTCTCGACGTTGTCTATCCCCCTAATGGATCGGCTTTCTTCCAGTGACAAATACGAAAACGGATACGTCCGCATCCAGACACCTCGAGCACAAGTCTTCACCCCACCACCACCCAAGCCGTACCAGCTCAAGTCGCCACTCCTACGGGAGTGCTTCGCCGAGTTCCTAGGAACTCTAGTCCTCGTCCTCTTTGGAGACGGAGCCGTCACTCAAGTCACGCTCAGCGAAAACACCAAGGGGAACTACACCACACTCTGCCTCGGATGGGGCGTTGGCATCCTATTCGGCATCCACGTATCGGGAGGCGTCTCCGGCGCACACATCAACCCGGCCATCACCACCACACTCGCGCTCTTCCGTCGCTTCGAGTGGCGCAAGGTCGTCCCGTACATCGTGGCACAGACGCTGGGCGCCTTCGTGGCCGCCTTCCTCATCTGGGCCGTCTACAAGCCGCTCTTCGACACCGTCGACCCCGACAAGACTTCCACACAAGGAGTATTCGCCACGTACCCTTACAGCAGCGACGTGTCTGTGGGGACGTGTTTCTTGACGGAAGTGGTGGGCACAGCGCTGTTACTGTGCGGTCTCTTTGCCATTGGCGATGAGCTCAACAAACCCGCCAACCCGTACTCTCAGCCAAGTGCCGTCGCGCTGTTGGTGGTCGGGATCGGCATGGCGTTCGGCATGAACACGGGGTTCGCGCTGAACCCTGCGCGCGACTTCGGCCCTCGACTGTTCACGCTGTGTGCTGGCTGGGGTTCGCAGGTCTTCACGCTTCGCGATGCGTACTTCTGGGTCCCCATCGTGGCTCCGTTGTTGGGCGGTGCAGTCGGCGCAGGTGTGTACGTTGGTTTGGTGGAGCATCACCACCCTCACGAGTGTCAGCGACAGGAGGTGCAGTTTCCCGACGTAACAGAACGTCTGGACGTCTTGAGTACGTCGTCGTCCAAACAGTAGATCAACAGGGATTGAGTCAGTAGCATCGTTGTAGTTGAGTCCATTGAACACATATACAAACCTTTGAGCTATGAGTTGTTGCTGATGGTATGTAGTTCCAGCGCTGCGATAGAAAATCTCAACTGGCAGTCGATGGCTATTCGTTCACCTTCTCGTGCGTTTTGGAGAGAACGACGTGGCCGGCAGCAGACGCCAGCTTCTTCATCGCCGAATACTGCGACTGCGTCAGGTCATGACTCTTTTGGTCCATGCAGCAGAACGAGCCGATAACCGTGTCGTCTTCTCCGAAAATCGGGAAGCCGCAGTAGAAGCGCACGTCGAGCGCGGTACGGCCGCTGATATTTTGGAACCGAACGTCGGCTTCTGGGTGCGGGACCAGCAGCGGCTTGGAAGTCATTACGGTATGTTGACAGAAGGACTGCTCGCGGGGAAGCTGGACACGTCTCAAGTCCTCCAAATTCGCGCCCAGCACTGTCATGTGCTCAGCGGTAACTGCCGTCACGATGCTGAACTTGCAGTCCAATTGACTCGCCGCAAGATAACACAACATATCGAGTTCCGAGGCGTCTTCGAGCTCCATAACGCGGCTACGAGCGATTGCCGCAAGTCGCTTCTTTTCGTTAAGCGGGATGGGGGCGTCTGGGACCGATCCATTTGCAGCAGACTTGGGCATGGTGATCTGGTAGTCACGCTTGTCGGCATTCGCCAACACGCACTGGTAGAGCGGAACCTGACGAATATTCAACCCAGCATCCAGGACGTCAAGATACTCTTGGTCAGCGCTCACTGCCGTCAGGCGGACAGATCGCACTGCAGCTTGAACCTTCGCCTTTTCCTCCTCGGCCTCTTGGTTCACGAGGTACTGGATGACAGTCCGGACGGAGTTCTTTCGGGAACCGGACGATGATCGCAGCTCGTTCTGCAGCAAACGAGCTAGTGTCTTGCTAGTTGGAGGTCGATCGACCGAGCCCCTCTTCACCTCCAGATTGCCAAGCGATCCGGGGCGCACGGCCGAGTAGTCTCCATTGTCCACGTGCTCGATGCAACGCGTACACAGCCGTACGGGCGTAACCCGCCGGGTGTTTTGTGTCTCCATTTCTTCCGAGTCTCCAGCAGCGATCGCACGTAAAGTGACCGCACAAGTGGCACCGATGTTTCCGCGTCAACAGGTGCAGAGACTTCGTGCAGCAGATACAATGAGAGTTCTTGGCGGGGAAGGCTGTTCGGTCCGCCATCGTTTGAGCCCCCAGTCGGCGACGTTTAACCACCTCCGGCAGACACGTGGCGCCATCGGCAAGTCGCATCAGCCGAGCTCGCATCTGGGATACCCCCGCATGACCCGGAGTGTCTGCTTCGTCACCATTAAACTGTCCAAAGAAGATCACGCGGACGTAGCGGTTTCCGGGTAGCTGCTTGACCAGGTACCCGGTGTTCATATCGTGCAGCATGTTTACGCGCCCGTGGCCGTTCACCTTCCCCACCTCGAGCTCCTTCTCGTCTAGCGAACTTCGTGTCAAAGTGAACGAGTTGAATTTGGCCGAATCGGACGCCTCCTCTTGCGTCGAGTTGAGCCGGTGATGCTGTGCGCGCTCCAGGAAGCACCACTGCTCGTTGGGCGAGAACCTCTTGCTGTGCACGAACGCGCCCGTCTTCACCGCCACTTGCGTCGTCACAGCCTCCTCCTCCCCCAATAACTCCACCAACTTGGGTTCGTCACCGATGACGTGCACCACAGACCCGTAGATGAAGTCCTTCCGGTACAAACCACTCATTACTGCGTTGTGGTCGAAATCATTAGTCGTCTGCAGCACGTGCACCACCTCCTGCAAGTGACAACGGATCTCTCCAGCCGCCAGCACTTGCTGATTCTTCTTCTCTTGACGTCCGCGTGACAGCATCGGCGTCTCCACCGCCGTCTCCGGACGTCGCGCTACGTCTTGAAGGTGCCGCACGACTTTCGGAGCACCCACCTGCACCCGTTCTCGTTCGAGCCGGCCAGTCCACGGAAATCCATGGCACGAGCCACCGCCTCCGCGCGCGCCCACAGCTCGTTGTCGTCCATGTGGACCCGAGGCTTGGGGGCCGAGCCGCTGCTGGTAGACGACGAAATGGACCCCGGCAGTGAGACCGCCGTGGCACTGCGCGTCTTGCTCCGGAAGCGGACGCGACGCAGCTTGGAGCCGACACCGTTGACGAGGGCGTCGCCACTGGTCGTGCGCTGCACCAAGGGCGTGTCGGTCGCGGGCTGCACTGGGGTGTTGCCTATAGCGCTAGTCGGGTTGTGAGGACTACATGTACCGAGTCCCGCTTGGTGAAAGTCTCGACTGTAGAAATGAGGCAAGCGTATAGCGCGTGTAATGCCTGACTGTCGGAATCGTTCGCGCAGAGACGGGGAGACGAGGTGTATCCGCTGATGTGCAAGGAGCGACTGGAGCAATGCCGGTCACCGACCCGGTGGGGTTAGTCAGGGTCTCGCTGACTCCACGACACATGACCTCGACCGGGAATAAAACGACCGGACTCCTGTGTCGAGGATTTCCACGCGCTTTGGTATCCACGTCACGTTTTCTCGATGGAAGAGCCTCAGTCGCAATCCCTGAGTTTCTTCTCGCTACGGCGATGTCCGCACGCATCAGAACAGGAGTCCTTGCCGAATGAAGAATGCGTGCTACTACAAAACCTGTGCTAGTCATGAGACGTACGCCGGCAGGGATTCGTAGCAGCAGAGCGCCGTAGAACACTTCATCGCAGTGGGCTGGACGTAGGAAATTGAAAAAGGGGGGTACAGTGAATGTGGTGATTTTCACCCGTTGAGCACTGTTTGTGAATTGAAGGCGCTGTACTCGAAGGTTCAATTTGCAAACCTCCTCAAGAACGGCCAGTGGCAGTCTGCCACAGATCCAAGCTCCTTTAACGCAAAAATGAACATGTGATTATCCTTTGTCGGGACCGTGCGAAATTCTAATGAGACTGGCGCTCCACGGCATCCATGAGCTCTAGACAGTACTCCGACAGCCTCCCGCTCAGTAGCAATCGCTGCACGAGCTGTCGCACCTCCAAGTTGGACGACGAGATGCAGCCGCACAGTGCTGGATACATCTCCATCAGACTGCGCGGCTGCATGTCCACCTCCAAGGCGCTCGTCAGGAGCACCGCCACTCGTTCACGGGCTGCTACAAGCTGCTCGTCGTCCGCCGAAAGCGCCGACATGGATGAAAAGGACGATAAGCGGGCGGTCCTCTCGAGAGCGTCCGCTGTATCGCTAGCCTTGGAAGGTGCCGAGCTGTCCAGGGCGGCAAACCGCGTCAACGCTGTGTTGCAGCACGCCACCAGTCGAGCTCTCGCAAATGCCGCCAACTCCTGGTCCGCCATCTGAATGCACATGGTGGTCAATTGGCGCACACAGCACCGCACAATCGCCTTGTTGTGCTCCACCGCGTCCACTCCTGAGCACAGCAGAGCGACCAAGTCTCCAATGAACGCGTTGAACTGTTGGCCGACAAGGTACTTGATCTCGCTGCCGTCACTCAGTAGAGAGATGGTGCTGTCCACTACGCACTCGAGCACACTCAGCACCAGCACTTCGTCCTCTTCCGACTGCACGCAGGACGGAAATTGACCCCATTGGGCTGCACAAAGCCCGCAATCGTTTCTAGCAGTGGTCTCCAGCAAGCTTCAGCGAAGCGAACAGCTACCAAACCACTCGAAATAACGACCAAGAGAGCACGCAACGCATGCTTCCACAACTGCGTCGCTGCTTTCTGAGCTGCTGTCATCGGTTTCTCTGGCGACGACGACGGACTTGAACGCGGCGTGGAGAAGCCTTCGTCACCAAATTTCAAGAACGGCTGGATGCAAAGAGAACCGACAAGAACCTCTTCTCCCTGGCCACCGAGGAGACGCTGGCGTACAGCTTCGCCAGCGACGTGAGTGAATGACGCGTGAAGAAGACGAGATCCTTGGTCGCTGACTGCGTGACATACCCCACAAGCTGGTCGAGCGTTTTGGTGTGAACTTCTGGGTGGGAGGCGAACGACCCGCACTCTTCAAACGCGTTTAGTACACGTGACTGCAAGCTGTTCGTGGTAATGTTGGTGATCGCCTTCGTCACGGCTCCGTTGCCAATCGCAGGTGTGCCAAGCACATGCCGGGTGATCAGCAACTCGAACAGATCCAGCATTTTCTCCACGTTGCGCACGTCCTTGAACTCGTACTCCTTCGCCTGCATGTACAGCGTCACCAGTACGGAAACCACAGCACTCGCAATTTCCTGCTCCTCGTCCTCTTTCCAGGGATGCACTGGGGTTTTGTCCTTTGTGCGGCAATTTGCCTCTCGTCGCACAGATGCAGGAGCTGGGTAAACGCTTCCTCCCATAAGGCTGGATCACGAAACACTGGAGCAGAAGTGACGCGTCTTAGATTGGGAGAAGTTGATGCACCAGACGTTGGAGTAGACGAAGACACAAGCGCGCCGCCGACAACTCGCATGCCGACTCCAGCACGCACAGGCTGCGCTTGTGTGATGTGATCAAAATCTCCTGCCGACGACACCTGCAACAGTGTTCGGAGCGTCTTGACAGCCGCCAGAACTACTTCCTTGGGCATTCCGAAGGCAGCATTCAGTGCTACATGCTGGAGCAATTCTCGCCAAATGGAGGCGAACCACGACGAGTGCTGCAGCAAATAGTGCCAGTTGGTCTCCAATACTCGACTAATTCCCGTCAACATGAGCACCCGAGACTCGTTCCACTGCTTCTCTGCATTATCGCGCGAGTGGTGCAGCATGTAGTTGGCAGAAGCCTTGGGCGTGTCCTTTTCCAGCGACCGGGAGCTCTTTCTTGTCTGCGTCTCACAAAGCTTCGCCGCAAGGGGAAGAACTGTCGAGTTGATGAAAAGTTGCCACTCGGTTAGCTCAAACTGAGCCCCGTACGTCACTGCCGTCCCAAAAGGGTATTGATTGCGCTGTTCCGCACTTCCGCGCGGTCGTTCAGCGCGACGAAGCTGAACTCAGCAAAAATGTACCCCCATTGACGTTTGTTCGGGTCGTTTTCCTGCCGCGTCTTTTGCTTCCCAATCACGTCAGCCACACTCCAGAGCTCGTTCACGGCAGTGAGGCTGATGTTGACGTCTTTGCCTTGCTGCCGAAGCGCCCAATGCACTTGATGCAGTCTGGAAGGTAGCTGTTGGGTATTGACACGACTAAGTCATCAACGATGAGGCGCAGACACTTGAAAGCCAACACTTGCGTCTTGCCGTCTCCAATCTCGCCAGCTTCCTGCACTGCAGCCAAAATTAACGGCCATCCGGTATGAATCAAATGGCCGCAGGCGTTCAGGAGCTCAAGGATACCCGTCAATGTGCGGTCTTTCATGTCTGAGCGAGCCAGTTTCAGTAAGGGCACAAAAAGCTCCTGCTGGTCGAATTCATGCGGAGATGCAGGACCCTCGTTTCTGGTTGCGTCCAAATCCTCGATAGTCGGCTTCGAGGTAGGCGATAGACTGTTAACCACGCTCTGAAGGGCGCTCTGCATGAGGAGTAATATGTTCTCCGTCGTGAAGAGTTGGAATTGGCCTAGTTGGGGGAACTGGGCTCCCGAGAGAGGAGCCTGCGGAACGAACGTGCTCATGAGCACTAGCTCCCGCATAACCTCTTCAAAGCACCGCTTACTGCTGGATGCCAACTGAGTGAGCATGCGTAACGCGAAGCACGGCATAAAATTCCCAGCTCCTGTAAGCCCCACACCCAAGTAGCTTTGGTAGATTCTCATGTGGTGGTTGCTTGCAGGACTGGATGCATCCCCATTATCCACCAAAGTCCAATCATCACCCGACGAGACTGACACAGTCGAATCTGGAGCAGATTCCGCGTCTCGGTTCGGCACCGGGAGACCGACTTGGTCCCACGACACTCGGCGAACAGCAGCTAGCAGCTTGCGCAAAGCAGCACTGCTCAGCTTGAGGGCGTCGCGGAAGAAATCCACAATAGAATTACTTAGCATCACCAGCTGCTGTTCCACATCTTCGTCTTCAATGCGAAAAGCACTGATACGATAGCTCTTGGTCGGGAGCTTCTGCTGCCCATTCTTCAACTTCGGATCCGTTAAATCCACGATAATTTCAAAACCCTCCAGCAGTACACACCACTCCATCTGAGAAAGTTCCTCCTCCATGACGTGTGCGGCACCAAAAAGCGCCTTCATAGCGTGCACCTCGCGCCAACTAACCATCACAAGACAGCTTTCACCATCGTCCGACACTGATTCATCCTGATAATCACCAGACCCACTGGTGCCGGGGTTACTCGTCGAGATGGATCCTTTCGAGTTCCCTCGAATGCCATCCGGTAATGGAAAAGAAAACCCGCATAGTGCACGTAAGCAAATCAGCACCACTTCATCCATCTGCTTGCACCATGTTTCCCTTGCACTTTGACTCTGCATATTCGCACGTAGGCGAGATGCGATCGTGGCCAGCACGTGGTAGGACTTGAGAGACATTGTAACTAAATCGACCTCGCGGCAGTGCCGCATCACACAGTTCATGGACTGAACCACTGCAGGTGCTACCACAGCAACGCAAGCCTTGGCCAGCTTTTCGCACACCTCCTCGTTGTCAGTGGATCTCGACAACTCAAAAACGGAGGCTGTCATGTTGCTCTGGCACGACGCAGCGACGCGGACAGCCATGAAAAATTGTTGCAGAACTGGTGTCTCTTGCTCGTTTAACAACTCGAGGCCCGAGCGCGGTGCTGCAGCTGCTTCCGAGCCTTGGGGTCTGAAATCTGAAGGAGGCGACGTCATGATCACCGAGGACGTGGTTCGAGTGATGGCGACCAGCACCCCATCAGGGTAATTCACCATCGCGGCGACCATGTCTGGCTCCAGGCACACACGATTCAGCACTTCCAACGATAGCAGCACAGGCCACGTAACAAAATTAATGCCACTTCCAACGCCACTGGTTGCACTTGAGGCGCTCGCATTGGATGAGCTAGAGTGGGTCAAGAAGTTCTTGGCCTCTTTAAAATTCGCGATAGCGTGGAACTTGGAGTCGGGCGACTTCGACGGTGTGGGTGGAGACTTGGAAGTGTCTGGAGTGGAGTAGGTTCCTGTGGCGATAATCTCCAGCAGCACGTGCAAAATCAACGCACACTCGCCATCGAGGCAGTCTGCAAAATGGCACAGCAACGTGCTAGCGAGTCGCATGCCGCGTACAAGTAGCGGGAAGAACGGGCCGGCCACACCATTGGTGCTGCTACTTGTGATGGAGTTGTTTGTCGGGCCCGTGATCCCCGACCCGGCAGACCCGCCATGTTTGTCATTGCAGCCCATTTCCAGCACCACTTGGACTAACGGGGTCATCTGTTGCTTCAGCACCGCCTTGAACTCGATGTCCAGACGGAAAAGCCCGTAATGCGACGCCAGCACCGTCTCCAGCAGCTCCACGCCCAGTGCAGCACTCATGGACGACACGGCCGTCCGCTTGAGCCACACGCCGTTCTCTTCCCGACTCATAAAGCACAGCTCCTGGAAGAGCAGTACACCCACGTGCTTGGCTTCCGGACTCGAGTCCACTTTGCCGAACGCTAGCGACACCACCTGGCGGATCGTCATGGCTGCCGTGTTGCCCACCATGGAGCTGGCGCTGCTGCTCGACGCGTGCAAGTGCATGCAGATCCACACGGCCTGCATGACCATATCCTCATTGCCCACCAGCTCGCTGTCTAATAAAACCCAATAAATTAATAAAACCCAGTCAACAGCCGTAAATAACCCATTCTGTCACAAAATAGCAAAAATAGTCCCGACCTGCAGTCTGCGTCCTGGCCTGCGATTGCGTCCTGGCCTGGTCCTTCCCCTTCTTGTCCTCGTACGCCAAAGTCATCAACTGCAACAACGTCTGCAGCAGCTTGACCTGCACATCGGCGTGGGCGTTTTTCTCGGCCTGAATCTGCAGGACGCGCAGGATGCTGCCCACGCTGGCGGCCTCGATGGCGTCCCAGCTCACGAGGCGCTGGATGCTCGTGAGCGCCAGCACCAGAATCTTGTGCGACGCGTTGGTGTGGTTGCAGGCCAGCAGAAAAGGCCGCAGGACGCTCTCGCTCTGGAACAGGCTGTGGCCCGGGCCGGGCGCGCGGCCCTCCACGCGTAGCAGCGCCGCGTACTGCTGCTGCAGCGCCGGCAGCGTCTCCAGCGCGCGGTCCACGGCCTCCTTCACCACGGGGTACTTGCGCTTGGCCTCGGCCCGCAGCGCGTGCAGGTCGGAGGCCAGCTGGCGCAGGAAATCCATCGGAGGACGAAGGATGAACCCACTCGGGCTTTTTGGTGAATTGCGCATCCGATATTTGGGACGCTGTTTTAGCTCGAAATGGAATTTCCGTGCCAAATCTATTTGTGCACACGAAATTTCTAACAGACTCGGACTTCGAAGCAGTGGGGCCAGCTAGGAGTCGTGGACTCCGGGGAACCTAGGTGTTGCTGTCTATAGCACGCGCACTGCGGCGTGTCATGGCCTCGGGGGCCATCCCGTGCTCTGTGCAGGAGCTTCGTCACGTACTTCGTCCCGCTTGCCAGTGAAACGTAATGCGGCCGCCATGCACGAACTCTTCAGCAATGCTTTTGTGCACGGGGCAATTGTCGATTCCAATCAGGACGGCGAAAACGACCCCACCCAGTGCAGAGCCTACCATACCCGCTAACTTACAACGAGTCGAACGCAGGAATCCCGTTGTTCCCATTGCCGGGCAATGAGCTCGAGCGACCGGGGACGGTGAGTCGCGCTCGATTGACTGAGGCGCGCAACCTGCCGGAGCTGGAGCTCATCTGCAACTTGGAGATGTGCGCTTCGGTCGTCGTCAACGTGTCCTGTGAGGTGGATTGCGCTTCTACTTCGACTTTCCGCTGTTCGCGCCCGACGGAGACTCTGCTATCGGCGCCGCGTGTTGTGCTGACTGCGACCCTCGTACCAGTCGAGAAACTTTCACGTAGCGCTCGCTACTCGCATTATTGCCAGCCACGACCGATGGCGACTCGCTTGACCGACTGTCACTTGCCTAAGGACCGGATAGTAACAACGCTGGGGCAGAGGAATTGTGGCCGTCTTGATATAATATAGTTTGTCATTTACAGGCACTTGCAGCTAGTCCTCGAGCAGGCCAGATGCTCGCCACTGCATCACGCGCGTGGCACCTTCAGCTAAAGTCGTCATGAGTGCGTACTGGGACTCCGAGACGTCTCGAGTCTCACCCGCGTGCACACAGCAGAACGTCCCCACAGCAGTGGTGCCGCCTCCGTCCGGGTACGAGATTTTGATCGGGAAGCCGAAGTAGAAGCGCACGCCATCTCGCCGCACGAGGTTCATCGCACTGAAGCGCACGTCGGCTTCAGGGTGACGGACAAGAAGTGGCGCTCCATTCATTAGTGTGTGCGCACAGATCGAGTGGTCTCGCGGAATCTCGCAACCGCGCCAAACAGGATCCGTGGACGCTACCACGTACGAAGCACTTGGGCCGATAATGGTAACCAGTGTGGCATCACATTGCAACTCCGTGCGCGCGACGTTGCAGAGGAGTTCCAGTTCCGGGAGATTCGTCATGCGCGAAACGATGTTCGGATGCGTGTCAATCCACTGCAGTCTGTGAGCTTCGTCCGCTGGGACGGGATGGTTGGCTACAATGACGACCTCCTTGACAATTTCTGCTTCGAGGTCTTCGGCTTCTTCAGCATCCTCCACACTGTCGGTGTCTTCGTCGTCATTGCCCATGTCGGCATAATACAGGGCGTACTGGCGCCCCGAAGCGCCTGCCAACGGAGGGCGGTCCACTTCAGGGCTCAAGAGGTGCTCGTCCTGCTTGACTTCCGGAGCTTGTGCTTTTGGTAGTTCCTCCGAGAACCCCTCTTCTTCTGCCAAGCGACCCAGACTCTTCGCCAGCTCCGCTTGGTCCGCACGGAACTTATCCCGACACTCCTTGCTCGGACTGAGAAGATGCTTGATCACCCGAATGACGACTGGTTTCTCTGCTTGAGTCGCACTACCCAGCACCTGACTCAACACCCGTGCGATCGCCGCACTGGCCGGCTCCGCAGCGGGGCTATCAGGCTGAACCGCACTAGAAGGAGACAAGCTATTCTCCGACGCGCAATAGTTGTCATAGTCCGCGTCGTCCACGCGTTGCATGCAGTGCTCACACAAATGCACCGGTTGGCTGTACTTGATGCCCTTGTTCGAGCGCTCCGATACCGAGCTTTTGTCGATTGTACACACACAGCGAGCGCAGACCAAGAAACCGCACAGCTGGCATTGCTTGGGGCCTCGTAGACGACTCGTGCAGCAGGCACAGCGCGTGTTGGTCGGCTGCACCTTCCGGAGATCGGCAAGCACCTGCGCGTCCAGTCGGCGCCGCCGCACCGCGACCTGGAACTGCTTGAGCGTGCGCGCGAGCTGCATCACCCGCCCTAGAACCGCTCCGCTCGAGGCATCGTCAGCCTCCTCTCGGTTCTTCCTCGGCAATAGCCACCGCAACGGAGACGTCCGTGCTGAGCCGGGGTTGTCGTTGCCACGTGCGCGCAAAGGTGACACGCACCGCGCGCTTCGCCTTTGCTTGCGGTGCTCCTCGGGCGTCACGAGGTACATGGCCGACAGTCCTTGGACGTGAATGACGCTGGCCGCTCGGGCTTTGCCGATGAACACGTCGTCCGGGTGCAGTGAGGCGGTCGTGATGGTAAAGCCTCGGCTATCGTTGTCGTCCGACTCGAGAGCTTTCGCCGCGCTCACGTAGCACCACTGCTCGTTGCGCGCCAGCATGTGGCGCTTCACGAACGTGGCCGTCCGTACCGACACGTCCTGCGTCGTGATTTCCCGCGCGTGGTGCACGATGGAGCCGTAGATGAAGTCCTGGCCGATGAGCTCGCGCATCACGCACGTGTAGCGCTCGCTCGTGGGTGGGTTGAGCAGCGCGCGCATTTCCTTGACGGAGCACTCGATAACACACGTCGCGGTGACCACCGTGCCGTCAATGGAGCGCTCCGTCGTCACGCCGGACGCTTCCGAGCGCCGGCGTTTCAGCGTTTCCAAGTCGATTCGGGCTGCGGCTTGGGCCGCCAGTTCGGCGAGGCGTCGGTCACTCGCGCGCACATAGCGGCGATGAGCGGCGTCTCCGTCGCTATTCATGTGTCGTCAATGTCCAAGTGTTCTCCACCCCGGCTGATCGGTAATGCTGCTTCGCCGATAGGCGGCAGCCAGCCGGCTCCAACGGATACCACTGCATTTGGTTGAGTGTCGTAAGAGAGACCGTCGTCAAGAGAGACCGTCAAGATGGGAAAGGGAAAGTCTGTCGACACAGGCAGGACGAGAAGGTTGCGGAGTCAGCATCCCAACTTGGCATGGCCAAGGTGCCACTCAGCAACAAGTGCATGCCATGACATGCTGTTGTGGTGAACAGCGAGCAACTCGCGAACCCATACGTCATTAGTGGCGTGTTACATGCATTACCATAGCGGTATGCTGCTACATGTGGCAAGCAAGCCAACCACGTAGTACGTGTAGAGCGTTCGCTGCATGTACCTACCCTTGTGAACGGCTCAGGCGTCCAGAACGGTTGTGTTCTCAGCAATGACAAACACCCGAAGCTGCTGCAGCTGGAGTCCTTCCTGCTCAGTCAAAGGCCAGCGCATGAACACGTCTGGCTTCCCCACGGAGCGTCAACGGTGACGGTCTGTCCCGCAGCGAACTCCTCGCCGCTCCACAGGTGCTTGTACTTGAAGGCGGTCGAGTTGACCGCAGCGCCCTGGCTGTCGACTTGAACCGGGGGCAGATAGACCTCCACAGAAGAGGCGGACAAGTTGTAGACGGGGGCCACGTACAGCGCTTCGCTCAGCCAAAAGGTCTCGTCAATCACAGAGCCCGCCACCGAGTTGTTCGGTGAGTAGATGATCGGGTGGCGGACCATCGGCCAACCGCGCGCCTGGTACTTGTCCAGCAGAGCTAAGCGGTACGGCTTGAGACTGCGATACAGACGTGCGTTGTAGGCGTGATACGCGCGGGTCGTCGCGTTGGTGTAAGCCTGCACGTTCATCTGCGGGATGTTGCCCTCGTGGGTGCGGAAGGCGGTGCCGCTGAAGGCGCCGAGCTCCCCAACGACCTAGCAGAGCTGCATTGCGAGTGATGTTTCCGACAGTCGCGAGCGTGTTCGTGTAGCCGCCGATGTCGGAGTGGGTCTGCGCAAATCCCGACGCGCCAACGTGAAAAGTACTGCTGATCACGGCGCGCATGCCGTCCGCTCGAGACTCGTCGATGTTTTGGTCGCCGACCCAAAAGAGATTCGTGTGCTTGGCCGAGAAGGTGCCGGCGCTGCGATGGAAGCCGATGGTGTCGTTCTCCAGTCCCAGTTCGATCACCACGTCGCGCAGAAGCGAGGCCCAAAGTGTCGGGTACGCCTTGTGGAAGACGCGAGGACTCACGGAACCGCCGGACAGACTCACCGAGTCGTCTACAGACAGATACTCACCGAAATCCTGCATCATGCCGGAAATCGGCACCGAGTAGTACTGCGTCTTCACCAGCGCCTTGAACCAGTCGACAGTCGACTGGTTCGACAGGTCCAGCAGGCCAGCATCGATGCCAGGCCCACTCGTGATCGTCCACGCGCTGCCGTCGTCCGCGGTTGCATTCGCCACAAAGCGTCCTTCACTGGCCGCGATCGCGTAGAAGCTCGTGTTGTAGCCCGTGCTTTGGTGCTCACGTTGGCCAGGAACGGTTCACATAGCTCATGGTGCCGTACGTTACGTGGACTGCAGGTGGGGCACCCACTAAGAAAATTTACATTTAGCAAGAAAATTGCTAAATGTACAGTGGACAACCCGCTGTACTGTAGCTGTGGAGCTTATCTGCTATAATAACGTATAATACCAATTAGTATGCGGCGTATTATTCTTCTAGGCTATAATAATACTGTTAGATGCTGTTTTGATCAGCTCATCCACATACCACGATTCAATGTGTCTGCGCTAAAGCGCATTCCTTCAGTTTCAGTTCGTGCACGCCATTCCGGTGCAGCGGCCTCGGCGCCTCATATCAAGAAGTATACCCTCCTTGCCGCACAGGATAGAAAAATACTCGGCGATGGCGTGCGCGCTTTGATCCGCATCGCGGCGCCCGGACCTTTTCTTATGGGAAGGTCTCCGATGGCGCAGACCGCAATAAACTTCAAGTTGGGTGGGTGCTGATAGCCTGAGGAATCTTTGCTCTCTCATTCTTCAACTTGCCTCGGTGAGAGGAAGCTGCCCCCTCCGTCCACAAGACCGCCGTAATGCAACCGCGTCTGGTGTCAGCGTTGGCAGCAGCAGTGCTCGTCGGTGTTAGTAGTGCCGCCACCGTTGACTATGCGTTGGGCCCGTTCACCGTGACTGTGGACGACGATGGATCCTCTCTCAGCATCGTCAACAGCATCAGACCAAGTCTGGAAGTGTGCGTGCAGCTTTATCAGTGGTTGCGTAAGGTATTTACTGACGATGCTTTCGTGTCTTGCCGACAGCGGCATCGGACCGAGCTTTCATTTCGGCGTCTTCGGGGCTCACGACCATCACACAAGCGTCAGGCAACTTCGAGTTAAGCAGCGACGACGTGGGAACGCCATGCAAAACGGCCACTATCTCGGGCGTGGACACCTCAAGCTCGGACGTGTGGACGTCACTGGCGTGTTCGCCGATGTTGCGTGCTCGGACTGGACGTGGACTCTGTCATTTGCACTGGAGTCGTCCAGTGATGACGACTCGCAACCTCTAACCTTTAACGCTAGCGTCGTTGGGGACAACGTCGACAACGTGTATTTGGCGTACGAGTCACCCCACGACGAAGCCTTCTTCGGCTTGGGGAGCAGACCGGAATCGGCAACCTTCGCGGGTGGCGCGTGCCAGTGTGGACTCGTGAAGGAGGTGTGGGGCGAGGCGAGGAGCCCGTCACCACGTACCTCAACGAGAACGCATCCATCTCTGGTGCCTTTGCAGGTGGCTCCCTTCTTACAACTTACACCGGTGTGGGCTCTCTGACGACCTCGTTGGTCGCTGGCTCGCTATTGACGGGATCAAGTACGCGCTCATCGATCTAGCTAGCAATGCCACCTCGTCGTTCGAGGATACGGCCGCTGTATATCTTGCTGGGAACATCACTGAAGGCGACCACATGAGCGGGTCCACCACGACTCTGGAGATCATGTACGAGAACTCCAGTGTGAGTGGCTGGCTTGGTCGCGCCGCCAAAGGCAACCCGCTACTGGAAGCAACGGGTGCTTTGACGCAGGTCACGGGACGGTAACCCCACGATGGAGCCATCCTGGGCATTCAAGGCGGGCAAGACTTCGTGGAGGAGGTCATTCAGGATGCGCTCGATGCAAACATGCCCCTCGTGAGCGTTTGGTTGCAGGACTGGTCAGGTACAGATTCCGCCCTCTAATCCGTCCACTCAGTCCAGTTATAACCTCTACCCATTTTATATTATGAATTTTGAAAGGTCATTTGGGAAAATCGCCACTTTCGACCCTCGAGCAGACAGACATGGGGCGATGGCTGATGCTCAATGATAAGAAGATCCTCATCGCGAAAGCTACTGAGAGTCCTGATCTCTCCCATAATGAGCTTGCTAACTGGGCAACCAAGACGTTCAGGCTCCCTCGACCACTGGCTAGAAGTACGGTGAGCGACATCCTTCGGACGTCACCACACATCATGAGCAGCACAATTGAGGACTCCAGTAGGCGCAAGCCAGTCAAGGTGACATCAATGCGACTTGATGCAACGTAGGCGGTCATTGCTGGTGCATCGGCGATGTACGTTTGAATTAGAACGATTAGATTATACCGTTGCTGTCTGTCTGTCACCTGCTATACTGCATATCCTTACAAACCAACGAGAGTGGTACCTCGGACGGATTGGAGGGCGGTATCTGTACGCGCCTTCAGAATGGTATGTACGTCCGGCGAATTTATACGAATTTGGTTTTTTTGTAGTCCACTCAAAATGTTACATGCTTTTTATTGGCTGAAAATATTCTGCTCTAAATGGCTGGCAGGAGGCAGCAATTCGTGGCGCTCGGGCTAACGGCACTGCGTTCAGTTTTGTGCAGTCCACCAACAAGATGCCTCGAACGCCAGGCAAGCGTGATATTACTCCGCCGAAGCGCGTGCCCATTGGCCTGTACCTCGCCGGGGAGCTACAGTGACAGCCCTCAGTCTCCCTGAGCAGACGTATCGTGCAGGAGTAAGCGCTTTAACACAGCAAAATTTAGATCAGAAGTAAAACGCAGCCTAAAATGTAGCCTTTATTTTTACCATCTCGTGATTGGATAAAAAAGGAAGGCGTAGGTTGAAACTCATATCAGCCAGCGTTACATCGAGTAAAACCTCGTTTTTAAACGGCAATTCGACAGCATGTAGGTGCGTTGTATAGACACAGCAAGTGCTACAGTTCGCGCCAAATCATTAGGACCCCCAATTATCGGGTATACTTTTGCCGATATCTCGACTTGTACGCATAGTTAGAAGCTGCTGTTTGGATATGTTGTTATTATTATGACTAGCAAGAGGGGACTTGTGCTAACGACTGGAAATTCAACGTCCGTAGCAGGGATGGCATACAAAGTCTTGGGTTCGGCAGGTGCGACAAAACTATAGTACCATACCCTTTTTCTGAAAAAAAAAACGTTTTTTGAACCGCATACAAACTTCTATATTAAAGTTAGTACTTAGTGAGACAGCCCTTCTGCTTGATCACGGCAAGGCAACGGTGAGGCATGGACTCAACGAGCTTGAGTAAATACTGCTGCTCAATAGAAGCCCAAGCAGCCATAATAGCTTCTTCGAGTTTGCCGACAGTGCGGTACTGGCGGCCGTGGGCGTACACACGAGCCGCCATTACCGACCAGACGTTTTCGATGGGGTTGGAGTCGGGAGAGCGGGCAGGCCAAACCATGGTGTCGACTTTCATTTCTTGCAAGAAGCTCGTCGTTTCACGCGACGCGTGAATCGACGCGTTGTCTTGCTGGAAAACGAAGTCGACACCATGGTTAGAGTGAGCAAAAGGTAGCATATACTCAGACACAGTGTATACATAGTGACCCGAATTTTGACGACCCTCAGTATGGCCAGCTCACTCTTACCGCGCGCACTGAACGCACCTCAGATCATCACGCTCCCCCGCCGTTCTGGCGCCGCACAAACGACTGAGCCGGCTGGCGCATATCGCGCCAGTAGTACTTGAACCCATCAGGACCGTCCAGGTTAAACTTTGTTTTGTCGGAAAAACAGTATATTGCCATACTCCTACACGAAGAGAAGAATAGTTAGCAAAATCATAAAAATATATCAAATAAAACTGGTATCCGTACCTGGATTAAGTATATGCTCTTCAGCCCAGGTCATGCGTGCAGTCTTATGAGCTGCTGTGAGAGGCAGAGTGCGGTCCATCTTGGTATAAACCAGATGGTCCATACGCTGTAGCATCCGTTGCACCGTGCGTACCGACGCCTTGATATGGAGCTTAGTCTTGAGCTCCGCAGCGAAGTGCTCGCCGGTCGCTGCCGTACGAACGAGCAGCCGCAACTCCCTCTCAGTTAGTGCTGGCTGCCGTCCTGGGCTACGTGTAGCGTCCCCGCTGTCGGTCTGCGGTCCGCGCTCCGTCTTGATTGCCTTCCGCACAGACGTTCGAGAGCGGCCGGTTTTCTTGAAATCTCGTGGAGCGAAATGCCGCCGTCGTGAAGGCCTATTATCCATTAATTTTCTTTGTCCGTGAGCGCTTTGCCGCGGCCCATTCAAATATGAAAGGCTCCGATCAGCAGAGACGCCTTCGGCTAGCCAACTAGCAACAACAAGCTTCCGCCATTCATCCTTCTTCTGTTTAAGTACGATATTATAATATAGAATTTTGTATGCGGTTCATAAAAAGTTTTTTTCAGAAAAAGGGTATGGTACTATAGTTTTGTCGCACCTGCCGAACCCAAGACTTTGTATGCCATCCCTGCTACGGACGTTGAATTTCCAGTCGTTAGCACAAGTCCCCTCTTGCTAGTCATAATAATAACAACATATCCAAACAGCAGCTTCTAACTATGCGTACAAGTCGAGATATCGGCAAAAGTATACCCGATAATTGGGGGTCCTAATGATTTGGCGCGCACTGTAGGTAGGTGCACAAATCGCTGACGATGCCCAGGTAATTTTTGATATGATATCGCTTTCTCTAAGCAGAATTACGAAAAAGGCTTTGACGCACTAAAAATCAGAAGATTCTTGCGCAGTTATTTACGCACTGAGTGGGGTGAACGGGCAGCCAAAAATACATGAAAATTCGACCTGATCTGCTCTTTTATTTAAGCTGCTCTGTGACCGACAACTACAAAAAATGACAAAATAGTCGAGCTGAAGGCGATATTCGCATAAATTCGCCGGACAGAGAAGTACGGCATCTCGCTCCGCCGCCTCTGGAAAGCCGCGTGCACAATTCAACAAAAGGAAATCTTTTGGCGTCCAGCAAAAATCTCTTCCGTTTTTCTCTCACTTTGCAAAACTCAAGATCGCAAACATGCTGAAGCAAAACCGCAAGGCCAAGGTCCGCGTGGAGCGCACGACGGCAGTGGAGCCGAGCAAGCTCATCACGAAGATGCTGCCGTCTGTGCGCTCGGCCTCTAAAATCGACTACGCATCCATTGGACTATCGAGTCAGCCCAAGCGCAGCGTCAAGACCCTGCGGAAGATTCAACACAAATTCATGGGTGGCGAGGAGTGGGGGTCCTTGGGCCCCGCATTCGTCCCGAACACGAACCAGTTCGAGTGAACCGCCGGCTCCAGGACATCCTGTCGAAAGAGCCACTGCTCAGCTTGCGGCAGCAGGCAGAGCAGCTGGGCATTGCCAAGTCGACATTCGGCGCAATTAAAAAAGATTTTGGCGTTGCCGCCCGCGGAGCTCGTGTTCTCGTACGAGAACCCAAGCTTCGCGGTAAAGTACAAACGGACTTTATCGCTGGCAAGAAATAGTATAAGATGTATTGTATATTCACTGACAGACTTATTAATAGGTGTTGGAGGTATATCAAAGTCTTTAAAGACTAACGTTTCACTAGTGCTTGACAGGGGCAGGTCTTCGCGCCGTTCGAGATGCCCCTTGTCGAGCAGCTGCTGGACTCCGGCGCCGACATCTACGTGCAAGACAAGACATACAAGGCGAAACACCAGAAAACATTTGTGGTGGACGACATCTGTGACAGATGTCGTCCACCACAGATGATCTGTGCGATCACAGGATCAGCAAATCCGTCGAAAAAGGGCCTGGAACGTGCGTCTGAGAGCATGACGTACCATTTCCAGGCCAGCGAAAGTACGTTTTTGAATATGTGTATTGTTTAGTTAAGTAAGAAAGGTTCTAACTGTTTGCAAAAGTCGACAAGACTATACGTCAACATGACACAGAGAAAAAAGTGCTCTCAAAATCGACAAGGCGTGGTTGCGTCAGGAATACGAGAGGCTGTTAGCGGCAGGCCACGTTAAAGCGCCCAAGAGTGTAAAACAAAAAGGAGGCACCAAGTGCAGTGATTGCAAGGTTTGTTTCGAGCCCAAGCTGAAGTCGCGTTTTGGCGATTTGTACAAGACCTGTGATAAGTGTCGAGTTAGAGCAAACAAGAAGAAGATCGCGCGCCGTGTTTTGAACCAATGTCGAAACTGTGCGAGACAGCTGGACGACAAAATCCACGCAACGTGCCAGCAGTGCCTCGCGCGCGAGCGACAAGATGGGTCTCGCAAAGTCGTG
Source organism: Phytophthora syringae (assembly GCA_012656105.1). Lineage (NCBI taxonomy): Eukaryota > Oomycota > Peronosporomycetes > Peronosporales > Peronosporaceae > Phytophthora > Phytophthora syringae. Next base: position 276,864 of record JAAKBD010000541.1, on the reverse strand, counting down.
CAGCACAAGTGCAGAAAGTGCAGTAAGGAGCTCCGCAGTGGCTACAAATTCAGGAGCTGCCAGGCGTGTCTGGCCAAGTCTCGAGCCAACAAAAAGGCCAGATACGCCAAGGCGAGAGAGGACAAGTTGTGCCATAACTGTCACCACCAGTGGAGAAAAAGAAGGCCAATGGGGAGTTCACCTCGGTCTGCGAGAGGTGCCGTACCTCATGAAGCGAGCGCTACTTTGAAGTCAAAGAGAAGAACGAGCTCGCGCGAATGGACCCGTCGTTCGCGGCCGAGTTGTACACAATCTCGCTGTAGCTTTCACATTTTAACGTAAAGTTTGAAAACAATTTCATTTTTCATTTAGGTTCTTTTCATATTTCGTTTTGTGTTTTTACCAGTGAGCTTGATTTATCTTGAAACTTGTATGTCGAACTTTGGACCACCCCACGGACGCACAAGAGTCCCTCATACTGAAGGCAAGATGCCCAGCTACCGCGTCCGGTAATCCGATTGGAGCGTGCCTCGCGAGCGTGGACCTCCGAGCTCGGTTTCCTTCCGATTGTCTTTCGTTTTGTTTTGGTGCAAAATCAGCTGGATGGAATTTACATGTTTGAAAGCGTCTGCGTATCACCGCTCTTTTCGTCCAATGGGAGCGCTTCACTACTTTTCAACCAATCCTCGCCTCCGCAAAACAGCAAGTTGCACCACGGGGTCCTTTTCCATGTCACCTTCCAGTTGCGATTGACAGTTGAGGGAAATCGGACCTGTTTCCCGCTATACCTCAAGTAAGAAGCCCGGCCATACCTCAGTTAAGATAGACCGAAGACACCAGAGCATTGGCAACATCGTCAAATACTTCGCTATTGAAAGCACTAGTGCTGAGTATATTCTACCTGCGAGTCTAAATATGCATAATATGTACTACGTAGTATTATATCTGCCCGCTTTCACGCTTAGTTTTTGTTAATACGACTCTCCACTTTCCATAATGGAACCCTGTACCAATAGTGATGCTTGATTTTGCTATAGTTAGGGCATGCCAAAGCCCAATTCTGGCAAAAATAGCTTTTGACACCCGCACTCCGCACTGCCAAATGCCAGCCCCTCCAGTCCTATTCCAGCTGCCAACTTTGGCATTCACGATAGCTGCCGCCAAATAGAGCTCTTAGATTAAGTAAAATAAATGCAAGTCGTATGCCGAGCAATTGACCCAAGTGAAGCCAGACTTTATGTATCGACTAGCTAGAAGCTAGCCGGGCTCTGCTACGGGCCAGTGCTGCTGCAGACGTCAAATATGACGTCCTACTGGATTTCGCGGGGAGCCTCCAGGTAGCGACCATCAATGCCACCGAGTAAATACTCCCATCGCGGTGACCAGCGCCACAAAAGCCGACTGCATCTCCTTCCTCTAGCAGATCCGCTTTAGCTGCACCGATGGGAATGCTCTTATAGTGGACACCATAGAATAGCTGAAGTTGTCTCTAGGCCAATGATCCCAGCAGGGCTAACTGGAGCGCTTGAAATCCCCCGTTCGGTAGGAGACTACCTGCCGAACAGGGGATTTCAAGCGCTCCAGTGGTTTTGTGGCAACAACTTTCCCCAACACTGCCTCAGTGGAGTGAGTTGGATTTCTCGATCATTGGTTGGGAACGCGACGAGTACCGGCAGTCCCTCACCGATTGTAGAACATTCAATCGCGTGAACTGCTTCGCATGCATAATGCCTTCAAGTGAGGCCGTAAGAGCTTTAAAATAAACTTAAAGTAAGTATACTTTTTTCACCTTCATACCTCGCGGTACCTCGCGCTAATTGTATTTTCGTCCCTCAATTAATCTAATCGAGGGAATGAGGTATGATACCTCAAATATGGAGGCCTGGCGATTGTTGTGCACAACAGGCACAACAATCAGAAAAGCGATTATTCCATGCAAAACGGATTTTCGATTGCAAAAACATACCTGACCCCTCCACGGCATCCCAACATGAGATGCGGGACGCGCGTAATCGTATTTGCACTGGAAATGTTGATCATTGGGCCCCGGCCAGGCCGAGCCGCCGTGGGAGGCGACCGGCAACTGGTTTTCGATGTATGCATCGTACGCAGTTGAGTTCCCGCACGTATTGGAGGGTTTTTTAGATTGGAGCCCCGATTGGAGATGCCAAAATGACCGAGCTAACTCACCCTTATTAATGTCGGTATAACCGTTACCGTTGTCGTGACTCACGATTTGTGATTGAAGCGGGCTGGTGGATTTTGTTGTGTTTTTTTCGGAGTCGTTACCGGTACCGGTACTGCAACATAAGGGCAGACGGGGCAGAAAGGAGGGGTGAAAGCTAATTCGCTCGGCAAGCCGAACAACGCCTGGTTTAAGACCCATGTGTGGAGCACACAGGCTTAATAAGCCCAGGACAAAGGACTGTCACTAATCGCTCGGCCCGTAGGGTTAAAACCTGCTGGGAAGGGCTTTTGGGGTGAGGCAGGGCGACGTCGACACCTCCAATTTGGGTGCTTTGAAGGAGATGACATCCGTCCTGGAACAATATGATTTATGACAGGTTCTGTGACATGTATTTATTTATGGAGGTGTTGTGGAGCCTTTTGAGTGACATAAAGCTCTTGTGTTGCGCTATTAAAATAGTGGTGGTGAAAGGGTCCATATGTTGTAGTAACAAAGACGCCCTTACGAAACAAAGACGCCCTTACGCCCTTTGTTTCGCTCAAATATCTCGTTAAGTTAAGTCACTCCCCATAACTCGACTTTATTCTGATTGGCTAGCGGACTTCACCCGATACATTTTCTTTAACGACGTCAGCGACGTAGTTAACTGTCTGGTTTAACTTCACCAGACGAAAAACAAAACAAAGAGGCCGTGGTATTAATACGTACTTAAGTATTATTATAATACAAACATAATCAAAGCCGGCCGAGTGATTAGCTTTCTCCACCGCGCTGTACGCTGGCAGCGGTATGGGTCACTATCAAATCCTCTTCCTCGACAACGCGACCAAGAACAATGCGGCGAAGCGGCTTCACCACGGACACTCGACAATCCATCCACGACGACCCTGCAAGCACGCGAACACTGGAAAATGCCCAGCACCCCAGCAACCATGACGCATCCGCTCCTCACTCTTTTCCTGCCAACAGCACAACCATCCAGCGACCACCAGTCATGTGTATTTGCATTCTCATTGTCGGAACGCACGGGGACGTCCAGCCATTCCTCGCCATGGCACAACGACTGCAACGCGATGGCCACCGCGTTCGACTGGCAACGCACGCCGTCTACAGAGACTTCGTCATGAGCCACGGCGTCGAATTCTACCCGCTCGGTGGTGACCCCAAGGAGCTGGCCGCATACATGGTCAAGACGGGCGGACAACTCATCCCCACCAAGGTCGAGACGCTCACCAAGGACGTGCCACGCAACAAGGTGATAATCAACGAGATCGTGCACTCCACGTGGCCGGCCGTCTCGGCCGCAGACCCGGACGGAGGTGGCACCGGTGTGCCGGGTAAGCCCTTCCAGGCGCAAGCCATCATAGCCAATCCCGTCTCCTACGGCCACATCCACGTCGCCGAGCGTCTCGGCGTGCCGCTGCACATCATGTTTCCGCAGCCGTGGGTGCCCACCACGGCATTCCCGCACCCGCTCGCCAGCATGCCGTACACGGACGAGCTCAAGGAGAACAACCGCCTGTCGTACAAGATGGTGGATCTTCTCATGTGGCAAGGCACGGAAGGCATCATCAACGAGTTCCGCACCAAGGTGCTCAAGCTGCGCAAGATCCGCAACGGCGACGGCGGCCGGGACCTGCTGCTAGATCTTCGTATCCCGCACGCCTTCATGTGGAGTCCGAAGCTCGTTCCGAAGCCAGCCGACTGGGGAGACCTCTACGACATCATCGGCACCGTGACCCTGAACGACGGACCCAGCAGTTCATACACACCGTCACCTGAGCTCGAAAGCTTCCTCGGTGGCGACGGGGACCGATCTTTGTCGGCTTCGGCTCCATGGTGCTGACCGACCCAATGGCCACCACCAAGATGATCATCGAGGCGGCGCTGCAGGCGAACGTGCGCGTGCTGATCCAGTCCAGCTGGAGCGACATGGCCGGCAACCTCGACATCCCGGACAACGTCTTCTTCGTCGGCAACTGTCCGCACGACTGGCTCATGCCGCGCGTGTGTGCGGTGGTTCACCACGGTGGTGCTGGCACCACGGCCGCAGGTCTGCTCGCCGGTAAGCCAACGTTCATCGTGCCGTTCTTCGGGGATCAGCCATTCTGGGGCCACGCAGTCGTGAGGTCCGGTGTAGGCGTCGAGCCCTGTCCGATCACCAAGTTGACGACCGAAAAGCTGCATGAGGCGTTTGTGCGGCTCACGGATCCGGCACTACGAGCTCGGGCTCTGGATCTGCGCGACGTTATGCGGCGTGAAGACGGAGCTGGTGAAGCTGTGCGCAGCTTCTACCGGCATTTGCCGACTCAGGCAATGTTCTGCGACTTGGATCACGAGCGGGTTGCCACTCGATGGAGTGTCCGCGATCGCCTGAAGCTGTGCGATCGTTGTGCGCTTATCGTGAGTGAGCGTTCGGAGAACGCCGGCAAGAAAATGGTGAGCTATCACTGCGTGGACTACACGGCGCGTGGCCCCGACTCGACATTGGCAGGTGCTTCTTCTGGTACGGGCGCGTTCTTCCACGAGTTTGTTGGGGCCTACACTGGTCTGGTACGCAAACCCATTGAAGGTTACTCGAAGAATGGCGCGGTAGGTGGGGCCATTGGAACTTTGAAAGGCGTTGGTTGCTTCCTCGTTCGGCCAACGCTCGGACTTGTGCAGTTCACAGACCACGTAGCTACAGGAGTCATCAACGCGCACCGCGAAGAAGGCGAGCAGAAACACTCGAGCATGCTCGATCGACACCTCATGTCGGCTATCGGCATACAGAAAGGTTTGGCCGACAGCCACACAGAAGGCACAGAAGGCAACAGTGTTGACACCGTGATTTTTGCCCACAAAAGTGACCGCAAGAAAATGCTTCGCGACATCAACAACAAAGTGAGCTGGTATCGCGCGAGATATCAAGTCGCATTGAACCTTCGAAAGGAGCACGGTGGTAAGCTGTCCGAGTGCAATCGTATTTGTCCGAAGAACACGGCACGGTATCAGCAGCTTGAATGGACAGAAGCGCCTAGCCGGAGTTCCGCGGTGCAACTACGACCAGCGATCAATCTCCTCGAAGCACAGCTCACATCACAAGGAATCATCAACGTAAAACTCGATCTGCCAAGTGGAGATGTCGACGCCGTGGACTTGGACACCATCGCTCGGTGGCGACAATTCGCTGCTCTCCAGTGCAGCAAGACGGTACAAGCGCAGCGTGTAAACCTGAACACCAGACCCCCATACCCCACATGAACGTCTGTCTAGCCGCTATAGGCACCTGGGACAACGGTGTCAAACAATTCGCCGCCGTCGGCCTGAAACTTGCGACGCATGGCCACCGCGTGCGTCTAGCCGCCAACGAGTGCTTTCGGTCGAAGGTCACCGCACTTGGTCTTGAGTTCTACCCCTGGCTGACGCACCCGAAAGTATCCAAGCTTTTGCACAATTGATACACGACGCCCAGAACACAACTCCCGATACTGCACTGGGTCGGTCGAGTCTCGGGGCACTTCAATCCTTCCGACAACTCATCTACTCGCTGTGGCCTGCCGCGTACGGCTTCGACCCACACGGTGGCGGTCCCAACAAGCCCGGCAAGTATTTCCGTGCCGACACACTTCTGTGGCATCCGATGCTGCTCGGACACGTGCACGTGGCGCAACGGCTCGGTATCTCTTTGCAGTGCGCCAGTCTCGAGCCGCTATCACCGACGTTTGAGTTCCCACACGTGTTGAGTTCTTCCGCGGCATCGGCCTCAGCAGCGAACATGACTCCCCGCCAAGCGAACTTGTTGACGCATGGGGTCGTCGACGCGACACTGATTCACGGCAGTGTAGCGGACGTCCTGGCGCAGTTCTGCTCGTTCATTGGACTCACGAGCAGCTTGAACCAACCCGACCCGCTGGTCCAGTGGGAAGTACCCCACGTGTACTTGTACAACCCAGCGTTGCTTCCGAAACCTCTTGACTGGGGCGAAGAGCTCACTGTCGCTGGCCATGTGACGTTGCGAAATGATCATATTCCTCAAGCGCTGCCACAGGCACTAACCGACTTCGCTTTCTCACGCTCCAGTCCGCCGGTGATCTACTTCGGCGTGGCCACGCGCAGCTTGTGCTTCGGCGAGTTTGAGGATCTGGTGCGAAAGATCGACCGTGCCGCTGAGCAGCTTTGCGTGCGAGTCATTGTGCAAGTACAAGCTGTTGGCGAGGCGGCTCACTACCCGTACAGATCCGTGTCCGTCTATATGGTCGATACCGAGGTGCCGTACGCGCAGCTTTTTCCAAGTGTAGCTGCCACGATTCATTGGGGTGATTCGGACGTCTTGGCCGAAGGGCTCATGGCCGGCAAACCCGTCGCGGTGTGCAGCTCACACCCGTCTCAAGGCTTCGCAGCTCAGCTATGCCAGCGAGTTGGAGTAGGGATCCCGCCGATCGACGCGAGTACCAGCACAATCGAGTCCCTGGTAACAAGCTTCCAGCAGCTACTACAGCCCGGTATTCGGGCCAATGCCCAGGCATTCGCCCACACGTTCGACCCGGAGAAGGCACTCAACATTGCCGTGGGGTCCTTCTACTCCAATATGCCGCTGGAAGCGATGGTGTGCGATGTCGACGCGCTGAAGATCGCCCGCGTTTTCGATTCACAACACATGACGAAGCTGTCGCTGGAGGCGTATTTGGCGGTGCAGCCAGTTCGCGACGACAGTAAGGGCTTCGTGCCGTACAAGCCGCTGCAGTACGATGGGTTCTGTCCGCCAGTGTTCTCGATTCCTGGTAACCCGGGCGAGATTCCACGGGACCCGAAACCTCGTCGTGATTTGGACGCTGTTGGAATGGCCATCGAGGTGCTGGGGGCGCAGGACGAGCGCCGTTCAAGTGGGCCGAGTCAGCAGTTGTCTGAGTGTTCGTCTCATAGTTGTGCTTCTCAGGTAATTGACACGAAAGTGCTCTGGTCGTCCACAGAGGAAGAGGAGGCTGCGCGGAAACTGACGAACGCTGCTTACGAGCGTCTTGTGAGGCCACAAGCTTCGCGGAAGAGGGACAAGTTAGCTCAACTATGTGGTTTGCGTACTGCAAAACCATAACTCCAGAAAATTATAGCGCCACTCGAGTAGAATGACCAACGCGGATTCGGGCAGACACCGAATTCGCCACCATAATTCTCAATCTCAGGGCTCAGAACTTCGTCTTCACAGGTCCATAAACCATCATGTTGCGAAGTGATGAATTGCCACACATGCTTCTTCGTTGTCAGTTAATGATTTTGCTGCCTCAGCAAATTGGCATCGTCGAAAACCGTGTATTGCAACCAGCGGACTGCTTCGTTAGATGTACACTTCCAATCAGGACAGGTAAATGTTCATTCCTCGTTCGCAATCCGTCTTCACTCCTCCACCGCGTCGATGATCGCTTGTTCCACGGGACTATAGTCCCCGCCCGCTCGGTGTAAGTTCATTTTGCGTCGCAGCCGGACGTTGGGGTTGCACATGATGCGTACCGAGTCCACTCCGTTCTGCCCCAAGTTCTTACTGCGAGCATGCAGCAAGAACGGGTGCACCAGCATCACGTCGCCGGCCTTGCCGTTCACCTCCACCACTTGTCGGCGTTCGAACTGTCTGGCGTGGTAGCTCACGGCGCCGCCTTTCATCCCGCGTGGCTCGTTCCTCTGCAGCAACCTCGCAACCCACTTGTGCGAGCCCACCGACAGCGCCGTGCCGCCTTCACCCGGTGCAATATCCGAGAAGAGGAAGATCAGAACCAGCCCAGACTCCTTGCTGTCCACGTGGTGCTGGTACGACGCGCCGTCCACGTGCCACTTGCCGGCCGCCCCCACGGCGGCTCAGATTGGCCCGGGAACGTGACCATCCACCACCCCAAACCAAAGTCTTCCCACCGGTTTTGGCCGCAGATTTGGTCCATTGCTCGCTGCAGTCGGGGGTCACCACGTCGCCCCAAACGGGGTCGTCCTCGGTCGTGTACAGATCTGCTCGAAGCACGGATTAGTCTCTCCGAGTAGTTTAGTTATCTACAATTGCTACTTTGTTGTTACCGGGGATTCCGTGTCGCTCCACCCATGAACTTCCGTCTTTTGTGATGCCGTCGTGGGCCAGTCGGTGCCAAATCAACTCGCGACACTTTGCAGCGGTGGACGGCGCGAAAGCACTGGGCAGCAGCACAAAACCGTCGCGGACGAACGAATCGATGGCGTCCTGATCGAGCGGAGCGACGCAAGGCTGTGGGTCGGTGGAGACGCGCTGCTTCTTGGCGCTGGACTCGACAGGCGATGCATCTTGGCGAGCCAGCGGCTCAATTTCGAGATCGCGCTTCATTTTCTTTTTTCTGAAATGTTGCACCCCTATTTAGGAGTCTCGCTGGTCGTAAGAAATTTATCGTACCGAAACACAGCTCGACTGCGTTTGCCTTGTTTCCGTACTGTACGCCCTCAAACCATCAAGCAAATTATGGGATGGACAGCAAAAGCGTGGATTTCACGTGCTAGTTCTTGACGCAGTTTTCGGTGCGGACGGTCTCCATTTTGGTATCTACACGGAGGGTACATGAAGTACTCCACAAGCACGCTGATACCGATCTTGGGAGCTGCTCGTGCTCTCTTGCATGCGCTTCATAGTCCAACACTATTAATATGGTGGCAGTGTAATGCAAGCGTGCACCGAGCGTATAGGAAGCGGTGGTACAGTAACGAAGTGTCAAATCCAAATTGGTTGGCGCGTCGGAGCGGGGAGCAAGCCAGAGCACACTTCGGTTGCGGCACCCGAGCTGCCGTGCCTGCCACTTCAGATGTGCAGCTTACATGTATAACGGTTGTGTTCATGGGGTACGAAGTAAAAAGCGAGTGTGCACTAGACGAGAAGGCCTACTTTTTTGCTGCCGCTCTACTCCGTCGAGGAGAAATCTGTGGGCTCGGGGACAGCAGCGCTTGGAACGCCGCCCAATGCAGTCATTTGAGCTGAGAACCCGCCACTTTGCCTTGGTTGGTGCTGTTTTTCACACCTACCCTGCATGGGCGGAAGTTGCTACGCTGTCCACGGGTGGGCCTCAGCGACCCGACTGGCAGCCCGAGCATCCTCCAGTCCTGGCTGCACCTTTGAGCTCTTCTACTCGGGACGCCCGCAATCTGCAAAGTGCTCGCTCGTGTGTTTTATGGTTATCGTCTGTCCTCAAAGGGTACGCCAACTTCGAGCACCAAGTCCTTCGTTCTGACCCGCAGTCCAGATGCGACGGGCTGTCTGGGCGTGAGAGTTCGACTGCGTTCGTTCATCTTTGCGAGGCCATAAGCCCATGAAAGGACGAGGGTAGATAGCGACACCAGTGAGGACGAGGGTAGATAGCAACGCCAGCATGCTTACTTTTTGTTGCCCCCAGAAAGATAAGATATTTCCACATGACTTCCATGAGAAGAAATGTTAGGGGCGACATTGTCGTCCTGCCTCATGGTGCAGAGAAGCCCAGGTGCTCTCTAGCCGCGCAGAGACTCCGCGTCAACATTCTTGGTCCAGGAGTTCCTGCTCCAAGCCCAGAGAATCTCTGGCAGAGATACACGACGCGCTTCAACGCTGCACGTTACTTGCAGGTTACACACACGTGAGTGGATTATCTTTGGTGACACAGCAGGTTTGGCCGTCTTCTAGCCTTGCCTTTGGCTTGCGAAACAAGTCCATGGACTGCCAATCCCACAGGACACCCGATCCCAAATGGTTTCTTGTCCCGGCTGGGAGAGTTTCCACGGTCGAAGCTCTAGCCGCCGTATCGCTCCAAACCCCGCGATCGCAGCTCTCATTCTCCGATTCGCCATGCTCGGCTCACGTCCGGACCGATCGCGCCCCACGGTGGCAAGCTTCAAGAGCGGCCTCAAGCGTCTGGCTGCCGAGCGTTCCTGGCATGACTCATGGGACCGCACCACCAAAGCTGCTGACTCAGAGGTGGACCAAGAACCGTTGTCAAACCAGTCGAAGGTGCAACTTGGCGACAACCAATTGTTGGAGATCGCACGCAATGCGGCCGACAAGGTCGACTTTCGTCGTCTCACAAACCGACAGGCGTCGCTGCGCAATTGGAAGTGGAAGTCAGTGGCCAACGGATTCACGGCGTTCTCGCACGGTGACGGTCTGGAAGCTTCTCAGGAGGTCATGGCGACCGGAGAGCTGAAAGCTAGTCTCAACGAGTTAAGCCAGATCCTGAGCACCAGCACGGAAACAGCCCACGACATGGTCATGCGCAGTCTGTACAAGGACTACATTCACGGTGCCGTGGTGCACACAGTCACTCCGTCGATGCCGTCACTGGGGTCGTCCTCATCGTCAGTAATGAAGGCAAACATGGAGTCCAGGCTAGCTGTCAAGACAAGCGCGTTCGAGCGATCGCGTATGTTCAAGAACCACGAGCAGTGGTGTTTCCTGGAGTACTACGAAAAGCAGAGCAGCGCTGATGCATTCACCGTGACTTTGACCTCAGTGCCAGAGAAGGAGCTTCTGGCCGGAAAGATGAAAGCCGACCGCGTTGATGATCTACCGGATCTGACTGCTGCTTACCTCATTGAGAAGATCCCATCGAGCAACTCGGTGCGTGTGGTGTTTTTCGCTCAAGCTGCTTTGAATGAAGAAGAGCCCCAGTTCGAACAGTCCTCGTCGAACATGAGCTACAGCCAAAGAAGTGATAGCAGCCGCGGTACCCAACTTGCCCTCTCCAAAAGCGGCAGAAACGCCTCATGCGTCTTGCCGCGGGTGCGAGTCAGCTACCCGAAGTGGTTCGACGTCGCCGCTTTGGCACTCAACCGCTAGCGGATTGCTCTTCTTTGAGGCGAAAAACTCTCGCTGCACATGCTGCGCCAAATCCCTGCGAATGCTCACGCGTAAGAAGCGGTGCCACATTTGCGGATACATGATCTGCCACCAATGCTGGAGCATTCACTCGCTCGAAAACAGCAGCGGACGTGTATCCTCGGTGCGCGCTTGCACTCGGTGCATTGAGTTTGTCGACAACGGCGATTACTCGCGTGTCGACCAGAACAAGCGTGGCTTCGTTGGAATTATTCCCGATTCGGCTGCACCGACATCGAATGACCCACCAGGTAGAGCTCTGACGGCCTTCCTGCACGAATCTCTGCAGAACTCCTCAGGAACCAAACGGAAATCGGTCATGTCGGTTGTTCGTCACCTGCTGAACCAGGAGAAGGAGGAGGCAGACATTCGGTCTGAATGTTCATCGACCACTTCCTCGGTGCGACTTACAGGCGACGATGTCAAGAAGTACACCGACGCGCTGGACAAAGGAACCGTGCGCGTTGACACCGTCCCAGTGGAGAAATGTGTTCTTGCAAACACCGAAGGCCGCAACTACCCGCTGAACATGGCACCCGATGCGACCACCCTGAGCAAGCCCCCAATGCCGAAGGACGAGCAGGATCGCATCACGGCGATTGAAAAGGGTGGCTTCTCCAAGATCACGGATACGGACGAGCTGGACCTGATCTGCGAACTGATAGCGCGCGAAATGAAGTGCGCTACCGGGTTGGTGACACTGATCAGCGAGGAGGAACAGCATGTTCTGGCATCCAATGCGCCTCCGTTCCGGCAGCTCCACATGCCGCGTGAACAGTCCTTCTGCCAGCACACCATCATGAACGACGAGCCTCTGCTGGTGCCCCACCCCGAGTCGGACATTCGCTTCCAGAACCTACCGGCACTGCAAGCCTACGACTTGCGGTTCTACCTTGGGTTCCCTCTCAAAGACGAGAACGACCAAGTGGTGGGGTCAGTGTGCTGCATCGACGACACGTCGCGCGAGGTGACGCAGTCTCAGTACTCAGCCATGAAGAAGCTGGCGGAGACGGCCTCTAAGGTGGTGCAAATCAAGGGAAAACAGGCCGCTCGAATGTCAGACCCAACTGCCAAGGAAACCTCGTCATAGTTAGCGTGAGCATTCTGCAGTCAACGATCTATCATTTATCAATCGATTCATTGACCTACCATTATACATGTATCAGTGCTTTAGTGTTGCATGTACTACTCAGCACGATGAAAACCGCAAAAGGCAACTTCAACGTACGCCATGTAATTTTCCAAAGTTGATTTGTTTTGGAAATTACACGTGTGGCCAGGTATTAATACAGTGACGTGGATTACATTAACTTTGGTGTTAGCCACATCATTATACTCTCATCCAACCATAAGGTTCCAGGAACACCACCACTTCCAGGAACAGCTCCAGGAATATCACCACTTTTTCTAGTTCAGATTTTACCAGTGTCCAGGAACCCCAGAGCCTCTGGGGCCAATCGACCAAAAGTGCATTTACCATGGTCAAGTCGTACCTGCGCTACGAGCGGTCGTGCTCGTTCGGCGTGATCTCGTCCCTGGAGGGCAACGTGCTGTACGACGCGACGGGCCGCTTCGCCATCGCGCCGGCACTGCAGGATGTCGCCGTATGGAACGTGCGCCAAGGCAGCAAAGTGCGGGACCTGCTCGCGCCCGAAAGCGGCGGCGGCCAAGTGACGGCTCTCGCGCTCAGTCCTGACGGAGGCGACGTGGCTTGTGGCTACTCCACAGGCGCCGTGCGCATCTACAAGCTGTCAACTGGCGCGCTGGTGGTGACGCTGGACGGCCACAAGGGGGCGGTGGAGACGCTGGCCTACCGGTCGGACGGCGCCGAACTGGCCTCGGGCTCGCGCGACACGGACGTGATCGTGTGGGACCTGGTGAGTCAGACGGGGCTCTTCCGACTCAAAGGACACAAGGACGCCGTCACGGCGTTGGCCTTCTTGGCCCCCAGGACGCTGGCGTCGAGCTCAAGGACACGTTGGTGAAAGTCTGGGACTTGGACACGCAGCACTGCGTGCAGACGTGTGTGGGGCACAGGAACGAGGTGTGGTCGCTGGCGGTGAACCCCGCGGGAGACCGACTGCTCACGGGCGCTTCGGACAACCAACTCCGTGTGTGGAGTGTGCAACATGATGGAGAGGAAGGAGAGACGGTGAAGCTCTTGGGCTCCATCTACAGACAGAGCAACGACCGAGCAGCCAGGGTCGCGTACAGCCCCAAGGGAGACCTGGTGGGCGTGCAGAGTGCTGGCAAGACGGTGGAGGTTTATCGTGTCCGATCGACGGAAGAGATTAAGAAGAAACGTCAACGTCGCGAGAAGCGGCAGCGCGAGAAGGCCAAGAAGAAGGAGGAAGCTGGAAAGGGCAAGAAACTTGTCATCCCCAAGCAGGACGAGGAGGAGGATGCGTCGGACAACTCTGCCACAGACGAATTGGAGCTGCTGTGTGTGGTGCGGTCGTCCCACCGCGTCAAGTCGTTTGCCTTCTCCCCGGATGTTGCCAAGGATGGCACCACGTCGCTCATGCTGGGACTGCAGAACAACAGTATTGAGACGTACACGCTCTCGCCGAGCGCGGTGTCTCTCGAGGACAGGTATGGAAAGTCGCACGCGCTCACGCTGAGCGGCCACCGTTCGGATGTGCGTCAGGTGGCTGTTAGCTCGGATGACCAGCTGATCTTGTCGCTTTCGGGTGCGTCGGTGAAGATCTGGAACGCTCGGTCGCTTCAGTGCATCCGCACCTTGAGTGATGGATTATCGCTGGCACTTTCGGCGGTGTTCGCCCCCGGCAACATGCATGTTGTTGTGGGAACGAAGCTGGGCCACCTGCTTCTTTTCGACTTGAACTCGGGTGAATGTATTTGGAAGGACGAGGAAGCCCACAACGGCAGTGCCGTGTGGTCCATTGATGTGCGTCCTGATGGTCGTGGCATCGTCACCGGTGGTGCTGATCAGCACGTTAATTTCTGGGACTTCGAGATGCACCGCCCTGATGGTGCGGATGCGAACAGCGCACTGCGTCTGGGCCTCTCTCACTCACGTATGCTCAAGATGTCGGACGACGTCCTGTGTGTCCGCTTCAGCAACACGAAGGACCCAAAGAAGCTGGTGGTGGCGGTGGCGTTGCTGGACTGCACGGTGAAGGTGTTCCACGACGACTCGCTCAAGTTCTTCGTGAGCCTGTACGGCCACAAGCTGCCTGTGATGTCTATGGACATTTCGTCGGACGATGCCATGCTCGTGACGGCGTCTGCTGACAAGAACGTGAAGCTGTGGGGCCTTGACTTCGGCGATTGCCACAAGTCCATCTTCGCTCACCAGGACAGCATCATGTGTGTTCGCTTTGTGCGTAAGACGCATTATTTCTTCACGGCATCGAAGGACAAGTCGATCTGCTACTGGGATGGCGACCACTTTGAGCGTATTCTCAAGATTGACCGCCAGCACTTCGGTGAGGTGTGGGGTCTCGCGGTGAGCGGTGACGGTAGCTTCGTTGTGAGTTGCTCGCAAGACCGTTCGCTATGCAAGTATATTCGTACGGACGACCAGGTGTTCATCGAGGAAGAGAAAGAAAAGGAAATGGAGCAGCTCTTTGAGGACGAGCTGACCAACAACAGCAACGGCAAGGCGCCTGCTTTGGGCAAGGAGAAGGGTGAAGACGAGGACGGCGTCAAGGACAACTCGGCGTCGGCAGCTAAGCGCACCATCGAGTCGGTTCGTGCTGGTGAAAGCCTCATGGAGGCCATTAATCTGGCAGAGGCTGAGATGCAGGCTATTGCGGACTTCGAGCGCGTTCAGAAGAAGAAGGCAAAGGAGGCTGCCACTGCTGCCAAGAAGCGTAAGCAGGAGAGGAAGAAGGCTGCCGAGGAGGCCAAGGTTAACGCTTTGCCTGGCACCGAGGAGAAGGCGGAGGAAGAGGAGTCGACGAGCAAGCCGAAAAAGGAAACTCGTCCGCCCAACATGCTGCTGCTCGGCTACTCGCCGCTCAAGTACCTGCTGAACACGCTGCGCCGCATCCGGCCGCACGACATGGAGGAGGCGCTGATTGTGCTGCCGTTCGACTACGTGGAGCGGCTGATCCGGCTGCTGCTGCAACTGATCTCGAGCCACCTCGAGGTGGAGTTCTGCTGTCGCGTGCTGCTGTTCCTGCTCAAGCTGCACAACTCGGCCATCTGCGCGCGCGTGGGCCTCTTCAACGAGCTGGAGCTGCTGTGGCAGCGTCTGCGCTCGCAGCTCGTGGAGAACAAGAGCCGCATCGGCTTCAACTTGGCCGGCCTCAAGTATTTAAAGCGCACCATCGACGAGGAGCGGACGGGCTTCGTGCAGGAGATCGCCGCCACGCCTGCGAACGCGGCCGGCCGCAACAAGAAGAAGCGCAAGGTCGACGCGTGAGTTACAAACAGACAAGTAGGCGAGCAACCCGTAGCGAGTGGTTCAATAGACGAATACCTGTGTAATACTTGCACTTTGCTTGAAATGGCTACATCGCTTTTAGCTAAGTCGCTAATGTTTAGACCAGTTCGGCGTCTCAGAGCGCGAAATGCTGCGTCGACCCCCGACACGCGTGGAGGAGCGCGCGGACGTCGCTGCCGAGTACGAGGCGTATCTGCAGGAGAAGGAGCGCAAGACCAAGGACCAAAGCAAGGCACAGCAGCAGCAAACTCCAGACCCCATGGCTGCGAGACAGGAGGCTCGGCGACAGGACGTCCGCTCTCGCATCGGACTGCAGAATTAAGACGCACTTTTCGGTGATGTCAAGGAACACAACGAGGAGCACTTTTGTGCGGGCAAGGGCCGTAGCCAGCAGAGACTCGAACGGTTGCAGAAAGTGACGAGTGTCGGCGGCAGGTTTGTGGGCCCCGGTACGAGGAATTTCCACAATCCAGTACATATGTACTGGATTGTCCCTAACAACACGACAATTAATGAGTACTGGAAACAGTACATGTTAAGTACGCACGTAAGTTACCATGTGGCTTGGCTGCGGTGGTGGGAGTATTGTGCCTTTCTGTTCTTTTGGCGGATCGGAGATGAAAAACTAGTTTTTTTACAGTGGTTAGGTCTTCTTCAGTTGTTTACTTTGGCATTTGCTTCAGATTAGCTACAGTTTACCGGCAAACCAACCAAATAGTGCCGCCGCCCAGCTGGTCCAAGAACCACTCATTCGAAGGACTTTCGTAGGAGGTTGAGCTCCGAATGGCGGACAGTTCGTTGCCATTCGGAGTTTGACAAGACTTTGAAAACCCCGATGTATTCGGTCGATCTCCGTTGGAGAGGTATAGTGCTTCTGTATGTGTACGGAATAGATGCCACCACTGTGTCGACTGTGCTAGGAATTTCAGATCGCAGCCTTTCACGCTGGTACCAGCTCTTCAAGTCTACTGGAAACGTGCTGGAGGCTCAACCTGATGCTCGAGCTTCTCGCTGGCCCCCGGCTGTGTGTGCGTTCGTAAGAGAGTACGTTGATCTGCATCCGTGCTTCTATTTTGAGGAGCTGCGCTGTGAGATCAAGGCTCGCTTTGCGGGCACTAGAAATCTCTCGGATTCGACTATCTGTCGCGCGCTGCGCTTCGACCTTAGCCTCACGAGGAAGGTCCTCACCAAACGCGCGCGGGAGAGCGTTCCGCGGGAGCGTCTCGAGTACAAGGCACGGCTTCGACCATTTTACAGTGGTCCAGACCAACTTGTGTTTATCGATGAGACGTCGAAAGACGGCCGGTAAGTTTTGCTTTTATTTATGTTTGTTCGGTGGAGCCTAAGTATGTGCCTGCGCTCTCATGTAGGTCAGTGATGCGGCGTTTTGGCTGGTCCACCAGAAACACGCCTGCGACTGTATCCGTGCCGTTCAGCCGCGGTAAGCGTGTTTCCATTCTTGCCGCAATGGATGTCACCGGATTTTTGCCTGGGGAAATGTAGACGACGTTTACCAGCTTCGAGTTTCACAAGATGTTCAAAGAGCAAATTCTTCCGTTCCTCAACCAATGGCCACTTCCACGATCTATTGTGGTCATGGATAATGCAAAAATCCACATGTACGAAGAGCTGCAAGATCTCGTGCACGCTGCCGGTGCACTACTCTTCTTCCTCCCACCATACTCCCCGATTTGGACCTCATTGAGGTGGGGTTTTCGTTGTTGAAGCGCTGGATCCAGCGCTACGCCAACATGGCTTTCCAAGAAGCCCCGCTTGCTGTTCTCAAGGTGGCAATGCACCAGTGCACACGTCAAAAGGATTTAGTCGGAGAGCACTTGTACAGTCATTGCGGCTACCAAGTAAACGAGTTGGTGTTTAAGGAAGCTTAAACAAAATGGAACAAGAAAACTAGCCTTGGTGATCAATATCTTCCATGTCTTCTTGAGGGTCCTGTGTATCTATGACAGCTGGCTGTCGGAAAGGTGGTCGGAGGCTGTAAGCGGGAAGCCCGAGCGCTTCTCTCAGGTCCGCAATGTTGACCGCGATTGGCACCGGCACGCCTTGAATCTTGATCCGGCCAACGCGATACTCAGCGTTGTGTATCTGCTGCTCCAGTCGCAAGCCCTCGTCGATAGAGGCTTGCTGAGCGTCAATTGACTGCAGCTGCCTGAAGGTGGCGCTGTCCGGAACCTGCAGTGGGCTGCCTTCAGGCAATCGTGCTTGGGTCACTGCCATGTAGTTCCTAGATGCCGAGCCAGATGCCACCCCTTGCTCATCGAGAAATGCTGCTACCCGGGGAGTTGTTCCTGGATGCGCGCTTCAATTGCCCGACGCAACGTCGTGTGGTATCCTTCCGGCTTCGGTACGTAGACGATCAGCATCAGGACGAAGCTTGCTTGGCCATCTTTGCGGAGGCGCGCTCGGTGCCAAATGCTCTTCAGCTGTGATAGTAGTGCGGAAGAAGCGCTGAGCTTGACGTAGTCTTTCTGGGGCGCGTGTTTACTTGGCTTCAAAAAGACATCCATGTTCTGGTTCCATTGACCGGGCAGAGCAGCTTCGAACTTCTCTTCAATCGTGGCCCGTAGAACGCGCCATCCTGTACTTACACGAAAAACAAAATCACTCGGAGCAACTTTGTCTCGGCAGGCTGTGTACGGCGCTCCGTTCTTGATCGTCAGTCGGCAAGACAACAACTCAGGCAAAGGGATCTCCATAGTCAGCTCAGAAGTAGTGGGGAAATGAGGCAATGCATTGATCAATATTCTCGTTGTGCCTTTGATACCTCTGCCACTCACAGGAACCTCTACCGTGAGGACAAATGCAGATGCTTCTCGACTTCTCTTCCACTACACACAGTACACCCAATAGAACACCATACCACGCATAGTCAGCTACGCATCGCACTAAATAAGGCAATCCAACGCGCAATACAAACCGCAATATGACGATGTCACACTCCAGGTCGACGGGCATCTGCTGCATTCGCTCGCCACACAGCTGCCGCTTCTTGCCACACCGCACGTCTTCATGATCTGGTCCACAGTGTCGAGCACACCAGTGGGGGAATTGAACCCCCTTCCTCCACGACGGCGCTTTCCCTTTAAGCTACGCTGGTTGAAGCGTGGACGCAGATTTTGTGAAGTGCGCGGGACCGGTGCGAAGCTCTGGTCGGCCTGGGGAAATTCTCTCTGCGTCGGCTTCAGAAGATGAGCAGCGGCTGCCACCCGCTGCAGGGTGTGCCAAATACTTGGTACATAGTGCGCGTGTTTTTAGCGACAGGCCGGTGTGATTTAACAACTGGAAAAAGTCTGACGGAAGTCCGATGGAGCAACGGCGATTTGACAGAAAGGCACAATACAAGTAGTAGAGATCCGATAGCTTTTCCAATTCGAAGCACATTGTACTTAGCTTCCAGGAACTTCTTTGCCGACAACTAAACTACATAGTTACCGGATAAGATTTTGTGCTTTACCTTGTCAGTAGGTTTAAATAAAAATCAATGAATGCGAGTATATTTTGCTATTATGTATGCCTTCTGTCGAAAACAAGAAGTTGCAATACGAGTCGCAGCTTGAAGCCGTGTCGTCATAGAGCATTTCGCGCTCGTTTCCGCTTATGCTTGGGTTTCGGTCCTGGTTCGAGGCCACGCTTTCCTATACGTTCTGGGTCACTCTGAAAATCTGGCACCGATAGAGTTTTGTCAACTGTCAGCGTCACATCAGTGGGCCACGGCTTGAAGCCGAACGTGTACGTCTCCTCAAAATGCGTGATTGACATGCTCTTCTGGTCATACAACGATTCAATGCGCTTATTCTGATTGACGGCTGCGCAAATTGCGTGAACACACGGGAAAGCTTCATCTTGCCAGTTTCCACACGTGCATTCAGAGGCAGGAAGATCCACAACGCGCTAGGTGTGAATGTAACCGCCTTTGTTCTGTGGGCCGAGGTGCTGCACCGAAAACGCACCATCCATGAGAGATAGCACACATTGATACAGCTTTCGTTCGGTCTTGAAGTTGCTTTTTCAAAATTGGCACCAAACTCTCCACATTTGGAGCGCTTAATTTCCACTTTGTTGCCAATTGTCGCTTTGCGGATAAAAGCTCACTTAAATGCCTGAAGTATGTGTAAAATGCATCCAACTTCGCAGGTCTTTTCCCATCCAGTTGTTGGTTTGCTCCGACAAATTTGACGTTATCTCATTATACGTCGGCAGGTGAAAGGTTTCACGAAATTTGTACTTGACCCAGTGCTGACGCGTACTTTTGTCGAGAAACGCCGCTGCACCAGGCATGGAAGCTGCCAGCTCGCTTAAGTAGAGCTTGTAGTCATTTTCGCAGTCGCTTCGGGCCATACAACAAATGAGACGCCTATCATCCGCGGAAAGTTTGCACATTCACGGTTAACGTTGTCCATAATGTGGCGTAAGCAGTAGCGATGTCCGGCAGACGGAAATACTTCAATCACCGCAGAAATCAAGCCTTTCTGTCGATCGGATAGAACAGTGAATTTTTCTAAGCCGGTTGCCGATTTCACACACACACCATAAATCAACGCCAGTTCTCGTAATTTTCAACCGAAACTAGACCGAGGGCAAATGGAATAACATGGTTGTTGTAGTCTTTTGCTGTAGCAACAAGAAAAACTCCTCTCTTGTTCATGTCACCTTTCAAATGAGCTCCGTCGAAACCAATCAGCGCCTTGCATTTTGGTAATGTGAATACCAACGCTGGGAATATAACAAGCTCGTCGGAACGTCCTCCCGTCGTGTTCTCTGTCGAGCCTCCAGACCGAGCCAGGGTTCTTTTCAGTCATAACCTGGAAATATGACTCAAGTTTCTGGTAACTTTCAGTCAAATCGCCACGCAGTCTGTCCTCGATGTCACTTTTCATCCGCGATATCGCGCTTCTCCCAAGTGTGTGTCCTTTCGACAGTAGAAAATCATGAATTGTTTGCCCGGTGAGTGTTGAAGTAGATTTGTCATGTATTGGAAGCATATCTGACATCACTAGGGCTGTAAGCGGTTGTATCGGCTGGGTGGTATTGTGCAAAGCTGTATCAGGTCTAGCCACAGACCCTTCCACAAGACGAGCTCTGGTGAAACCAACAAACTTCGCGTGATTGTGCGCCAAATTCATCTTTGTCACCTTCCATTTCCCGTTGAACCCGAACACATTAACGAAAAACGGACACTCAATACTCTCCAAAGGTGTGTCTTGGTCGAAAACCTGCGACCCGTTTAGCTTTTGCACTCGTACTTGGCGTTGCCCGAATTATTAGGCTTCACGCTTGATTGTTTCACAAATATCTGGAAACCACAGCGTACAGCAAAGTCTTTGACAGTCGCTCGCGCTGCTTTTGAAATGAAAATTCATGGTCAGCTAAATTTTCTTGTCGGTCATAAGCGACACCGTAGTTTTCAAGCCCAGAATTTTCGCTTTCAAGCATGACATTTTCGCGGAGAAGCCCCAGGTCACGTGCACTCTGGATATCGGAGGCATCGAGAACAAAGCGAGCATGGCCATACTTGCTCGTCACTGCTGGGGTAGATGCGGGACGAGTGCTCGCTGGCTGCGAGGCCATCTCGTGAGTGAAAACGAGGTGGGGCCAAAGGGGAGTGAAAGCTATATATATGTAAATGTAATCCCCACTGCATCGCATATTTGACTCGAACAGCCGAGGAAAAATGGACACGCTATCGAAGGTTGAGCATGCTCAAATCAATGAAAGTGAGACTGCGCACTTCTATAAACTTCAATGCGAACTTATATGTACTGGAATATTAATTCAGCCACGCTCGGGATCAATGTACTGTTTCGGGTGCAGCAGAGCGAAGTTATGTTTACAGACTGGGACAATCCAGTACACATGTACTGGATTGTGGAAATTCCTCGCCCCGGTCCAGTGTACCGGGTCTATCCCTGCAGTGGCGACAGCGCTGTCCAATGGCTCTTCTCCAGTCACTCGTCACGTCTTTCTCTTGTCGAGAGGAACTGCTGGAAGCGCTGAGACCTGAGGGCGTGGACTCCAACTCGTGGAGGGCAGGTATTCCAGTAGTTGAGAGTTTCTACGAGCGTGAAAGACGAATACATCTTACATCGTTATGACAAGTTATCTGCTGCCTGACGTGTTCCAGTCCAAGCAGCGTGTTAGCGTGTGCAACAAAACCTTACCGCCGTCGTCACATCGTCGCCACCAAATTCGGACCAAAGCGTCACAAACGCAGCGTCTCTGTCCCCCATACTCAGTCTAACACTCCCCCTAAGTCCGACCCACGTAACCGCATAAACTGCCGCTGCGTTTGGAACGTCACTAACTAACGGTCCGTGCACATGGAGGGCTCCTCGCCGCTGCTGCCGACGTCGCACCTCCGCACGCGCAACGCCAGCACCGGCAGCTTCCCGGACGTCCAGGAGGACACGCACCACTCGCCACGCACGCGCTTCAAGGAGCGCGAACGGGCTTCGGCACACGGTCGGCCGCTGTCGCCCCGCGATCGCGCGCTGCGTCGCCTGCCACCTCTGCTGGCGCTGCTGGCGCTGGGCTTCGCGTTGGGCTACTACGCGCAGCTACTTCTGTTCTTCTTCCACGTGCGACTCGGCTACACGGCGGAGGTGCTGCCCACGTCCGAGGTGGCGCTCGTGCAGAAGCTCACGGCGTCGCTCATCGAGCACACGCAACGCGTCGTGTTCGTGAGCCGGAAGACCAACTGGGACTTTGTGGGGTTCGTGGCCAGTCCGCACACGATCGTGTTCGCGCACGACGACGTGGCTGTGCCCGCCGCGCTGGAGGAGACGCTGCGCGTGGTGCGTCATTCCGGCACGGACAGCTACCTGAACCTGCACAACAAGACGGTGACCATCATGAGCCACGTGCACGCGGCCGACCCGCGCAACCACCTGCTGAAACAGGACGACGAGGCGGTGATCTTCTGGCCGCACTACTACCAGTGCCTCAAGAGGTGCACGGACCTCGAGAGCTGCTACGCCGGGGACATGCACGTCAACGTGGGGGACCTGAGCAACACCAACTCGTACGTGTTCGCGACCGGCGGCTCGTACTTTGTGGGCAGCGCCCTGCTCAAGTGTATGCTGGAGAAACCCATCTTCGTGACGCTGGACGGACTGGACTTCGGAGAGGACAAGACAGTGGGCAAGATGATCCACTACAACCGCTGCAAGGTGCAGTACGTGAGCTGCAAGTGGTTCAACAACGAGGAAGTGTACTCGCCAAATGCGCACATCAAGATGAACAAGGTCGCGTCGCACGAGATCCGAGAGGACACGCAGTTATTAGGCAGGGACGAGCAGCCAACGCAGAGGGAGCACCGAGACAGGGTGCGCCGTCTCCAGCATGGGGAAGTGCCGGTGCAACAGGTCGCCGTATGAAGAGAGATGTGTTAATGACCTACTCGAGATATAGTAATGGCAGCTTTTTAGACGCAGCTGGGGTGGGGTTTTCGGTCGTCGGTGTTGTTCCGGTGATTTTAAGCGGGTCCATTGACGAAAGGGAGCTTCAACTGGTGCGAGGTTGTCGAGGTGCGTTATTTTGTCGCAGTTGTCGGGGCGAGCGGGAGGGTAAGAAGCGGTTGGAGCTTTCGAGGTGTTGGGATCGTGTGGAAAACGTCACTAGCAGTGGCTTTGGGCTTATGAAAACAGGTTTAAATTGGTCGCGTGTGGTGCTGACGGAACTATTTTGATAGTGTGGAGCTGCCGCCTTGGTCGCAGTGAAGAATAGAGAGCAGTCCGCACGTCTGGTATCGTATAAGCCACGTTATTGATCATGGGCTGCGGAGCTTCCATCATGCAGCGTTCGGATAAAGAATCCAAGGTCGCTCCCCAGCCAGGCCCCAACAAGGCTGTGCGTTCACCACTCACCAAGGACCAGATCAACTCGCGCATCGTTTGCTCACCCAAAACGATGAAGACAAAAGTGACGACCAAGCTCAGTACGCAATACGCCTTCGTTTCACAACGCGGATACTACCCCGATGGTAAGTTGACTTTCAAAATGAAATGTACTGGGGGATAGTTGCCTAACTGTATTTTGGGTTTGAATGTAGCTCTGGACAAGCCAAACCAGGATAGCTGCACTATTCTCCCGGCGTTCACGGGAGACGCGTCGAAAATGTACTTCGGAGTATTCGATGGCCACGGCACCACCGGAGATCTCTGTGCTTCGTTTGTCCGGAAGGAGTGTCCCGAACGACTCGTACGCATTCTGGACCGCAAGAACAGCTCGTTCTTGGAGGCGTATTCCAAGTCTTTCGAAGAGACCAACGCGCGCCTTCATGCGTCCCGGATTGACGACAGTTTAAGTGGAACTACTGCGATTTGCATGTTCCTGGACGGTGAAACAATTCACGTGGCGAATGTCGGTGACTCTCGAGCAGTGATCGCCACCATGAGCGAAGGCAAACTCGTCGCACAACCCCTTTCAGTGGACCAAACACCGTATCGATCGGTACGGACCATTGAACACTTTCACTCGACTGAGCTAATTTTTACTAACATGTTGCTTTGAATAGGACGAACGTGAGCGTGTAAAGCGATCAGGAGCTCGAGTGCTAACGATGGATCAGTTAGAGGGTATCTCTCCTATTCACGACGTACGTCCGATATTTTCCTGAATTTTGAGGAACGTATGCTTACTTTTACTGTTGAATCCGTAGAACTGGGCAGCAAATCTGAACGACCAAGTTGACGAAGATGGCGATCCACCGCGTATTTGGTCGCCTTACGGTGCTTTTCCCGGTACAGCATTTACCCGAAGTCTTGGTGATGAAATTGCAGAAACTCTGGGAGTCATCGGTGTCCCTGAAATCACTTCACTGCAGCTTACGGAAGACGATCGCTTCGTTGTCATTGCCAGTGATGGCGTGTTCGAGTTCCTCACAAGTCAAGCCGTTGTGGACATGGTGGCACAGTACGAAGATCCTCTGGAGGCTTGCCACAAAGTGGTGGCCGAGTCCTACCGACTGTGGCTGACGTACGAGCTGCGCACGGATGATATCACAGTCATTTGCGTGTACTTTAACTTCAGCGAGGGCACCACCACAGCTACTGGGGCTTCGTTTGGAGGCACACCACGATCCAACTCGATGGCTCGACGTTTGCCTCATCAGATGAGTGAGAAAGACGTCTCGCAGCAGCTTCGTCCGGTGCGTCGTGGTATGTCCAAGGAAAAGCGCCGCGCGCAAATGCGCCAGGATATGGCGCAGCTCGTCAAGGAGGAGGACTTGGCGTACCGTGTGAGCGACCACGCCATTCCGAAGTCCTCAAACGAGGTCCGTTTGCTTGAGGCTCTCACGAAGAACAATTGGCTGTTCAGACAGCTCACACAGGTCCAGAAGGACGACATTTTCACCGTCATGGAACGGATCACCGTACGCGAAGGTGACATGGTGATCCGTCAGGGTGACCCGGGCGACAAGTTTTACATTGTCGAGTGTGGTGACTACCAGGTGAGCGTCCGTGGTGCAGACGGAGGCCCCGAGAGTATCGTGCACACGTACACACAGCCTCCGATAACCCCTGACCATACTGCCGATCTGAATCCTGCGTCCTTCGGTGAGCTAGCACTGATGCACAACAGTCCGCGGTCGTCCTCGGTGAAGGCTTTGTCGGCCGGTGTGCTCTGGGCCATTGACTGCCGTGCGTTCCGACGAGTATTTATTAAGGCACCGACGTCGGTGCTGGTGCAGACACTGAAGAAGGTGGACGTGCTCAAGACTTTGACAAAGGCGCAACTGGAGCGGTTGGCCAACAATCTGACTGAAGTTGGCTACCACGATGGCGACTACATCATAAACCAAGGAGACGTCGGTGATACGTTCTACGTGATTCAAGAAGGAGCCGTGATCTGCACAATCTGGGAGGACGATCCGGCTGCAGGTCCTGGCAAGAAGAGAACTTCACGAGAGGTGTTACGGCTGAAAAAGAATCAGTACTTTGGCGAGCGTGCGTTGCTGAATGATGCTCCACGAGCTGCTAATGTCATCTCGGTTGGCCGCACGAAGCTGCTACAAGTCGGTCGCCGCGAGTTCGAGGAGGTGTTGGGCTCGTTGCAGGATATGATCGAGGCCGATCGTCTGCAGCGCGAGGCACGACACAACTTCGAGACTGCTGTGAAGAATCTCATCTACAGCCCTGCAGCACACGGTGTGCGACGCAATTCCATTGCAATGGGGCCATTGCGGGCTCACGACATGCGCTTCCGCTACGTGCTACAGCCCACTGACTTTGGGTTCCTGGCACTGTATCAAGGCGTCAGCGACACCAAACGGTTCTTCACGGTGAACGTGTTTTCATTGCAACAAGTGGCAGCGGATCGCCGCGGCGATGAAGCCGCGCGCTACGTGACGACCCACAAGACAATTCGCTTGGATACTCCACTGGTGCCGGAGATGGTGGCGTCCTGGAGAGACGACCGAGCTCTCTACTTGTCTTTTGACACGGTCATGGTCACCGACTTGGCGGCAATGCTGGCCGACGAGCCAAGTGGACGATTTACGAATGAGTCGACGGTGCGCGGACTTGCAGCTCAAGCGCTGCTCATGCTGGAGTACATTCATCTAGCAGGCTACGCGTACCGCAACCTCAGCAGTGAGAACGTCATGGTGGACACGCGCGGGTATCTGCAGCTTCACGATTTCCGTCACATGAAGCGACTACCTGATGAGACCCGGACGTACACGATCTGCGGAACGCCCGAGTACATGGCACCCGAGATGGTCTCGGCGCGCGGTCACACGTCCAGCGCCGACATTTGGTCGTTAGGGATCCTCATCTACGAGATGTTGTGCGGCCGAACGCCTTTCGCACTCAGTTCCAACGAAGATGACGGTCCGAGTGCCACCGCGGACAAAAGCATCGGCTCTGAAGCCAACCGGCTCACGAACGAGAAGGACGTGACGATGGCCGTGTACTCGAAGATCTCACGACACAACAAGGGTGCGCTCAAATTCGCTCGAGACGATTTGTCACGCGAAGCCTGCGACCTCGTGCAGCAGCTACTGGACCCGTTCCCGGACGACCGTCTTGGTGGTCAAGGGCTGGTCGACATTGTCAAAGGTGGCTCCGTTATCCGGGCACACCCGTGGTTCGAAGGTGTCGATTGGGTCGCATTGGCGTCGAAAACCAAGGACCGAGAGCACGCCGAAGCCCTCTCGAAGCTCATGGAGGAACAGCTCACATCGGTCGCTACTGCCGAAATGCCAATGCTAGAACCCGTGGCACGGAACAATGGGGACCTCGATTGGCTCGAGAACTTTTGAGCGAGTGAATGCATCTAGATGATAGATTGTGGGGGGTACCCCTTAGGGGTAGACAAGATGAAGGGTCGTAATATCCGAATCAATAGCCTTTTGAGGGTGTTCGTAGCGAGAGAGATATTTTGTTGTCTATGGGTGCGAAGGACGCGGAAGCGGCTCCGGAGGGCACTCGCCCTATGATGATTTCCATGCGTGAAATGGAGACGTTGGGTCTCAAAACTGGCAGCGGATTGCGTGAGACGGTGGAGTTCAAGGTCTTTACGCGTCAAGAAGTGCTGGACCAGATCGCCCAAGTGGGGTTCATGAGTCCGTTCCACGAGTTCCGAGCCGAGATCGCCAAGGTGCCGGGAGGTGACGACATTCTCATCGTAGCTGACCCGAACGAGATCTACGGAGAAAACTGGTTGTTGGTGCTCACGCGTCGAGCTTTCGACTCGCAGATGGAGCTCATCAAGCATCGGGAGCAAGATCGACTTGACGCATTGGCAGCTCAAGAAAAGGAGGCGAACGCGGCAGCAGACGCCAACGACGTGTCCAAGATCGTGTTCGAGGACAAGCCCGTGCTTTCTCGTCCGTGGAGTTCGGCTACTTCCCGAGAGACCCATGACGATGTCGAGGCGCTGAGTGTCAAACCTTCTCGTCCACTGATCACGATCTCCGTGACGAAGATGTCGGACGAACTCAACGCAGATTACAAGTTCAGCGACCGCGATGCAGATCAATGTACGTCTTGCAAGCAGAAGATCAGACCATTTTCCGGTGCTAACTTCCGTGGTTGATAGGTTTTGTAGAGTGGCGACAGCACAAGGATCCCAATTACGAGCTCACTCGGCTGGAGCAAGACGTGGGGGTGCAGGGTACTCCGGCTTTGGTGGATGGCACGACGCAGACAAGTTGGTTCCGTTCTGTGAACAGTGCTCTCCAGTACGAGCCCATTGTGATGGAGCCGACTCAACGTCAGGCTGAAATGGATAGCGACAAGATCCAGGCCTTCCTGGCACGAGTGTTGCCTCGAGTGGAGCGTGCGCTACAGCAGAATGAGACTCTGGACGTGTTCTTGGATCCATTCGCCCACCTCCTTGAAGAAGAAGACGCTTCACTGGGCAACAAGAACAACGAAAATGCGATGCGCGAGCTGCGCAGCTTTACAGATCTAGTGTACAGCAAGAACAAGACTTTACCAGCTATCGACTGGCACCCGAGACGTCACGGAGTTGTTGCAGTGGCAGCAGCAGCCAACGCAACGTTTACACGGCGCCTGGATCTACTGGACACGGTGGACAGCTCGTTCATTCTCATTTGGAACTTCGTGGACCTCATCCATCCGCAGATCATGCTCGAGTCTCCGCAAGACGTGTTGACAATGCGATTCAACCCTGCGGCTCCGCACTTGGTCGCTGCGGGGCTCTACAACGGACAAGTGCTGGTCTGGGACTTTTCCAAAGCTGAGCATTTGCTGTCCAAGATGAAAACGACCAAGACTTCTTCTGGGTCTGGTGTCGGAGCAGGAGCTGGGTCCAGTGCTTCATCTTCTTCCAAGCGTGGCGATGACGAGACTCACAAGCAAGTGCCACCTGTGAAGCCGCTGTACGTGTCATATATCGATGTGAGCCACCGCCGGCCCGTGGCAGATTTGCAGTGGCTACCTGCAGGTGTCGAAGTCAACAGCAGAGGCCACGTCGTCGCTTCTACAGGTGCGGACGCTGGAACGGTGAACCAATTCGTGACAATCGCTGCCGACGGACAGGTCTCGTTCTGGGACTTGCGCTTCAGAGACCCCAAGTATCGTGGCATGACGCGGGCGAAGGTCGATAAAGCGGGCACTGCCAAGGACGGATCTGCTCCCGACGTGCACTTCGTGCCGATCTACTCCATCTCGCTGACGAAACTGGATAGTCCTGGGGAGCTCACACTGCAAACGCTTTGGCTTGAGAAAACACGCGATGAAACTGGAACTGGAGGTGGTGATGGAGCTCCAGGACTTACAAGTCACTTTTACTGCGGCACGGAAGAGGGCGAGTTCGTCTACGCTGACTGGCGTCCTCATGCACCAGCAAAAGGCGGCAACAAGGGAGACGACGGTGGCAGGGGCGATGAAGGTGTCGAATACGTGCAGTGGCTCTATCGAGACCATTCACGACCCGTCCTGGGGCTCTGTGCGTCTCCGTTCTTCCCCAGCATCTTCTTGACAGCAAGCGAGTCGCATTTCCACCTCTGGAACGTTGCACAGCAGCATGACAACGGAGCAGCCGGAGACGCCAGCCCGAGCACAAGCAATGGGCCGATCTTTGTGTCTCCGCTCACCCCGTCGGCTATCACGTGTGTAGCTTTCTCTCCGTCAAGGTCCGGGGTGATTTTCTTGGGGAAAGCTGACGGGATGCTGGAGGTTTGGGATTTCTTGGACCAGTCGCATCGGTCGAGCTTGTCTATCGGCGTCACGGCGTGCGCTTTGACTTCCATTGAGTTCCGATCTCAGCTCGTGTCCAGTAGCAGCAACAGTGGAAGTGCAGCGACTGCATCGGCCGCTTCCGGTGCTGCGGGGGCCGGGCGAGTGAAGGCTGCGGATGCTGCTGGTGCACGAGGCCGTAACAACCCTGCACCAGGCGCTGCAGCAGGAGGTGGCAGCGCTTCCGGCACAACGAACGTCAAGCAGCAGCTCGTGGCCGTCGGCGATCAGATCGGGAACCTGCACGTCCTGGAGGTGCCTCGCGCGCTGTCTCGCCCGACCAGCGGCGAACGGGTCGCCATGGAAGCGTTTTTCAAGCGAGAGAGCGAGCGCATGAAAGCTGCTCGAGCGGCCTCCAAGTCGAGCGCCTCTGGCAATGAAAACGGCGTTGCGGTTGGTGCTGCGAGCTTGCGGCAGACTCGTGGGGAAGACGCTCCGCCCGGCTCAGCGGCTGCAAACGCACTGCTGCAGGTCAGCAAAGACGCCGATACGACGCGCACTTCTGGCGCAGCTGGAGCGGATGACGAAATGTTCAAGCAACTGGAGACCGACTTCTGTCGCGACATGGGCCTCGAGACGGCGCACAGCTAATTGTCAACTTCCACATGATCTTGTCGTCACTTCACTTTCGTCCATACAAACCTCGAGTCACAAAGTGTACCCATTCTCTACACCATCAACCCTCTTTTGTAACCCATCGAGCAGTTGCACTTTAACGGCCCGCGCAAAGAGCCGCACCACGGAGCTCCGTCCCACGGCCGACGCCGCTGTCCGTTGCTGACGTCCACTTGCCAACTCGTCGCGGAGACCCCGAGCTCTGCAACGCCGTGTTCGGTGCTTTCCCACGCCTTCTACAGCCAAAGTTACGGCCCCTCAAAGCCGGTGTATCATTCCTCTCGCCAATGTCCGCGAACGGCATCGCCGGCAAGCTGCAGGTGCTCAAGATGGGCGTCTCCCGTCGGGGGTCGTCGCTCAATGCCTCGCTCAAGGCCAAGGACGTGCGGCTCCAATTGGACGAGGAGTTTGGGCACGACAATGGCTACACGTTCGACTACGTGCTGGTCTTCCAGGTGCACGACGAGGCCGCCGAGCTCTCGGACCAGCAGAAGAAGTTCAGCATGCGCACCATCCTGCAGCACTTGGCCCGGGGCGGCATCGAGACCAAGATGTTCTACTCGGCAGACCGAGGCCACGTGTTCTGCAAGCTGCGCGCGACGCTGGAACGCCTGTCCAAAGAGGCCGATCGCATCGACTACAAGGTCGAGTTCGACCCGGCCGAGCTCCGCAAGATCGCCGAAATGGGCTACGAGCAGGAGAACATCAAGAAGATCAGCATTAAAGACGAGCACCGAGTCTCCCATCGAGACCCGTTCCAGAACATCTTCGCCAAGTTCGACGTCAAGCCGAGACTGGCCCCGGCCTACCGCAAGTACGGGCAGAAGCAGATCCCGTTCCGCGGCGTTGATCGGTGAGTATGTGTGGGGTTGTTTGACGGGGGCGTACTCGAAACTGACCGTTGTGGTGATGCAGGATTAAGCTCATGCTGAACATCATCAAGGCGCACGGCGAGGGTGGCTGCGCACTGAATCTGAGCGAATTGTTGAAGGACAAGTGTCTTGTGGCGGCGTTCCCACTGCACGACCGCGAGGAGTTGGAAAAGCTGCGAGACAAGTGGTTCAGCTGGACGTTTGCACCATGGGCCCAGCCGCTGTGGGAGATCAAGGACTACTTCGGAGAGAAAGTGGGTCTCTACTTCGCGTGGCTAGGTACGTTTAGCAGCTTGTTTTGCGTCTGAAGGTTGCGGAAGCGGCTTCTCATCCGTAGTGATGTACAGGTCACTACACGACGTGGTTGATCGCTCCAGCTCTTATCGGCTGCGCACTGTTCGCCGACGTGGTAGTCGAAGGGACAGCTGACTCAGAGATGGTACCATACTTCGGTCTCTTCATGGCCCTGTGGTCCATGTACGTCACTATGAAATTATATCTTCTTCACAGCATTTGACTAACGATGATCGAACTGATGCTGCAGCTTTTACTACGAATACTGGAAGCGCTACAACTCGACTCTGGCGCTCGAGTGGGGTATGTCCACGTTTGAGGAAGAAGAGGTGGAGCGGCCTGAATTTGAGGGACAACCTACAATTTCGCCCATTGACGGATCCGAGATACGCTACTTCAGCCCACAAACCCGTTTCCGTCGCATCATGGGCTCACTGGTAGGGGGAAACTTGCTAGACTGTTCTGCAGAGTGAGGCTGACCGATTGTTGCTTTTTATTCAGTTCTTTATTGCGATGCTCATCCTCTTGGTAGTCGGCGTGGTGGCTGGCATTTTCATCTTCCGCTACGCTGCTACGTCTGGCAAGTGGAAAGAAATGTTCACGGTGGACGGCGTGCAAATGGGCGGCGCTGCGGCTTCCACGGTGAACGCCATTCAGATTATGATCATGAACAATGTGTACAGCACGATCGCCGGGAAACTTAACCAGTTCGAGAACCACCGCACAGATACCGAGTACGAGGACCATTTGATCGGCAAAACCTTTTGTTCCAGTTCGTGAACTCGTACGCGAGTTTGTTCTACGTGGCGTTCATCAAGACGTCCGTGGAGGGCCAGGAATCCTGCAGACCAGAGGGCACTGGCTGCATGGACGAACTCATGATGGGGCTGGGCATTATCTTCATCTTGCGGCTCACGTCTGGCAACTTTTTCGAGGCTGGACTTCCTGGATCATGAAGAAGCTGAAATCAACGAAAAAGGCGGAAAGCGGAATGGTGTCACCTATGGAACAGCAACTTGGGCTGGATGTGTACGACCAGAAGGGCACGTTCGATGACTACAACGAGATGATCATCCAGTTTGGCTACGTGACGCTGTTCGTGGTGGCCTTCCCTCTGGCTCCAGCGTTCGCTCTCTTCAACAACTTTTTCGAGATCCGCATTGATGCGCACAAACTGGTGAACGCTACCCGACGACCCGATCCGCGTGGTGCACAGGATATTGGCACGTGGGGGACCATCATCGACCTTATGAGCTCCATTGCAATGGTGACCAATGTGGCGCTCATCTGCTTCACGTCTCGGCGGACGACGGCGCACTTGACGGACCACGAGCGGCTGTGGCTCTTTGTCTGCGTCGAGCACGGGCTCATCCTGCTGAAATATATTCTGATGGTCGTTGTGGACGACGAGCCGAGCGACGTGACGTTGCAAAAGCAGCGCTCGAGCTTCATCATCGGAAAGATTGTGGACCTCATTGCAGACGACGATGACGAAGAGATGGCGAAAGGCAACCAAGTGCGCGTGGACCTCACCGTGTTCGACGAGGACATTTAAGTACAGTACCATAGCTATACATTTTGCATTTACCCTTTCTATTCATACTACCTGTCGATCAGTAGAGCCACGGCGACAGTGAGCCTAGAAGAACATTGTCATCACTCGTGTCAGCACCTTCTTCAGGTTCACTGGCTTCATCACTAAGCAGTCGCTTCAGACTTGCATGTCGGTGCAACTGCGTGGCATCCTCACGAGAAACCAGCACAATGGGGATCGTCACGTGCTGGCCAATGCCACGCGCGTCGTCGGCCAGTGAGTACTTGCGGTTGGGATATCTGCTGTATGTCGCCTTCGAGTTGACGACTACAACGCCGACTGCACCGGCACGTTGCAACCTCAGAGCCTTCTCGGCAAATGTGCACGTGCCGCGAGCGACCATCACGATTTTGCCACGGACACGATCCGAGTCGATGGAACCGCAGGCCTCGCCAATGTCCGAAGTAAACAGCAGCAACGGAGCCTCGACAGCGGATGGCGTTGTAACCTGAAGGCCAAACTTGGCAGGGGAAGCCACTAGCGTCATCACGTGAACATCACCAAGTCGCACCGCCAACCCTACGGGGACAACCGGAGGCGTTGACTGAACTTCTCGTGCCGCCGCCAGCTCCACGTTGCGTTTACGTACTTGCTGCTTGCCATTTTCACACTTTGGCGAGGTGGACGGCGCTTTTTGGTGAGTGTGGCTGAAGAGATGCGAGTCGAGCATCAAGATGTGGCCTTCCGTGCTGAAAACCACGTCAGACGCCTTCAGGGGCTTCCTGTTTCTTCTCATGTACGAAAACTCTTCCAACGTAGAGCTTGCGTTTGCAGTTTGATTCTTACAGCCAAGAGACGATCCGAGAGAGTCTTCCGTGGCTGTATCCTCTGATATCGTTGCAGAACAGTTACCTTTTGCCAACGAAGAAGTGTTGCGTAGCTGCCGTACTGGAGGCGCTGGAACAATCACATCAGGCTCGTCGCTAAAGAGCAAGTACAGATACTTGACAGTCTCGGAGAGAAAGTAACTATCCATGCGGTCCTCAACGTCCAGCGTATGGATATTTTGCACAGCAGCGAACCCGCAAGGCACTTCAGAAACGCGACGAATATCCTGGAGCATTTGTCGTCCCATTTTGAGGTATTTGTGATCCCTCGTAGCCTGATAAAGGTGATAGGTACTTTCAATGAGTTCAGGTCGAAGCGGTGATGTACGTGCCCAGCTAATCACAGTCCCGCGATTTCCAGGCTTCGAGGTATCGCGAGGTGTGAGATCCAAGAGCTCCGGCATCGCGCCAAACTCATCCCAAAGCGGAAACATGTGCTCGTGAGTGCGAATAGCACTCGAGACATCGCCCGCAAGCACCTGCAGCCCTGGCCAAAACGCCTGAAGAGCAGAAACACGTCGAGCCCGCACTTGATTCTTCCCGCCATTCATATCCACCTCAATGTACACATCGTCGTGGTTCACGTGTGTCTCAACCGCCTGATAACTCGCGTTAAACATCGCCAGCCAGCGTGCATCTCCACTAATAAGATGATATTTCAACAGATACTCGAAGAACGAGTCGAGTCCGGCGCCAATTCCTCCGTGCGCGTGCACCCACTCCCTGACCCCACATCAATGGCACTGCCCAGCAAGTCAATCTCCGACCTGCGTTCCCAAATTTCCTCCACCGCCTTCTTCGCCTTCTTCTCAAACCGTTCGTCCCCCGACAGCCTCGACAAGTAGCTCATCTCCACCAGCAGCGAGCCGGCCGCAGCCGGACACGTCAATTTCGCCGCCCGATCCTTGGCTAACACTCCTCGTCGTAAATTCACGCGGTGTACCGGTATCCCCGTGGGGGTGTCGAACGCCGGCAGTAACCGACGTCCCAGGTCTTCTGCCAATTGCAGCAACTCCCCGTCATAGTCTTCCTCCATCAATCCGAAATGGTCGGAAGACGCCAACATGTGGGCCGACACCAGCCCGCCAATGACCCGGATCGTGGACTCAAAGACCGACACTGTCACGTCTCTGTCGAAGGACACGGTGCTCGCCACGAGCTTCACAGCCCGTGCAAACTCCTCCCGGTCTCCGACCACCGCCAACATGTCCAAGGAGTCCACGAGCGTGAGCGAGAACCCGCCCAGGACGTCGTCCAGGTCGCCCCGTTCGCGGCGGTCCCAGCGGCGTCCAGCGCAGCTGAGTGGCTTCAGTTCATCCCATGGGAATGCGTGCTCCATGTAGTTGCGGTAGCCGTGGTAGAACATTTCCTTCGCTTGCTGCTGCAGGTGACGACGCTCGGACGCGTGCATGTGCCCGCTAGAGAGCGATCCAAAGAGTGCAATACACACGACGAGAAAGAGCAGACGAAGGCGCATCGGATGCACTGAGCGGTGGTGCATGGCTGCTGTCGTGGGGGAGAGAGCGATCGGGGAACGCACACGACGGAGCAGCGGAGCTCCTCGCTGGGCAAAATTCCACAATGAACGTTTCGTGAATAAGGAATTGGGTCGTACTTTAGAGGAGGCGATACGGAGAACAAGTGTAACGGAGACCGACTTGAAGTGCTGACTCTCAGTGAACATTTGGGTTTCAGCTTCACCGCTTTACTTTTGGGTATCCTATAAGCGGAGTTTAATAAACTCAGTTTATTGAATGCCAGGAACGTAGCTGGAGTTAGAAGGAGCTTGTAGATTTGGAGAATGCACACTGGTACTTGTCGGACTTGGTGCCGTTTGCAATATCTCCGTCTTTGGAAAGAGGACACCTGGTGTCGATAGAATCTTCGATGTCGGGCAGGTCGGTTGTACGTGAGGCATTGATCGTTTTCGCTGAAGCGAGAAAAGATGGAGGTACCGGTAACAGCTCGGGAGACGGTATCAATACGGGCTGTAGATTTGGCACTACTGGCACTTGTGTAGATCGCGGTTGTCGGCACGAAGCCTTCGACGTCTTTGGAGTTGCTGGTCCAGCTGTCGTTTGGGGTTTCGTTGTCACTGAGTCAAGAAAAGCAGGAGTTGGCAAAAAGCCTTGGGTGTCGACTCGAGCCTTGGCGAGGCCCTTGCAGCATTCCACTCGTTTGTCATTGTCACCCTCTAATTCTCCAGGCTTGGAAGCACAGGGTCAAAGAAATCCGGTGTCAGCAGCAACTTGCTAGGCGAGGACGGCTGGCTGAACAGCGTACCAGCACTAGCGGCTTTCCGTTGAATGCATTTTGAACCGTGGTGTTCGTTGTTCTCGTCGAATTACAGCCTTTCCTGCGCTGTACTGTAGTTCCAATGCTTTGCACTCGTTTGAGAATTCAAATGACAGCCAAGAGTGGTCTTTCCGCTTGCACTTCGACAGGTAAGAAGCACACAATCAAACCGCTAGCACTCAAGTGAGAAATGGCACCTGAAACCAGGCCAAATGCACGTCAATTCATGAGTTTCACAACTATAGCTCACCATACAGTGCTGCATGAATCAGTGGCGTGGACTACCGGTTTTCACGACGATACATCACTGCTGTAGAGAGCACACAAAACAAAACAGTCAGCCCGAAGATATGAGCAAATGGCAACGCTGTCTGCCTATCATGGCGCACCAAATACATGTAGTATGACGCAGCACATGGACTCAGTCTTGCTTCAGAGTATCTCGTTCGTTAACCTCGCCAGCCGTGCTTCCATCGAATTTGCATATCTTGCTCACGGGGGCTTTATCGTCGACACCCTAGAACATCTTCTTTGGACAATGACCGTCGCACGGCCCCAGCTCATGAGGAACTTTTCCTCGTGTACCGCCTGCCATCGCGTAGACTGCAAGGGTTTCGTCACCGTCACGAAGTAGCTGCCCACTGGCAGCTGGTCTACATCCCAGCATAGAAATACCACAAAAAGCACTCGTTACAACCGCATTCCTTCCTAAACAGGTCGACATGTCCACGCACCTGCTTCGGCCGAGATCGCTTGAATAAGCTGTCAAGACCATAGCAAAGTGGAAACCGTTAGCAGCGATGCCAACACTAGAAGAAAAAATCAGTAGTCCTCATGACCCTACACTGTCGCTGAAACATGTCGAGTTGCAAAACACGAGCGTAGCGTCCCGCCAGATATCGGGTCGCTTGACCGCATCGCCCTTGACAAACCCCACGTCCATATCCGCCTTGGTCGCCGGCAACGAGTCCAGCATCTTGTACCGCCACCGATCCAGCACTTTGAGCGCCACGGCATGCAGTCCGTCCAGCACCTGCATCCACCCACGCCACACCATTTAAAACCTTCACCTCTCCATCTTCCAAAACCTCTTCTTCTCCTCACCTCAACACCACAGCACTTGGCGAAATCATGCAGCAACGCCGCCGCCATCACCTGCCCAAAAAGCTCTCGTCAGCCCTCTGCAAAGCTCCATATCTCTCCCTCCAGAGCCTCCCAGCACGCACCACTTTGCCACAGCCCGAGCCAATGTCGTAGAAGTTGCCTCCTTTGTCCAGCATGACGCCAAACTGCGTCCTCATCTGGCAGCAGCAAAACGTCCGTTAGAGTCTCTCCAGAGCTCGCAAAGGGCTCAAAACTCCGTCGGTACCAGCCGGAAAATGGCGTCCACCGTCTCGAATGGGATTTCTCCGTACACGAGCGAGCGGTTGGCCAGCTCCTTCTTCTCGCGCTCCAGCCGCGACACTTTCTTCACTTCCGGCTCGGAAAACTCGGCGAAAAGCTCCTCGTGGCGCTTGGCGACGTCTTCCACTGCGCAAAAATCACATGAACAGGTGGATAAGTGAGTGGGGAAGACGGTGGAGACGGAGACGCGCAGTGGCGGGCTGCAGGTACCGACTGTGAGGCTCTTGGAGGCCACGGCCTCCTCTGCCTCGGAGGTACTCATGGTCATTGTGTGATCCAGTGACGAGCATTCGGTGCCTGAGCCGGTACAGTCGGTGGTGGGATAAGGCTAGTGACACAAACGCAACATAGCTCGAGCAACATAACAACTTCAACTTCAGATATGGCTACAAGTAGTCGTATTACCCAGTGCTGGAACTGTTTTGTGCGGCGGACGTAGCTGCCTCCAGCCTCCGCCTTTTGGCCTCGATATCGATTTTGTCCGCTGTTGCATTGGCCCGCACCCACCGCAACGTCTCAGTTGCTTTGTCCTCGACAGCTTGGATGCTCTCAATAGAGCGTTTCAGCTCGGCAATTCGCTTGGCCGCCGAAGTGCGAATCGTATTTGCAACGTTCTCTAGCTCCGCCTTCGACTCGATATTGTCACGAGCGTCGCCAATTACCGAATTCTTGACTCCGATACGCATGCGCTCGATCTCAAACGATGACAGCCCACAGTTCACCGTGACGATTTTCTCCGTGCCCGTCGATTTCTCCACAACTGACACCCTCAACTCGGCGTTCACGTTAATATCGAGAGTTACTTTGATTTCAGACTCTCCACGCGGCTTGGGTGGAATTCCGTCCACGTTAAGCTTGACAAGGAGCAGATTGTTCTCTGGGGTGGGCTTATTTTCGAGGACTCACGGATGCTCATCGAGGAAAGCTGCAAATCGTACGGAAAACGAGGAAAGTGAATAAATCGGTTGCTCGTCGAGGAACCATCGTCATACAACACACTACTGCATACCGGTGTCGAATCATGAAGTAGTAGGAAACGTAAGAGGAATCTATATATGAGTAAGCGATAAGCTTCGTCTTGGCCGTAGTTCTTGCAGAAGCAACCACGTCTTCGCTCTCCGTAGTCGACCTTTGTTCGGACGTGCTGAAGCTCCATCCGTAGTTGTTCGACCGACTTCATGGGCATCCTTATTCCTGGCGATGCGAAGGCTTTTGCAGCCTCACCGATGAGGAACCTGTTGCTGCTGCAGCTCATGGTGCAGATTGCCTTTTTGTTGAGAAAGGCAACTTCAACTTGACTATAATAGTCACTTGGCAACCACAATACTCGTTTAGAGGATACTCTGCAGTCGCCGCAGAAGGCCCTAAAGGCTCCCACATACACATGGTCAAGGGATCATACGCACGTAGTGGCTTCCTGGCTATGCCGCTGCAAGGGATCCGCGGCCCGCGTCATTACGTCAGCGGCAGTTCTGTCGGTACTGACATGATGTCGAGGCCGGTCAGCACTGCTCACTCATCCATTAGCGTTTGGAGTGCAACATGTCAATTATCGCGTGGAGACCGCAAGCCAAGGATAAGCTGATCGGCGATGGTCATGCACACTATAATTGGTGCAAGAACCTCTGCAAGACTTGCAGAGACTGTGGCGACTGATCCAACAAGGTTGAGATGCAGACTCCGGTGTCCTAGTCGAGACGCATGGTCACTTGCTCGGAATGGTGCAGCACGTGACTAACCGCGTCTCTGTCGAGAGTTTGCCAAGTCTTAAACCCGACGATTCCCACCCCACAAACTACGGTGAGCTCAAGTCGTCGCTCGACCTGACTCAATTGGAAGATGATAGTAGTCTGCGTGCTGCTAACGGCTCCGTGTCGGCCTACAGCTGGGAGTACCTGAGGATGCTGACGCATATTGCGGTCGTCGGAACAGTCTACGGCACCGTCAGTGGTGTCCTCTACTCCGTATCTGCACATGTCCACCACTCTCGTTGCAACAGCCGCGGTACTCGTGACTTCTCACCGGCACTTGTCCGATCTTTGGGTATCGCCGTCGTCCGTACATGATCATCGGTTGGTCGCTCTCCTTCATCTCTTGTCTCCTGATGACAGCGCTACCGCCTACTCGGGTACGGCGATCCGTCATTGTCAGACATTGCACTGGTTGATATGACACCGGAGCAACTGGCGACACTCAACACGGGCTCCGAACCGCGGCATCAAGCTGATCATTCTCATGTTGATTGCCAATTTCGGCTCTGTCGTGGCGTACAGCGCGTTCAATGGAGCGCTGGTGGATCCGTCACAACTCGAGACCGAGAGTACGCGAGGCTATCGGATCGGCGACGTCATTGTGATCCACTATATGTTCATCGTGGTGTCTTCATTCATGACGGGGTTTGGACTCAATGGCGGACTACGGCGGGCTTCAACACCGTCGTGTGGGTCTGCGCTGCTGCGTTTTTCCGTTCTCGTGGTTCTGCATCCAAGAGGTGTATCGACGCCATTCCGACGCTGCTCACTCACTAGCTTGGGGAAGTCCCGTTTGCTGTAGCCGACTACCTGGCGCAGCTTGATGCTCGGTTCGTACCAGCATGTAGACCCAAGGGACAAACATCTCCCTGTGCTCATTGCGGTCGTGTACGTCCCGAAGTACACTCACATGGCATCAAGCATAGCACGCGTTGAATTAGCTATATGTACCAAGCCACAAAGGGGAAACGCGCAGTGAAGCTTACCAATGAAGTCGGTAAGTTCCGTCAGTAACACCGATCACGCCGTCTTCCTCGTGCCCGTTGTGGCCGTAAAGAACGTTTCAGAATGTCTGTTAAGAAGTATCGACAAAACCAAAACACGTTGCCTTCTTCAGCTGCTATTCAAGTGACAATATTCCTCGACAAATCATCAAAACTCAATTGGTCCTCGATTTTCGTCCTTTCGAGAGTTTCCTCGATAAGCAGACTTTGTTTCCTCGAAAATAAGCTACACCCTTGTTCTCTGGTCTTTCGCTTTCACCCTCGACAAGCTGTATCTGCATGACCAACTGGTTTTCCTCGGACGTTGTAAACGTCCTCGACTTCTTCGCTGGTATTGTGGTGCCTCGCGGAATCATCGTCGTCATTTTCGTGCCGTTAATTTCCACTGAGTGACAGCGGCACCACATCCAACATCATAAATTCATCTAAGAGCTGCAGACTTGACGGTGCCTCCGTTAGCGAGGGTTTTCCCCAACGAAAACCTCTTCAACAGCTCCTCCACGTTTGGAATTCGGGTGGATCCGCCCACAAGAATCACGTCGTCCACCTTGCTTCTCAAGACGTTAGCGTCGCTCAGCACCGGCTGCACAGGCTGCAGAAGTTTGCCGAAGGGATCAGCACACAAGGTCTCGAACCGGGTCCGTGTGATCGTTGAGTGGAGGTCGAGGCTGGCTCGCAACGAGTCCAGCTCGATAGTAGCCTCCATTGAGACGGATAATCCTCGTTTGGTTCGCTTGCACGCCAACTCCAGTCGTGCAATCACACGAGGGTTTGTCCACAAGTCCTTGTGGTACAAGGTTTTGAACTCGGCCAAGCAAAGGTCAACGATGCGGCGGTCGAAGTCCTCCCCGCCTAGGAACGTGTCCCCTGCCGTGGCCAGCACCTCGTAAATGGTGGTTTTGCACGGTAGCGTGGAAAGGCCCTTTTTCCGAGGCACCGACGAATGCCTGACACGCGGCAGCTCGCCGATCTGGTCTCATTTCCGAATCTGCTTCAAAAGAACAAGCGTCTAGAGTTTGCTATGTCTCGCCAAGTACTCATCCTCCTCCCGGAAGATGTCCTGAACGGTCCCCCAGCATCACTTGAGGGCCCGACTTACGCGGAAATTGTCGACGACTCCGAACCTGACCGTGTTCAAGTCCGCCAGCTTCCACGCGATGACATCGCGGCCGACGGATAGGACACCGAGCGGGACCGCATGTGGATTTCGCGATCACGAGCAAAT
Organism: Phytophthora syringae; assembly: GCA_012656105.1. Classification (NCBI taxonomy): domain Eukaryota; phylum Oomycota; class Peronosporomycetes; order Peronosporales; family Peronosporaceae; genus Phytophthora; species Phytophthora syringae. The sequence continues at coordinate 235,857 of JAAKBD010000541.1, read as the reverse complement.
CGGTGTCGTGTCTGGGAAGGCGAGCTCGCTTCTGGCGCGCCTGGCGAGCTCCTTCGCCGCCAGCAATCGCAATGATTGGAGACCGGCCATGCTACGGCCAAGTCGCTGCTTACGAGTGCGAATCCATCACGATTTGCCAGGGTCCTCAGTCCACCCAAGCGGCGGTGGTGGACATAGAGGAAGTTGCCCCTGTTATATTCTTCTTGCTGGCGCAGGCAAAGCTCGTGCGACGAATGTCGACGCGAGAGGCCATTGTCCAAGCCCACGCTACGATCCTGGCTCGCCTTCTGGGGACGGCAACTCACCCAGGCACCTGCGATATTCGGCGCCTGCTAACGGGCATTGCAACTGTGGCGTCGCATCCATCTCCAACGGCACAACTGGACTGGCTGGACCCACGCTCTGGGCGGAAAATCACGTGCAGCGTGCGGCACGTTGTCAACTTCGGCTATTATACGGATGGTAATCAAGTGGTTCCCGAGGGGATCCGAGTAGTTGGTCAGTTCTGGGAAGACCCACTCGCAATCGTTCCTCGCGCGCCGTCACGTCGGCAAGAAAGACTAGCTTTCGCATCTAGACTCCCGGCAACACCCCCAGCTCAACGCGACAATGAGGCACCTTCTCCTCCTCTGACAACAGCGGCAGGCGCAAGCGAAGCGGCGCCATTGCGGTTTGTGGAGTTCATGGATGCGTTAGAGGGGTCGTCGTTCGAAAACCACAGCAGGCCGGAGGACTCACGCCAAGCCAATACCCGAGCTGCCAGGGAGGACAACGGTCTCGACCCAGTCGGGGTTCCGTCCAACACGGCGACTGCTTCGATGCGTATTCTGGCAGCCCTCGCGGAGGAACCCGACTTATTACAGCACTACGCTCGACAGATCGGTGGCATCGAGCGGGAGCGCAAGCGGCCCCGTTATTCCAGCATATCGGACTTAATTCCCCAAGTTGACGAGTCAACGAGCCGTTCCGACAGACACCACAGCTTCCGGCCATCTGTCCGTCAACAGGATATTCATTCCCTTACCTGCGCGGACGACCACCGAGGTACGTCCCCTGGTTCTTTTGTTGACTACGCTCGCGCGTCCCGTGCTACCAGGTTTCTCCCACACCCAGCCACCCTCAGCCGACTCAAAGATTTTCTCTTTGGTGTGTGCGGGCTATCAGTGCTCTACTTTCAGCGGTTCGACCTCAGCTCTCAACTTGAATACGCCAACAGCAGCCAACTCAACGCACGGAACTTCTCAGCCGGAGTTGATCTACCACCGGTGCCATAACGATCTGAAGGCGGCTCTCGGTGTTCTCGGCACGTACAGTGACGAGTTCTTCGACCCCATACCCGTCGTCTGGTATCTGCTGCAAAAGATTTCGCCGAAGAACTCAGCGACTATGAGCCCTGGTCATCAACTGAGGTGAAAACACTGGCCTTTTGGTTCAGTAACGTCTTCGCGGCGTTCCGGCTGGCATGCGAGCACGACCTCGACCACAAGACGCTGACACGGCTCGACGTGCGATCACGACTGTCGATGCAAGATCCCGAGCTCAGTGGCTTGCTGCTCAAAATGTCCCGGCAGCGAACGCGAAATCACCACTACGGTCACTCTACCTCCGACTCCAACCGCACATCGGTGCTGGCTACTGGTCAACCCGCACGTGGATTAAAGGCTCCATCAAGAGAGCCAACAAAACGATCGGTCTCGAAGGACGTGGGGCTAGCAACTCCTCGGCAGGGCGGCAAGCAACTGTGTCTTCGGTTCGTCTCGGCCAGGGGTTGCCCATCCTCATCACCCGACCGCTGCACGCCCTCGTTTCTCGGTCACTTCACGCCCACTGTTAAGCTGGACCCCAAGGTGAAGGCCCACATCGACGAAAATCTGGGCGGTCTACGTGCTGATCTCCTTCATCTGTGACTCTCGCCCCGCACGGGGTCCATGACACTGGGTCGCGTCAAGGCCATTCAAAATCAGCTGCTTTGGCGACTCCAGGAGACGGAGCGCGCCGTGCACGTGGATCGTATCGCGGCATTCAAGTTGGCGGACTGTGGGATTCTCATGAAGTGAGAATCCGGTTTTCCATGAGACGGGACGGTCACATTTGCAGTGGTGACGTCACACCTGTGGCCTGTCCCGCGTCATGGATTCGAGGCCCTCCTGGCCATAGATTTATAGACACCGGTACATGTCCGCGGTTTACCGCCCTATACTGAACTACAGTGTGTAGCACCGGTCGGGGCGGGTTTTCCCGCAAAACTAAAAGGCAAGACATTTGCGAATTCGACCAGCAGCAGACAAGGCCCAGACCAGGACGCCGCACCGCGGCAAAAACCACCCAACCCGGGGCTGCCCACTGCGTCACAGCCGCATGAGCGGCGTCTCTGTTTAAGTTCCTAAATATCAATGCTTTGCCCCCAAATGTGAAAGGTTAGTCTATGTGGAAAGTGGTTTTTCCGACGGCGGTATCCTCGTCGGGTTCCCAACAGCGCTGCCAACTAGATACGGAAGCACAGCGTGCGATTTCGGAGCTCGTTCGGCGATCACAGATGTCCCTGGAGGACACTATCCACCTCTGGCGCGGCCAAACCGCTCATGATACCCGCCCCAACAAGGCTCTGTGGCCGGATCACCTCGACTGGCTGCTCGCGGGCTACGAGCTGCAGAATCTCGTTATCAGTACAATGAAGCATGGCTTCCAGCATGGGTTTTCAGCGCTGCGTCAATGTGGACCGAGCATTCGCAGTCCCGTTGAGCACAGCAACCACAAGTCGGCGGTCGCGTTCGAGAACGCTTTGCTCCGCAGCATCCGCGACGGACAAGACCTCGGTACCTATCTCGTCATTGACGACGACGTCGCGGCCATGTGGCCGGAAATTCGTGTAAGCCCCTTTGGCTGCGTTCAGAAAGCCGACACTGACCCCGTCTAGAGGCACGAGTCATTCATGACTTATCCTTCCCCCGCGGAGGATCGGTAAATGACGCATCGGACCCCAGTGATCTACCACCGCTAACGTATGAGAACGTCGGAGCTTTGGCACGTCGCATCGAAACTCTCAAAGCTCGCAACCCGAACGCCATTGTGAAGATCAAGCGAGGCGACGTCAAGTCGGCATTTCGCAACTTGTTTGGCAACTCAAGTGTATGTGCAAAGTTTGGTGGTCGACTACGCCGGCAAGGCGCTGTAGTTATCGATCTTGCCCTGCCGTTCGGCTGGACCGGATCCCCAGCGCACTATGGGACATTTGGAGGGGCTATTACATTCCTTGTGCGACGCGAGAGCCCAGCCACCATGGTTCGGGGAAACGAGGATTCCGAAGCATTTTTCTGCTACACTTGGGTGGACAACCATGTACTCGTCGAGGAAGATCGCCTTGACCGCCTCGAACTGTGTGAGGTTGCGTTACGCCTCGCTATGCTTGCGGTTCTGGGCCCCAGATCTATCAACTACAAGAAGTTCACCGAATGGTCCACGTCAGCAAGAGCGCTCGGGCTGGACTGGGACACGAAGAAGCGAACCGTGTCTATTCCGCCCGCAAAGATTATCAAGGCGCTGGGCCGCGTACGCGATATTATTCGGGCGCGCCGAGCCTCCCGAACAGGCCTCAGCAGTCTGCTTGGATCGCTACGCCATGTATGCTCGTGTATTAGGTCAGCGAGACTATTTTTCAAACGTCTTGCCACTCTCCACCGCCGTACACCCCGCTGGGGTTCGATTAAGCTGTCGCCAGGTGCGGATCTCGACTTGTTGTGGTTCGAGCACATTCTACTGCATGGTCAACTCGGCGGTGTACCTCTCCGGTTCTTCGAGGCGTTCCCAGAGCCGGTGGTCCACATTTATATGGACGCAAGTAATGAAGGACTCTCGGCTCTCCACCCTGCTCAGAAGAAGTTTTTACGCATTCGGTTCAACAGCGAAGAGCGGGCAATGATGGCACGGAACGAGTTTTCCATCAACATGCGGGAGCAGCTTTCCGCAGTCCTCGCTATATTATGCTGGGGGCTTCCTGGACTTTCGGCGATACCAACACGCTAACGCACGTACGGTTTTGGATAGACAACACTTCAGCGGTGTCGTAGTGCAATGCATTGCACAGCCGGGACCCGTCCGCACAGGAGCTCAACCGAGTAATTGGAGCAGTGGAGGCGCGGTGGCGATTGCGGGTATCGGCGGCTCACCTACCGGGATCCTCGAACTTTTTGGCTGACCTGGGTTCACCCGCGTGGACTGGCGAGCGACTACAACGATGGCAGGAACTAACGCGTTCATGGTCGCAGGTATCTGTCCCACCCCGAATACGGAAGATCTACTCGAACACATGCTCGCCTTACAACACCGGTCCCTTGCGGACTCGTCGTACAGACAGTATCAGATCACATGGCGTCAGTGGCAACACTTCTGCTCAGAGCTCGGTTTCCCGTCTGTTTGCCAGACCAACTGCAAGCCCAATCCATACGATTGGCTCTCTTCGCCGTTTATTGCTGGACCGGTCGATTACTCAGTGGCAGATCATCCTCCAAGTCCATTCGATCCAAGCTCAGCCTTGTCCGATGGTATCATCGTCTTTACACCGGCTGCGATCCCCAGCTCACGCCAGGCCACGGACTCGTGCTGGCCGGCATGCAGCGAGCTTCTGGACCCCCAAAATCCCGATCCCCAGTCACGCCAACGATGCTCCAGTGGATCCTCGATCACCTCGATCCAAACGAAGCCCAGCACCGCGTCCTTGGTGGGGCTGCGCTGCTGGGCTTCTTTTTCTCATGAGAAGAGCCGAGTATTTGGCTGTTCAAGGCGCTAGGCGAGGGTACACCCTGCAGTAAGTGACGTCAAGATCTACGACCAGGACGGTCAGGTGACAAACACCCCAGGACTTGCGGACACGGTGGAAGTCAGATTCCGGGGAAGCAAGAATGATCAAACCGGAAGTGGGTCGACAAGGAAGCTTGGACGTTCCGGTCATGCGTCGCTATGCCCTGTTCGAGCGGCTCTGATACTCCTACACCATATGACTTCAATCGATTCAACACGAGAAAGGCCATTGTGCATGGTGTCTCGGGGCAAAATGTTGAAGGCCGACACGATGGCGAAGTGGCTACGTGCAGCGGCAGAAGTAGTCGGAGCCGATCCGTCGATGTGACGGGGCACACGAGCACCTTGCACAGAGGAAGTAGAGAGAAGACTCTCAGTGGACACACGTCCACAGTTCCTGGTCTAAGGGGACTTAACGCTTAGAAGGTAGTTTAAAGACTGAATATATTTATAGCTGGGCTTTAGCTTGTATCCTACAAACTCCAAGTCAACTATAACGAAAGCTAATGAATGTCCAATGAATGGCTCACAGAGCCATAGGTACCATGTACCATGGGACCAAAAGAGTGACAGCCGTCACTCTTCATGTAACCAGGGGTACACTCGGGTTACCCCGTTACACCCCCACTTAACTGAGAATCACATCTGATTCTCTAATCAAAAGTGAGAGAATTGGAACACCCAAAACTGCAATTCTCAGGCGCTGCTGCTACGCCGGCGGCGCGCCGTGTAGCTGCACTCACAGCGACTTCTGGACGCAGCGAGCACCGCGAGGTGCTTCCTTGCGTCCTTGACGGTGCTGGCCGCATAGGCCATGCCCGTATGTGCACTGGCACCAGCTCTAGCAAGCGCGTAGTGCTTCGGCACAAGATGCTAAAGCATCCAAACATGGTTTCTTGGTCCACGACCACACGCAGTTACTTGCAGAGGACCCGTGGGTCCTCACTGTCGTATTGTACGACTTGTGCACCTCTTGCGGGCCGACACATTCCGGGCAAAGCTAAGCCCGGCGTTGGAAGATCACAGCTCACCTCCAGCCATGATAGCAGTTCGGTATGAACCCGCTCATCACGTCACGTTGTGTGCGTTGTCCTTCGGCATGACGCACACGTCAAGATCAACGATTGACCATTCTTCAGAAGCATCACGCTTCGGCTGCCCATGGCAGTTCGCTCAATCACAGAGCTACTCGGGTGGAGCCAAGCTCTACCCTTGTGTCTTGGCCACCAGGCCATAGACACTTGATGTCGGTATTGACACCCACGTACCAAGCCAGTACGCAGCTGATGTGTGAGGTGCACACAGCCCCCACCACTTTCAGCGTCATGCTTAGGCTGACGCCTGCGACCGCTTCATGCGTCGCCATGACCAATTCATGGTCGGTGTCTTGTACGACACTTGTTGCTCGAGGACTGTGGCGATGTACCAGTCTAGGTGTACGTGGACACGTACACTATCAACTAAAAACTGTTGATGGTGACCCGAACGCGTATGCGTAGACGTACAGGTACATGTATCGTGGGATCTACGTGATGTAGTGTAAAGCCGTCTGTTTGAAGAAGTATGGCTGTCTTACCACGTATATATTTCGTTTTGCAGGTCACGAAGTGTCTTTGCGGCTCCGATAGATGCCGAGGTTACATCCCTAAGTATTAGTGGTTGCGTTAACTAATACATGCAAGTCGTGACAGCAGCGAGTGAGAGCGAACTGGAGTAGAATCAATGCCAAGGGCCTTCTATTTTTAACATGAACGCGAGAGATTCAACCATGCAAGCTCACATTTTATTCGTTCAATACATTTGCCAGCGTCTTGAAGTTATGGTAGAGCTCAAGTTGCTAATATGGTAGAATACACTAATTTTTCTGGCTAGTGTGCTTGCTGCCCATTGGTTATCTTTCTTCTGGGGCTTGTGGATTTCTTGCTGCAACGCCACTTGCTTCACGCGAAGATCCTGCACTTCCAGCTCATTTGCTACCAGTTACTTGCTCTTGCTCTGCGACTTGGCCGACTTGGCCCTCTTGCAGCTGCGCGCGTACGCCGCCTGAATCACGCGCTGGGCGTACAGTTCCTTGCCTGTATATAGATGTATAATAGGTAGCGTTAGCACACACACAAAGGATAAATACAAACCAGTTAGCAAGTACAGGGCATATACGTACGACGCGCCTGCTTCTGGGCCTTCGCCGCGCGAGCACGGGCAGCTCGATCAGGAGCGGCAGGGGTTGCCGCATCGGTGTCAGAGCTTGGCAGGCTCATCGTGGACTCGGAATCGCTGCTGTCCATCCCGATTACCCGTCGAAGATCGTTCTAAATACAGGAATAGGCGCTAGCAGCGCCGCAAGTGTCAAGTAGGACTAAGTAACCCACTTTAAACACGTTTAAATTTCCTCTTCCATGTTTGTCCGAGTACTCCTTTTGTTTGTCTTGTGCGCGACGCGATGGCGGCTCATGCCGACAGCATTAGTCTCAATAAAGAGACATGGGGAGGAAATAGCTTTCCGAGCCTCTCCCCGCTTAAACCCAAAGCACGGGACCACTTCCCAAGGATTGGGTGGGTCTCCCATGGCCACTGGCAGGCACATTCGTGCCACAGGAAGCACTCTGTGCTTCCGCGCGAGTCGTAGTATACCGACTCAAGCGATTCCGAGTGGTTTGCACTCTAGGTCAAGTTCATCGATCGAGGTCTGGTATAACCCCAGACCGTAAGCAGTTAAAGGCTGCGAGCCTTGACGAGGATCAATGTTACCCACGTCCAGTGAGACTATCGTGGGCCTCACTTTCGAGCCTCTTCGGCTCTTGGCGGTACAATGTCATACGGTTGACAGGTACCGACGGTCATGGAGATGACAGGTACCGACGGTCATGCGGATGACAGGTACCAGCCGCCCTACGGATAACAGGTCACATCCGTCATACGGATGACAGGTCCCATCCGTCATGCCTGCCGTGTTGTGTGGAACAATGTTACCCACACAGGAAGTGTATCGTGTATCTTCCTCTTCAGTTATGGTCTGGGCGACCGTGTGTGGTACTTGGTTACCCACACAGGAAGCGCTTTGTGCGTCTTCCTCTTCAGTTAAGGTCTGGGCGACCGGTCTTGTCATCGATGACATCGTGGGCGGACGTGTACGAGGAGCCTGGGCCCATGGCTCCGAGTCGCGCATAGCGACATCGGTCTGGTGATCTACCAGACCCGACGTTCGGAGACGACAATGTCGTCGATGAGCATCACGACGTGTAACTTGGTTACCGACGTCCCGTGATGTCTTGGTGGTGGCATCGAGAGTCATATTGACTCCGTGTGGTACTTAGTTACCCACACATGGAAGTGCTCTAGAGCACCTTCCGCCTTGGCCACGGTCTTGGCCTAACCGGCCTCACGTAGACTTACACCACTTGCTGAGTAGCGCTGTCCAGCGCTACTAGAGTCGAAGCCCGTACGGTGCAACGACTCTACTGCGAGCATAGCAGTTTGTCAAGACGCCTTATCCATCGGCTTTGCCTTTGGCGGTCCTCGTGAGTTATCCGCGATGGACGAGGTCTTGCGACCAGATGCAGCATAGCTGCAACTTCCTTGATGGAGCCGCGCGTTACGTTGACGGCTCCCATACTCTTCTCGACGCTGTTGCGTCTTGGCGATCCTATCGGATGCTCGGGTCTCGACGAAGGTGGGAACATGACTCACCAAAGCTTCGTCAGAACCTTTTGGGCTGGCTAGCCTTGCTGGCTTGGCCCTGCCGTTCAATTCGGGACTCGTGCACACCATACACGACATGTCCAGGAAGTGATTGTACGTGTCCACAACAACGTACACCTCCATGCTGTCAATGTACAGCCGGGTCCGTACGGAGCCAAGGTGCTCATAGCACCATACCAATGGTCAGTCGTACTACGACCGGCCCCTTGCCGTTGCTCACACGTAGAGCATTGGCAGCAACACTGTGGAGGCGGACAACATTTCCCGCCGCCCCACTTTTGAAGGGTATCGATACCCGAGTACACTTACGTGTACAACCAGCAGCCCAGCGCTGCCTGTCTCGTTTCGAGAGCGCCTTGGCTCTCATGGGGCTAAGCATCCGCACACCCGTCGCGAAGACTTAGGTCTTCCCCAGTGGAGGCATCATGCCTCCTACTGGTGGTTGGAGCGCCCTTGGCCAGCCAACCGCGGCGTACGCCAGCTGCCCTTAGGGCCTCGGGACTTTGGGAACGGCTTGTTCCCATCTCCAAGTGACGGGCAGACACGTTGATAGTGTCCTAACCCACCGCAGTCATAGCAGCGGACTGAGCAGGTCTCTGCTGAGCTCAAGTCCATTGGCTCGGGTTCGTTGTGCGCAACAACAGGTTGTGCATCAACATGTTGCATAACAACGGGATGCGTTGCAACGGGTTGTTCAACAACCGGAGTACCAGCCTGCTTGTGACTGTACTCTTCTTGGAGAGCGAGACGTATCTCCTCCTCCATTGTAGCCGCATGCACACGAAAAAGCTGTGTGCGTGTTGGGCCGACCCTGAGGCCACCCATAAAGACCGTCGTCTTGACGTATTCGGCTAAGGGGTTCCCACCAGAGATGCCGCCAACGTGCGCATCTCTTGTACATACTCGTACAGCTCCCGTTTCCCTTGTTTACAGGCAAGGAATCGAGAGCGCTGGCGGAACGCATTGTTCGCCGGGAGGAAAGCAGCTCGTAGCTGGTCGCACAGCTGCTCCCATGATGCAACGCATCCGGGGGACGTTGCATCCAGGGTGTATGCCCAGTTCTTGGCACGACCGCCAAGTTTGGAGAGCGCGAAAGCAACACGCAGTTGCTGGTCCGAGATGAGCCTCGCCTGCATGGCGATCTCAACCTCCCGGACCCAGAAGTGAAGGTTTTCACCTTCCTTCCCTTCGTACGGCGGCACAGCGAGTCTCAACGGCTTTGGCTGCGCCGGGTTCACTGCAGCCACAGGGGCCTGCAGGTTTTCCCGAACGTGTGCAATTAGCCCACGTTCGTACTTGTCGAACGCATCCACGCGTTCGACCTGCTCGACTGGCGTCGCCACCGCCAAGCCTCGGAGTGTTTCGATACCAAAGATGCTCGCCATCTTGCGGACGGACTCAAACTGGGAGTCGTCCAAGTGAGGAAACTCACTCCGGTTCATCTCGGCTCGTTGTACGAGACCACAGAGGATTCAGGTAGATCAATCTGCCCGCGTTGGCGTGGATTGACTACAAGTGCTACCACGTGTGACGGGGCACACGAGCACCTTGCACAGAGGAAGTAGAGAGAGGACTCTCAGTGGACACACGTCCACAGTTCCCGGTCTAAGGGGACTTAACGCTTAGAAGGTAGTTTAAAGACTGGATATATTTATAGTTGGGCTTTAACTTGTATCCTACAAACTCCAAGTCAACTATAACGAAAGCTAATGAATGTCCAATGAATGGCTCACAGAGCCATAGGTACCATGTACCATGGGACCAAAAGAGTGACAGCCGTCACTCTTCATGTAACCAGGGGTACACTCGGGTTACCCCGTTACAGTCGAGGTTTTCGTGTCATTCGTTACGGAGTGGAGGAGCTACAAGGTTGCTGGCGGCGGGAGTCGACAGCACAAGAGTCATGCTGCATGGACGTTGGCGCTCGGATGTTTTCCAGAGGTACACCCGCTACGATCAAGACTCATCAGCAAAACTATCTGTGCAAATGGCCAGGGGATAACCAGGCGAAAGAACCGGCCGAGGACCCGCTCATATCATTTGGGGTTCACGCCCACGGCGTGCATTTGCGGGTCTCTCATTGCTAAGGCCAATTGCAACTTCACTGGTTTTTCCCCAACTCTTCCTGTGCTACTACGTATGATGTGCATTGTTGCGTGTTGTTGCAGGTAGTCGAGATGAAAATGTCCTCTTCAAGTGTCAGCAGCGATACATCTAGCGTCCCGCCACCCATGTCAACGACAAGTACAGTCTTCAGATCGGCTTTGGTCTTCCTCTCGAGTCCGTAGGCGATACAGGCAGCCGTCGGCCCGCTAATGAGACGCATCACGTTCAGTCCTGCGATAGCTGCTGCGTCCTTGGTCGCCTGTCGTTGAGAGTAGTTAAAGCAGGCTGGTACAGTCACTACAACGTCGTTCACCTCTGTACCCGCGAGTCGCCGCTATTCGATGCAGTTCAATCATCATGGCCAAGATCTCCACTGGTTGGAATGATCTGTGCTCGCCTCTGAACAGCACCACCACTCGAGGCTTGTCGTCCGATCCGCAAACGACTTTGAACGGCCAGTACTTGATGCTTCGCTGCACTTCCAGGTCCGAAAACTTGCAGCCGATCAGGCGAGTGACGTCGAACACTGTGTTGTGAACGTTCCTAGTCGCTTGACACTTGGCGACATCTCCAACCAGGCGCGTGGTGTCCGTGAACGCAACGTACATCGGTATCGACCGAGCGCCCTGTTCCGTAGTGGTGATCTCCACGTGGTCCTCCTTCCAAACGCCCACGCGCGCGTACGTCGTGCCCAGGTCGATGCCCACGCTCGTTCTCGCCATGTTGTTCGTGCTTGATCGTCAACGACTGACGCACGTTCTCAAGTGAGGCTTATAGATCAGACCAAGGATAGCACGAATGGGACCTGCAGTGGAGTGAAAGCTTAGTTGCTAGTATAGCTGCTCTTCTACTGTGGAAATCGAGCTCCCATTGAGTTGAAGCGGGTCCCTGTGGGGGCAGCAGGTCGCGACGTCGAGCCAAACAACATTTTGTGGAGGCTGTTGGTGTTGTCACTGTCCACGGGCTTTGGCGATGAACTAGCACGTGATGGAGATGAATGTTGGCACTGAGAGCAGCGAAGACGCACGAGTGCTTCGCGCAGCTGAGCGGGACTGGCGTTTGGGTTTTCGCGGAGCACCGCGCGAACGTTCGGCGCACCAACCAGCTGAACGACGAGCTTGAGTAGCTCGCGCTCACGTCCTAGCCCCGAACTACCTGCACCTTCAATGGGAGGAGGGACGATCGCTACTCGCTCTTCCTCAACATTTAGCTTGTGTTCTTGGAGATCAAGCAGCTCCTGACGACACAAAGCAAGCTGGTCATCGCGTACATGCAGCTGCGCCTGCTGTGCTGCTTCCTCGAGCTTGCGGCGGTGAGCTGCTCTTTCAGACGAGCATTCTCACGCTGCCAAGTCTCGTCGTTCTGCACGACAACGCAAGTGTCAGATACAACTATTACCAGTAGCTAAAGCCAAAGCTACCGAACGGGAACTCACCTTTTTGCTGGCATCACGAAGCTCCTCGAGCTCTTTTCGAAGAGCAGCCACCTCGGCTCGCAGCTCAGTCGTCTCGTTCTCATGCTCAGCTTCGTCGTGGATTAATGGCAAGTCTCGAGCGAGTTTTTGGCGAAAGTCTTGTGCAGCTTCAGTCTCATCGACGCTGATACTCAAGCTCGACGAATACTCAGCAGTATCCCCACCAAATGGAAACGCACTCGGAGAAACGGGTGCAGCCGCCACGCGAGCTGGTTGTCGGCCGAAACTTTTCTGCGGCACTTTTCCCTGCTTCGACGGGGACGCACGTAAGGAGGATGACGAGAACGATCGCTCCACGGTTGATCCCGCCGAAGACCACGATGCAGATATGCCGACGCTGCCTAGAGAAAGAGATGGAGTGGGCATCTTAAGGGTCTTCAGCTCCGCAACTCCGTCTCCTATGGATAGAGGTTGAAAGACTGGAAACGAAGCAACAGTTTGGTATGAGATCGATATATTTTTGTTGGCAAGTACCCTGTCGTTCGGTTTCGCTGCCTCTAGAGTAACCTGATCTCTTACTGAGGCGGGTGGTGGAGTTCAACCAGGCCAACGTACATGGCACCACCCAGGACAGCACCGATGAAGGGCCCGAGAATGGGGATCCAGAAGTACCCTCCGTGCGACGAGAACACCTTCCAGCCCCAGCCTCCGAGGAACGTAAGAAGACGTGGACCAAAGTCACGAGCAGGGTTGAGTGCGTAGCCGGTGTTGAGACCGAAGGACATGCCGATACCTGTGAGAAGAAGACCAACCGCTCCAGGAAAGCTGTACGGACTGGCCGGCTTGTTGATTTGATCGCACAGGGCGAAGATGCCGCCAACAAGCAGAGCTGTTCCGACGACTTCGTTGGCGAACGCCGCCCAGTTCGGGATCTGTGGGTTCGGGTACGTTGCGAAGATGCCCTGCGTGAACTCGCGCTCCGGGTCGACAATGTCGAACCACGGGTAGTAAATGATGTAGAGCACGAGAGCGGCGACGAACGCACCCAGTGTCTGCGCGATGATGTACCCCGGAACTTTGCGCCACTCGAAGCGTTTGAATAGCGCCATCGTCACACTCACTGCAGGGTTCAAGTGGCCACCGCTCACGCCACCCGAGAAGTGGACGCCAAACAGCAGCGCGATACCCCAGCACAGGTTCACCGACAGGTAGTCGCCAGCAGCTCGCTTGCTGAGCACGAACTGCGCCACGGAACCGTCTCCGATTAGCACGAGGATGAAGGTGCCGATGAACTCGGCCATGTACGCGCGCATCTCTGGGTTGCGGATGGCGTAGGGCGCCAAACGCCCGTTTCCTTCCAGGTCGGCATAGCCTCCGTAACCGGGCTTGTACTCCGCCATCTTGGAATAGTGTCTTGAGCGGATCGCTTGGTCAAGTAGGACGAAGAGCAAATTGAAGACTGAAAGCTTGGAGATCGCAGTATCAGCAGGGTAGGGGCCTCCGCGTCTTATCTTTCAGCAGTGTTGCTATTGAAAGCTGCGGATGCATCTATATTGGCTCACTCATTCGCGCCGCGTGTCTGGTTTGGCTTTTGTCATTTGTCAAGGAGAATGCCGTTGGCTATCGTGCTCAAAATGGAAAGGGTGCCGGAATAACTGGAATAGCAAATTGAAGCGTTTAAAGCGGGGCACAAGACGAAGCATTTCATGAAAGAAAACAATTTGTATTGTTGGTATCCATGTCAAGGAATATCTACAAACGCTGAAGGTCTTGGCTAGGCAACACTAGCTTACCAAGACCAGTCCATGACCTTACTGAGGCGGGTGGTGGGCCTCAATCAGACCGACGTACGTGGCAGCACCAAGGATACCACCAACGAACGGGCCGACAATGGGGATCCAGAAGTAGCCGTCGCGGATAGTCCACACCTTCCAGCCCCAGCCAGCGAAGAACGTAAAGAGGCGAGGGCCGAAGTCACGCGCGGGGTTGAGAGCGTAGCCGGTGTCCAGGCCGAACGCCATACCGATGCACGTCAACATCAAAGCAACGGCACCCGGGAAGCTGTACGGGCTGGCGGGTTTGTTGAGCTGGTCACCGACGGCGAAGATGCCGCTCACCAGAAGAGCCGTACCAATAACTTCGTTGGCAAACGCCGACCAGTTGGGGATCTGAGCGTTCGGGTAGGTGGCGAAGATGCCCTGGGTGGTTTCACGCTCCGGGTCGTGGATGTCGAACCACGGGTAGTACACGATGAAGACGATGATGGCGGCCGCGAAAGCTCCGGCCGTCTGGGCCACCATATAGCCGGGCACCTTGTGCCACTCGAACCGCTTGAACAGGGCCAGCGTGAGGGTGACGGCGGGGTTGAGGTGGCCACCACTGACACCTCCGGAAAAGTGGATGCCGAAGAGCAGAGCGATGCCCCAACACAGGTTCACCGATAGGTAGTGGCCGGCACCGCCGCCACCGAGCACATACTGAGCCACGGAGCCGTCGCCAATAAGCACGAGGATGAAGGTACCCACGAACTCAGCCAGATAAGCGCGGAAGTTCGGGTTGCGGACGTTGTAGAACGGTAGACGCTGGTTGCCTTCCAGGTCGGCGTATTCGTGCTTGCTGGTGCCGTACTCGGTCATGGTTGGTGAAGTGTCGACTTGTCCGGTTGAGGGAGAATTGAAGAATGAGACTGCTTTTGAGTCGCTTTGAGTGGATCGGTTGAAGCGAGCAGTCCAGAAGAAGCAGAGGAGAGTGCCAGATGCACACCCAGCCGTATGCGGCGCGCTTGAAGCCCTCGAAAAAGCCCTGCTCGAGGCACCAGCTGCTCGCGACAGCTCGCATCTCGTTTCGACTGGAGCCATGCTCATAGCTGCCTGTGCAGAGCCGCAGAGAGACACATGCTATGCTCCATGGTCGCAAGTGCGGTGCAGGTTGCGGCGTCCTGGCCGGATATGCACGACCACCGAAGGTGACGACAAGTAAAGATTGATGTATGGTATTCAGTGAATTCGAGTTGCACGCGCTGTACGACAACAGCAAATGTAGCGATATGCTTCCGATACTACATGTGCTGGTGACAAGTCACCTGTACCTTGACCATCCTGCAGTGCAGTGCATTTGCGACGGGGGCCATGTGGTGTGCGCGGGGCTGGCCAATGTTGGTCCGCGAGAGAAGATCCGCTTTTCGGCAAGGCAGGGGCGGACCAAGTCTGGCTTCAACGTGCCCGTGTGGTTTGGGACATGGCAGATTGGACTGACGCCGACCCGCTTGCTCGAAGCTCACTTCTACTAAATACACGGTTCTTAGCTGGTAGACTTTATTATACATGAAGCAGGATCATACAAATTGGTCGAAAGCGATTTCATCTGCATCGACTGTAAGTTTGCATTGCTCAGGTCGGGGACTCGTTCTGGATGCCTCCTCTCCTCTCCTCGCTGTAGCCGTCGTTCGCTCAAATCCCTTCTCGCTTCAACTGCGTCGCAGTCCAGGTAGATCCGGTGCCGCGACAAGTCCGGCGAATTTTGGATCGACACGAAATGGGATCAACATTTGTTAACGCGGTCGACATGTCCGTTTTTTGTGGGGGATGACCAAGTAAAAGTGCCGACTAAAGCGTTCTTGGCACGCGTGGACAGCCCTCGCTTATGGCCGCGAGAGGTGCCTGAGAAAGACCTTAGGCTGACGGATGTCAAGACTCGCTGCAGTGAGCTCTGCACGCTGTACCAGCGTCGGTTGCCATATTCGCGAGGTTAATGTCAGCCTAGCGAAAGTCAAGCAAGACTCGACCGCTTCATGCAAGATCATATCAAAGGTAGCGACAATCAAAACATCAGTTTTGAGTCTTAGTCCAGGTTTCGACACTTGGCGCTGGTGTCCGTCTGGATATGAGACCCCTTTTATTCAAAAGTATCATTACTGTTTAAACCTCAAAAGCCAGTGAGCTATACTACGTTGTAGAGGGCTCCTACACTTTGACGCTTTCAGATCTGTAAAAGTTAAAATCTGAAAAAGTTGTGGGTGTCGGCGCGAGACGCCTCGGAAAAAAACTCAAAACTTTTGTTTTTGGTAGTTTTTGTAGTTTAAACGCTGCTCTTTCTAATGCCACTTTCGGTACCTCTTAAAACGCATTGCAAGTTTGAAAAATATCGATCTCACATGTCAATCTGAATGTTGCAAATTTTCTGAGGTTTGGATTTAATTAAAGCTATCACTAACATCTTCCAAATTATTCCGAAATATCACTAAGTTAGGGATACTTTCTTAAACTGCGGCAACTTTCCCTTCATTTTTCGCTTGTTCTTGTATTTTCTTGAGGCTGCGGTTTTGATTCTGCTTCCCACCGTGCGGCTTCACTGCAATGCGTTCATTGCGTACACGTTTGCGGTACAAATGCAGCGAGCGGTGGCTAATTCCATACAGCATTTGAAATGCCTCTTTGCACACGGAGCCGACGTATGCCACCATGTACTGAAAGCGCTCTCGCTCCAACTGCGTACTGGTGGCATTCGTGATAGTTCGGTCTGATGTCTTGCCGGCCGCTGTTCTCGATCTTGTTCTTGCCTTTTTCGTCGCCCGAGCAGGTGCCGCAGCTACGGCGCATATCGCGATAGTAGTTAGCAGCGACGTTCGCTGCTCTCGCTTATTCATATCACGCAGCGACCCTACCAACCGCGTCAGCCGTGCACGCTTCCCCGCCAGGCACTGCTTACCACAGCACACAATCCCCTCCAGCCTATGTACCTCACTTACAAGGGGAGTGTAGTCCCCACCAGTTTAGTTAAGCCCGACAGAGTGCGTCCCGACTTGACGACGCCCTTGGCGTTGCCTTCTTTCCCCTCTGTTAAGGCGGCTATGGCCACACCTGCGGCGCCAGCGCCATCGTCACTGTCAGAGGAGGCGTCGGAGGAGGAGTCACCGAACAGCAACCGCTTCAGTTCGCGGTCGTTCCCCATCCGTCAGTCGTCCGTTTGGGAGGCGGTTTTTCTTTTGCCGTTTTCTCGAAACTTCCAAAACCACCAATTTCATCCGCCCAACTTTGGAGGCCTCTAGCAAAAAAACTCAAAAAGCCGTAATGATACTTTTGAAAAAGGGCCCTCATATGCTCTCTGTGTCAGTTCCAGTCGGCCATCTTGGCCGCTACAGTAGTAATGACGGTCAATGCAGGGAAATCTTCGGAGCATCGAACTTCGGAGCATCGGAGCACAGAAAGTGCGAGTATGTACAGTACATCATGGCCACATTCGAAAAACCGACCCTACAAAGTGGGAAGTGTAAGATAACGCAAAGAGGCTGTGGGCACATCCCAACACACTCGACTTGGCTCGAGATTTCTTAGACACTCTGGTGCTAGATTGCACTTACAAAACGAACAAGTACAATTACCCGTTGCTGAACATCATAACACTTACGGGGATGAATACGATTCTTCCAATCGCCCAGTGTTGGTTGCCACGCGAGGCAGAGCCGGACTATACCTGGGCGCTCTCAACTCTCAAGAAATTATTGACGCATAATGGCATCGCTTTGCCTAGGTTGCTTGTGACAGATCGAGACCTCGCTTGTATGAACGCCACCGACGTTGTCTTTCCTACGTGTTGGAAGCTAATTTGCAGGTGGCACGTCAATCGCAACGTCGAAGCACGCGTTAGAAGCAAATTAGGAGAAGTGAAGCTCTCCAAACCCGACGTGTTCAACAGAAGCTTGGACAGCTCCTTGGCGAAATACCTGGACAACACGTGGTGGAAGTACAAGGAGAAATTAGTGAAGTGCTGGACCGACAGGTATATGCACTTCGGCTGCCTTGATACGTCGACTGTGGAAGGCACACACTAACAAGTTAAGCGGTGGCTGGACTCGTGCAAGGGCTGTATCCTGACAGTGTTCTCTAAATGATTGCCTTGGTGGGAAGCTGCTGCAAAAGCGGTCAGTCTTGATGCTCGACGTGACGACAGTTCCGTGCCCTACAGACTTAGTGATCCTGTATTTTCAAACGTTGTCAACAAGATCACTGTACATGCGCTAAATGACACCCAGCGGATACTCGCTTGGAGAGTTAAAATTTCAAGATTTAATCTTCTCCTCGAAGTCCACACCATCGCACACGTAAGTTTCTCTCGGTCCCTAGAAAATAAATCCGCTTCAATATTGAAGTAGCTGGTACCCAGTTGCTGCATCCGACCAATAACCTCGGGTCAGCACGTGCAGCAGCGTCTCCAATTCATTGTTTCGTACTCGAGCATCCGCTCCGTGTGCAAGTAAATTCTTCACCACACAGTCAAGATTGTTGCATACGGCGCCAAACAGCGCCGAGTCACCGTCATTATTCACCGCGCTCACCTCCGCCCTATGCTGCAGCAGTAATTCCACCATAGCCAACTGTGTCGTCTGGTCACCTGAAGCAAAATGTGGCGGCAAACTTTGGCTCGAAAAGGCTGCTTCAATCAAAGGTGTCTTGCCAAGTTCATCTCTCGGCTGATCGGCGCTTCCGCAACTCCACAGTCGCGATTCGGTGCCGCAAAATGCAGTGGCGTAGGATTGGATGCAATCAATGCGTTCACATCTGCTCCAGCTTCCAGTAGGAGGTTCACGACTTGCGTTGCACTGAACTTGGACTATTACTTCTTCGTCCCACCAGCGGAATCGTCGTGTGCTATCAGAACCAGTTGAGACCAAAGAGAATTGTCGCTTGTGGGCGCTCGAGCCCTTGGAGATTCGCCAAGAAGACCTCAGCGTCGCAGGTAGCTGTGTGCTTCTTCGACAGCTCTGATGAGCGAGGACTCGGAGGATGTGCGGCTGCCCGTGGACAACATGGCTGAGCGTCGACGTAATGTGCTCGAGGAATTGTTGGACTTACATAGGTTTACGTAATGTTAACCGTCGGCTTTTCGAATGTGGCCATGATGTACTGTACATACTCGCACTTTCTGTGCTCCGATGCTCGAAGATTTCCCCGTCAATGCAGACTCTTCCGTCTGTTCGTATCTCTTTGTGGCTCGGACGCAAGTGTATTATCCCGCGACGCAGCAGGCTGTTCAAGCAGCAGCTGAGATCGATCGGATGGCATTTTTTCAGGAGACGTCAGCATGCGGACAAATCAACAGCAGAGACACACTTGGAGCCGAGTGTGTCTCTGCTGTTGCTGGTTTTTTCGCTGCGGTGCTTTGCTTGATGAGCACAGCAACGACTCCTGCCCAAATCAACTCATTCTCCATTTCTCCAGCTTCCGAGAACAACTCCTTCGTCTTCAAACGACCACTTCATCAACATGTCCGAGTACGGATCACTCAAACCCAAATACGCTGACCTCGAGGGCAACCCGCGTCTGCCATTCTACGCCGTGAGCAATCCCGACGTCCGCGCTTACCTCGCCGAGTTCGTCGGTACTTTTATCCTCGTTCTCATTGGCGACGCCTCCGTGGCTCAGTACGTGCTGGGCGGTGGCGACGCTGGCCACTACCTGTCAGTGAACCTGGCGTGGGGTATCGCTCTGCTGTTCGGCATTCACTTCTCCGGAGGTGTGAGTGGTGGCCACCTCAACCCAGCAGTGACGCTGACCCTCGCTGCTTTCGGTCGGTTCGAATGGTACAAGCTCCCGGGCTACTTCATTGCCCAAACGCTTGGTGCTTTTGCTGCTGCGTGGGTGGTGTTTGTGGTCTACTACCCGTGGTTCGACGTTCAGGACCCGGAGCGTGAGACCACCCAGGGCATCTTCGCTACTTACCCGAACGAGCAGATCCCCAACTGGTCTGGTCTTGCCAATGAGATCGTCGGTACAGCTCTTCTTCTCAGCGGCATCTTCGCCGTCGGTGACCAGCTCAACAAACCCGCCAGTCCGTACAGTTTCCCCGGTGCTGTCGCTTTGATGCTGACGTGCATTGGTATGGCGTTCGGCTTGGACACGGGCTACGCTCTCAACCCCGCTCGGGACTTCGGCCCTCGTCTCTTCACCTTCTTCGCTGGTTGGGGCTGGAAAGTGTTCACGGCCCGCAGCTTCTACTTCTGGATCCCTATTGTCGGCCCTTTCATCGGCGGTCTACTTGGTGGCGGACTGTACGTCGGTCTCATCGAGAACTTCCACCCCCGCGAGTAAGTTCCCGGTTCGTACATCAACCACGATAGTAGTTTGATGTCGTGTCAAAATACACTTTTCATTTCTTGTACGAGCATTCCTTTTCTTGTACAATCATTGGTATTTTTGTACAACCATCCCATATTATTGTACGACCATTCCCACAAAGTCAAAAAAATCCTGTACGATCCACTTTAGCAAAACTACTACCGGTAGTAGATTCCGAATCAACTGACAGTGTGGGACGGGCCATTTTTTCCAGTTGGGCATTTACACTTTTGCTCCAAAGAGCTCAGAGAAAATGACTGCGGAAACGATGCTGGGTATCGACCTCAGCTCCACGAGCTTACGTGTAGGCGTATGGCAAAACGATCGCGTGGAAATTATCCCCACTATCCAGAGTGGTTCTCCGGCGGCCTCGTTCGTGGATTTTACAAACTCGTGTCTGAGTGGCGGCGGCGTGAACTACACCTTGAGCAGCACAGCGTTCAGTATTAGACGGTTGATCGGGCGGAAGTTCTGAGGTGCAAGAAGAGCTGAAATTCTGGCCGTTCAACGTGACTGGCGGCTTGGACGACAGACTTCTAGTGATGGCGCAAGTGCCCGGCGAGACGAAGATGCTCCAACCTGTCGAGATTTTAGCCATGATGCTGGCCGAAATCTGCGTCGTGGCACAGGACTACACGGAAAAGGAGGTGAGAAGCGTTGTAGTGGTGGTGCCAGCCAGCTTTAGCTACTTTCAGCGACAGGAACTTCTGGATGCCGGTGCCATTGCAGGAATCAATTTGATGCGCACGATGAACAGTTCGACGGCCGCCTCAATCGCGTATGGTCTTGAAATTGATGAAACAGTGCAAAACGTGCTCGTCTTTCATCTAGACGACAGTGCGCTGACTGTATCGCTGATGGAAATCCAAGAAGGCGTTTTCGAAGTGAAAGCTACTGCTGGAGATACCTACCTGGGTGGCGAGAGCTTTGTCAACCGACTCGTCGAGTTCTTTCAACAAGAGTTTAAGAGGGAACATGGCAAGAATTTGTGGACGAACAAGGATGCAATCCATCGCCTGCGCTTGGCTTGCTATCAAGCTGTACGGAACCTGTCGTCTCCGGATAAAGCTTCCCTTATGCTTGACGCGTTGGTTGACGGGATCGATTTCGACTTAAAGATCACACGCGAGCGGTTTGAGCATTTGTGTGACCACTTGTTTCGCAGGACGTTGATTCCCGTGGATAAAGTGCTGAAATTGGTCAAGCATGGGGTGGATAAGGTGATTCTCGTCGGTGGGCCCTCTCGTATTCCAAAGGTGAAGCAGCTACTGACCAAGTGTTTGAACGGGAAACTGCTCTCAAGGTTAAACTGCGCAGATGAGGCTGTCGTATTTGGTATCACCACGCAGGCTGCAATTTTCGCCTCTGCATCATCACCTACTCTGAAAAAGTTTGAGTTACAGGATATGATGTCGATGCCAATAGGCATAAAGGTGGATGGAGCACTCAAGAGGGTCTTGTACTCCAGCTATGACGTGGACGGAGACATTCTCGACGTCTGTAGACAACCAGTCAGTGATGCACATTTGCGTGTTCGAGGGTACGAGTTGGGTCGTAAGGAAGGATCAGGTCCTGTGCTCGTTTGACGTCAACGGCATTTCTGCTATGACTGGCGGCGTGGCTCAGGATGACTCTGTCGATGCAGTGGGTGTGTTGAAAGTGACGGCCGTGGAAAAGGCGACCGGCAAGGCGCAACAAGTGACGATCGAAGGAGGACGTCGATCGCCACCCGAGATTAAGCGTTTGCGGGAGGAGGTGGTGGCTCACTTGCTAGAAATTGATACGTCTTCGGTCCAAGGAAGCGCTGGAGAAGTACGCGAATTATCTTCGTAGGTCTGCGGCCAAACGAATTGCTGCTCTGAAAAGGGCGATCGAGGACACGCGAGTCATCAAAGACAAGGCCACGGGGGCGTTGCGTTGGCTCAGTGCGAACGACTCGGCAGAGAAGGAGGAATTTGACGTCAAAAGGCAGAAGCTGGAGGTGTCGTGCACGAATACCGGGTAACCGTACGCACACGGATGACCGTACCGGTACGTACACCCAATCCCCAATAATCGTACGACCACTTCAACTTGGCTTTGCCTTAAGTAACGCCTAAGTATCTCGCAAGTAACTTGAAGTACTAAAGTAGCGCTACTTCTAAAAATACTCGCAACGGATCCTGATTCTTCACTCACAGATCCTCCCCGACCAGGTCAAGTGACTCGAAAATGCTGCGGTTGTGCTCGGCGCTGCTGGCGCTCAGCGTCTCGAGCGCCGCCGTCCTGCGCGTGCCCATGCACAAGCGCAGCGACGACGAGTTCCTGTCCTCCCTCCTGCACGACATCCACGTGCTCAACCGGCCCGCCGTCTGGAGCCCCAACGCCTCCGACGCCTTCCGCACTCCCTCCGCCCAGGGAGGAGGCGCCGCCAACGTCGTCATCCGCGACTTCCAGAACGCGCAGTACTACGGCGAGATCTCGCTCGGGTCGCCCCCGCAGCCCTTCGCCGTCATTTTCGACACGGGCTCGAGCAACTTGTGGGTGCCGGACAAGAAGTTCGGGTCGCACAACGTGTACGACCACGCCAAGTCCAGTACGTACAAGCCCAACGGTACAGAGTTCAACATCATGTACGGAAGCGGCCCCGTGTCGGGCTTCCTGTCCCAAGACAAACTGGCGCTGGGCGGCCTGGACGTGGCCGACCAGTTCTTCGCCGAGGTGAACGTCACCAAGGGCCTCGGCCCCGCCTACTACTTGGGCAAGTTCGACGGCCTCTTCGGCTTGGCCTTTGACACGATCAGTGTCGACCACCTGAAGACGCCTTTCCACCGCATGATCCAGCAGGGGCTCCTGGACGAGCCGGTCTTCGCCTTCTACTTGGGGGACAAGAAAGACGGCGAGTTGACGTTCGGAGGCGTGGACAAGGCCCACTACAAGGGCGAGCTGGAGTACGTGGACGTGACGAGTGCCACCTACTGGTCGGTAAAGCTCGACGCGATAGAGGCGAAAGGCGAGAAGCTCGCAGACGACCACAAGGCCATTGTGGACTCGGGCACGTCGCTCATTGCAGGCCCCAAGGAGGAGGTGGCCAAGCTGGCGGCTCTGGTAGGTGCTCACAAGTTCATCATGGGCGAGTACCTGATCAGCTGCTCGGCTGCAGCGCCGGACATTTCCTTTGTGCTGAACGGCAAGTCGTACACGCTGACGAAGGACGAGTACACGCTCAAGAGCGGCCCCATCTGCCTCTTCGCCTTCATGGGCATCGACATCCCGGCCCCCGCTGGGCCGTTGTGGATCCTGGGCGACGTGTTCATGCGCAAACACTACACGGTGTTTGACTGGGGCACCGACTCGCGCAAACCCCGCGTAGGGTTTGCACTCGCTGCGTAAAGCGCTGCACCGGATCTTCAACGCGATCGCGCTAATGAACGACGCTAGAAGATGCAGGTGGACGCGGTGTAAACGTCACGGTGACGAACGGGTATTGCCTAAGTGTGTGTTATCCTGTTGAAATGCTTTTGAAACCTATTTCTGTCGTGTGTTGCAGGAGTTGTTGCACTTTGCTGTGTTGTGAGCTTTGACAGGTAAACGAGTTCGTGCTTCGTCGATGAGTAAAGCCAAGCAGACCCCACACAGCGTTGCGTCACCTAAAGCGACTCCGCGTGGCGAGGCGGACCCCACACAGCCTGTTCAGCTTAGTGTACTTGTGCTCCAGGCTGACGCTCTTGAGCATGACGAAGCTGTGCGCGAGGTGCTCAAGCGTGGAGGTTTCGTGGTGAAGCAACAGGCACTCGTTCATCTCTCAGCGTACGCGGCACGCCAATTTGTTCTCGAGGTCTGCAATGCACACAGTGCAATGTACCAGACACCACACGAGACGGAGACGGAAGCTGGCGGTGAGGGTCGCGGTGGCGATACAAATATCCCAGTTGGTACTGGGCCTCACGGTAACACGGAGACAACGAGTGGTGACGGTGAGCTTGTGGAGCATACCATTCATGCGCTAGCAAGTGGCCCAGCGCTGGTATTGGGGCTCGAAAAGCCGAATGCCGTTGCCGAGCTGCTGCAACTTGTTGGTCCAGCGGATCCGGCCGCTTGGACAGAGACTTCTCACGCGTGTCTTCGTGCTCGTTTTGCAAAGGACGCTCCTCGCAAGCTCGGACTTCAGTGCAGCGCCCAAGAGTTGACAGCTTCACACGAGCTGGCTTTCCTAATGGCGCATTCCGGTAATAAGGGTCGAGCGCAGGGTCACGCTGCGGTGGTGCCACTAAGCGGGGCTACCCCTACGATAAGTGCTGCAATGGGTCTCGACCAGCTACTCAACTTTCTGTTCCCGGAGAACCTGCAGCACCCGACGTCCGCCGGTCGGCTCTTCGTCTTTGGGCTCTACGGACCGCTGAACGCCCAGTCGACGTTGTGCAGTGGCGAGAGGGGCTTCACGTCGTCACGGACCGCGAGTTGACCACCATGTCGGCTCGCATGGAGCGTGAAGACATTTTGGCGGTGTACGGCATGTGCTCGTTGTCCCAAGAAGAGGAGGAAGAGGTGGTGCGTCAAGTGGATCACCTGCTCAAGCGCTTCCCGCAGTACACGCCGCGCGACATCGAGACGCTGTTCGCTCCACTGCCACGCGACGGTGACGGCAGAATGAGCTTCCACGACATGCAGCAAGCGGTGCTGAAGGAGCGATTGCGTCGCGTGGTGTGTATGAAGGAGCGACTGCACCCCGCACTGGCCGAACCTGTTCGCAACCAATTTGCTCGTACATTGACACGACTCAGCGTGACGAAAGGTACTGGTCTCGTGAATGGAGCTCCTTCCAGCTTGTTCCTCAAAGACGTGGGGGCCACCAACGTGCAGAACGCAGCGTTGGTCTCTCGTCTTCTGAGCACTCGCGCATTCCAGATCTGTCAGATGGAAGATGGCAATTCACCCCAACTAACGCAAAACGTACGACTGCTTCGCCCTGACAAGGCACAAAAGCCCACCGATCAAGACCCATGGAACCCAAACTGCCAGAAGCGCGGTCAGGCAGGACGAACGTAGACTCCTGCAAAGGGCAACTACCGTGACTGCATTAGTCCATAAGTAAGAAAAAATAGTTTAGCTGCAAGTTGAAGTGGCTCATGCACAACTTTTGACAACAAATTCCTCCTTCTGCCGAACTGTTTGCAACTGAGCCAACGCAACGCTCCTGTGGCCTTCCTTCCTTGTCTTTAATGAATTGCTCGATCGTTCTTTCCAAAGCCGCAACTCGTTTAGCCGCAAGAATTACGAAAGAGAATTCGTGTACATCTCAAAAGTTCAATTCAAGCCCAGGCTACTGCAGGACTCACGCAGCTGTGGTGGTATCACCAGAATTTATATGCGTGACAGGAGAAGCCACCTCTGCCAGCTTCTGTCTCTTGACGTCGAGCGCTTCCTTTTCGGCCGATGGGTTGTCGCTCAACCAACGCAAATCTTCCACAGCATTGTCTTTGACCGCTTGCATATCACCAATAGAGCGTTTGAGCTCGACGATCCGCTCAGTTGCAGCGCTGCAAACAGTTTTTGCGTAGCTTTCGAATGCCGACTTGGATTCGAGGCGTAGCTCTTCGTGTGAATCGGTGCAAACATTTGCATTCTTTCGCATGCGTTCAATCTCCGATGGTGGTAAACGGCCCCTGCCAATTAATACTTTCTTTTCTAGTCCAGTCGAGATCTCCCTGATCCCCAAATTCATGGTATCACCCGCATCGGTGTCAAGCGTTACGTTGATCTTAACTTCACCGCGCGGTGCAACCGGAATACCGTCCATTCGGATCGTTGTAAGTAGGTGGTTGTCACTCATCTTACCGCTTTCTCCTTGAAAAATCTGAACGCGCACGACTGACTGGTTATCCGCACACGTCGAAAACGTTGCCGATTTCTTGGTTGGAAGAGTGGTGTGTTTGTGAATCATCACCAAACACTCAGCATCATCCTCTGCCCACAGCGACAGCGATATTACATCCAACAAAATCATGTCAGCTAACTTCAGTGATTTCGAGCCATTCAAGATAGCACCCCGAATGCTGCACTTTCATCAGGGCGAATTGGATTCGAAAGCGTTTTGCCGTCAAAGAATTCCTTCAAAAGTTGCTGCACCTTCGGGGTACGCACGGACCCCCAACTAGAACCACCTCATCCACTTGATTTTTGTCACTCGAGCATCGTGAAGTACCTTTTGCCCAAGCTTTAGAGCTCTCTCAAAAAGCGACTGGCACAACGTTTCCAGCTCTGCGCGTGTAATTGTTGAGAAGAAGTTGATTCCGTCGTGTAGCGAGTCCGGTTGAAGATGTCAAAACTCGCTTAGCCTCTTCACAAGCGCGCAGGCGGGTCATCGCACGCAGGTTTACCTGAAGATCCTCATCATGAGTTCTCTCAAACTCGACCACACAATGCTCGACAAGGAGGTTGTCCACAACCTGTCCACCCAGACTCGCGTCCGACACTGTGGCCTTCACATCGTAGATGCCTTGCTCAATGGTCAGTGACACATCTATTAATAGCGCCCAGAGGTCGGAATTAAATATGGCAATACAGTAATATATTTATTTTTCCACTAAAAATATGTATTATTGGATTTGGCCGACTGCAATACAATTAAAAATCGGGCAATTATTGTAGGATAAGTGTATTTTGGACGGAGACCCCAGCCCTATTGTAATATTTATTCCAATAGCAACCAATGGAAATGCTTCATAGCAGGTTACGAGCTATAATTGACCAATCACCTTGTTTTAGGGGTAGGTTTAGTACATTCCAACTTATTTCCGGACTTGTCCGGCATTTAATGAAATGTGAGAATAAGTTACAATACTGAAACCAAGATAAACACTTTCTTATCAGATAACTGCGCATTGCGCCGGAAGTAACATCCATTAGAAGGTGGTGCATTGCCAAAGATAGATCCTGAAGTGTCGTCGTATTTGGCATTGAGCGTTAGACTACGAGCAGGGAAGCAGCATGCGGAGAGCACCACGGGGCTTGACACGCCGGCTGGCACGGTTGGACAGGAACTTGCAGCAGTGAAAGTCTTCAATGTGTTTCTTGTATCTACAGAACTAAGCAGCGATGCCCTGGACAAGATGCATTCCTCTCTCAGTCAAGCGTCTAATTTACCCATGCAGAATTTCTACTCCTGCTAACAGCGTTCTCAATATTTCTCCAGACAAAGAAAAGTGGTAAAGCTCGCGCCGCTGATGGGTTTTTGGCGAAGTCAACAGCCCTGGGCTATTTCTCGCAAGTGGTGAACCTGTTAAGAGAGCGCTACAGCGATTCGCTTCAAGACTCTAAGCGTGTCGCCAAGATTCGTGATCAAATGACTAGTGCGATTGACGAGCGCAATCTACGAGCAAACGTGCAGACTAACGACGCTCCAGGCTGCACTTTGAATGACCTTTGCGTCTTGGTGACGAATCTTATCGTGCACGCAGATGTGGCCACAGGACTCAAGCCCGTTCACGATGCAGCTTTATTGACAATGATGTGGCACACTTTTGGTAGAGCTATCGATACATGCTTTGCTAGGAAGCGACAGCTCTCGATCTCGGCCTCTGGGGAGATGTTCCTGCATATAGCCCGGATTAAGACATCAGTTGTACAAGGTGTATCCATTTACAAGTCCGCCCAACACTGGCAACAGTGTATGCTGCACGCGTTCGGCATGCTCTTCATTTGCTATGATGAGCCTTCAGAGTACCTCTTCCCTCTTGTACCTCGGCTCACAGTTTCGGATCTACCTGGCGGCCAGACTTACACACAAGAAGAGGCCGTGATCTATTGGGAGAGCCTGCAAAATGTAGTAGACAATGTGAGTGAACCGCCAACAAAACGAGAGCGCAAGCGGCCGAACATTGCCAGCTACGTTACCGAAGTTATACGCGAATGCGTGAAGGAGATGCCAGTTTCGACACGGCAGACCCTGACTCCTAATATGTCCAGCCATTCCTTGCGCCGTGGTGCAGCTGCATATGCTAATGCATCGCCTAAGTTAGCGATCCAGTGGATCTCCACAAGAGGCGCGTGGTTGCTCGAGTCTCTGACAAAAGCTTTTGCATACATAGGAACAACAACACGTGAGGATCAAAGCGTTGCAAAAGTTTTGGCAGGGTACGAGGCTCCGGACTTACCGGTTGCAACCCCGACTATTGACGACTTGCAGCAGCGGCTCACGGTCGCCGAGTTTGGTCAGCTTGTGACGCTGCGCAACGAGTTGTACCAGCACGTTTTGGGATCCCCGGATCCGCGCCTGAACGTGGATGTCTCTGTGGTTAATGCTACATTTGCTTCTCTGCTCATACACATGGAAACCGTGTTAGATACCACAAAGAATGGTGCTACCAGCAAACCTCACGTTCCACGTTACCTGTACGAGCTGGAGCGTGGAGTATCCGCCACCAATGCGATACTGGGATGTCACATCACGATATCCACTTGCTGTGAGTGGGGTCACATCTGTCGTCTCGTTGGCGTACTTTAAACCACGCGCAACTCAGCAATGCTGTCGCGGGAAGGGATTCGCTGCTTGCATCAACCTTGGATAACATGCTGGCCCAATTGACTGCTATCAGCGACCGCATTGCGCGAGTCGAAGACGCTGTGACTGCGTCGGCCGTACGGACTGCTGCTTGTGCAGGACCGCCACTTGAGGTTGCGTCTGCTGCATCTTGCCTGTTGTTCCTGCACCAGCAACAGCGTCAACACTTGCTGGCTGCTTTCTGAACTGGTACGCAAACTCAATCTGGCAGACAGTTAAAGGTAAAAAGGAGCAAAACAAGAGAGCGGATGCAAAAGCGGCAGTAAATATTATGAAGGTACTGTACCAGGAGCCGTGCAAAATTTCCGCGCAGCCAAACCGATCGGACAAAGTAGCACACGAAGCTTGGAAACACGCGTTGTGGACATTGGCTGTCTCCATGGATCAGACGGCAAACGAACGCCTTCGCGCCTTGGACGGAAAGAAGGCCACTTCCAAAGCCTCATCGCTCCGGAAGCGCTGGCGTACACTCCGCTCGTCGCACCCATCTGCATACCAAGCATTTGGGGCGCAGTACCTTGCGCTGAGGTCCAGCGGCACTATATCAGACGCGTGTACGCCTCCTTCGCATCAGTGGACCAGTATCGACCTAGCGTAGCATCATACATTCACAGCAATACATAATACAGCATATACACATCGATACAGAAGCACACATAGTCAGTAGTACCGGCACCAACACACACACAGTCAGAAGCACAGTCACCAACACAAAATGTTAGTAGCGTAGTCAGCAACACACCATAGTAAGCAGCGCAACAAAAACAAAAGCAGAGCAGGCACAACGCGCACATAACAGCATACATCACAACACACAGAGACACAAGCACAAAAATTAATCCAATCAGGATGCCGGTGGCCGGGTTCGAACCGGCGACCGGGAAGCTGAGCTTCCCGCTCTACCGCTGAGCTACACCAGCATATGTACTAAATAATAGCAGGTCTTACCTTGAGTGCACCTGCCCTCCATCCTCTTGATCGTCCAACGTCGATCGCATGGCTGCTGTGCACCAGTCTCACCAACCCCCGCAGCGCTGCTGCCCGCGCGACGTCACTGGCCACCCCCAGCCACTCGCCCTGGCGCCGTCAACGGCCTTGCTGTCTGCGTCGACGCACTCGTCCGCCTGTAGCCGCCAGTCTTGCTGTCACCGTCGAAGCCGCTGTCCTTCCCGCTGTCTGTGAGTCCAGGAGACTTCAAATGAGGACGACTGGTGGGTGGA
This sequence comes from Phytophthora syringae, assembly GCA_012656105.1. NCBI lineage: Eukaryota > Oomycota > Peronosporomycetes > Peronosporales > Peronosporaceae > Phytophthora > Phytophthora syringae. Next base: position 205,965 of record JAAKBD010000541.1, on the reverse strand, counting down.
TTTTCTCGTTCGGTAAAATACGAATTTACCCTTTACCCCCATCCGGAATAAATAAGTTGGCACTGATTGGACGAAAAATGTCTGGAATGGCTCAGTTACTCACTATGGCAGGTTTCCGGACTGCTGTCCGGAATCTGCCAATTACTGACAATAAATATGGCAAAAGTAAGCCTGAAAAGTAAGGCAAAATATGCCTCAAGCTGCCTTAGCCTATCTTACTTTTGCCCCCCACTTCGTAGGCTGGGTTGGTTTCCCACAACCTACATGGCAGCCAGCAGTCGACTTGCCTCAAGACATCATCGGCGATTTCGAGCATGAGGAGCTCGGCACGGTTTGGCCCGTCGATGGGCGAGCCTTCATTCCTACTGGACTACCTACGGGACACATGGAAGAGGAAGACCAGGTAAACGATCATAAATAATATATAAATTGCGGCAATATTTATTATTGCTATCGCACAAATTGCAATTTTTATTAGTGAGTTGAATGCCCTCCAATACAATATGATACTTTATTGGCGGACCTCTGCTAGCGCCCCCCATATCAAAAACGAGCACAAGATGTTCACTGTCGTCCAACTTGCTGTCAAAAACATAGGCGATAGAGGCAGCGGTCGATGGGTTGATGAAGCGCAAAACTTCCAATCCAGCAACAGCGTCCACCATGACCAGTCGTTGCGAGTGGTTGAAGTAGGCTGGCACAGTCAGCGCCGCCTTCGTCACTGTCTTGCCAGTGTATTTCTCGGCCATCTCGCGCAGTTCGGCCAGCAACATGGCCGCAATCTCCACCGGCTTGAAAGTCTCAGTCTCTCCTCTGAATTGCACCTCCATCTCGGGGGTATCGTCTTGGTCCCAAATCACTTTGAAAGGCCAACGCTTCATGCGATCCTGCACCTCCGGATCGTCGTAATTGCTGCCAATTAATTGCTCCATCGCAAACAATGTGTTGCGTGGATTTCTAAGCTCCTGGTACTTGGCTGGGTGCCCAATCAACACTGAAGTCTCCATAAACGCCACACAGGACGGTGTCAAGTAGGACCCCTGGCTGTTGGGACGATCTCCACGCGGTCGTTCTGCCACACACCAACACGCGCGCACGTGGCGCCCAAATCGATACCCAACACCAAATCCGTCATCGTACATGTGTGGCGAAGTGGATTGCAGAAATGGCGAAGATGGAGAGTGACTAAGAAAGAATGAGAAAGGGATGGGTCACTATCCCGGATCTATGACCTTACTGGACAAGAGATCCGGAAGGGCAGATCCAACCCGCTCCATGGATTATGGCAAATGGGACTAAGGACCCGGAGGTCCAAGTGCCAGCAATGTGGATCTCGGAGTAGGGATCAATCATCGGGGACCCCGGATCTTGGATCGTGGATCTTGGATCTTGGATCCTGGATCTTGGATTCTGGATCTTGGATCTTGGATCCTGGATCTGGGATCTTGGATCGGCCATTTTGGATCAGGAATCCCGGATCCCAGATCCACTACGTCGGATCCTGGATCACGAGAAGGAGACGAAAAGAGTTGACGAAGACCTACGGGTGTCGTGAGACAAGATGATGGGATGCACGATTTATCGACAAGTGATTAGATGCAGGGTCCACGCTCCAGCGATTACTTCCGAGAGGGGCAGCGACATAGCACGGGATGACGACGGTCAAGAATGGAAACGCATGGCGATCCACAAGTGGAGACAGTTGCACAGCTGTTTTAGAGGATACAAAAGTAGGGTCCACTTGGCATAGTATATAACATAAATCAGAACTGAATTTGCTCCATAACCCACAAGTGTTTGCAAAGTGCCTGGAAGAGGAACTACATTGGCCTCCCGACACTAAGAAGACTTTAGTTGTATTGGATCTAGTAGTTAGTGTAAGACTGGATAATAAATTGGCCAGATCCTTACCTACTCTAGTGACATACATTCAAGTGCAGATCCAAGATCCAACGGACTTTCTTACTTGGCCCGCGGATCCTTCAGTGTCTCGACACCCCAAGATCCCCGCTATAGGAAGCGGCAAGTAACTGCAAAGGAAAGCCCCACACCCCAAAGGCAACCCTCGGCCCAGGATCCAGTCCAGGCCGCCAGATCCAAGCTTGAAGAATCGCTTGGAATCTGGATCTCATAACCGGCAGTAGAGTGAAGAGTTCCACGCTACTAAACCACCCCGCGTCCCGCCAAGACGTTCAAGAATCGCGTACTGCTAATCTTCAGAGTCCCAAGAGAGCAGATCCAGCCCACCGACGGGTACACAAGGTGAGAAGTTCAGCCGTATCACGGATATCGGAGTACCCCCTCCGTTAGTCGGTGTCTGGGCGCAGTGAGGAAGCCGGATCCAGTCTCAACCAGTTTTTGACTGATCCCGCTATACCACACATGTACAAGAAAATGTTCTCTGGATTTTATCCGGAGTCCTACTCGGGATTGCAATGAGGTCTGAATCCTAGATAAATGAAAACCCCGTTATATCCGATTGCATCTCTAGCGATAAACCTCCCAAAACACCTCTAATATACAATACCTTAACATATATTTATTTTATCCAGTGAATGTCGGTCACAAGCAACATCTATTTTTCCTTTTGGGCCAAAACTGGTTTGGATTAACCTCCCAAACTTTCACGGACTTTTATTTTATCCAGTGAATGTTGACCCAGCAGCATGTTTGTCTATCAGCTCAGGGGCTGCTGGGTCAAGCAGCATTTTATATTCTACTTTTGCTGTCTATCAGCTCAGGAACGGTGACCACTTTTTCACCACGGGTCATGAATCTCTTGTCACAACAAGTACGGCAGCACCAGCATTATTGCAATCACACTTAGATGCCCTTGTATCTCCACATAGTTAGATCTTTATCTCGAATGGTGCGCTGCATTTGAGTATGTCGACACCAATCGTTAAATCGATAAGCAACATCGAACGTGCTGGTGACTTGCTCGGCGTGGATGGTGATCAGCCACTGAACCAGTTCCCAACATCGTCGTTAAAAACAAAATGCTGCGCGTACTCTTCCTAGCGTAACATGTAGAACTTTTGCAAAAACAAAAGAGTATTACTTGTGCTTGTTCCGTAATATTAGCCAAGCATACATACTGTCATCTTGCTAACTTTGGCACTGGTTATTCCATAGCTTGGTCTTATTATTGTTTGCAGTCCTTCGCGTTACTGGCGGTCCGCTGTAATCCTTCACTTAGTTTTGTTTTTCTTCGACGCGCCCTTGGCCATTTTAGTGGTCCGCTTCGATCCTGGTGCATTCACCGACGATTCGGTAGCTGCTTCCTCCACGATTCGATCAATGTCGCTGACATTCCCACTTGGGATGTTTGAATTCTTGTCAATACTCAAACCTGTAACATGTTCGCAACGGAGCACTGATCCTTCACGAAATGGGACGTTCGCGATGCTTTCTGGGTCATCTGTCGAACCGAAAGGAACCATATACAGTCTCACCGACACCAAATAATTCTTTCGGATCGGGAACGGCAACTCTTGTAGCATAGCCTTTGACTCGGGAAACGTTTTAGCACGCTTAATGTCGACGAAATTCAAGAACCAGCCGCGTTTAAACTTGTATTTCGACAGGAGACACATCAACATGTTGACATATGTCGCTTTCTCTTCTGCTGGCTTGGCAGCCCACTCTTTGCTTGTTTCACCGTCCTAATCGTTGGTATCTCGAACTCCCGGTGAAGCGCGACAACTTTAGCCAGGTCATCGTCACTGTCGTCACCACCCTCGTCGGAAGCAACAATACCCCCGAGTTGGCGTTTGACGCCGCAATCTCGCGCTCAGTATCAGAGCTCATTGACACGGTAATGTACCAGCTTCTTGTTCAAGGACTTATCGTCGAACGGATGATACTCTCTCCACTGCGACATCATACAAGACGGGTGCCCCAAAATCTTCTTTCTATGTAGCAGTCACACGTGTCAAGTCGATGAACCAGCTTTTCTTAATGGAACCCCTTACGCTACAATATCTCACCTACTTCAAGCCCAAAGCCGACGCGTTAGCAGAAACAATTCGCTTGGAAAACATGGAGTATTAGGCACTACATTTTTTTAATTCAGATGACTACATTACTTGACCTTCTCCCATTTTGGCTAGACACTCAACACACAATTTCCGCATCCTACGTAAAACGAAAACTACGGAACTGCAGACGATTTCAACAGCAAAACCACTACGTAAAAATCCAGAGGGTCGTGTCACACACTAAACGTACACACAACCAACACCCTAAACCCTCTCTTATTTCCGAGCCGTTTCCTTCTACTTCTTTTGTTGGGTACGGTACACACCGCACGCCCCAACTCCCCAAGGGCGGAGAAGGCTCAAACACACTTCCGAGATGCTGCAGCGGCTGCGTCACGCCGTGGGGTGGGGGCTGCCGGCGCCTCCGCCCGGCACGCGCGTGGACTTCCAGGTGTGCGCGACCCTGGGCCACGGCCAGACGCTGTGGCTCGTGGGGGACCTCCCGGCGCTCGGCGGCTCCGTGGACGTCGTGCCCAACGGGGCGGACGGCGGCCTGCAGCTGGTCACGACGCCCGACCTGTTCCCCATCTGGTACAACCTGGAGCCCGTCGTGGCCCCCACGGGCTCCGTGGTGCGCTACCGCTACGCCGTGTGCTCCGGCAGCCGCTTCGTGCGCTTCGAGGGCGCCACGCGCGAGCTCCCGGTGGGCGGCGGCTACACGCAGACGCAGGACACGCTGGACGCGCGGCCGAGGCGGCTCAGCGAGGACGACACAGCTGCTGCTACTTCTACTAGCGCTACTTCGCCCACTGCAGCAGCACAGGACGACGCGGACGAGGACGTGGCACCGCCGGCTTTCTGGGGGTCATCCCGCGTCTGAGCTCCGGCCAGGCGTTCGTGGACCGACGCGCCAACGGGACGGAGGACGGGGGAGGGATGTACCCACCTGCTCCTCCTCCTCGCAGTAGCGGGAGACGTGGGCGGATGCTGACGGACGTCATCGCGGAAGAGACCGAGCAGAGTCCGAGCAGACATGGGGCGGGCCGGGCCCGGGTCGGGTCCGTGGACGACGCGGCCAGCCCCACGCTCCGCTCAGTGTCGGAGGACGTGGCCACCCTGACGCCGACGTCTCCGCGGCCGACGGCGGCCAACGTGACGATGGAAGCGACCGACGGCGTCATCATCGCTGTCCACCGCCTGCCTGTGCTGGTCCACCGGACGGAGGAAGGACACTACCACATCGAGTGGGAAGACGACAACCTCATTTGCCCGTCCGGACTGCTCAAGGACTCGTACCGGGAGGCCAATTGGGACCGCGTGAGCTCCATGAGACTCACGTGGGTGGGAACTGTCCACTGTGCAGAGCCCATTCCCAAGGAGGACGAAGAACGGCTCGCCAAACAGCTCGAGGATTTCCACTGTGTACCAGTTTTCCTGGCTGAGCCGCTGGGCTCGACGTTCCACAACTTTTGCTACGGCACGTTGTGGCCCGTGTTCCACAATATCGTGGACGTGTACGGCGCGCTGCCGACTCGCTGGTGGAATCCCAGCCAGCAGCGCAACGCCTGGGCCAGCTACAAGACGGTGAACCGGATTTTTGTCAACAAGGTGATTGAAGTGTACAATGAAGGAGATCTCGTGTGGGTGCACGGGCTTCATCTGCTCGTGGCGCCAAGTTTCCTGACGCGACGACTGCCCTGTGTAAACGTTGGGATCTTCTTGCACACGCCGTTCCCAAGCTCTGAGATCTTCCGGACGCTTTCGATGCGCGCCGACTTGCTGCGTGGAGTGCTGGCTGCAGATCACATTGGCTTCCACCTGTACGAGCATGCGCGTCACTTCCTGACAAGCTGTCGTCGCATTCTTGGGCTCAAGTTCAGTGCACAGCCCGGTGGGTACATCGGCATCGAGTACAACGGGCGCATGGTCATGCTCACAATCAGCCACATAGGTATCGAGCCGTCGTTCATGGACCGGATCAACGGGAGTGACCAGGTAGAGCAAGACGCGGCGACCTTGGCAGCCAAGTACGAGAGCAGCACTCGCAAGGTTTTTGTGAGTGTGGATCGTGTGGAGAGACTGAAGGGCATTCTGCTCAAGATTGGAGCGATCGAGTTCTTCTTGGCTCAGCACCCAGAGTATGTGGACAAGGTGCAGTTTGTGCAGATCGGTATCTGGGACTCGTCCAACCCGACCCCGGAGAAGGACAGTGTACGCGCGGAGATCCTGGCTTCCATGAAGCGCATTAATAAGCGTTTCGGTGCAAGCCACAAGGAACCGATTTTTGCGTACTCGGAGGTGGAGAACACGGACATGGCTTCGCGATTGCCACTTTGGCGTGTGGGTCACGTGCTGCTCACGACGTCCGTGCGGGACGCCGTGAACTTGTACCCCTTCGAGTTTATTTACGCGCACGAGCTGGCCAAATCTCCTGGCGTTGTGATTGTGTCGGAGTTTTCTGGAAGCAGTCGCGTTCTCACGGGCAGCGTTGGTGTGAACCCGTGGAAGCGCGAGGAGATTATTCAGGCTATGGAACTTGCGCTGACGATGTCGGATGAAGAGCGGATTGCGCGCCACCAGAAGGACCTGGAGTACATTACAACAAACTCGCGCACCAAGTGGGCGGAGCGGATCCTTGTGGATCTCAAGCGCACAAAGAAACAGACCACCGAGGGCGAATACATGGGCTACGGTCTCGGACTGGGCTTCCGCATGCTGGAGTTTAACGCTGGGTTCAAGATGCTGGAGACCGATGTGGTAGCAAAGGCGTATCGCGAGACTTTCCGGCGCGTGATCTTCTTCGACTATGGCAACACACTGACGCTGGAGGAGCCGGCCGGCTCCCACAACTTTGCCAAGTATATCACTGGCAGTGAACAGAACGCGTTCGTGTCGAAGACAGAAACGCCGAAGGCGTCGTCCGACCTTCTTGCATCGCTGACCTTGTTGTGCGCTGACCCGCGTAACACGGTGTTTGTGCTTAGTGGCAAGGAACGATTGGATCTGGAGAAAACATTAGGCTCGGTGCGTGGTCTCGGACTTGCCGCCGAGCACGGATACTTGTACAAATGGGGGACCGGCATGAATGTTGGGAACGCTAGCAGCACAGCCGACAGCCGGGCGCCGCCCTCAAGCAGCGGCAGCTCCAGCAGTTTGGCGAGCGACTTGGAGGAAGGCGTGTGGCTGTGCACCAAGGACAACTTTGATGATTCGTGGAAGGATGTGACGCACGCCGTCATGGATATTTATACGCAGCGCACACACGGCACGTACATTGAGCTGAAGGGTAGCGCTCTGCTGTGGCAGTACCGTGATGCTGACCCAGAGTTCGGTCAGTTACAGGCGAAGGAGTTGCACGACCAGCTCCTTCAGGTGCTTGAGCACTTTCAGGTGGAGGTGGTGACGGGTACCGACTATCTGGAAGTGCGTCCTGAGGGCGTTGACAAGGGCGTGATCGTGGATCGCGTGTTATCGACGATTGAGTCTCAGAGCGGCCAGTACGCCGACTTTATCCTGTGCATGGGCGACGACCTGTCAGACGAGTTCATGTTCCAGTATCTCGAGGAAGTGCGCAGTCGGAGGAACATGTTTACGGTGACGGTGGGCAAGAAACCCAGCGCCGCCAAGTACTTTGTGAATGACGTGGATCAGGTCATGGAAATCGTGCACGCAATGACCAAGGTCTCGACGGCTGCGAAGCGTAATTTCTCTATGAACGACTTGCGGCTCTTCGACCGCAACGTTACGTCCAGGTACCTACCTACCTACCAATGCGCTTGTTGACGGATTCTTTTCGAGAACGCTTTGACTGACCTGATATTGTTTTTCTTTTGTTTAGTGGTGGTCTACTGTCGTTCCAACGACCCGAGGCAGGTCTCAACCGGCAGTCAGGTAATCTAGGTTACATGAGTGATGGCAGCTTCGAAGGCATGAAATCGTCGCCATTTGAAAGCTTGGCAGACAGCAGCACGGAGACACCTACAGCAGAAGAGAACCCGCCAGCTGCAGCAAATCCCTTGGCAGGTCGTGGCATTGCTGGAAGAGGCTTAGGCAGCATGGGCGGCGGACTCGGAGGTGTCCGCAACTCGATGTCCATGAGCTCGTTGTCCACGGCAGGCATGCCGTCGCTGCATCCCACGTCGTCCACCTACGAACAGTATCTGAGCAACGTCGACGAGACAGAAGAAAACGAGGAAGGTGGCATCTTCTTCTAAGGACAGACAAGACAATCCATCACAACAATAGCAAAGACAAACAGCGAGAGCGGGTAATACAATGGATCTTAACAGGAGAGGGCGAACTTACTTACTGATCGAGGTACTTCTCTTGGATGTCGGCTTCGCTCTGGTCTCCGAACGCGTAGTCCTTGACGACGGCCGTCTGGAAGTCGACGCCAGTGAAGACGAAGCCGTTGGCCTTGTCGATGGCCGCCACGAGCTTCTGCAGCGTGGCCGGGTCCTGGATCTGCACGGGCAGGAAGCTCACCAGACTGAAGTCTTCGATCACGTCGACCAGCGCCTCGTTCATGCGGCGGAAGCGCTCGGCCAGTCGCGAAGTCGGGAGCGAATTGCGCCGCGGCTCGAGAGAAATCTGCTCTTCGTCGTCGGCGGCATCCGGCTCGTCCAGACGGTCCAGCAAGTAGCGCAAATCCAGCACATCCGTGTAAAAGTCCAAGTTGAAGGCTGCAACAGCGTCAGTTTTGCAGCATTTTGCGCAAAAACAAAAGAGAGAAGACAAGTGGCGTACCGAGTTTGCCGTACTGCTGCATGAGGTCGATCTTGGAGAGCACGTTGATGTGCGGCAGCTCGAGTCGCACCATGGACGACAAGCTCAGCATGACGACGGACACGAACTTGGAGCTGTCCGTACAGTGGTGTGCGTCCACCAAATGCACCACCGCTAACTGCAAAAATCGCAACAAAACATGAGAATATGCGCAAAAAGCAAGACCAAGACCAAAATGAGACCCACCCGGTATCCGAGTTTTTGCAGTTTCTGCAAAATGCTGTGCACACTCTTCTCGTGCGTGTAGAGCTCCACTTGGCCCGGGAAGTCGAACAGCACGTACTTGTCCTTGACGGCCGAGAGCTTCTCCTCCAGCCAGTCAAAGTTCAGGTCGATGTACTCCATGCAGTACACGAGTCCTGCAAACAAGTGCAAAACTAAACATTAGCGCTTTGGCGCAACACTTTTTTGCGCAATACCGAACTTGCTGCCGTTTGCACGCACCGCCATTGGGTCCGAGCTCGAGCTCCTCCATGACGTTCTCGAGACACACCATCTCGGACACGTCCACGTCGGCCACGTACGGCAGCTGCTCGTTGGCCGGGTCCATGTTCACGACGGCCACGTCGCGGCGATTGGCCTGCAGGAACTGCTGCATCCCGTTGCAGTACGTCGTCTTGCCCGAGCCCGGAGGCCCCAGCACAATTTGCGCGAACGGCATTTTGCGGACTGCTACTTCATATTGCTACTTTTTCGCAGACCCATGCCAAAAATCACAGAAAAGTATTTCGCAGTTCGTAAGAACTGTCGTTAGGCAGTGTTTTCGGATGTCATCGAACGACATTCGTGCGACCTTGTTGTAATACGTGGACCACATCGATACATACGTCTACGTGGACCACCCTAGAAACATAAGGACTAGATGAAAGCTCAAAATTGTCCATCCACGACAAGCGGCTCTGCACTGCCTGCAAAGCGGAAAGCAGCCCATGACCATCGCCCGTGCGTTCGTTCGGCATCTTTCACCAGAAGGTGTCGGACATCAAGAAGAACAGAAAGCGCATCTTGGCCTTCTACGTGGACGCCAAGCTTTGTCATCCGCGCCAGCCTCAGCAAGCTCGGCGACGTGTACGTGAACGACGCGTTCGGCACGGCCCACCGCGCGCACAGCTCCATGGTCATCCTGGCAGTTGGGACGTTGGACGGTGAGATGGACGGCCTCATCTTCGGTACGGTGAACTCGACCCAGGAGATCATGCGCGCCAAGACCTCGTTCGTTCAAGGGCTGGCCAACATTGTGGTACCGACGGCGAAGGAACTTTTCGATCAGTGTCGGTCAAGTGGAATCAGTTCATCTGCCGCTCAACAAGACAGATCTCATCCAAAACCGCGGCTTTTGTGGGCTTGGTTTTGCATTTTGCCAACGGAGACCGCGTCGGGTTACCAGCTACAGAGTGGAAGTCGATCGAGTGCGGTAGTTGGTAACATAATGATGGTAAAGGCCAATATATGCGGGCTGGTTCGGTTGCGTTTCGTCCGACACGTGACATATCCCTCTTCATCGGCTTCTACCGGCAACCCAGCCACAATGTCATTGACATCTACACCTTGAAACGGTGCATCCCGGGGAGAGTGTTTTCTTGAGATGGCTCTGGAAGTGTCGGTATACATCGTGAGGAAGGGTCGGGCATCCTGTAGGATGATTTTGCTTTGTAAGGGTGAGAAGATCGACCATAACTACCGGTACACAGTAGACTTACAGGTAGAGGGTTCGCCTCGCTTTCTAGTTAGTCATTTAAAAATAAAAACTGAATTATTTGAAGTACTTCAAAGTACATGTAGAACTGCGCCTCCCCGGGTCCAAACCCGGGTCCCTGAATACCGGTAGTCCAAAGATGAACATTGGGTGGTGCGCGATGGCGAGTGGCTTAAACTGGAAAATCGTCGGTCGAGCCACTCGCCATCTAAGCGAAAAATGTCGTGAAAAAGTGCTTTTTAACCTCTTCCCCTCAAATCCGATCGTACTTACTGCGCCCCTCTATAAACCGATTGTTGAAGCTGAAGCGAATCTACACTTTGATTGGCAGTTTCACTTGTCTTTTAGTCAAACGCATGTTGTGGCTTTAGACTGTGGCGATCACATACGCAGCCAGTCAGCGGATGCCGCCTACCTACTCTACAGTTAGCACCTTGAGCATGTTGGTGGACCCCGAGCGGGCCTCCACCATGCCGTGCAGGGCCACAACGTTGTCGCCGGACTGGACCCAGCCGAACTGCTTGCCCAAGTCCGTGGCGCGGTACAGGATCGAGTCCGTGCCGATCATGGAGCCCATGCAGCGAGCCTTCACGCCCTTGTAGAAGCCCTCGGCCTGGCGAGCGCTGCCAGCCATAGCCGTGAGCACCAGCACGGGGATCCCCGGGCGGAATTTGGACACCAGACGCGCCGTACTACCCGACTCCGTCAGCACGACGATCATCTTGGCTCGGATGTCAATGGCCGTCTTCACGGCTGATGACGCGATCGCCTCCTGCGTGGACATGGGGCCGTACGTGTCGAGCACAGCGTTGCGCAGCGACTGGTACACGTCGTCGTAGTGGATGGCACCCTCGGCCTGCACGCAGATCTTGGACATCATGGCCACAGCCTCCGTGGGATATTCACCGTTGGCCGTTTCTCCCGAGAGCATCACGGCGTCGGTGCCGTCCAGCACGGCATTGGCCACATCCGTACATTCCGCACGGGTCGGGCGGGGAGCGTGGATCATCGACTCCAGCATCTGCGTGGCCGTCACCACGGGCTTACCAGCGATGTTAGCCTTACGGATCATCATCTTCTGGGCCAGGAAGACCTTCTCAGGCGGGATCTCCATGCCCAGATCGCCACGGGCCACCATGATGCCGTCCGTCTTGGCCAGGATCTCGTCAAAGTTCTCGAGCCCTTCGTGGCTCTCGATCTTGGCAATGATCTTGATGCCACGTCCACGGGGACCCAACACCTTGCGGATGTTGTCAATGTCCTGGCCCGTGCGTACAAAAGACGCCGAGATGTAGTCGACGCCGTGCATGAGGCCGAAGTTCACCAGGTCGTCCTCGTCCTTCTCCGTCAGCGTCGGCAGCATCACCTTGCAGCCAGGCAGGTTCATGTTCTTGCGCTCGCCCAGCGTGGCCGTGTTGTTGGCCCGACAGACAATGCCGTCGTCCTTGATCTCCAGCACCGTGAGCACGAGCGACCCGTCGGCCACCAGCACCGAGCCGCCCACCTGCACCGACTGCGGCAGCTCCGGGTACGAGCACGCGATCTTGGTCTCGTCGCCCAGAAACTCGTAGTCCGTGGTGAGCTCCAGCGTCGCTCCTTTCTTGATGCTGACCTTGTCCTTGTTGGCCAGGAAGCCCGTGCGGATCTCGGGCCCTTTGGTGTCCAGCATGACGGCGATGTTCTTGTGCGGGCGGCTGGCCAGCGCCCCTCGCAGGCGGTTGAGCGTGTCTGCGTGGCTCTCGTGGTCTCCGTGCGAGAAGTTGAAGCGGGCCACGTTCATGCCGGCGTCGATGAGCTCGCCGATGCCTTCCTGGGTCCAGCAGGCCGGCCCGAGCGTGCAGAAGATCTTGGTCTTGCGCTCGACGCCCTCGGTGCTGCGCATGATGTTCTCGAGCTCGACGCCCTGTTGGCTCAGTCCGATGGCGCCTGACATGGCTGGAGGTGCTTGAGGTCTTCTGGGTGCTTGAGCGCAAGTTTGAAAGTGAGCTGAAGCTGCAGGAGGACCTGATGTCCCTGATTCGTGTTCGTGTTCTTTGTGACGCGCTGGGGCGACGTAGCGTCCGGGAAGGAAGTCCCAGTTAGTCGCAGGGAAGGAGACAAATGGGGCGATTATGGTCAGACAGCAAGTTGAAGCGAGTGTGGATTTGCTTGACTTGGTGTTTGTATGTGGTACACAAACCAAGTCAGCACTCGCAACGGCTGTTACCAATTTGGTGAATCATCAATCGACCCGAACGGTTTTGGATGAAGTGATCACACTTTGCAGATAAAATGTTTTTATTGGGATGTTGCCAATACATGGTACTCTTACTACCCGGGATACTTACTCCACGAACAGCACCTTGAGCATGTTGGTCGAGCCAGACCTGGCCTCCGTGATGCCGTGAACCGCAACGACAGCGTCGCCGGTCTTCAGCCAGCCAAGCGCCTTGCCGGTCTCCGTGGCGCGGTACAGGATCGAGTCCGTGCCGATCATGGAGCCCACGCAGCGAGACACAACGCCCTTGACGAAACCCTCCGTTTGGCGAGCCGTCTGCTCCAGAGCAGTCAGCACCAGCACCGGCATCTGCGGGCGGTACTTGGCCACAAGACGAGCAGTGTTGCCCGTCTCCGTCAGCACCACGAGCATCTTGGCGTCGATGTCGATGGCCGTCTTCACGGCCGACGACGCAACAGCCTCAGCAGTCTGCATCGGGCCGTTCACCTCCAGCACGGCGTTACGAAGCGCCTGGTAGACGTCGTTGTAGTGAATGGCGGTCTCGGCCTGTTTGCACGTCGCGGCCATCACCTCCACGGCCTGACGCGGGTAGTCGCCGTTGGCGCTCTCACCCGAAAGCATCACAGCGTCCGTGCCGTCCAGCACGGCGTTGGCCACATCCGTGCACTCGGCACGGGTCGGGCGGGGGCGTGGATCATCGACTCCAGCATCTGCGTGGCCGTCACGACCGGCTTGCCGGCCAGGTTGGCCTTGCGGATCATCATCTTCTGGGCCAGGAACACCGTCTCGGGAGGGATCTCCATGCCCAGGTCGCCACGGGCCACCATAATACCGTCCGTCTTCTCCAGGATCTCGTCGAAGTTCTCCATGCCCTCGTGCGACTCGATCTTCGAGATGATCTTGATGCCGCGGCCACGGGGGCCAAGCACCTTACGGATGTTGTCGACGTCCTGACCCGTGCGAACGAATGAAGCGGCAATGTAATCGATGCCGTGCACCAGACCGAAGTTCACCAGGTCGTCCTCGTCCTTCTCCGTCAGCGTCGGCAGAAGCACCTTGCAGCCAGGCAAGTTCATGTTCTTGCGCTCGCCCAGGACGGACGTGTTGTCGGCACTGCACACAATGCCGTTGTCCTTAATCTCCTTCACAGTGAGGACGAGCGAGCCATCGGCCACCAGCACCTTGCCGCCAACCTGCACGGACTGAGGCAGCTGCGGGTACGAGCACGCGATCTTGGTCTCGTCGCCGAGGAACTCGTAGTCCGTGGTCAGCTCGATGAGCGAGTCCTTCTGGATCGTCACCTTGTCCTTGTTGGCGAGGAAACCCGTACGGATCTCGGGGCCCTTCGTGTCCAGCATGATGGCCACGTTCTTGGTGGGGCGCTTGGCCAGCGCGGCGCGCAGGCGGGTGAGGCAGGCCAGGTGGCTCGCGTGGTCGCCGTGCGAGAAGTTGAAGCGGGCCACGTTCATGCCGGCGTCGATGAGCTCCAGCAGACCCTCCTCGGACCAGCACGCGGGGCCCAGCGTGCAGAAGATCTTGGTCTTGCGCTGCACGCCCTCGACGTTGGCCTTGATGCAGTCGGCGCTCTTCAGGTTCAGGGACAGAGCGGCAGACATGGCAATAGTGGGGTAGAAGTAGAAGGCACTTGAGTGGTTCTTGTTCAAATTGAGAATGACATGCCTCCGCCGCCGCGAGTTTTCAATGGCCGTCTCGGCCGTGGCTGCTACACAGCAAGCAAGCGGCTCCCAAGCACCAAAGTGCGCGCACTTCTTTGCAAGACCGATGTGCCTCGTGTGCTCAGGTAATACGATTTTGGCAAGCTGCTTGCTCGGCCCGATGACGGTCGTGTCCCGTCCATGACCTCCGTCGACGTTTTTAAGCGGAGACCAAAGCTTTAGAAACCTGGGCTGTGCACGTAACGCGCAGCCATGGAGTATTACCATGGGTAAATGGAGAAGCCCTGCAATGTGCGTGAAGGAAATGCCCCGGAATCACTGTGCCTAGAAAGAGAGGAACTGAGCTATTAATAAATACCGGTAATAACGACAAGTCGAATCCTCGCCCACGAGCTCACGCGACACGCGCTACTTGATTAAACTATGGCGCTTTTTTACTTTTCGGCCGAAAAGCTTGTCAAACCAAGATTCCTCATCGATCGCTTCGAAGCAGCACGCATAAAGTCGGAGAGGGTATTTAGTATACAAAGCAATAATATCTCGCCGTCCCATACTCAAATCGGCCAGTACTCCATATACCCTTGAAAACCAATTCACCACCCATACCGTTTCTACAAGGGTACCAAACTCTCGCATGTGTTTTTAACCTCCTTCGGATATCATTCGCTTCCCGCGAAAAGATCTCATTCTCGAATTCGCTCCGAAGTCGACACACCTCCGTCCACCAAACAATGGCCAAGCTCAGCATCAAGAACGTGGACGTCAAGGGCAAGCGCGTGCTCATCCGCGTGGACTTCAACGTGCCGTTCGCCCAGGACGGCTCCATCTCCAACACGCAGCGCATCGACGCGGCGCTGCCCACCGTGCAGTACGTGCTGAACCAGGGCGCCAAGGCCGTGGTGCTCATGAGCCACCTGGGCCGCCCCGATGGCCAGCCCAAGGCCAAGGACTCGCTGGCCCCGTGGCCGCGGCCGTGGAGCAGAAGCTCGGCCGCAAGGTGACGTTCCTCAAGGACTGCGTCGGCGCCGAGGTCGAGGCCGCGTGCGCCAACCCCGCCGAGGGCAGCGTCATCCTGCTCGAGAACCTGCGCTTCCACGTGGAGGAGGAGGGCAAGGGCAAGGACGCCGAGGGCAACAAGACCAAGGCCTCGCCCGAGGCCGTGGCCGCCTTCCGCGCCAGCCTCAGCAAGCTCGGCGACGTGTACGTGAACGACGCGTTCGGCACGGCCCACCGCGCGCACAGCTCCATGGTGGGCGTGGACCTGCCCATCAAGGCCGCGGGCTTCCTGCTGGACAAGGAGCTCGTGTACTTCGCCAAGGCTCTGGACGCCCCGCAGCGCCCCTTCGTGTCCATCCTGGGAGGAGCCAAGGTGGCCGACAAGATCCAGCTCATCATGAACATGCTCGACAAGGTGGACGAGATGGTCATCGGTGGCGGCATGGCCTACACGTTCAAGAAGGTGATCAACAAGATGGAGATCGCCGACTCGCTGTACGACGCGGAGGGTGCCAAGATCGTCCCCGAGATCGTGGAGAAGGCCAAGGCCAAGGGCGTGACCCTGCACCTGCCCGAAGACTTTGTCATTGCTGACAAGTTCGCCCCGGACGCCGCCCAGAAGGTGGCCACCCAGGACGAGGGCATCCCCGCTGGCTGGATGGGTCTGGATGTCGGCCCCAAGTCGTGCGAGGCGTTCAGCGCTGCCGTGTCCAAGGCCCGTACCGTCGTGTGGAACGGCCCCATGGGCGTGTTCGAGTTTGACGCCTTTGCCAACGGCACGAAGGGTGTCATGGACGCTGTGGTCAAGGCCACGGAGGCCGGCGCCACTACCATCATTGGGGAGGCGACACGGCCACGTGCTGCGTCAAGTACAACACGGAGGACAAGGTCAGCCACGTGAGCACGGGCGGCGGCGCCAGCCTGGAGCTCCTGGAAGGCAAGGTCCTGCCCGGTGTGGACGCCCTGTCGACCGCGTGAACGACGAAGTCATCCGATCCTTCGGCCAGGAGGAGCGGGCTGTAGTCAATGTTTCTCGTTCCATCTAATCGCATCAAATACCTAGCATCCTAGCAAACACTCGCAAGCTCGTTCCGTGTCATGTTGCAGCTCAACGCGAACCTACGCAAAGCCTTTGAAGATGCCTCCGATCCGTGCAAGCGGAGGCTAGGCCAGGTTGCGAGCACGACGAAGCTGCGCCGCTGCGTCACGCATCGCCCATGGGTGGCGCACCAAGCAGAAAAAGTGTTCAAGTAGACACGCGGCGTCTTCCTTTGCCTTGGGCTCACTTCAAACGTAACGCAAGACTCGACGCAACTGAAGAAAAGGATGATTGCTTATTGCTGTGAGGAAGGATACGTTACGTACACAATGCAATGACAAGAACTGGGTGAGCACCTTCCTCCTCGGCTTCCAACTGCCGTACTGGCACGTACGAGAAAAGTCTTTGACCGAAGCGCAGCGCAGCGGAAGTAGGCAAGGCGACGGCGTGTACCAAAACCCCGTACTGGGAGCCGCAAGCCCCTTACACCTCCGTGGTCGAGTACGAGCCCGTGTAGCTGATCTGGTCGAAGCCCGTCATGGCCGCGTAGTTGTTGTACTGCTGCTGGCTCTCGTTGAACTCGCGCTCGGCCTTGTGGCTGTTCCACTCCTCCATCTCGCGCTTGTAGCGCGCGCGGTCGACCTTCTCCTTCTCCACGAACGGGAGCTTCTGCTCGTCCGTGGCCTTGCCCCAGGCCTCGCCCAGCTGCTTGGAGATCTCCGTGTTCTTCATGTCCTGGTGCTCGGCCTTGATGCGCGGACGCATCACTTGGCTGTAGAAGAGGAAGGCCGAGGACGCCCGCTTGGGCGCGTCCGGGTGCTTCTTGGCGCGCTTGTTGGGCACGCGCAGGGGCCGTCGTAGGCCGCCATCTCCTCCTCGTAGCGCTGCTTGTCGGCCTCGGCCGCCACCTTCCACGGGTGCTTGTCCTCGTCCGTCATCTTCCCCACGCGTCGGCGATGGCGCGCATTACGTCCGTCACCTTGGAGTTCTCGGGCATCGTGGCCTTGATCTCCTCGCGCTTCTCCATGGAGAAGAGGATGTACGGGGACTTGCCGCGCTTGGGGGCGCCCGGCGCCTTCTTCTGCAGGCGCTTGCGCTTCTTGCCGCCCGCGGTCTCCGTCTTGATGGCCGCCCAGGCCGCGCCATGTTCACTTGCCGCCAGGGGTTCCATTATGGCTTCACTTCGCTTGAGTATGCCTATAGTCAGCGCAGGCAAAGGAGAATGCGGGCTTTTGTATGCCATACAAAAGCCCGCATTCTCGGAGAAAGACCTGGGAGAGGGTAGCGACGAAGTCACTGAAGTAAAGTATGCCAAAATGATGTCGCCCACGCCAGGTCCCCCTCCCGGATAGCTGTGCTCTGCAATAAGAGGTGTACTTCGGTCACACTCCGCGGTAGTGACTGCTAATGCACGACTTGATGCGGGACAGAGCCTGGGCGCGAACGATCCGGATTGGCTGGCCGCCCATTTGAAAAAGTGGCTCAAGATTTTTGCCTCATTTTTGGCCCGGAAAGAGTTGACACCAAATGAGCGGTTTGGCGGTGACCCGGGTCACCACAAAGTTTTGCAAGGATTTTGACTTAATTATTTTTTCTGGAGGGTCACCCAAACATGGATCCTAGCGACCGACGCCAGGGAGGAACCGGCGGGGCATATCAAACTAAACCCAGGCGTGGTCGAGTAGCAAGAGTGTTGCCAACTGCGCTGGATCGCGCCTACGTAAGGCATGATGGTGAAAACGACGTAAAGCGACTGCAGACGTACAAAGCTCTAGACTCGAGATGGGGAAAAGGCACGGAGCACGCTCAAGAGAGGGTATGGTACTCTCTCTTATTCGCCAAGGTGTCCCGACGTTCAGATCAGAGCTGTTTTGGCATTGTGGGGCGATGATAACACGAATGACACTCAGCTTGACACGTCCAACAACACCGGTACGACCGGAGGTTCTAGATGCAACAGTGACGGAGCTTCTGGTGACGCGACAACCTGCAATCGCAGCAAAACAAGCTCCAGTGAGGCAGCGAGCAAGTCCGCCACCTCCACCACAATCTAAGTGGGCTGGGCGAAGGCAAGGCCATTACATGTAGTGGTCGACGGAATTCGACCTAATAAATTGGATATGCATTTGGTAAGGATTTTTGAGAGCCGGGTTGTTTTGGTGACCCGGGTCACCCACCGCCAGACCGCACAAATGTGCTCGCCACAAAGCACTCCGTCCCGGAAAAACTGGGTCGTACAATTTGCTCTCACTGGCTAAAACAAAATGGCGATCGAGCTCTCATTGGCTATCAAAAGGACAGCTGTCATTGGCTATAAAATGGTGATTTATTTCATCATCGCCGATCAACTGGAAGAGGCAGCAAGTCATGGCGAAGCACCACCCAGACCTGGTCATGTGCCGTAAGCAGCCCGGCGTGGCCATCGGGCGCCTGTGCGAGAAGGACGACGGCAAGTGCGTGATCTGCGACTCGTACGTGCGTCCGTGCACGCTGGTGCGCATCTGCGACGAGTGCAACTACGGCTCGTACCAGGGCCGCTGCGTGATTTGCGGCGGGCCCGGCGTCTCGGACGCCTACTACTGCCGAGTGCACGCAGCTGGAGAAGGACCGCGACGGGTGCCCCAAGATCGTCAACCTGGGCAGCTCCAAGACAGATCTCTTCTACGAGCGGAAGAAGTACGGCTTTAAGAAGCGCTGAGCGCGCCGCTCCCCACGGGCGGGCGGCGTCTGTGGGCGGGGCGGGTGAACAAATAACGAGATATAATACTCATCACTTGTTATTGCCGACGGGATCTTGTTGTCGCTGCTGAAGGCCAGCTCATGTCACTCTTGTTGTGCTCTGTGCTGTGCTAGCTACTTCTGTGGCCGTCTTAGTAGCGAAAGAGTATGAAGATGACCGCCAGTAGGAGGACGACGACGACCTTTAGGTGCACGTCCTGCATTCTCAGCTGGTGGTTGCTCGTCCGCAGGCGTTGGAGAGACGCCAGGAGTCGATCGATGTAGAGCGCCACTTTCCCTCCGACGATCGCGACGATTTCTCGCTCCTGGGCCGCTGTCGCCGCTGCGATAACGCGGAGGCAGCTCAGAAGACGCTGACCCACTTCAACTTCGTCCGCCTCCAAGTCACGCACCGCTCGCTCGTCCTGCTCAGCTTGCACCTTGCTCATCTCGAAGCCGATGGTGTCGTGGAACTTGATGAACAGCAGCAGCTTCTCGCGGTTGAAGCCCTCGCCTTGTTGCTGCTGCGCGCATTCCGCACTCATGACTTCGTTGCACTTGTTGGGATGGAAGGAAATCTACGAATGCGGAAGTAAAAGACGAAAAAGGGAATCCAAGCGACCATCACTCTTGAACTTCAACTTGCCCCTACTTGGCTACAGTACAGTATACGGTACGTGTACAGTCTCACCACGAGCGTGGACGCACTCGCCAGCGGTTGCGGTATACAATATACGCCGAGCTCCTGCCGTTATGCCGACGGACGTTGCTCATTAGACGTTCCTTGTCCTGGATTTCCTCCTTGATCGCCAAGTAGGTGATGGAGTGCAGCAACTCTGTGCACCGGTCAGCTAATTCCAAAGAGAATTTGTTGGTCGTATCGGCGTTGGGCTCATTCGATGCAGTGCTCATACAGAAGTGGATCTCCTCGATGAGCACTCGAAGCTGCTCGCAAACTGCCAGGCGGAGTCGGTCCCCGAGAGTTTGAGCTTCGCAGCCTCGACCGACATCTCGAGCGCTCTGAGCTGTCCGAGTCTGTCGGCCTCGTAGATTTCGTTGCGCTTGACCCGCAGTGTACTAGCGATGTCCATGTAGGCGGAGATGTTCCTGCGCAGCTTGGCTTGGTCACAGGATGGCTGGGTCTGAGTTGACAGGCTGCGTAGTCCCTGAATACACGTCACACACACAGTCAGCACAACTTGCAGTAGTGCAGCATGCATTTACTAGGCTTTCGACCTTTGACGGAGTCGTCTGCAGTTGCACCACCATTGATGATCTGGTCGATTCGTCCTGTCCGAGGTTTACTACGGCGATGTGAAAGTGGTCGAAAGTAAGCCGAAAGACTACTGCGGCTGGCGTCATTGCAGTCCTGGTAAAAGCACTGGAGCGACAGGATTTCGAATGTATGGCGACTGCTAGAAAATGTAGGTGATAGAGCTGCGGCTGGATCGAAGTGTACGAGAAGACCAATTTTCCTTCGTCAACGTGCATGGGATTCTACAATTGCACGTACAGTTTTTGGTGTTCGTGTGCAGGTGCAATGCCGCGATTGAATACCGTTCACAGCAGTGGAGCTACAATTGACTTGATTAGAGTGTGAGTTTTCTTTCTTTCTCGCTGTTGCTGTTCATTCTGCTTGCGGTCTCAACGCTGTCTGATACTACAATAGTAGATCCCAGTGGACAGGTGGATCGGGATGTCGTCTGGTTATTCCACAGTTAGCACCTTGAGCATGTTGGTCGAGCCCGAGCGGGCCTCCACCATGCCGTGCAGGGCCACAACGTTGTCGCCCGACTTCAACCAGCCGAATTGCTTGCCCAGATCCGTGGCCCGGAACAGGATCGAGTCCGTGCCGATCATGGAGCCCATGCAGCGAGCGGCAACGCCCTTGTAGAAGCCTTCAGCCTGGCGAGCAGTTCCACCCAGAGCCGTAAGGACCAGCACTGGCATCGATGGACGGAACTTGGACACTAGACGCGCCGTGTTACCCGACTCCGTTAGCACCACGATCATCTTGGCGTTGATGTCGATGGCCGTCTTCACAGCTGACGATGAGATCGCCTCTTGCGTGTCCATCTGACCGTACGTGTCGAGCACAGAGTTGTGCAGGGCCTGGTACAGCTCGTTGTAGTGGATGGCACCCTCAGCCTGCACGCAGATCTTAGACATCATAGACACGGCCTCCGTCGGGTAGTCGCCGTTAGCAGTTTCGCCGGACAGCATCACGGCGTCGGTACCATCTAGTACGGCGTTGGCCACATCCGTACACTCAGCACGAGTGGGTCTAGGAGCCTTGATCATCGACTCCAGCATCTGCGTGGCCGTCACCACGGGCTTACCAGCGATATTAGCCTTACGGATCATCATCTTCTGGGCCAGGAAGACCTTCTCAGGCGGGATCTCCATGCCCAGATCACCACGGGCAACCATGATGCCGTCCGTCCTAGCCAGGATCTCGTCAAAGTTCTCGAGTCCCTCCTGACTCTCGATCTTGGCGATGATCTTGATACCTCGGCCACGGGGACCCAGTACTTCACGGATGTTGTCAATATCTTGGCCGGTACGCACGAACGAAGCGGCAACATAATCAATGCCGTGCACCAGCCCGAAGTTCACCAGGTCGTCCTCGTCCTTCTCCGTCAGCGTCGGCAGCATCACCTTGCACCCTGGGAGGTTCATATTCTTGCGCTCGCCCAGCGTGGCCGCATTATTGGCGCGAGTGACGACACCGTCGTCCTTGATCTCCGTAACCGTCAGCACGAGCGACCCGTCGGCCACCAGAATGGAGCCTCCAACCTTTACGGACTGCGGGAGCTCCGGGTACGAGCACGCGATCTTGGTCTCGTCTCCCAGGAACTCGTAGTCCGTGGTGAGCTCCAGCGTCGCTCCTTTCTTGATGCTGACCTTGTCCTTGTTGGCCAGGAAGCCCGTGCGGATCTCCGGGCCTTTGGTGTCCAGCATGATGGCGATGTTCTTGTGCGGGCGCGTGGCCAGCACCGCACGGAGACGGCTGAGGGTCTCGGCGTGGCTCTCGTGGTCTCCGTGGGAGAAGTTGAAGCGGGCCACGTTCATGCCGGCGTCAATGAGCTCGCCCAGCCCCTCCTCGGTCCAGCAGGCCGGCCCCAGCGTGCAGAAGATCTTGGTCTTGCGCTCGACGCCCTCGACGCTGCGCATGATGCTGTCCAGCTCGACGCCCTGGCGACTCAGTCCGAGTGCTCCCGACATGGCTGCGAGTGTGACAGACAGAGAGGGAATTAGCAATGAGGGCTGCAGACGTCAGCGAGGGAGATGCGCACTGTAGCAACGATCGGGTCCAATCGGCCGAGATGCCACGCCGCCGCCCATGGAGAAGGGGAAAACGGATCTGGCGGCGTCACTAGCGAATAGCCATTTTTACCTTGTGTTTCGCGGTGGTTTCTTCTTCGTGGGGTGCGAAATGCACAATGACATCTTTCTTTGGCTGCTTGGGAGGGGAACAGACGTACTGGGGATATAGTTACCGTCTACGGACTTTACTTTGATTTTTGTAAGGAGAGGGGAGGGGTGGTCGGTAGCAGCAGACCCCGTCATTGGATCTTGAAAAGATGTGTCCGTTCGCTTCTATTTTTGCTACGGACTATTCCTGCAATTCCTGCTCTGTGAGATCAAGTAAATGATGCTCCACGCGGCGTGTCTGCACGTGTCTGCGCTATTAATAAGAGGCTGCATATAAGCTTTGGCAAGCGGCGGGTCTCGTGTTCATGCAGTGTTCACGCGTACGGTAACTCGTACATGTAGTGCATGTTGTGATATTAATGATATTACGACTACGACACTTGTAAATGTCTCATAATATTATTCATAGATAACATAATAAAGTAAGGTGAATGCTATTAAAATATACGTAGTATTAACATAATGCTTTCGATAGTAGTTTTACTATTATTAACCCGTTGTCTTTTGTACTCTCCTCCACCACGCTGGACTCAACAGCCGATGAGATATAGTAACTTCCCGAGCGTCCAGCGCATCATTTGCGCAGCAACGAGTTGAAGGACGAAACAAATAAATAGTAGTAGTAGTGATATCTATTCCACCTCTGTCTACCTAGTACGTAGTACTACGCGATATATAACATTACTATTATTCTGAGCTGTAGTATGACGTGTGCTTCTAATGTTTGTGATGTGGTATCTCAACTACAGTACTATTAATACCATGAAGCCGAACTTCGGCTGCCGAAGCCGTTGTATTCCGAGTGAAATATCAAAGGGAGGGCCAACGACACCAACACGTGCCGTTGGCCTCAGTCTGGCATCTTTATTGAGGAGCAGATCACGACGAGCCGTTTGCCGCTCTCATGTTGGGCCCAAATTGGTTTTCACTCCGGGTCAATCCATTGAGGAGCGTTCTTTTAGACTGCATCGCAGCAGATAGAACTGTCAAGCATTCGCAGCCTGGTGGTGACTCGTGCGCTCATGGATACTGCTCAGGGGAACTAACATAATAGCAGTGTCCGCAGTGCTTTTACCAACCACAGTAGTCAGGTCGATCTTCCAGCGTCATCGCGAGCGCGGATACGCACCTTGCGCATATCGCCTACATTTTGCGGTGCCCTGCTGGGTCGCAGCACTCATTGTAGCCGCTGCCGGAAATCGCTGCTTCCTTTATTCCAGCAAATGATCACACACTCGATAAGCCGCGACGAGTTCCGCACAGCACTCGAACCTGACGCTCTTCTCACCAACCGCGACAAAGACTTGAAAAACACTCGGTCGCAGGGTTCTCATGTGGAAGCACCCGAGAATGCGAAGAGCGAATACTCGTGCTGCTGCCAGGCTATTCGCGTTGTGGGTGTCGTGCAGAGCAGAGCTGCTTGCAACAATGCGCACAGATTCAAGATCGTCCCCTCTACCGGTACTTGCGGCCCTCTCTGCTGGGATCTGCCTCGGCCCGGGGCTACAGCCCATAATGGACTTCATTCGCGGGCTTCGTGACGCAGCGAATATCAGTTGCAGTCCGTGGTGTCCTGAGCGGAAACCATCCCCGATGGCCTACTGCTGCTCGCGGTTTCCAGTCTCCATGACGAGGACGGTCATCATGGCCCTGGCGTCGTGTTGCCTCTTGCAGACCCGCTCTTCGGCCGCACGATGCTCCTCAAGACGAAGGAAGCTTGCAGTGTGCTTGGGGCTTCTCCGCCGTCGAGCAGATACGCCTTCCTCCCAGCTGGTCTCCAATCTTTTTGGCGAGATTTAATCTGCGCGCCGCTGCGGCGGCCGCGGGTTTGTGCACAGCATTGCTGCTCTTCTCGTCGACATCGGACTGGAGATTCGCTCCAGACTGGCAAAAGCGTCGTCGGCGCTACTGGATCGGAGCAATCACGGCACGTAGCAATCAAAGTGGTGCACAGTGGCGCCCAGTGTCGCAGGATTGGAGCCCTATCCATGCGCATATGGTCTGCTAAAGGCGAATTACGCCCCAGGATGGGGGTCGGCATGCCTTGCTCCAGTACTGTAGCGTCTCAATACAGCAGCATATGAACGTTCAAGCGGCGCATTGGGTCTGGCCGAGTCCCAGCGTCGTCATTCCGGCGTCTGCCCCGGGATTCGAGATTCGACTCCTTTTTCTGCTTGGAGCCGCGCACACCAAGCAGAATAATGCATAGTGAAAGCAAGTGAAAAAGTAACGGTTTTTGCATAGATACGCACAGTCTCTGCTACGCACTGTGGACACGTGGGAGTACACATGCCCGCGTTCAGGTTAAACCAGCCGAAGCCGGCCAGCTGCCCTCCCTCTTTGCTCTCCCCGTCCAGCGGATTTCGGAGGTGGCCGCGGTTTACAGGGATACGCGTCATTCTGCATTTGCACGAGAACTACACAAGTCTCCCCCGCACTTCTTCTCTAGTCCACCATGTCTGCCGCCCTGTCCCTGAACCTGAAGAGCGCCGACTGCATCAAGGCCAACGTCGAGGATGTGCAGCGCAAGACCAAGATCTTCTGCACGCTGGGCCCCGCGTGCTGGTCCGAGGAGGGTCTGCTGGAGCTCATCGACGCCGGCATGAACGTGGCCCGCTTCAACTTCTCGCACGGCGACCACGCGAGCCACCTGGCCTGCCTCACCCGCCTGCGCGCCGCGCTGGCCAAGCGCCCCACCAAGAACGTGGCCATCATGCTGGACACGAAGGGCCCCGAGATCCGTACGGGTTTCCTCGCCAACAAGGACAAGGTGACGATCCAGAAGGACTCGCTCATCGAGCTGACCACGGACTACGAGTTCCTCGGCGACGAGACCAAGATCGCGTGCTCGTACCCGCAGCTGCCTCAGTCCGTGCAGGTTGGCGGCAAGGTGCTGGTGGCCGATGGCTCGCTCGTCCTCACTGTGAAGGAGATTAAGGACAACGGCATTGTGTGCAGTGCCGACAACACGTCCGTCCTGGGCGAGCGCAAGAACATGAACTTGCCTGGCTGCAAGGTGCTTCTGCCGACGCTGACGGAGAAGGACGAGGACGACCTGGTGAACTTCGGTCTGGTGCACGGCATCGACTACATTGCCGCTTCATTCGTTCGCACGGGTTCCGACCTCGACAACATCCGTAAGGTGCTTGGCCCCCGTGGCCGCGGCATCAAGATCATCTCGAAGATCGAGTCGCACGAGGGCATGGAGAACTTCGACGAGATCCTGGAGAAGACGGACGGTATTATGGTGGCCCGTGGCGACCTGGGCATGGAGATCCCTCCCGAGACGGTGTTCCTGGCCCAGAAGATGATGATCCGCAAGGCCAACCTGGCCGGCAAGCCGGTCGTGACGGCCACGCAGATGCTGGAGTCGATGATCCACGCCCCCGCCCGACCCGTGCCGAGTGCACGGATGTGGCCAACGCCGTGCTGGACGGCACGGACGCTGTGATGCTTTCGGGTGAGAGCGCCAACGGCGACTACCCGCGTCAGGCCGTGGAGGTGATGGCCGCGACGTGCAAACAGGCCGAGACCGCCATTCACTACAACGACGTCTACCAGGCGCTTCGTAACGCCGTGCTGGAGGTGAACGGCCCGATGCAGACTGCTGAGGCTGTTGCGTCGTCGGCCGTGAAGACGGCCATCGACATCGACGCCAAGATGCTCGTGGTGCTAACGGAGACGGGCAACACTGCTCGTCTTGTGGCCAAGTACCGCCCGCAGATGCCGGTGCTGGTGCTGACTGCTCTGGAGCAGACGGCTCGCCAAACGGAGGGTTTCGTCAAGGGCGTTGTGTCTCGCTGCGTGGGCTCCATGATCGGCACGGACTCGATCCTGTACCGCGCCACGGAGACCGGCAAGGAGCTCGGGTGGCTGAAGACCGGCGACGCGGTTGTTGCCGTGCACGGTATCCAGGAGGCCAAGTCTGGCTCGACCAACCTGCTCAAGGTGCTGTACGTCGAGTAAGTGTAGTCGCTGTGTATAACAATAACGGTGAACGAATAAATGCCATCGTTGATCTATTGTAACCGAGGTGTTGGAGCTGGTATGCCTATTTCATGTTACATGTAACCCCAAAAGGTGTTGCATTTCGCCTTGTGGAGAGCTCCAATGAGCAATCGGTGTTCGATGGCAAAGAGACGAGGGTCGGTCCGGCTGCGGGAACCAAGCAGCATTCCGTTTGACGTGCCACGTCAGTGGCCCGGTCTCCACGCAACGTCACTACAGTGGCTACAGTAATTAGTCACACTCTCATTATTTCTTGCAAGGATAAATTTCAAATCTTAACCAAAATTATCGTGAGTGTCATTATTTTCGAACACGTACTAATTATGGTGAAGAAGGAAATAATCACACTCACGTTATTTTATGGTAAACAATAAATAATGTGAGTACCGGTACCTGGCAACAAAGCGACTTGTAAAATGTATCGTGTATTGATGTACTTATGAAAAACGTGACTCAGAGGCGAAACAGTGCTAAACCACCGCCTCCCACAATTCCTCCGACTTCTGCTCTTCTTCGTCTTCAACCCTTCCGTCTTCCTTTTCCTTAAGCTCAATTGTGTGACGCAGGGCTCCAGCACCTACAGCAGCACAAACAACAGCAGCTTCAGATCCAGTACGTACAGCAAACAAGCATAGCAACTTCAGGTACAGAGCTTCGGTACGTACAGCAAACCGATCAACAGCAATTAGAAGCTTCAGTGGTGCGGGGCCAAACAATGTTTAACACACACTAATTTTGAACTTGGGTGCTGGCAGGCTGCCGTGCTCACACAAAATAATGTGCGTGTCACTAATTTGGAACACAAGTTAATTTCCCACACACACTAATTACCGTAACCACTGTAGACACGAGCAGACCGCTGTTTTAACTGGGACACCTGGCAGGCAGCGCTTGATGATCAAGTTGATCGCCGGCCCAGAGGGTTACATATTAAACGGGTCGTCTGCGGGTCGGGTCAGGACGCTGGTCGGGTATGGGATATCCGCTGGTCAGGCCCTGGTCAGGCTGACCCAAACACTGACCCGTAAAATATCGTTAGCTTACCTAGGATCGTGAAGATCAGTATAAGAGTGAGCTCCTCGTTTGCACCGCCAATTTCGGGTATTCACACGAAACAACTCGGCATTTTTACTTTTTATCAGACGCCACTAAGGAATTATTGTATGTTGCCCTACTGGGTAAGTGCAGTAAATTCGAGTATTAGTAGGACACTAGCGCGTTGGCTCTCGTCTGCGGGCTTATGGCCGTGGGCCGCCCCTCTCTCCGCTCGCTTTGCTCGCTCGGGGGCGCCGCTGCGCGGCCTGCCCCACCCCGGTCTCTAAGTCCTCGACTCGGCCAGGCGCTGTGGCTGGGATTAGAAACTAACTCCGAGACAGTGTTGCCAATGCCACGTGGAAGTCTCTTATCCTGTACTTCTCCGGTCCGTTAAATCTCTCAATCTACTATATCTTCTTCAAGACTAATTGTTAGGTGACGAACGTTACCTTGTCGTAAAGCTTGTCGTCGCGAGGTTAACAAGGTATTTTTGTTGTCAAGAAGACGCCTCGACCAGCTGCAGCATACCGGTAAGATACCGGTATGACCTTCACTCAGTGGGACCACAATCATTCCTGTGTTTACGGGACACTGATGATGGGACACTGATGATGAGACGCTGTTTACGCTACAGGGATTACGGGACACGTGGGTACAAGATTGTGGGTACAAGATGGGCATCCACGTGGCAGTCGCTGATTGGCTGAAGTAACTCAGTATCCAGTAAAGAATCCAGTGTAGTGTATCCAGTAGAATATTCAGTAGGCTTAGAGGTAGCAAGGAGTTTGCGAACTAAGGACCTAAATCAATCACTTTGCATTTTGCCATCAATCGACCAAAGCCTTTTGGTTATGAGCCCAAGCCCCGTCTTCCCTGACCAAGACCCCGACTACGCCTTCGCCATGGACGCCACCCCGACCACGACCGCCCGCATCAACAAGTTCGACGGAACCAACTTCCACACGTGGAAGTTCAAGATGCAGATGGTGCTCGAGGAGCGCGAACTGTGAGAAGTGACAAGTGGGGAAGTGAAGCTGGAGCACTGCCAGACTGCGGCGGATCAAGCGCTCTTCCGGAAGAAGTCGCGCAAGGCACTGGCGATCGTCTCTCTCGCGATGGAGGACTCGCAGCTGCCGTTGGTTCGCTAGGCCAAGGACGCGCATGATGCATGGTCAAGACTGGAAGGGCACTTCGAGAAGAAGAGTTTGGCCAACAAGCTCTTTCTTCGTCGACGTTTCTTTACGACGATGATGGACGAAGGTGATGATGTGCTGGGGCACATTAACAAGCTCAAGACACTGGCGGAGCAGCTCGACGCGGTTGGCGCTCCGGTCAGCGAGGACGACTTGGTGATCACGCTTCTGGGCAGTTTAAGCGAGTCGTACCAGTTCCTCATCACGGCGTTGGAGTCCAGGGCGGACTCGCTGTCGTGGGAACTCGTGACGTCTCGGCTCTTGCATGAGGACATGAAGCGCAAGGAGCAAGGTGGCGGCGTCGATGGAGCCGCGCACGGGCAAGGTCAAGCGTTTATGACAAGCGACAACAAGCGCAAGGGTCGACAGGCGCAGAAGACTAGTGCCTGTCACTACTGTGGCGAGCACGGACATTGGATCGCCAAGTGTCCGGTGCGGATCCGCGAGAACGCGGAGCGGCAGAGGCCACAACGAGCGAATGTCGCGCAGAGTGAAGACGATTCTGGCGACTTCCTCTTCTCGGTTGGTGGCAACACGGGTGCCTCCAAGTCGAATGGAGTGTGGCTGGTCGACTCGGGTGCGACGCAGCACATGACGTACTCGAAGGAGTACATGAAGAACTACAAGAAGATCTCTCCGGTGGACGTGCATCTCGCGGACGACGGTGTGGTTCAGGCTGTGGGGACCGGCGACATTGTGATGTCGATGAAGACTCCGCGAGGCATGAAGAAGGGTGTGCTCACGAGTGTGTGGCATATCCCGAAGTTGTCGCGCAACCTGTTTTCGGTTGGTCGGTTCACTAAGGACGTCGGGCCAGTCACCTTCGAGAGCGACGGATGCTTCGCGGAAACGAAGGGTCTCAAGTGGAAGCTCGGCGCTCGTGAGGGCAAAGGGCTGTTCAAGCTGTGCATGACTCCGATGATGCCTGACGAGGCCAATGTGGCAAGTTTGAAGGGTCGCAAAGGGGACACCACGTCGTACCTCTGGCACCTTCGACTTGGCCACATCGGCCATGGCGGTCTAGACGCCATCGTCAAGAAGGGCTACGGTACTGGCATTGACATGACGTCGGTGAAGCAGTGGGAGCTGTGCGACGGATGCTCACTCGGCAAGCAAACGCGAGTGAGCTACATGAAGTCGTCTCCAAACCGTGCGAAGCAAGTGCTCGAGGTCGTTCACAGCGATGTGTGCGGTCCGATGCAGACCCCAACTTTTGGTGGCAAGCGCTACTTCGTC
This sequence comes from Phytophthora syringae, assembly GCA_012656105.1. Classification (NCBI taxonomy): domain Eukaryota; phylum Oomycota; class Peronosporomycetes; order Peronosporales; family Peronosporaceae; genus Phytophthora; species Phytophthora syringae. The sequence continues at coordinate 175,950 of JAAKBD010000541.1, read as the reverse complement.
ACGTTCATCGACGATAAGTCGCACTTCTGCGTCATGTACCTGCTGCGGAACAAGTCTGAGGTGGCCGCCAAGTTCGCTGAGTTTGTGGCATTTGCTGAAACTCAAACCGACAAACGTGTGAAAGTGCTTCGGAGTGACAACGGAGGCGAGTACACTTCCGGTGCGATGGCCAAGTTCTGCAGCGACCGCGGGATCGTGCAGAAGTTCACACCACCGTACACTCCTCAGCTGAACGGAGTCGCCGAGCGAATGAACCGGACGTTGGTGGAATGTGCGCGCTGCATGTTGGAACATGCCGGATTGTCCAAGTCGTATTGGGGTGAAGCGGTGATGACAGCTACGTTCCTCCGTAATCGGTGTCCGACACGCGCCATAAGCCATGACAAGTCGCCGCACCAAGTCTGGACAGGCAAGAAACCGCTGCTGACGAACCTGAAAGTGTTCGGTTGCCACGCATACGTGACGGTTCCAAAAGAGAAACGTACCAAGTTTGATGCTCGGTCGGTGCGTTGCCGTTTCCTCGGGTACTCGGAGCACGAGAAAGCGTATCGGTTTGAAGAACTAGAGAGCGGTCGCATGTTGGTGAGCCGCGACGCGCAGTTTATGGAAGACGTCTTCGACGGTGGGAGACGCAGTTACGATCAAGAAGTTGTTGTGGAACTTCAAGATGAAGAGGTGACGGATCAAGATTCGTCGCAGTCGGATGACAACAACGAAGAAGAGGAAGAAGCTGCGCGGGACGAAGATTTCGAGCCCGGCAGCAAGCGACACCCGCGGACGCAGTCACTGGAGGAAGCCGTGGAGATTCCAAGTGCCAAGCGGTATGCGTCGCAGAGTCGACACCAGACTCTGGACAAAATGTCTGCTACGGCACAAGAAAGTGGGAGCTTTGAAGCTGCGTACGTCGTGGATTCAGTGGGAGAAATGCCGACAACGTTCAAGTCGGCGATGGAATCCAGCGACACAGTCAAGTGGAAGGAGGCCTGCGACTCGGAAGTTACGTCACTCCGCAAGAACGACACGCGGGATGTCGTACCATTGCCGAAGGGACGCAAGGCGATCGGCTGCAGATGGGTTTTTCGAGCCAAGGAAAACCAAGCTGGAGAGATCGAGCGGTTCAAGGCGCGACTGGTGGCCAAGGGATTTTCGCAGAAGTATGGCATCGACTACGATGAGACCTTCGCACCAGTGGCCAAGTTCACGTCGATTCGGGCAGTGCTGAGCATGGCTGCCAAGTATGGTCTCAAGCTGCACCAAATGGACGTCAAGACAGCCTTCCTGAACGGAGTTCTCGACGAAGACATCTACATGGCGCAGCCGGACGGCTATGTGGACGAAAACCATCCGGACCACGTATGCAAGCTCAAGCGGTCGCTGTATGGACTGAAGCAGTCGCCGCGCATGTGGAACCAAACCATCGACGACTTCATGCTGAAGATGGGGTTCAAGAAGTGCGAGTCCGACCACTGCGTCTACATCAAGCGGAATGATCAAGAGATGATATTCGTGGTGCTGTACGTGGACGACCTGATCCTGGCAAGCAGCAACGACGACCTGCTGCAATCGACCAAGCGCGCGCTGAGTGAACGCTTCGAGATGACGGACCTCGGCGAGCTCGAGTATTTCCTCGGGATGGAGATCAAGAACGACCGCGACTCCGGAAAAGTGACGGTGCGGCAGACCAAGTTCCTCAAGTCGATCCTGACCAAGTTCGGCATGCAAGACAGCAAGCCTGTGAAGACGCCTCAGGACCCCGGACTCAAACTGACCAAGAACATGTGCGAGGGTGGCTGCAAGCACGAAGACACCATGAAGAACGTGCCATATCGGAGTGCCGTCGGAGGCATCATGTACCTGATGGTCGCGACACGTCCGGACCTCGCTGCGGCAGTAGGAGTTCTGAGCCAGTTTGCGGCTGATCCGTGTCCGACGCACTGGCAAGCTCTCAAGCGTGTGCTGCGGTATCTGCAGGCGACACCAACGCACGGACTCGAGTTCTCACGCAAAGACGGTTTCGGCGTGTGTGGTTACTCGGATGCGGACTGGGCTGGTGACATCGAGTCTCGACGGAGTACAAGCGGCTACGCGTTCATGATGAACGGCGGATGCATCAGCTGGAGAAGCAAGAAGCAGCGGACGGTGGCGCTGTCATCTACGGAAGCCGAGTACATGGCACTATCGGAGGCGACACAAGAGGCAGTGTGGCTCAAGGTGTTTCTGTGTGAACTCGGCGAGATGAATAGCGACGATCCTGTCAAGATCTACGAGGACAACCAAGGCTCCATCGCGCTGGCCAAGAACCCCGAGTTCCACAAGCGCACCAAGCACATCGACATTCGCTACCACTTCGTGCGCGAGAAGGTGGAAGACGGTCAAGTGGTGCTACAGTATGTTTCGACTACCGACATGCTGGCCGACATCATGACGAAGGCGATCACTGCTGTGCAGTTCGAAGTTCTTCGGAGCAAGTTGGGGATCCAAGGCGCAACAGCTGTCAAGTCGAGTGGGAGTGTTGTCAAGAAGACGCCTCGACCAGCTGCAGCATACCGGTAAGATACCGGTATGACCTTCACTCAGTGGGACCGCAATCATTCCTGTGTTTACGGGACACTGATGATGGGACACTGATGATGAGACGCTGTTTACGCTACAGGGATTACGGGACACGTGGGTACAAGATTGTGGGTACAAGATGGGCATCCACGTGGCAGTCGCTGATTGGCTGAAGTAACTCAGTATCCAGTAAAGAATCCAGTGTAGTGTATCCAGTAGAATATTCAGTAGGCTTAGAGGTAGCAAGGAGTTTGCAAACTAAGGACCTAAATCAATCACTTTGCATTTTGCCATCAATCGACCAAAGCCTTTTTTGTCACTCGTGTTTTCGCGCCATAAATGCATGTACCTAGCTATTTAAAATCTCATTTTGCGGAGACGATAAGGTATTTTACGCTGCGTAGTCAGGAAATATCATTTGCATAATTGGAAATAATCACCAAATAGAAGAAAAAGAGCTCATTCCAGCAGTATAACACTGAATCAAATTAAACACCTCCACGCTTATAAAACAGCCAATCAATTTTGATACAAACCCCTACATTTCGCTTTATATCCAATCAGACACATGAATTTGTAGCACTTCCAACAATCAACATGCGAGGTTTTAATAGAAAAACCTAACTGTTAATTCTTTATCGGACCGGAGAAGTATTTACATTCACGTGGATATGCAGGCTGCTCCTACTGCGGCACTTTTGCCACATGCCGCAATAAGCCGATTTGCGGCACATTACTTCGAGTCAAAGTGTGGCATTGCTAGGGTTTCAATACAATTTTCTTGATAAATGGCAGAAAGGAGTGCCGCACCAGCTGGTAATCAGAGGTGGCACTGGTGTTATCCAGTCCTAAGATGAAAATACATGCATCAATGCTCAATGACGCTGCTTGACAAGGCTACCTCCGATCTATGAGCTAAGTCAAGCAGGTAGAAATACTGAGAAGCTTGGATCTGACCTTCAAGTGCGTGGTTGTCCAGATTTCCGCGGTAGTCGTTTTTGATCCGCCTTAACTAAGTCGCTGAAATTGTCTTAGGCCGTGTGAGTCCCGGGTAGGTCCGACGTCAAAGGCGCCAACTCGGTGTAGCGACTTCCTCCGTCAACGTGACACAACGCTTCGTCTAATGGTTTCAGATTGGCATTCTCCACTATTTTGTTCAGTTTGCTGCTCGATTTGCACTCGTCCCGCAGTGACCCCAAATACCAGTGACGAAAGTTGCTCCAAACTGTTCACGGAGTCTCTCACTGTGAGCTTCAAGTAAAAGGTTAAATCTGCGCAATTGATAATGAAAGAGGGGGTCCACGTACATATCCACTACGAACTGCGCAGCACATACCACCACTTCTGTTTTCAGTTCGCACATGTGGGGCTGCTTCCGTTGCCGCCGTCTTCGAATTATTTGCACAGGGAGACTTTTAAATCTATCAAAGCACGCCTTTGTTCTGCTATTGAGATCATCTTGCCTTAATGCGCAGCATTGGAACGTTTGAAAGTAACAGTATTGTCGGTAGCTAAAAACAACAAAGCTTGGGGTACTGCAGCTCAGGGTGCTGTATACAGAAGGCTCGTGGTAGAGGCTTCGACGTTCAGCTCCAATACTGGAGCTCTCCATCTACAAATTACACCTCCGAACAGTCGATATAGGTCTGGTTGCCTCTCTTGCAATCGATAAGTACACGCGCTTTCCCGTGGGGGTTGTTGGTCGTTTCTTAACTACGAGAAGCGACTGCAAGCGACTGCAAAATCTTTTGAAGATCGTGTATCCATGTCAAATTTTGCGGCACCCCTGGAAGTCCGGATGTGGCATTTTGTACCTTTTCTACACACAATGCCGCAATAGGAGCAGCCTGGATATGCCAGTCCTGTGAGTGGCAGGGAAAATGATATGATACCAGCATTGCTAATGTTATGCTATGTAATCTTTAGAGGATGATTTTGTCTCATAGGACTTGGGTACATATTCCTCGGGTCTGGGTCTGGGGTCGGGTATGCATTACATGTATATATATCTTCGCTGCAATCTATTCAGGGGTCTGGGTCGGGGTCAGCCTGACCCGACACCTTACCCGACCCGCAGACGACCCGTTTAATATTCTATCCGCCCAGAGCACCACGCATACGATCTGGGTCGTTTACAGAATGGCGGCACAGCAGATGAATCTGCACTACGCAGGCAAAGAACATGAGACTGGATGCCCCCTCGATCGGCGGTGTATCGGCTCTTCTGGCTCGTTGACTCATATCACGTGGGACTGTCGGCGAGCTCGAGCGTTCTGGAAACAACTACATGTACTTCATCATTGGATGGGAAGTGAGATAGAGAACACCAGACTTGATTCCTTCAAGGACTATATTTCTTCAAGAATTGCGCCTCCAGTGGGTTATCGGCTTCGAAACCGACTAGCAGAAATGTACGGGAAATGGAATCCAGAATATGAAGGGGAAAAACTATGGAGATCGAGCTTACGGAGATCGAGGTACCCAAAAACTCAAAATGGGTAAAACTGACATACCCAAATCAAAAATATATATACGCATGAGTAGATATCAATAACTGGTGTTGGATGAGGCTTTGTGTCTCCCAGTTTCGCAAGACTGATCGAAGTGCTTACGGTTGCTATTGCATTGCATTTTTTTCAAAAGCCAGGTAGAGTATGTGTTTTCGTTCAAAGTTGCTGTTTTTAGCAAGCGCTTGTGGCAAGTGTGCACTACCGAAGTCGTTGAGTGGTGGAGTTCATGCAACTAGGAAACATTGCCAAATCTGTAGGCCATTTAATACTCTCCGTCTTGTTTGGAGTTGTCGCTATTGGCAGAGCATTGTGAGTTATGGTATGCCATTCGTAACTTTAAATATTGTTGGTAGCTCTGAGTGTTATCTTCAATGTTTGCATGGCGGGGGGCTTGTTGTTATAGCATTTGTGAGGACGTATGTGTTCATGAAAACAGGGTACAGCGACAGAGGCTTTGTGTGCTGGTCGTGCATATCGGGCTCTATCGTCGACAGAGCTTTGTGTGCCTTCTACCGGTACACTTCAACGTGCTGCCATTTCCAATCATGCCTACCCATTTTAAGTTTTTGGTACCTCGATCTCCGTAAGCTCGATCTCCATAGTTTTTCCCAATATGAAGCTGCCCTCCAACGCATTTGGTGGTCAATCTGCAGCATTGGAATGGCGCAACTATGGCAATTCAGAAATCAAGTCGTGCATGAGGGTAAGGAATGGGCAGCCCCCAACAGTTTCAAGCGATGTGGGCAAGCTGTCTTCGACAACTCCAAGCCGTAGCTCGAATTGAGCGTAACAGATCTGAAACTCGAACACAAGGCTTGCAGTTACATCTAAGCATTAGAGCGTTTAAGCTGCAGAACCAAAACGAGTTTCACAACGAAAACAAAATTCGTTTCGAGATTTCAGCACGAACTCCCAGATGGCACGTAAGCAGTAACAAGGAAACGAAAGTTGCTCATCAAATCACTGTACATCACTTCTCCCCTTTAAGACAGCAACGGCTGCTGTTGCTGCTGCAGACAGCAGCGAGAGCGACGGCCTTCTCAGCGACCTGGCGAGCGACGGCGACGGCGTGTCCCCGTGTACACCGCAAGAGCCTCCTCCAATTAGCCCAAGATGCTGGTGCCGAGCGCCACGCAGTAGAGCAAGACGAGGACGCTGACTTCGAGGAAGTTGCTGCAACTGAACCTCGCTCGAGGTTTATTCCTCGGCTGACAAAGCGCTCCTCGTTGAAGTCCTCACCTCACCTCCGTTTGCAACCGATCGCAAAGCTGTGACGGGGGTGTGGCAAGGAATTGCAAGCCGCGTAAATGACACGATGGGTACACACTTTCGTTATCGCTCGTGTCGTGATCGAATGGAACTCCCCTCCGAAAGTACACAGTCCGCAAGCGTCGAAACGAAGCCGCGAGTGGTACCAGTGAAGTCCACATGGAGGATGACGACGTCCTCGAGGAACTGCTTCAGCTAAAAGACGATGCTGCGGCTCAGACTCAGACGAAGAAAGCCGCAGCAGCTGAAAAACGCAAGAATTGGAGACCGCAGGGCAAAGGCTAATGCAAGCAGCAGAGAAAAGGTACTACTTATTATCGGAGCTTGCAGCGTTATTGCATTCAACTAATATTGTAAATTTGTTTGTGCTGTGATGTATAACAGAGTTGCTGAGAGGATGGTGTCCGAGGAAGGGGACAAGACAGGCAAGCCAAAGCGTCGTCGCCTCTCGGTCATGCTCGAGAAAGAGCAAGAAGACGCAGCCGAGCGGAGAAAACTAGAAGCACAAAAGGTTGACCTACATCGTGAAGAGCTTCAGCTGCGCCGCTCTGAGCTCGAGCAACAGCGCCGCCAGCACGATCTGCTTCTTGGGCAAATGCAGCACCAAGCTGCACAAACCGAGGCCTTTATGAAACTTTTGGCTACTGCTCTTTCTAAAAGGATGACTAAACCGCAGATATATTGATGTTTTAGCTAAGCAAAATATTCCTGCAAGGTAGGAGGGTGTACACCAAAGTATTTGCTGTTGTTGTTGCCATCTCGAAGGATTGTAATGCAGTTTGTCAGAACACCTGCAACTTTGTAAAGCGTCGCTGCCGGCACGCCACCTAAGCACATCTTCCGCTTAAAATCGACGCCAGCCCAGTAGTTGACCACTTGACCGTAAGACCATTCCACGGAGGTCCTCACCTCTGACATTGAGACATTAATGGCAGCTTGAGCACGCGTGAGACTTGAACCTTTAAACGGCGATACGAATACGTCGGTGCGACCGTAAGCTTGATCTCCATAGATAAAAACCCCACGAAATCTCTCATCAGCCCGAACGCGCTCCTCTAGGCCGGAATTGCGTAGCAATACTGTATCATGTCGGCGCCCTTGAACCGGACCATATGTGGAATATCATACCGTCCGGCGTGACGACAGTTTGAAATTTGAGGCCGTGTTTTCTCTTGTGACCGCTGTAGACACTCTGTTGAGCCCGAGCACCCGTAGGTCGGTAAATACCGCGCACTGTACCGTCCACGAATCCCCAAATACGGTCCAGTTCAGCTCCTTGGTCGTAAATTGCTTGGCTAAACTCTGGCAGCCTCGAACTGACTAAATCTAAATTACCCTGGAGCAATTGTTACATCTTGGCTTAATAAAATCTATCACAAAGTAAAAGATGCTGCTCAGAGCACTCGGCCAGCGACCATGGATACTTGACAACTGCAACCACCTACTCGGATAGCAGAGGCGATGTAGCGTGATGCAGAGCCCTTCGAGGCCACTGCAACACGCACGGGAGTGGGAACCGGTACGAATGATATCTGGCAGTCCAAAAGAAGCTTGTAGGAGACGTAGCTGGCGGTGTGTGAAACGGTAGTAGAACAGGCAGGTGTCCTCAGTAAGCGCTTCGATATCAAATCGAACTCGTGGAAGGGAGAACCGTGGTTTACACTCGTAGAGAATTGATAAGCCATTGCTGCGTAGTCTTGCCGCCGCTTCCCAGTCCCCATGAAGTTGCTTCAAGCTTGAGGCGGTCAGTAGTTCCCTCGCCACGCGGCGGCATGTGGGGATGTCGTCGTCGTCGCTGTCAGAGTTCATCTCTGGCGGGGGAGGAGGGGTTGCAAAATTTAGACTGAATAATTGTCTGATTCCGTTTCGTGCTGAAAAGCAGCCACGCAATGTATCGTCGCCAAAGACGACAATGAAACGAACTTTGCGTAAAATTATCAGAACTTATCAGATTTTCATCAGATTTTCGTTTCGTTCTGAACAGCTTAAGCGCTCTATTGACTGCTTCGTCAAGATGGAAGCGGAGGTAACTCGAGCAGATGAACCCCAGTACCACCAGCACCATGGCTCAAACATCAAGAGATGGCGCTAACAAAAAGACTGAGACTCTACCAGGAAGCTAATAACTAAACTTAGTTAAATAGACTACCTTCTCTCTCTAAAAGCACCACGCATTACACATCGCAAAGTAAAAAAGCGCAGCAACTTGCCTCCACTCCACTCCAATGCTTAGGCGGGTTCCTCGAGTGTCCAGGTGTACCAGGTTTTTGCTGTCCCCCAGGCAAGTCGATCCCATTCTCAATTTGAACAAGAACCACTCAAGTGCCTTCTACTTCTACCCCAATATTACCATGTCTGCCGCTCTGTTCCTGAACCTGAAGAGCGCCGACTGCATCAAGGCCAACGTCGAGGGCGTGCAGCGCAAGACCAAGATCTTCTGCACGCTGGGCCCCGCGTGCTGGTCCGAGGAGGGTCTGCTGGAGCTCATCAACGCCGGCATGAACGTGGCCCGCTTCAACTTCTCGCACGGCGACCACGCGAGCCACCTGGCCTGCCTCACCCGCCTGCGCGCCGCGCTGGCCAAGCGCCCCACCAAGAACGTGGCCATCATGCTGGACACGAAGGGCCCCGAGATCCGTACGGGTTTCCTCGCCAACAAGGACAAGGTGACGATCCAGAAGGACTCGCTCATCGAGCTGACCACGGACTACGAGTTCCTCGGCGACGAGACCAAGATCGCGTGCTCGTACCCGCAGCTGCCTCAGTCCGTGCAGGTTGGCGGCAAGGTGCTGGTGGCCGATGGCTCGCTCGTCCTCACTGTGAAGGAGATTAAGGACAACGGCATTGTGTGCAGTGCCGACAACACGTCCGTCCTGGGCGAGCGCAAGAACATGAACTTGCCTGGCTGCAAGGTGCTTCTGCCGACGCTGACGGAGAAGGACGAGGACGACCTGGTGAACTTCGGTCTGGTGCACGGCATCGAATACATTGCCGCTTCATTCGTTCGCACGGGTTCCGACCTCGACAACATCCGTAAGGTGCTTGGCCCCCGTGGCCGCGGCATCAAGATCATCTCGAAGATCGAGTCGCACGAGGGCATGGAGAACTTCGACGAGATCCTGGAGAAGACGGACGGTATTATGGTGGCCCGTGGCGACCTGGGCATGGAGATCCCTCCCGAGACGGTGTTCCTGGCCCAGAAGATGATGATCCGCAAGGCCAACCTGGCCGGCAAGCCGGTCGTGACGGCCACGCAGATGCTGGAGTCGATGATCCACGCCCCCGCCCGACCCGTGCCGAGTGCACGGATGTGGCCAACGCCGTGCTGGACGGCACGGACGCTGTGATGCTTTCGGGTGAGAGCGCCAACGGCGACTACCCGCGTCAGGCCGTGGAGGTGATGGCCGCGACGTGCAAACAGGCCGAGACCGCCATTCACTACAACGACGTCTACCAGGCGCTTCGTAACGCCGTGCTGGAGGTGAACGGCCCGATGCAGACTGCTGAGGCTGTTGCGTCGTCGGCCGTGAAGACGGCCATCGACATCGACGCCAAGATGCTCGTGGTGCTAACGGAGACGGGCAACACTGCTCGTCTTGTGGCCAAGTACCGCCCGCAGATGCCGGTGCTGGTGCTGACTGCTCTGGAGCAGACGGCTCGCCAAACGGAGGGTTTCGTCAAGGGCGTTGTGTCTCGCTGCGTGGGCTCCATGATCGGCACGGACTCGATCCTGTACCGCGCCACGGAGACCGGCAAGGAGCTCGGGTGGCTGAAGACCGGCGACGCTGTCGTTGCGGTTCACGGCATCACGGAGGCCAGGTCTGGCTCGACCAACATGCTCAAGGTGCTGTACGTCGAGTAATGCGTGACGTGTATTGTGTTGGAACCGCACGAAATGGTGGCGTACATCAATATGCTTAGTTCGGTTGTGGAACTGGGGATTCTTGGCCAGCTTCTTCGCACTCTCATTGTCAGCGTACACTTGTGAGGGGTTGTGCTGCTGCACTTTCAGCTCCTTCAACATTTGGCGGAGATGAATCACTTCTTGCACTGATAAACTCAGTGCCATATACTCAGCCTCAGTTGTGTGGAGGGCAACAGTCTTTTCTGTTTGACTGCTCCATGAGATAGGACTTCCACAAAATTGAGTGAGGTAACCTGCCACGGACTTGCGATCGTCAATTCGATTCGCGAAGTCAGCATCTGCATAAGCTTCTAAATGGCCATCAAGTTTTCCATTTGCCCATTTGATGCCACCAAGTTGCAGTCCCCAATCTAAGGTCTCGGTATTTTTCATCCGCATCAGGTAGAACACATCACCTTTGTGAGCTTCAAATCGGCAGTACCGGGAGTCTTGCAGCCGGTGCACTTACTCATTTGAAATCGGTCAAGCACAGTCAAGGCGTACTTGCGCTGGCTCACAAATATGTGCGCTCCTGACGATTTCGAGTAATCTCCCAGCCAAGAATGTAATGTAGCTCTCCGAGATCTTTCATCTTAAACCGCGCACTGAGCATGTCTTTCAACATCTGAATGATCACCATGTTTGGCGCGAACAAGATCAAGTCATCCACGTAAATTGGTATGAACACTAGCCAACCATCGATGACTTTCACGGCAACACATGGCTTACTGCTAAGAAAACCGAAGCCCTGTTCCTCCAAGTGTGACTTTAGCAAGCGGAACCACACACGTGGTGCCTGCTTCAAGCCGTACAGGCTTTTCCGCAGTAGGCATACCCAGTCCTCTTTTCCTTCCACAACTGATTATAAACAATGGTCTGATCCCAGCCCAGCTGATGACGAATGTCTCGGCTCCGAGTTGAATCGCCAACCATTTGCCTCAGATGACGAAGATGATTCGGACGAGGAGGACGACTTGTTGCTTTCTCAGTCGACTGGGCCATCTTGGCGTAAAGTGCGCAGTTACCGCGCTCATAAACGAACTCTCATGTCGTCATCAACCAGCCCGTCCAAGGAGTCTTATTCGTCGAAGAAATCTCGAGCCGAGCAGAGAGCGGAAGCCTGGTAGTCGAGTCAACTCGCTGGATTCGGAGGGACCTTCCTCTGATTCTCCAACTTCCAAGCGTCCGCGTAAAGTAGCTGACTTGCTTTCGTCGAGCGCTCCAGTCCAGTCGACTCGGAGTCGCCCACTTGCTTCTGCTTCAAGCGCTCTCGGTTCGACTGGGGTAGTCCTGCCTTCGATTTTTCTGATGACTATGGCCGACCTTCATATTCGAGCGATCAGGGCGTCTTCTCGAGGCACTCGGATGCCTAATCGTTTGGGGCGATTGAAGCACCTGAAATTCTTCCACTTCGGGTCGTCTCGATGTTGACAGCGGATTATTGATCATCAGTCAGCGAATATTCCCATGGAAGTGGGCGACGGCAAGCATCGTGTTCCAGTCACGCCGTGTTCTCTGGCTGGACTTCGCTCGTTCATCGACGTTTACCATCTCAGCCATCCTTGCCAGCAAGCTCGGCGCCTTCTTCCGGATGTGTCGTCGTTCTTCTCGCCTCAAGTTCTGGCCGCTGCTCATGCTCGTGTTTCATTGCGTCGCCGACCGACTTCTCGTCCGACCCAGTCGAGTCGACTCAGGAATCAGCTCCGATGCAGTCGGCTGACCAGCCGACGATTAGTTTGCTAACCCGTGCCGCAGAAACTTTGTCACAAGCGGCTTCTCCTTCGGCTTCTTTGCCCGACCGCGCGCTTCCCGGATCTTCGTCGGCCGACTGTTAGTTTAGTCGAAAGATCCGATCTCCGACATGATTCCATTTCATAATCATGTAATATGTAGTTCGATGCAGTAGCATTTCATTCCACCAAACCTGCTATCTTCATTTGGTGGCGATCATTGTGTGGTGCAGTAGCTTAATTCTCGTCTGCAACCTGCACCAATTGCAAACTGTTTCACGCATCCTTTGCCCCACGTAGTCAAACAGCAGACCTCCACTTCAATTTCACCGTCTTGGAACAATCAGACTCTTCATCCGAGATCCTAGTCGACTGCTGAAACTGGCAATCACTAGATCACAGCTGCCCCAGTCACGATACGAGCCAGAGTGGTGAGTGTCTTGACTAATCGAGTCTTGGATGTTCACCACAGGGAAACCTCGTAGTTGTCCCCTTGCCGATGCCACTTTGAGAACCATCCACTACTTTGTCTGGTTCCCAAATGTCTTCGGGCGGAGGTTCTTCCATGAAGTCGAGCAGTTGCTGGACCTCATCGACCTGGTCGACTAGTCGACCAGCGAACACTTCCAGTGCCACACCACAGCGCGTGACAGAATCCAACGTCTTCAAATGTCTTGGTACGTCGGGCTCAGCTAGACTGTGGAGGGCGTTGTTTGTTGCGATTTCCATTGTTCCGTCAACTTGTCTCGTATGGCTCCTTTCTGACCATAGATCAGTGACGTGATTGAAAACGTCAGTACGGCCCCAGTCGAGTGATTCTTCATCGAAACTCGTAAGCGTGGTCGACTGATCCACCAGAGATTCCATTTCCGCAATCAACAAGTCAACTGTTTCAGTCATTTCGATCACATTCGTCAGTGAACTAGTCGATGTGTTGTAAACGGTCGACTGAGTTGACTTAGTCAAGTCGATGTTTACTGCGACCGAATCCAGGAAATCATTTGACTCGTCATCCAACTCGTCTAAGTCGGCTGACTCATCATTCATCTCTGCAGCGTCGACTGATTTGTTACCCGAAACCACTGAGTCGACTGATCCACAAGTCGAGTCCACTGTGCCAGCACCGAGTTGCTCAGTCGGTTCACAACTTTCTTGAATATCGACTGAGATCTTCGACCTATGTCCGTCGTCCCGACGAACTGAATGAGCTTGTCAAGGCTTCGGGAAAACTCACAATGGCCAACATCGTGTTTTTGCGCGCAGAACGTGCAGAGCATCTGACGACCGTGGGTCCAATACCCTTCCGGAGCATCTCTCATGTTGCCGGTCGACTGGAACTTATCGGCCATCGACGCCTCGCGTAATTTCGACCGTGACATCTTGCCCCAATCTTCATCCAGTCGACTGGATTCGGCTGATTTCAGAATAAAGTTCTCATCCAACCTAGTCCAAGTTGTTGAACTGTTGAGTTGAACATCAATCGACTCACAAATTTCTTGGAGGTCGACTGGAATCGCTGACTTGTCGACTGACGTCCGGATAAACTTGGTCAGATTTTCGAAACGCTGGAAGACCGCGCAATGATTAACGCTGTGCTTTTGCGTGCAAAACGTGCAGAGATCGACCGTGGGTCCAACGTCCTTTCGGAGCGCATCCCCTGCTCAACGTCGGCTCGAACGTATCAGCATTTATCGCCTCACATAACCGCGACGGTGGCACCTTGCCCCAATCTGTGCTCTGTCGACTGGATTCGGCTGATTTCAGAATGGAATTCTCATCCACCCGAACCAGAGCTGTTGAGCAGTCGAGCTGATCACCAGTCGACTCATAAAGGTCGTGGAGGTCGGCTGGAACCACGGACTTGTCAACCGACGTCCTGACAAACTTGGTCAGACTTGCGACGCGTTGGAAGACCTCGCAATGATCGACGCTGTGCACTTGTGTGCAGAACGTGCAGCACATGCGACCAACCTGGGTCAAGTCGCTTTCGAAACCATACGCGGTTAACGACTCGTAGCGACGGTCGGTATTTCGTGTTGCTCTAGGAATTAGGGGCGGACGTTCCCCTCGAGCAACACCTTGGTATTCGTTTTCATCGCCATCCGTATCATCTTTGCCAATTTGAGCCACAATCGTATTTGGACGCGGCCAATCGGCATTCCGTGTTACTCTAGGAATTCGGGGCGGACGGTCCCCTTGAGCAACACCTTGTTCGTCGTCGTCCGTATCTTCAGCTAACTCAGCGGTCGAGTTGCGCTCATCTGGTCGAATATTCCTCCTTCGATCCACATGGAACAACAACTCATCGACCTCACTGAGTAGCTCACCAGTCGACTTCTCGTAGTCGACTTCCTCATCATCATCATCCTCATCTCCTTCTCCATAGTCAAGGTCTTCTTCATCTTCGCATTGGTCTCCAGGCTCAGCCGAGTCAGTGATCAGCTGACTAGCTGAGTTCGATTCCTCAACGGGTGATCCAGCATCGGTTGCTGGACTCCCTCCAATCGGCGATATCGATCCCTTGATCGTCTTGCTCTTAATTACTCGAAACTTGGTTTCTTGATCGGGTCGCGGCACCAGTTGTGGTATTGCAATATACAGAAATCCGTTAGTAATGATCTCAATTAGCACACAACAATCGCCGCCAAGTCGGCGAACAGAGCCGGTGCTGAGTTGACCCAGCGGTTCGGCCTTTCCAGGACAGCGGTGGGGGGTGGTGTCTCGTTTGCGCAGAAACCAGTCGACTAAGCCAGTCAAATTTGGTCGTCGAGGTATAGTCGAGCCAACTATCCCCGGTAAAACCTGTGCCAGCCACCCATGGGTGGGGACGGCGCGCGAGCGCTTTTACAGGGCGTCGAGAGCAAAGGCTGCTCGACTTGAAGTGTCACGGCACCCGGGCTATCCGGCGTACCGACTTGCTTAGTTGAGCAAGATTTCGTTGAGCGCGCAAAGCGAGGTTCACCCTATCCCGGGTCGACTTGTCTTCTTGGCGCTGCCCTTTGGTCGAGTCCCTACAAGCTATGCCTCTCGGGACTGACGGCAGACATAATCCAGCCCGCGCAGGGACTTACCGGAGTGTGCACTTGGTTAGAACTTGGAAGATTCTGCTCTGTATTGTTTCTAGAGCTCTGTGGAGCTCTTTCTAATTGTTTCCTAGTTCTCTATACAAATATCAAGTGAAATGTGATCGTTTCAGATCTCTACGCCTTTCCAGTCGAGTCGATTGCCTCTTCGCCGAGTCGTTTTGGGCTTGAATGGTCGGCGGGTGCTCTAATCGGGCAACCAGACTCTTGGCAGGGCGTTTTACCACCCTCAACGGGCAACCGACTCTTCAGACCAGATCTCGGCGGTTGACGGTGCTCGCCGACGGTTGGCTGAGTCAACTGACCCCCAAATGGCCGGATTACCAACATTCCGGTCGTCTGTCGTCCATTGGTCGGCTTAAGTCCGAAGTGTGGCTACACCAGTTGGGTCGTTCCTGATTCCGGCCTAACATAGGATAGCCTAGTTGAGGTCTGGGCCGAAACTTGGGTTCACTACACCACATTTCCCAGATGTTTTCTGGATATTTCCCACACATTTTCTGGATATTTTCCGGATGTTTTCTGGATATTTCCCACAAATTTTCTGGATATTTTCTGGGATATTTCTCAGATATTTTCTGGATATTTTCTGGTACAATTTCCACATATTTTTTGGATATTTTCTGGGATATTTCCCGGCTGTTTTCTGGTACATTTCCACATATTTCTGGTGTATTTTTCGGATGTTTTCTGGATATTTCCCACAAATTTTCTGGATATTTTCTGGGATATTTCTCAGATATTTTCTGGTACAATTTCCACATATTTTTGGATATTTTCTGGGATATTTCCCGGCTGTTTTCTGGTACATTTCCCACATATTTCTGGTGTATTTCCCGGATGTTTTCTGGATATTTCCCAGATGTTTTCTGGTACATTTTCACATTTTTTCTGGATCTTTTCTGGATGTTTCCCACATATTTCCAAGATATTTTCTGGATATTTCCCGGATGTTTTATGGATATTTCCCAGATATTTCTGGATATTTCCCGTATATTTCCCACATATTTTCTGGATGTTTTCTGGTTATTTTCTGGATATTTCCCAGATGTTTTCGGGATGTTTCCACGTATTTCCCAGATATTTTTCGTGGTAGAGTGGATCAGCTAGAATTTGACTAGTAGACTGAAACCCTCTAGTTCACTGTGCCGGACACCGACTATCGGAGGGGTACTCCGCTGGCCGTGTGGTTGCTGATAGGTCACCCTGTGTACCCGTCGGTTGGCTGGATCTGCTCTCTCGTTGTCGCGAGACGCGCAGTTGTAGAAGCTTGGACGTCCGGAGGAGGACCTGGGAAGGGGTGGATCCGTGTGGAAGTCTTCACAGGGATCCGCGTAGTTGTAGATCTTGAGCTCCTTGCCGTAGATCTTGTGGATCCGCAATAGAAATGCGTGATCCGTTCCTTTTCCTTTACGATGCTTGACTCTACCTTAGCGTTAGAGTTGAGGGGGGTGAGAGCCGAAGGGCGAGCACTAGCCAAGCTTATCTAGTAACTGCCGCTAAATACAAGGAATGCGTGTATTAACTTGATTAAAGTATGGGCCAATGTAATCCCAATACTAATAACCAGCTAAGCACTTCGAAGCAAATTCTGTTCTCCTTTAGGTCACCCTATGGCCGACTTCGGCTCTAGGATCCCATCCTAAAGGGGATCCCCTATGACTGGCTCCTGACGGCCGCCAGCTCCTACACTAGTGATTTGTATGCTATGGCTACACTACGGCCTACTAGGTACGGACGCGTACTTAAATGATCGTCGCTCGTACATACCTGAGAAATGTGTACACCAAGCGTACCCCAGATCCCCTCTCCCATCTTAGTCCAGATCCGCCATGTCCCGCATTGATAGCCATCATTGTGGTCGCTAACCATCGTGTCCAGCTTTCGCGCACACATTAGCACCACATCCGTCTCTGGGACGAGGTCGCTGTCGCACAACGGCAGCACGTCGTACCGCTTGGATCCTCATTCCTCAACCTTCTCTGCGCTGCACAAGTCCCAGCGCCACACACTCCAAGCTCCAACGTCACCAGTTCTCCGTCGCCATGCCCAGCCACACTCCGTCGCCACCTCCAGCTGATGGAAGGTATGGATCTTGGACACGAAGCTTGGACGAAGCGGAGAGAGGGACGTCGCAGACGGCGGGACCGGAGCGAAGACACTTGAGGGGTAGAATGAAGATTCGAAAGTGATTGATTGATCGGAGCTTACACTGTCTTCACTACCTAGTCTGCATCCAATCATTTGGTGCATCCAATCACCAACACTCTGTGCTCGTCCAATCATCCTACTCGTCTAATCATCGGTGGCGTAAACAACGTACCATAATCATCGCGGGATCGTATTGGACCGGTTCGGGTTAACCGGTTAATGGGTACAACTGGTACACAGTACCCAAAACCGGCAACCCTCAATACGCCCCTCAATGCGAACACGCGTGGATACCGAGAGCAGCCGTCAGGTCTGTGTGGCGAGGTCCCGGGAGCGCCTTCGTCATGATGTCCGCCAGCATCACAGAAGTCTCGCAATACTCGAGCTTCACTTCACCACGCTTGACTTCGTCGCGGATGTGGTGGTACTTGATGTCGATGTGCTTGGCGCGGCCGTGGTTCACTGGGTTCTTCGTCATCTTGATGCACGACTGGTTGTCTTCGCGAATCTTGAGCTCGGGACCAGTCTCTTTGGCAAATACCAGAATCTCGCACAGCAGGCGATGAATCCACTTGCCTTCTTGAATCGACAGGCTGAGCGCGATGTACTCGGCTTCGCTTGTAGACAGCGAAACACTTGACTGCTTCTTGCTGCCCCAACTCACTGGCGCACCCATCAGCATGAACGTGTAGCCGGAAGTCGACTTGCGATCCGCGAGGTCGCCAGCCCAGTCCGCATCGGAGTAACCACGAAAGTCAACGTCGTCACCCGGCTTGAAGCAGATACCATGCGTCTTGGTGCCTTGCAGGTAGCGAAAGATACGCTTGACCGCAACCCAGTGTTCCTCTTGAGGGTTCTCCATGAAGCGCGACACATAGCCAACAGCGTACGCAATGTCCGGGCGCGTGGCAGTCATGAGGTGCATCAGGGCACCAACGGCTTCGCGAAATGGAGCATTCACCTTGGTCGCTGCGTCGCTTGGAACCAGTCGAGTGCTCATGTCGACGGGACTCACCACGGCCTTGCACTCGTCCATGCCGAAGCGCTTGAGAATGTCATCCACATAGCGCCGCTGGCACATCGTCACACTGCCGTCCGGGCCGTCCACCAACTCGATCCCAAGAACAAACGCGCACTTGCCGCTGTCAGTCATCTCGAAGCGAGTCTTGAGGTCCTTCTTCGTGCGTGCGATCAGCTCGGGTGAACTTCCGGTAATCAGCACGTCATCCACGTATACCAGCACGAGCACGCAGTGACCATCGACAACCTTGATGTAGAGGCATGGGTCGAAGGCCGACACTTGAAAGTCGATAGAGCACATGAACTCGTCGAACGTCTCGTTCCAAACGCGAGAAGCTTGCTTGAGACCGTAGATCGCCTTCACCAGTTCCAGACAGTCGAAGTCGCCATCCAGTTCGACGCCTTCAGGAACCACGCAGAACACCAGCTCCTTCATTATCCCGTATAGGAACGCAGTCACCACGTCGAGTTGGTCGAGAGGCCAGCCGAAGTACTTGGCGATCGCGATGATCATGCGCAGCGTCACGTACTTGACCACGGGCGAGAACGTCTCCGTGTAGTCGATGCCGTACTTCTGCTTGAAACCTTTGGCCACGAGGCGCGCCTTGTACTTCTCGATCGATCCGTCCGCTTTGCGCTTGATCTTGAACACCCACTTGGTGCCGATGGCGCGCTGTCCGTTGGGCAACTTGGCAGCACGAAACACACCACGAAGTCGCATCGACTTGAGTTCCGCGCGAATCGCCTTGCGCCAATGCACTTGATCAGGGCCGTTGACAGCTTCTTGAAACGTCGTCGGCTCCGATAAGTCTGCTGCTTCGACGGCGTTGGCACTGGCACGCCAAAACACCGGTGGAGTCGAATCATCGTCTTCATCTTGGTCTCCAGACTTTTCTTCTTCATCTCCGTAGGCTCGGTGCGAAGAGGAGTCGCTCGGCGCACTTGCTTCTTCCAGTCCAGGTCGATGACGCACAGCGCGCGGTCGACTGGCAGCTTCATCTTCGTCTCTTGGGCGATTCTTGCGCTTCCCTGCCTGCTTGTACTCCGTCTGGCGCGAATCGTCGTCGTCGATGTCGAGCGAATCGAAGTCCAGATCGTCGACATCTTCATCGGAAATCGCCGGAGAAAGTCCAAAGGTCGACTCATCGAAATTGACATCGCGACTGATAACCACCTGCCCCGCCTCGATGTCATAAACTCGATACGCCTTGGACACTTCTTCGTAACCGAGGAACAGTCCGGCGCGAGCCTTGGGATCCCACTTGAGCCGCTTCTCCTTCGGAGTCAGGATGAACGTCCTACAGCCGAACACACGCATGTGCTTCACACTCGGCTTTGACTTGTACACGATCTCGAACGGAGTCTTGTGCTCGATCTTGGGTGACGGCAGGCGGTTCTTCACGTAGATGGCCGTCATGGCCGCCTCAGCCCAGAAACACTTGTTCAGCTTGGCGTGATGCAGCATGCTGCGGCCGATCGTGACGATAGTCCGGATGGCTCGCTCTGCCGTGCCGTTCGTCTGGTGCGCGTACGGAACCGTGGTTTGCTGCTCGATGCCTTCGTCTTCGTAGAAGTCCTTGAGCGAGTTGGTTGCAAACTCACGAGCTCCGTCGTGCCGCACAAACTTGACCTTCTTGCCGAACTGCTTCTGCACCTTCATGATGTACGTCTTGATGCAGTCTTCGCTCTCCGACTTGGCACGCAGGCAGAAACCCTTCATGCATCCGCTGGCTTCGTCCACGATCAGCAGCAGGTACTTGCTGCCACCAAGTGAGTTTTCCTCCATGGGTCCGCAGATGTCGAAGTGGATCAGCTCGAACGTGTCGTAACGACGCTTGTCACGGTTGCTTGGAAACGGTTTTTGAACCATCTTCCCTTGCTGGCATCCGCGACACAGACTTGGTCCGCTCGACTTGGAAGGTGCCTTCGCGTCCTTGATCATGTGGTTGTCGACCATCTTGCGAAGCACCTCGACTGGAGCGTGACCCATGCGCGCGTGCAGGTCGACAATCTTGCCACTCGTCGCCGCATTCGCCGATCGCTGAGGCGTCATCAGCCAGTAGAGTCCATCCACGAGGTTTGCCGTCGCCACCACTTGCTTGGAGCCCTTGTGCGCAATCTGCATCTTGGTGCCGTCGAACACGACTTGGAACAGACCACTCTTGTTGATCTGTGGCACCGAGAGCAGGTTCTTGCTCATGCTTGGCACGTACAGCGCGTTCTTGATCTCGATCTCGCGCTCGTCGCCGTTGGGCAGGACCACTTGTTCCACGATGGTCCCCACACCCATGATGGCCGCCTTGTTGCCGTCGGCCACCGAAAGTTCGCCTTCGTTCCGCTCAATCAAATGGGCGAACTTGGCCTTGTCGTTGCAGATGTGGTGCGTTGCTCCGCTGTCGATCGCCCACATCCCGAGCATATCCTTGCCCGTCGAAATATCACACTCCAGTGAAGCCGCGAACGCAACTCGATCAAAGCCGTAGTCGTAGTTGTTGTCGTCGTTTCGCCACTGGGCAGTGTTGGCCCCGCGTCCACGGCCGTTGCCGCCGCGTCTTGGGCCCCGATTCTCGTCCTTCTGCTTGGTCCAGCACTTGTCAACTATGTGCCCCACTTTTCCGCAGTACGTACACTCGCGAGACTCTCGGTCGGTGTTGAACGCCTTGGCCGCGTTCTCCGTCTTCACCGTCGCCGTCTTCTCGCCTTGCCGCTTGATGTGCTCATTCGTGAGCACCTTCACAACGTCTTGCGACCGCAGTTCAGCGCTGCTCATCTCCAGGTTGAGCACGACGTTCTCGTAGCTCTTGGGAGGCTGCGCAACAAGCAGATCGCCACGTCTTCATCCTCCATCTTGGCGCCGATGCTGCTGAGCTTGGCGCTGATGTTGAGGACCTCGTTGCAATGATGCAAGACGTTGCCGCCTTCCGACATCTCCATGCTGAAGAGTTGGCGCTTCAGGTAGATGCGTCCAGCCTTCTGCGAACCACCGTACAGCGTCTTCAGGCGCGACCAGGCAACCCACGCTTCCTCGCAGTCGTCGACCACATGGTGGTAGTCCGCGTCCATGTGGAGCAACATCAGTCCGAACGCGATGTTGCTCGACTTGACATAGTCGTCCTTGGCCCGCGAGTCCGTGAAGCTTGGCGTCGTCTCGCGGTTGACCACATGCCACGTCGACTTGGTCAGGAACACGCCACGCATGTAGCGGTTCCACGTCGCGTAGTTGTCCCCGTTGAACTTGTCAATGGTGACCTTGGTCGAGGCGTCTTGGGCAGAGGACATGGTGCTTGGGCTCATAACCTGATGGAAGGTATGGATCTTGGACACGAAGCTTGGACGAAGCGGAGAGAGGGACGTCGCAGACGGCGGGACCGGAGCGAAGACACTTGAGGGGTAGAATGAAGATTCGAAAGTGATTGATTGATCGGAGCTTACACTGTCTTCACTACCTAGTCTGCATCCAATCATTTGGTGCATCCAATCACCAACACTCTGTGCTCGTCCAATCATCCTACTCGTCTAATCATCGGTGGCGTAAACAACGTACCATAATCATCGCGGGATCGTATTGGACCGGTTCGGGTTAACCGGTTAATGGGTACAACTGGTACACAGTACCCAAAACCGGCAACCCTCAATACCAGCCACGGGATCTTCAGCTCCTGACGACGCAGCCTCGACGCGGCCCGCCGTCTTCGCGGGGCAAGCTGTCCAGGACGCGCTGGTGCCCTGCGCGCATTGCGTCCACGCGCCCTCCGATCCCTCGGCCGGCGTTACGCCCTTCGTGCCAGATCCAGATGCGCTGCGAGCTGCCGCGGATTCCTGGGGAACTTTCGCGTCCCGGTACGACACCCTGCTGGACGCATTCCAGCGTGTTCTCGCTCAGCTGACGGCCACGCGTCGACATAACGAAGAGCTGTACGCCTCGACGCGGCCTAACCATGAGAGGGCTCGCCAGTTCGTGGCGCTCGCGCAGCTGTGCTACGACCAGTCCCAGCAGATCCGTCGGCACCTGGAGATCACTACGGCGGAAGCGGTATCGCGCGCGGAGCGATTGGGGGCGACTTGGCTGACAACGATCGGCTGCGGGCGCTCTACACGGCCCTCGAAGCGGACACGTCCGCAGAGCTCGAGCATTGGCGCACGTACGCCGCGGACCTAGAAACGCAGCTTGCTGGTCGAGGTGATCAAGGCACTGATCGCGCTCCACCGGCACTGGCTCAAGATGTGGTCCGTCTTCGGTCAGAGATCGAGTCGTTGATCGCGCGCCTCACGGCCCGCGAGGAAGAGCTCCAACGAGCTCAGGTAGATCGCTCCGATGCAGTGCAGGCTCGGATCCGAGTCCGCACCGCTTTCACCAAAGTGGTGCATGAACGCGACCAATTGCTTCGACGGGTGACCACTCTCCGAGATGACCGCCGGACCCTTCGTACTGAACTGGACCGGGTCCTGGAGAGTCGCCGCTCGGATCAACTCGAGCTCTACACGCGTCACCAGCGACTGTTGGTGCAGGAACGGCTCCTTCACGCCGCTTGTCAAGATCGGGACACGGCCCAAGCGCAGGTGGGGAGAATGCCGTCACCATACGCGATCTACGTGCGGATCTGCGACAGGCTAACCAGTCTGCGCGGCGTTGGGAATACGCTTACGCGGACAGCCAGACGGCTTCAGTGTCGGTCTCGCTGCGGTGCCTGGAGCTGACCGAAGAACGGGACGCCCTCCAATAGGTGGCCAACGACCAGCAGCGTCTCTCGCTTCAGCGGGACGACCTTCGTCGTGCTTTGCAAGGACGTGGGGTAGAGATCGATCGTCTTCGCGCCGAGAACGCGACCCTCGCGGCGCGGATCCTCCAATGGGAACAAGATGCCCAAGACCAGGAGAACGCCGCCACGTGGCCCAGATTCGTGCAGAGCGGGACACCGCCGTCCAAGAACGCGGTGCGGCTCACGCCGATCTTACACGAGTACAAGCTTCACTGGATCAAGTGACCCAGGAGCGGCGCGCCACCGAGCGCGATAACGAGGAGTTCGCCATGGGCATCTTGGAATATCGCACCATGGTGAGCGATATCCAAGAGGCGTACAGCCGTCTTCGTGAGCACTTCGACTCGCTCGAAGCGGATCAGGTGCAGCGGGCCACGGCGTTGCAAAGTTTGGCCAGTCTGGCCACTTCGACGCTTCGGGGTGCTTCGGCTGCGTCTGGCTTGCCTCGCCGCGCACTCTCGCGCTCTCCCCGCCGCCACCGGAGCAGATCTCACTCCCCGTCTTCACCTCGACCCCGGAAACAAGCTCGGGTGGCTCCGCGGAACGAGACGTCGTCTCCCGCCGCAGACACGCGCGGATCTCCGGTTGGAGCTTCCACGCGCTCTTCTGCACCGGCGGAGTCTTCGAAATTTTATTATCTAATTCGAGTGAACACGAGGTCGACTTCGAGCCGCCCAGCGGCACCCTGCGAAGTCTTCTGACTCGTCTGCAGAGTCCGTCGCCAGCGATGGGTCGCAGGACGAGCAGCTGCTGATGATCCAAGCTCGATCTCGGTCTGACACTCGGATCTTGAAGGCTCGGCAGTGGCGCCCATTGAGATCACGGACGGAGATCAGGCCTCGGTCTCTTCTGACAACGCGGAACCGGCAGACACCGCCAGCGAAGCTGTCAAGGACGCCTCCGCTCTCACGCGTACATACGCCATCAACCCGGCGTTAACGGCCGCCGTTCAAGAAGCACAGGCCCAGGATCAGACGAACTTCGAAGCCGCAGACAAGGATCACGCCCCCGAGTTCCAGCCGTTCGGACCGGTAGAGCGATTCGTTTCTGGGCTCCGTCAACGACGCACGGTGCATGCCGATGAGGTGGCTCCGTGGGACCCCACACAGATATCCATCGCTTCGCTTGCGGATCTACACCCTCAGGACGTCGCCCGCCTGCTGACCCCTGGCTGGTTGTTCCCTGCCCGCGAGATCCCGGTCGGCAACTTCCTGGCGTCGAGCGACTACGCCCCGGAGCTGGTCACCGAGGCCAACGTCAAAGCCCTGTACGCTCTCAAACCGTGGGAGATCCTGATCCGGGAAGCTCCATGGCCCATATCGTTTATTCGTGGCGCCCAAGGCTCCCCGACATCACCATCATCGCCGACGAGTTCGACCACTTCCTCGCGGCCAACGCTCAGGGAATCTGGGAGGGATCGCACAACTTCCCGATCCCGGGCCCGCCGAAGAACAAGCACGCCTTCTTCGCAACCCTGTATCGTGGGCGCGAGAATCGCATTTCGCATGGTCGAGAGCGTTGGCGTGGGTTTGTGGACCGCATTCTGGAACGGATCCGTCGCACTGGCTGCTGCGATCTCGACCTGCTCTTGGATCGGTTCTTCACGCACTTCCCGTTGGCCACTGAGAACGGTTCCTGGTACCCGGGGCGTGAGGCCATCCGCGCGGGCCGGGTGCTCCCGTCCAACTTGATCGGGGCACTCACGGAGTGCGACACGGCGGATCCATGGCGGAACCAGTTCCGTGGGACCACTCAAGATCACCCGGCCGTCGCGATCGCGCGCCTCCAGTCCAAGTTCGTGCCCCATGACATGATTTAGGCTGCATCTCGTAGTCGGGCCGTCTTCCGCACCTCATAACTCCACAATACATGTTATTCACCTTCTCATGCTTTTGCTCCTCTGCTTGGCTTACATACAGACTCATCTCCTCCATCTCCATTGCGGCCACCCGCAGTGTCTCTCCAACTTCTTCCATCGTGATCGCCAACCGATCGCGGCGGGTAACCTCCTCCATCTCCAACTGCAGCCGTCCTGCAGTGTTTCACCAACTTCATCCACCGTGATCGCCGACCGATCACAGCAGGTCGCCCCGGTCTAACCTTCCTCGTGCGACTGCATCGCCTGGAATCGGTTCTTCTTGGCGCGATCCCGTAGGAACTCGAACAGTAGCGCCCCGCAATTCAGATCCACTTCGTCCACCCAGGTAGGTTCTTCATAACCCTTCCAGTTACACTTCAAATTCACGTAGCGCTCGCCCATACCGTGTGCGTCGTCCGGATCTGACGTTCGTGATCCGGTCAATCTCGTATTCGCCTCCAGCAGGTTCCTGCGTCCAGCTATCTTCGGGGGCAACGCTTCGTCAAAATCTAACCGATCCGATCCGTCTATCGTCAAACGAGCCACGGGTCGATCGGGGAATTGCCTCACGGGCTTCAACTTCGACAGGGGTACCACCGGGAACAAGTGGTATGCAGTACCGGCGGTCTCCAGCTTGACGGCGTAAGTCCCGACCATCTCGGTCACACGGAATGGTCCGTGCCACATGTGGGCCAACTTCCTAGCGTAACCGACCTTCACCCGATCCAAATATAACCATACTCGGGATCCCACTTCAATCTTGTGCGGAACCACCTCGTCGTTGTGTTGGTCCGCCCGGCTCGCGATCGCCTCCTTTAGTCGTTCGTTGACGTCGGATCTGGCTTGCTGGTAGACACGCTGTATATGATATCGCCATCGTCGCGCATTACGATCCTTGCGTTTGGTACTGCCTAGGGGAAGCGTCGCTTCCAGCGTCGTCTTGGGATCCCAACCGTGAGCGAGGTAAAACGGCGTATCTCCTCGGATCCGGTCGTGAGCCGTGTTCAGGGCGAAGGTCAGTCGCTCCGCGTACTCATCACAATCTCGTTAATCCTCATCTTGCACATACATCTTGATCGCACGGGTGATTGTTTGCACCATGCGCTCGGCTGTCCCGTTTGCTTGTGGCCGGTAAGCCATAGTAGCCCGTTGTCGTTGACCGAGGATCTTGTTGAAGGCCCGGAAGAAATCGGACATAAAGCCCGGCTCCCGATCATGGCGGATGTACTCACTTGCTCCGAACCGGCGGAACACGCACTCTTCGTAGGATTCCGCAATCGTCTGCGCCGTCCGGGATCCGATTGCCTTCGCCACCACATAGCCCGTGAACAGGTCTACCCAGATCAAGAGCTCCGTATTGTTTTTTTGCGACTTCGGGAGCGAGGGAATATGATCCATCGCGATGATCTGAAAAGGGTAGGTGGCTTGGACATTGCCGGGCGACTCTCCTTTCATGGTCGGACGTCCCTTTCCGGTTTCACAATCACTGCACTCGCCCACATATTGTTGGACATCTAGTGTCTCCAATTCCGGTTTTTTACAGTCGGCATCGGCAGATCCTCCTTGGTTTCCACATTAGGCGTCGACAGGTCCTCCCTAGTTTCCACAGTCTCCACGTTCGGCGTCGGTTGATCCTCATTGGTTTCCACAGTCGGCGTCGGCAGATCCTCTCCGGTCTCGTCTTGCTTGTCGATTACGAGCTCCAGTCCATCCGCCCCTAGTTCGCAGTCGGCATCCGTGGTCCGGTTGGGATCGCGGGTTGAAGCTGCAGGACTAATTGCGGGAGCTCCGACGGGGATCGTCGTCATAGACAGCGACTCTTGCAAGAAACGTTCTTCTAGTGTGTTCGTGACGCTTTCTGCGTCCTGGAACGCCCCATCGCTAGCATCGGCATTCTTCCCGCTCTTGGTCTCTGCTCCGCAAATCGGTTTATGGTCGAACTGGGTGGAAAGATCGTCCTCCCGGCTGTCGCACTTGCAATCGTTGTGCGCCCCTTGAGGGACGGTAGATGCACGGCTTTGTCCTGACTCAGATAGCTGACTGCCAGAAGTGGGATCTTCTGCCGGCGTCACTACGGAACGTGCAGCATCGGACTGTGTGGCGATCGGCTCTAATTCGGGCGCGAGGTCTCGGGACTGAACGCGTCGCCCTCGTCTTGATCGCCAATGACCGCCGCATCGCCAGCCTCCGCCGGCGTTGGAATGCCGCTCGTTGGCTTGGAGTCAGATCCTCCCGTCTGCGCGTCGACTGTGCCTTGTGACTCATCTGCGCTGATATCTACAGGCGGTGCGACATCCGTCGCCCCATCCTCCGAGGTATCACTTTTACCCCAGAAGAAACGAGGGTGATCCCCACGGCACCGACTCAGAACTC
Source organism: Phytophthora syringae (assembly GCA_012656105.1). Classification (NCBI taxonomy): domain Eukaryota; phylum Oomycota; class Peronosporomycetes; order Peronosporales; family Peronosporaceae; genus Phytophthora; species Phytophthora syringae. Next base: position 148,739 of record JAAKBD010000541.1, on the reverse strand, counting down.
GACAAGCAGTCTGGAGTCCAACTTCCAGGCAGCGATGTCACGCTTCCTGAGAGAGCAAGGAGCCCCCAGACCTCCCACGCGATCGGTGCCCAACCCGGGTACGCAGGATGTGGAAATGGAGTCGGTCGGATCGGTGGGTCCTCACGCCGAACACTGGGAGTATGATCCGGATGATTAGCATCTGTCGAGCATGCGGCGCATAGCCGCCACATCTGCGGCGTTCGCACCGGCACCGGTCGGAGCGACCGCGGTCCAGCGGGTGAAGATCTCAGCCATCTCCAACCTAAAAGAGTTCACAGGCAAGGATCATGACGAAGAGCGCGCTCGGGGCTGGATCAGCAAAGTGAAGTCAGCATTCATGAGAGACCAAGCGACTGAGGAGGAGAAGTGCCTTACTTTCGCGGATCTCCTTACTGGCCCTGCGCGTAACTTGTACCGACAGCTGAGTCTAGACACTCGAACGAAGTGGAAGGATCTGTCGCACAGTTTCCAAACGCAGTACTGCGGTCTAGGCGTATCGGTGGCCTGGCAATATTACCATGCCCGTAGACGCTCCGAGGAGACGCCTCTGGAGTACCTATACCGCCTCAACGTTGCCGGTTTGCGGGCCAAGCTGAAGGTCAAGGATGGGAACGCGAAGTCCTGCCGCGAACACGTGGAACACTTCATCGAGACGTTAGGGGATCAAGAGCTCGCTCATCAACTGACGATGTTACGCTTACCTGATGCCGACCAGCTAGAAGACACTCTTCGCGCGCTGGATCGGGCGAAGATCCGACAGAAGAAGCCTTCAGTCTCCGGTAAGTCCCGACCCAAGCCGACAACAGCTCAGCCATCAGCCCCGGCCAGGGCCGTACGAGCCATCCACGTCCCCGACTCAGACTCCGAGTCTGGATCAGAGTCGGACGGATCGGATTCCGATGGGGAGTTGCGCCGAGCCTACGTGACGGCAGCGACGGAGCACCCGTCCGCGCCAGTGGCAGAACCATCGAGAGAACCGGATCCTGGGCACCGGACGCCAGTCCAAGGGACTGCGCAGCCGCAAGATAATCGACAGCGGTTCGGTCGAGACGGACAACAGCGATGCACTCACGGCGGATCTCGCAAGCATTCGGATCTTGGATGTTGGAAGCGCTTGATTTGCCAGAAGTGCGGCAAGAAGGGTCACCCGTCTGACCGATGCTTCTTCGTCTGCCGAGGATGCGGAGAGCTGCACGATCACGGCAAGTGGCAGATGGAGGAGTTCTACAACCTGATCCGCCAGTGGTACAACCCCAGCTCGCATCCCGGAGTCCTTCCGGCTGCAGCGGAGAAGATGTTAAATTAGGACGCTTGCCGGTGTTGAACCCGGTACGAGACGAGCGTTCTAGTTCAGTCATATATGCATATGTGGAAAAGGAGCCCACGGTGAGCCAAGTTAGCAATCTATTTGGTAATACACGTGAGGTTCGCAATGGACGTACGGCTAAAGTGGGAAGTCTTCGACCTCTGGACGAGAACTACCGACGCGCGGAACCGACCATGACCCTGGATCTGGGTCCCGGTGAATCGTGTGGGTACTGGAAATATCACGTTCCCAGCAAACACTTCAAGCAAGCGAAAGCCTATAGCTCCATCAACAACGTCAAGGCTGTTGTACTTATTGATTCAGGATCCGAGGTGTACGATCATCGACGCCGCCTTTGCTCGTAAGGTAGGATGCTGCATCGATACAAGTCAACAACAAGAATGCCTTGGCATCGGTGATAAGTTATATATCGCCACAGGCCGCGCACGGATCAAGCTCACCTTGGCACACTCCCTGGTGTACTATTACGACGTGTGGGTCGGTGATGATCTGCCACCGGACTACCAAGCCATTCTGGACTTCATGGTCCCGGCTGGGGTCCGGCTGGATCTCGGCGACGGATCCATGCGCTTGCCGAACGAAGTGTGCGTGATGTTACATGGGCGTCGGCAGAATTTCAGCGCGCGGGTGCGACTTGTGGATATTGGTGAGTACATGATACTTCCGATCGCCGGATCCGAGGAGCTTCAGCTGTGCCTATACGAGAAGGAAGACGACAAGCTATGGTTACCTCGCGGGGAACGTTGGGTGCCAACGCTAACCAAAGGATCAGGGTGGCGACGGTATCTCAGCATCACGAACCTCAGTAACGAACCACTGTAGTTGAACGGGGACCAGCTCATCGGGATGTGGCTCGCCGGGGATAGTATCCCTCGACGGCCGGGCTTCGTCTCGGTAGGGTCCCGTCGCTACGAAGAGTGGCAGACCTTGGCCTGGGAAGCGACCACAGACGCAGCCTCTGCGGAAGCGGCTGCTCCTCCCTCGCCGGATCTGGTGCCGCTGGTTGAACGAGTGCCTTACCCGACGCCGAGCCGAATCCTGTCCAGACCGACAAGCCCGCCGGCGACTACGAAGGAAGATTCCCGAGTGAGCCGACTGGCCCCAAACCGGATCCGGAGTAAAAGTGATACCTCGGAGGATGGGGCGACGGATGTCGCACCGCCTGTAGATATCAGCGCAGATGAGTCACAAGGCACAGTCGACGCGCAGACGGGAGGATCTGACTCCAAGCCAACGAGCGGCATTCCAACGCCGGCGGAGGCTGGCGATGCCGCGGTCATTGGCGATCAAGACGAGGGCGACGCGTTCAGTCCCGAGACCTCGCGCCCGAATTAGAGCCGATCGCCACACAGTCCGATGCTGCACGTTCCGTAGTGACGCCGGCAGAAGATCCCACTTCTGGCAGTCAGCTATCTGAGTCAGGACAAAGCCGTGCATCTACCGTCCCTCAAGGGGCGCACAACGATTGCAAGTGCGACAGCCGGGAGGACGATCTTTCCACCCAGTTCGACCATAAACCGATTTGCGGAGCAGAGACCAAGAGCGGGAAGAATGCCGATGCTAGCGATGGGGCGTTCCAGGACGCAGAAAGCGTCACGGACACACTAGAGGAACGTTTCTTGCAAGAGTCGCTGTCTATGACGACGATCCCCGTCGGAGCTCCCGCAATTAGTCCTGCAGCTTCAACCCGCGATCCCAACCGGACCACGGATGCCGACTGCGAACTAGGGGCGGATGGACTGGAGCTCGTAATCGACAAGCAAGACGAGACCGGAGAGGATCTGCCGACGCCGACTGTGGAAACCAATGAGGATCCACCGACGCCGAACGTGGAGACTGTGGAAACTAGGGAGGACCTGTCGACGCCTAATGTGGAAACCAAGGAGGATCTGCCGATGCCGACTGTAAAAACCGGAATTGGAGACACTAGATGCGGAACCCGAAGTCTGCTACCACGATGGCGGCATGCTACACGCGGAAGAAGTGGATGGCGAGATGGCCATGCTGCCAGAGGTGGCGCCTGCTACCATCGAAGTGCGGATCGAAGACCTGCAGGTAGGAGATCCGGATGTGAACACGAAGGAGGATAAGCTGCGAAACATCATCTGGGCGGAGAGACACCTCCTACTCGGGAAAGGAAACGCGTTACCTCCCGCGGCGATCGGCATCGTGTGCGATATCGACGTAGGAGACGCCAAGTCGATCTCACAACGCGTGCGGAAGATCGCACCACGTTCCGTGAGAAGGTGTCGGATCTGCTGAAGGGATTACTGTCAGCGACGATCATCAATCACTCAACGTCACCATGGGCTTCGCCGATCGTGGTGATCATCAAGAAGAATGGTGTGGACATTCGCTTGTGTATTGATTATCGCTTAGTGAATGGTATCACGAAGTTGATGGTCTACCCAATGCCGTTGATCAACGACTTGCTAGAGAATCTGGACATGGTACTCTGGTTCTGCTCTCTGGACATGGCGAGTGGCTTCTGGGTGGTGCCGATGACGGCCCGCGCCCGCGCCATCTCGGCTTTTATCACGCCGTTCGGCCTGTTCGAGTGGAACCGAATGCCATTCGGCCTCAAGAACGCCCCTCAGATCTACCAGAGGCTTGTGGATAACGTGCTGTACGGGTTTATGCGGATCCCGTCGGAGGCGGACCGGAAGCTGCTGAAGGACATCTTCGAGGAGGGAGTGCCTGAAGACGTGGGCACACCATCAGTGTTGGGGCGTCGCTCATACATTGACGACATCCTGGTCACCGCCGAATCCTGGGATCAGCTCTGTGATCGTGTGAAGCTGATGCTAGCTGCGTTTAGCAAATGGAACATCTAGATCAGTGTGGCAAAAAGTTTCTGGGAACTCAAGAAAGTGGATTACCTGGGACACAGAGTATCTAGCGAAGGCTTGGAAGCTCACCCGAAAGACTTGAGTGCGTTAGTAGATCTGCCGTTCCCGCGATCACTACGTGCGATGCAGTCCTTCCTGGGCAGCTTAAATTACTACGCACGATTCATCGAAGATCTGGCGGTATACGCCTCGGTGCTGTATGAGCTCCGCGAAGTAGACTTCGTCGCGATGCGAGAAGAAGACAAAGCGAACGTCAGGGAAACGGATGCACTGTCATCGACGGATTCGAAGTGGGCCTGCGCCGAAGCCGCGTTTGTAACGCTGAAGGGCAAGATCGCGACCACGCCGATCCGGCGTCACTTCGACCCGGAAACGGAACCGGTGATCATCGTGTACGCCAGTGAGTGGGCGATATCGGCTTCGTTGGTGCAAGATCACGACGGCACGTACCTGCCAGTGATGTTCTCGAGCCGAACCCTGAAGTCGAACGAGCTGAACTACGGTGTCGTGGACAAAGAAGTGTTAGCACTGTTGCGAATGCTGGATCTTGGCTATTCAATGCTGATCGGACGACTCATCAAAGTGTTAGCCCGACATTCAACGCTGGCCTGGCTATTCCGCGCGGCCGGATTGCAGGGGCGACTTGGACAATGGGCCGCTCTGCTGTCACCTTGGACGTTGGAAATCACGAAGTGTCCACGAGGCGAGGATGAGATACTAGGATCACTAGCGGCATGTGTGACGCCTCGAGCTAAGGTGGATCAAGCCCTCGCGGCTATTGCACCGCGGAAGGAACCCCGTCGAAATGTAGAAACCCCGATCCCGACTGTAGCTGCCAACGAGTCTTTGCTGGTAGCCAGTTTTGACGGATCTGCGCGAGTGAAGCGCGGCGGAGGTGCCTACAGCGCGGTGATCTGGAAGCTGCCCGAGTGGACCGTTGTGAAGGCTGCGTCAGGGCATGCTCCGGATATGACGGTCAATGAAGCGGGATACAGCGGCCTGCTGCTATGCTTCGACTTACTGGAAGGATTCGAACAAGGACGGCTGGTGATCTGCGGCGACTCGAATCTAGTGATCCGCCAGATGAAGGGCGAAATCGAGTGCAAAGCGCCGGCACTGACGCTACTACGTCAGAAAGCGTTGCACCGTTTGCGGACCTGGCCAGAGCATGATTTGTTACATGTCAAGCGCGCGTGGAACGCTAGCGCCGACAGTCTAGCAAGTGCTGCACTGCAACGAGAAGCTGGAGTGACGGAATTGGAGACACTAGATGTCCAACAATATGTGGGCGAGTGCAGTGATTGTGAAACCGGAAAGGGACGTCCGACCATGAAAGGAGAGTCGCCCGGCAATGTCCAAGCCACCTACCCTTTTCAGATCATCGCGATGGATCATATTCCCTCGCTCCCGAAGTCGCAAAAAACAATACGGAGCTCTTGATCTGGGTAGACCTGTTCACGGGCTATGTGGTGGCGAAGGCAATCGGATCCCGGACGGCGCAGACGATTGCGGAATCCTACGAAGAGTGCGTGTTCCGCCGGTTCGGAGCAAGTGAGTACATCCGCCATGATCGGGAGCCGGGCTTTATGTCCGATTTCTTCCGGGCCTTCAACAAGATCCTCGGTCAACGACAACGGGCTACTATGGCTTACCGGCCACAAGCAAACGGGACAGCCGAGCGCATGGTGCAAACAATCACCCGTGCGATCAAGATGTATGTGCAAGATGAGGATTAACGAGATTGTGATGAGTACGCGGAGCGACTGACCTTCGCCCTGAACACGGCTCACGACCGGATCCGAGGAGATACGCCGTTTTACCTCGCTCACGGTTGGGATCCCAAGACGACGCTGGAAGCGACGCTTCCCTAGGCAGTACCAAACGCAAGGATCGTAATGCGCGACGATGGCGATATCATATACAGCGTGTCTACCAGCAAGCCAGATCCGACGTCAACGAACGACTAAAGGAGGCGATCGCGAGCCGGGCGGACCAACACAACGACGAGGTGGTTCCGCACAAGATTGAAGTGGGATCCCGAGTATGGTTATATTTGGATCGGGTGAAGGTCGGTTACGCTAGGAAGTTGGCCCACATGTGGCACGGACCATTCCGTGTGACCGAGATGGTCGGGACTTACGCCGTCAAGCTGGAGACCGCCGGTACTGCATACCACTTGTTCCCGGTGGTACCCCTGTCGAAGTTGAAGCCCGTGAGGCAATTCCCCGATCGACCCGTGGCTCGTTTGACGATAGACGGATCGGATCGGTTAGATTTTGACGAAGCGTTGCCCCCGAAGATAGCTGGACGCAGGAACCTGCTGGAGGCGAATACGAGATTGACCGGATCACGAACGTCAGATCCGGACGACGCACACGGTATGGGCGAGCGCTACGTGAATTTGAAGTGTAACTGGAAGGGTTATGAAGAACCTACCTGGGTGGACGAAGTGGATCTGAATTGCGGGGCGCTACTGTTCGAGTTCCTACGGGATCGCGCCAAGAAGAACCGATTCCAGGCGATGCAGTCGCACGAGGAAGGTTAGACCGGGGCGACCTGCTGTGACCGGTCGGCGATCACGGTGGATGAAGTTGGTGAAACACTGCAGGACGGCTGCAGATGGAGATGGAGGAGGTTACCCGCCGAGATCGGTTGGCGATCACGGTGGATGAAGTTGGTGAAACACTGCAGGACGGCTGCAGATGGGGATGGAGGAGGTTACCCGTCGAGATCGGTTGGCGATCACGGTGGATGAAGTTGGTGAAACACTGCAGGATGGCTGCAAGTGGAGATGGAGGAGATGAGTATATGTGTGATGAAGACAAAGAAACGGAAGGAGGTGAAGGTGAATACCGTGGAATTATGGAGTTATGCAATGTGAAGAGAGACTCGACTACGCTATCGTAGCCTAAATCACGTCGTGAGGCAGAAACTTGGATTGGAGACGCGCGACCGCCGTCGCCGGGTGATCCTGGGAGGTGTCACAGAATTGGTTCCGCCACGGATCCTCCATATCACACTCGGCAAGCGCTTCAACCAGGCTGGACGGGAGTGCGCGACCCTCGCGGATGGCCTCACGCCCCGGGTACCAGGTGCCGTCTTCGGCCGCCAACGGGAAGTGAGTGAAGAAGCGATCCAGGAATACGTCAAGGCCGCAGCATCCGGTGCGACGGAGCCGCACCAGAGTGCGATCCACGAACGCGCGCCAGCACTCGCGACCATGCGAGATCCTGTTCTTGCGACCACGATACAGCGTGGCGAAGAAGGCTTTCTTGTTCTTCAAGTAGCCCAGGATCGGGAAAGCGTGAGCTCCCTCCCAAATGCCCTGCGCATTGGCCACGAGGAAGACCTCGAAGTCGTTGGCGATGGCCGTCATGTCCGGAGAGACGCGGTTGTCACGAATGAATGACAGAGGGGCCGGGGCGTCTTGGATCAGGACTTCCCAAGATTTGAGGGTGTACAGCGCTTGGACGTTGGCTTCGGTGATCAGCTCCGGAGCATAGTCACTGGCCGCCAGGAAGTGGCCGATAGTGATTTCGCGGGCAGGAAACAGCCAGCCGGGGTCATCAGGCGAGCGACGTCTTGAGGCCGCAGATCCGCGAGTGAGACGAGTGACAGTGACGCCGGGTCCCACGGCGCTACCTCATCGGCGCGCACCACGCGAGGATGACGAAGGGCAGGGACGAATCGTTCCACCGGACCAAACGGCTGAAACTCCGGATCCTGAGTCGCGTCTTCTCCTCAGGGGCTGCTTGATCCTGAGCGGGGGCTGGAGCATCTTGGACGGCGGCGGCCAACGCCGGGTTGATGGCACCTGCAGGAGAAGAAACGGGAGCGTTCGGGACGGCCCCATCGGGTGCGTCCGTTGCTTCGGCGGTTGTGGGATAGGGCGGAGCCAGATCGCCGTCTGGGATCTCAATCGGGGCCACGGCGGAGCCTGCCTCGTCTGAAAGACGGCGGCGGCGCGCGTCGGATCGCGACCGGGCTTGGATCATGAGCAGCTGCTCGTCTTGGGATCCGTCGCTGAAGACTGAATCCGCAGACGAATCCGAGGACTCAGCGCCATCGCTAGGCGGTTCGAAATTCATTTCCGGATCGCTGTAAGGCGACGCCGAATGCCCCGAAAGTGCAGGAGAGTGGGAGGAGATCCAGCTGGGGCCCGTGACGCGTCGGCCGTAGGAACGGGGTCTCGTTCCGCAGGGTCGCCCGAGCTTGCTTGCGAGGCCGGGGGATCGGGATCTGTTCCGAGCGCGACGAGCAGGACTGGGGAATGTACGGCGTGACAGATCGGGAGCGACCGAAGCGCTCCGAAGGGTTGTGGTGGCCAAGGTGGCCAAACTTTGCAACGCTGTGGCCCGCTGCGCTTGATCGTCTTCAAGCGAGTCTAAGTGTCCACGAAGGCAGCTGTACGCTTCTTGGATGTCATGCACCATGGCGCGATACTCCCAGACGTCGCGGTAGAGCCTCTCGTTGTCCTCTTCGGAGGTGCGCCGCTCCCGCTCGGACTGATCCAGCGCCGCTTGCACCCTCGCAAGATCCGCGTGAGCTGCGTCGCGTCCCTGAACGGCAGTGTCCCGCTCCGCGCGGATCTGCGCCACGTTGGCTGCGCGCTCCTGATCTTGGGCGTCTTGCTCCATCTGGAGGTTCCGGGCGGTCAGAGCATCGTTCGCAACACGGAGGCGGCCGACCTCCCGCTCAAAAGTGTGCAGAGAACGACGAAGACCGTCCCGCTGCATCTCGAGCTGCAGCCGGTCGTTCGCCACCCCTTGGAGAGCATCCCGTTCGCGATGGAGCTCTGCGCACTTCTGTGTCAGGGCCACCGTAGACGTCTCGCTGTCCGCGTACGCATATTCCCAGCGTCTCGCGGAGGCGGTGGCTTGCTTCAGATCGTCGCGCAGATTCTTCAAAGTGGTGACGTTCTCGCTCACCTGCGTTTGGGCAACGTCCCGATCATGGCAGGCGGCATGGAGAAGTCGCTCTTGCACCAACAGCCGCTGGTGGCGGGTATGGAGCTCGATACGATCGGAATGGCGATCCGACAAGGCCGCGTTCAGCTTGACGCGAAGAGCGTGGACATCCTCCTGGAGAGCTGCGACCTGGCGAAGCAGCTCGTCGCGCTCGTGGATCGTCTCCGTGAACGCTTGACGAACGCGGATCCGGGCTTCTACTGCGTCGGTGCGGTCTTGCTGGGCTCGGCGGACTTCCTCATCGCGCGCGTCAAGACGAGCAGTCAGCGACTCGATCTCCGACCGGAGACGAATAATGTCCTGTGCCAAGGCCGGAGGGGCGTGGGCAGCGCCTTCGGGCAGGCTACCTGCGAGCTGAGTCTCCAGATCCGCGGCGTGCTGGCGCCAGTGGTCCAGTTCCGCGGACGTGTCCGCCTCGAGGTTCTGGTAACGCGCCCGCAAGGAGTCTGCGTCCCCCAACTGGCCGCTCAGTCGGTCCGCACGCGACACAGCCTCCGCGGTGGTGAGGTCCAGTTGCCGGCGCATCTCCTGCGACTTGGCGTAACGGTTCTGGACGAAGGTGACGAACTCACGAGCCGTGTCCAAGCTAGGCCGCAACGCCGCATAGAGTTCTTCGTTGTGGCGGCGCGCGGACGTGAACCGAGTGAGCACCTCTCGATAGGCGTCGAGCAGCGTCCCGTACTGGTCCGCGAAGGTGCCCCAAGAGGCCGCGGCCGCACGGAGCGCGTTGCGATCGGGCTCGAAGGGCGTAATGCCGGCCGCAAGATCCGATGGCGCGTGGTCACAATGCGCACACCGCGCGGGGGCGGCAGGACGCGCACGGCCCACGAAGACGGCGGGCAATGCTGGCCCGGCGGGCGGCGGCGGCGGAGATCCAGCAGCGGCGTCTGGCGGCGGAGATCCAGCAGCGGCGTCTGGCGGCGGAGATCCAGTAGCAGATGACGGCGGCGAAGTGTGGCCGGACATGGCGTGGGAGGCGAAGCTTGGTCGGCCCAAGGAAAGTTGGAGGATGAGGATCCAGGTGGCACGACGTGCTGCCGTTGTGCGACAGCGACCTCGTCCCAGGGGCGGATGTGGTGCCAATGTGTGTCCAAAACTGTGGACACGATAGTTAGTGACCACGATGATGGCAGTCAATGCGGGACGTGGCGGATCCGCAAGCCAAAGTGACGGATCCGGGCTAAGATGGGAGAGGGGATCTGGGGTACGTTTGGTGTACACTTCTCTCAGGTAAGTACGAGCGGCGATCATTTGCGTACGCCTCCGTACTCGAAAGGTCCTAGTGTAGCTATAGCATACAAATCACTAGTGTTGGTGCTGGCTGCCGTCAGGAGCCAGTCATAGGGGATCCCCTTTAGGATGGGATCCTAGAGCCGAAGTCGGCCATAGGGTAACCTAAAGGAGAACAGAATTTGCTTGGAAGTGCTTAGCTGGTTATTAGTATTGGGATTACATTGGCCCATACTTTAATCAAGTTAATACACGCATTCCTTGTATTTAGCGGCAGTTACTAGATAAGCTTGGCTAGTGCTCGCCCTTCGGCTCTCACCCCCCTCAACTCCAACGCTAAGGTAGCGTCAAGCATCGTAAAGGAAAAGGAACGGATCACGCATTTCTATTGCGGATCCACAAGGTTAACCCCAACAAGGAACAACTCCGGATCACGCATTTCTATTGCGGATCCACAAGATCTACGGCAAGAAGCTCAAGATCTACAACTACGCGGATCCCTGTGAAGACTTCCACACGGATCCACCCCTCTCACGTCCGCAGAAGGACGTCCCAGCTTCTACAACTGTGCATCTCGCGACAACGAGAGAGCAGATCCAGCCAACCGACGGGTACACAAGGTGAACCCTTCAGCGAACTACACGGCCAGCGGAGTACCCCTCCGATAGTCGGTGTCCGGCACAGTGAACTAGAGGATTTCAGTCTATTAGTCAAATTCTAGCTGATCCACTCTACCATATAAGCAAGTCGGTACGCCGGATAGCCCGGGTGCCGTGACACTTCAAGTCGAGCAGCCTTTGCTCTCGACGCCCTGTAAAAGCGCTCGTGCGCCGCCCCCACCCATTGGTGGCTGGCACAGGTTTTACTGGGGATAGTTGGCTCGACTATACCTCGACGACCAAATTTGACTGGCTGAGTCGACTGGTTTCTGCGCAAACGAGACACCCCCCACCGCTGTCCTGGAAAGGCCGAACCGCTGGGTCAACTCAGCACCGGCTTTGTTCGCCGACTTGTCGGCGATTGTTGTGTGCTAATTGAGATCATTACTAACGGATTTCTGTATATAGCAATACCACATTTCTGGATATTTTCTGGTACATTTCCCACATATTTTCTGGGATATTTCCCGGATGTTTTCTGCATATTTTCTGGTACATTTCCCACATATTTTCTGGATATCTCCCGGATCTTTTCTGGATCTTTTCTGGATATTTGCCGGATGTTTCTGGATATTTCCCAGATGTTTTTGGATATTTTTGATACATTAGTGGTCGCCAACTCTGACATCAACAACAATCTTTTTTCTGCAGACGTTTTTAGATTTGCATTTCTACCAATAGCATTCGCAGATTTAGAGTAGCGTTGGCAACCCCATTTGTGAGTGCAGCAACTAGAAATATTTTGTTTTTGTTTGTGTGGTGGCAGGTGGAGATAGTGAGTGGCACCATGCCGAGGACAAGCAAACGCAGGCGTCTCCTGTGCAAGCTGCGTAGAGTCGTGGGTGCGAGACGACAAGAAGCAGCGCTACGCTTCTTCTTCGATGTGGACGACGGTTTTGCAGACGACGTCGATGACATGCAGCGGTCCTCCCGATACATTGGAGCCTTGCCGATTGCGGTCTGGGCCTGAATTTCGTGCAATGTCCACAACGACCAGTTAGTAGTCAGCATCACCATCTCAAACCGTAAACCGAACTAAACGACTTACCACCAGTAGAACACGGTCCATGGAAGTTTAAGCAGATAACCACCATCTTCCTCCACGATGTTAGCAGTTCGTCACTCCCAGCAATTTCGTCTTCGTTTTTATGTAAAACCGCGGCGAAAGTTGTCAACCTGAGCTCATTCTGGGGTAATATGTTCACTTGAAGACATCGTAGCAATGAAAAAGTATTACTGTAGCTGCATTTGACGCTCAGGCTGCCCCCTTGGGCGTAATGAGCTTTGTGAAATTCGCTCCTGGTTCCACCGCCGTCTTCCTCAGCATCAACGAGGTCGGTGTTCTGGATGTCGACAGTAACGATTGTGACAGCGCCGAGAGGTGTCCACTGCGTCCTGACACGGACGTTCCATTCCCACTCGACGGAGGCGTGAGCAGATATCTCCACTTATGGGCGATGCGCAGCTGCAAGACCAGAAAGCTCAGGAACGAGAGCGACGAGATGCTGATGGGATGCCCGTGACATGTAGAACTGGATCCACGAGACCGCTCCCAAATACAGGAAGAAGACGGTGACGCCCACCAACAAGAACTTGTAGGCCATCATCTTCTCCTTCTCGCAGCGCTGGAGCCACCAGTTGCTGAAGAGCGATGCTCACTCGAGCTGCGTCGGGTCCATTGCCCGCCCGTACAGAGTCCTCCAGGGTGTGTGCAGCGTAGCGGGCCACCACCAATTGCAAGTTGGTGCACATGACGGCACAGATGAGCATCGTCACACACACACGCGCGCCCGAGACGATGTAGAGGAAGAGCACGGAGGCGTCCATGCCGTCCGGGGTCCCCACGTTGCACATGGCGTCGATGATGAAGCCGCAGAGAAGCGTCGACTGCGCCGAGACGATCGAGAGCAGGCCTCGCACACCAAATGCTCACTCTGCAGCTCAGAAGCTGTACGTGCCGTTCACGGAGCCGTTATTGAACGGACACATGAGATACGTCTGTGGCAAAGTGGATTGCAGAAATGACGGAGATGGAGAATGACTAAGAAAGAATGAGAAAGGGGCGAGGTCACTACCCCGGGTCTATGACAGAGTTGGTCGAGGGATCCGGAGAGACAGATCCAGTTCCCCATTCTGTGGATTATGGCAAACGAGGAGACTAGTGACACGAAGCGGTTTTGTGGATTTCTTCCGCCGCACGCGACTGCCCTATAGTATCATTGGATGAGAATGATTGGTGGATGCGGAGGCGGATTTAGAATGGTGTGGTATAGTGAACCCAAGTTTCGGCCCGGACCTCAACTTGGCCATCCTATGTTAGGCCGGAATCAGGAACGACCCAACTGGTGTGGCCACATTTCGAATTTAAGCCGACCAATGGACGATAGACGACCGGAATGTTGGTAATCCGGCCATTTAAAGGCAGTTGACTCAGCCAACCGTCGGCGAGCACCGTCAACCGCCGAGATCTGATTCGAAGAGTTGGGTTGCTCGTTGAGGGTGGTGAAACGCCCTGCCAAGAGTTTGGTTGCCCGATTAGAGCACACGCCGACCATTCAAGCCCAAAAACGACTCGGCGAAGAGGCAATCGACTCGACTGGAAAGGCGTAGAGATCTGAAACGATCACATTTCACTTGATATTTGTATAGAGAACTAGGAAACAATTAGAAAGAGCTCCACAGAGCTCTAGAAACAATACAGAGCAGAATCTTCCAAGTTCTAATCAAGTGCACACTCAGCTGCCGCTAAGGAGTGACGTTCTCGACTCTCTTCTCGACGACTACGATGGTCGTCTCGACGAGACTCTCGCTGATCTCCTCTGCGGGAATTGTCTCCTCGTCGAGCCGATTCCCCACGCCGGGAGTCTTTGCCCCTGTTGGAGATGAGTCGATCACGCTGCTTCTTACGCTTCTCGCCGAGGATTTTTCGGTTCACAATCTGCTCGACTCGATTTATGTCATCGAGCTGAAGGGGGTACAGAAGATCCATGATGTCGTCATCTCCACAGTTGAGCAAAAATTGCTCGACATGGTCTGCCCCATCCGCTCGTCCTTTCTCGTACTGAATTTTAGCTGTTCGCGCATATCCATTTAGTCGAGTGAGGAAATCTCCAGTCGGCCCGTTGTCTTTCCGCTTGGCGGAGTAATAACGTGTGCGAGCTGACTGGTCGAACTGCGAGCAGTAGTAATCCAGGAATGCTCCGCTCAGTTGTCTCCATCGAGTCTGCGTTTTCTTGGGAAGCTGACGGTACCAGCCCGACCCAACGAGAGGGAGAAAGGCTCGCACCACGCATCTTGTGGAGTCCTCGTCCCTTTCATCTCGTAGATGAATCGCTTGAGCCATTGGAGCGAAGCATCCGACCGATACCTCTTGCCGTCGAACTCCGTGATCTTGTCGAGGGACACATGGGAGCGGAGCTCCAGATACTGGGTGTCGCCTCGCTCATTGTCGTCGTAGCTGAGGCGGTGGAACTGAGCTTTGGCCAAGTCGTCTTCGCGATCTTCGGTTCCATCGTCGCGAGGATCCGTTTCGTCACCGGAATCATAGAGGTGATCGCGTCGACCTCCTCGAGACGAGTTACGCAGCGGGCTCTTCATATGCGAGTCGGCGTAGTACGGCGTACCCACAGTCGACCGGAATCGCTCAGTCTTCTTCGTTTCCGGTGTCGGTGGTAACGGTACCTTGCTCGGGTCTTCATCTAGTCGACTTGGTTCAGCCGACTTGAATGCATCGTCGCCGAGTGCGTACAGTCGAGTCAACTCTCAATTCTTTTCGGCAAGCCTAAGCCTGGCGGTTTCGCTAGCAGACGGCTTAGCGTCCGCCGGTCGAGCAGCGGGATTCTTTTCTTCCAGCACCAAACGCATCCCGAACTCGTTCTTCAGCTTGCGTTTCCACTGCATCAACTCCAGGCTGACGGTACTGAACCTCCCGTCTTGCATCACTCGTTGCGACGTCCTGGTGCACCAATACCCAGTTGCTCTCAATAGTTGAGCGGTTTCTTGGGCTACTTCAAAAACCGTCGGTCCTTTGACTGGTTGAGTCAGCTCGGGACCCAGCTCAGGCCACGTCGCTTGAGCCCGCCACGCGTGGTTGGAACAGCTTCAGCCACTCGCTCTTCATCATTTCTTCGCCAAATCTCGCCAATACCTTGTTTGCACTCGGGGTATCGGCGTTACGGGTTGCCTTTGGGAGAAGAGGCGGACGTTCCTCTTGGGCAACCCCTTGGTCTTCAGTTTCATCGTCCGTATCCTCAGCTAATTCGGCGTCGAGGCTGCGTTCCACTGGTCGACATCCCCATGCGACCCACGTGAAGCGCCAGCTCGTCGACATCGTCGAGTAGCTCTCCAGTCGACTCATCGTTGTCGACTTCATCCTTCTCCGCATCTTCTTCCTCTCCGTAGTCACGGTCTTCATCATCCTCGAAGTGAACGCCGCGGTCTCCCGACTCGGCCGAGTCAGTGATCAGCTGACCAGTTGAGTCCGATCCCTCGGCGAACAGTCCAGCGTCGGTCGCTGGACCTCCTTCACTCGGCGATGATGATCCCTTGACCATCTTGCTCTTCTTGATTACTCGAACCTTGGTTACTTAGTACCTCCCCGAAACAAGCGCACCCTGTTCCCGGGTCACGGCACCAGTTGTGGTATTGCAATATACAGAAATCCGTTAGTAATGATCTCAATTAGCACACAACAATCGCCGACAAGTCGGCGAACTAAGCCGGTGCTGAGTTGACCCAGCGGTTCGGCCTTTCCAGGACAGCGGTGGGGGGTCTCGTTTGCGCAGAAACCAGTCGACTAAGCCAGTCAAATTTGGTCGTCGAGGTATAGTCGAGCCAACTATCCCCAGTAAAACCTGTGCCAGCCACCAATGGGTGGGGGCGGCGCGCGAGCGCTTTTACAGGGCGTCGAGAGCAAAGGCTACTCGACTTGAAGTGTCACGGCACCCGGGCTATCCGGCGTACCGACTTGCTTAGTTGAGCAAGATTTCGTTGAGCGCGCAAAGTGAGGTTCACCCTATCCCGGGTCGACTTGTCTTCTTGGCGCTGCCCTTTGATCGAGTCCCTACAAGCTATGCCTCTCGGGACCGACGGCAGACATAATCCAGCCCGCGCCGGGACTTACCGGAGTGTGCACTTGGTTAGAACTTGGAAGATTCTGCTCTGTATTGTTTCTAGAGCTCTGTGGAGCTCTTTCTAATTGTTTCCTAGTTCTCTATACAAATATCAAGTGAAATGTGATCGTTTCAGATCTAAACGCCTCTCCCGTCGAGTCGATTGCCTCTTCGCCGAGTCGTTTTGGGCTTGAATGGTCGGCGTGTGCTCTAATCGGGCAACCAGACTCTTGGCAGGGCGTTTTACCACCCTCAACGAGCAACCCAACTCTTCGAACCAGATCTCGGCGGTTGACGGTGCTCGCCGACGGTTGGCTGAGTCAACTGCCTTTAAACGGCCGGATTACCAACATTCCGGTCGTCTATCGTCCATTGGTCGGCTTAAGTTCGAAGTGTGGCCACACCAGTTGGGTCGTTCCTGATTCCGACTTAACACAGGATGCCTAATTGAGGTCCGGGCCGAAACTTGGGTTCACTATACCACAACAGCCAGGAGCCGACTCGACTCAGCTGAAGCCACGAGAGATCCAACTCGGCTTACAGCTGAGTCGGTTCGGGCCATTGGGAAAAAGCTGACTCGACTCGACTGAACCGGCGTGGAGTTTCAGATCCAAGTCGGGTTGCTTATTCAGAACCAGCTGAAGAGTCAGTTGCTCGATTGGAGCTCGGCTGAAGAGTCGCCGGACTCACTCAGAGCTCGGCTAGAGGGTCGAGGAACTCGGCTAACGACTCGTCGAGATCCGAAACCACTTCATTTCACTAGATATTTGTATAGGGCTTATTAGAACAGGGCATACAGCCCAAGTAGACATAACAAACAAACAGAGCAGAATTTTTTTCTCTAAGTCCAAGAACAGCGTACACTTTTCCGGTAAGTCCCTGCGTGGGCTGGATTATGCCTGCCGTCAACTCCGAGAGGCATCGCTTGTAGGAGTTGACCGTGGTAGCGCCAAGAGATTAAGTCGGCCCGGGACGGGTACTCAGCTTTGTGCGCTTTCGCTTCGTTGCGACCAACTAAACCCCGCCAACTCAGCGGGTCGACACGCCGTACAGCCCGGGTGTCGTTCGTCAAGCCGAGTTGCATTTGCACTCGGCGACCTGTAAAGCGCTCGCGCGCCGTCGCCCACCCTTTGGTGGCGGACACAGGCTCCGTAAGGAGAAAACAGGAGGTCAGTCAGCTCAGCTGACCTCTACAGTAGTAACGGCAATTAGTCTCACGGTAGAATTAGTCTCACTTAATTTTAGTGACACTAATTGGTGTGAGAACTTTTTATTGAGTTCACAATTAGTCACACTTGGGTTCACGAATATGGTTCAGTGGTGCAGCCCCGACCCTCCTGTTCAACTGGCTTGAGTTCAAGCCTGCTCTCGTGCAGAAACCGACTTTTGCAATCTGGCAGGGTCCACCACGTGTCCTGTTAAAAAAAAACGGCGACTGCAATTAATACGAGGGTTTTTTTCATTTTTGCACTTTGGAAAATTGTAAATTACATAAGTAGTATCACCACAAGGTAGGGGAAACGAGTGGTCTAGCAAGAAGCGAAGACAGCGGCGGGGTCTCTAAGCCTTCATTTTACATTACCAAGCATCACAAGAGAGCGAGAACGACACTTACCAATGAGTGGGGCAACATCGGCGGCGAAAACCCCTTGTGGTGGGTGTGGCGAACCTGTTGGCAGTGTGCATTCATGCCCTGTTTGCAACTGCAACATGCATCCCTTTTGCGGCACAGCCGTAGGTAAAGAAGGCTTTGGTCAGCCGATACTGTGTCCTGGATGTCAAGGTCGCGAGGTTGAGGAGCGTGATGTTTCACCTCGTGAGACGAGCGACACGCGCAGTAAAACCCCGGTGCTGAACAAGATGCACCACCGGCATCGGTAGACGAGCCAATCCGGGTTCAACGCCGTGCAGCTCAGGTCGTCAGTACGCTCAAGCAGCGGCAGAAAGTCGTTCGATGGATGTTGACGAAGGAGAAAAAGCATGGCATCAAGGGTTTGTTCGCACAAACCGTTAGGGAATATCCGGACATCTTTCGAGCTACAACGCCTAATGCGAACATTCAGAAGGCCATGTCTTGGTGGAAGCAAAGAGAACGCATCAGCGGCCTTGTCAGAGGCCAACGGGATCTATCGGTATTACGATTGACTGGGCGTGCTCGAGTGAACCGGAAGTCACTCCCAGGGCGCGGGCGCAGACGGAGTGAGAGGGTCTCGTGGATTTATCCTGAGCTTGTGAATGAATTTGATCGCCTACGGAAGCTTGGTCTTCAGTTCGATACGCTGCTGTTAAGGCAAGTCGCTGTCCGACTGCTGAAGACAAGCACGGGTTTGTTCACAGACTCCTCGGTGGACGAAGATGGAGCTCTCATCGTTGACAAGATCACACCGAGGTGGATCCAGACCTTCATGGAGGCTCATCGTATCGTTCTTCGAACGAAGTCAGGCAAAAAGCAAGTTAGTCCCGAAAAGCAGGCGTCAATTGAGCGTGAAGTGGCGGAACACCTAGGCAAGCTCAAGCGAGGTTTCGAGTCGGGCGAGTATGACGAGGATACGATCGAAAATATCGACGAGACACATTTCGTCATCGACTTCAACAACAACAAGACGCTCGGTTTTAGCGGTGACAAGAGCGTCAAGTATGCAGATGTTGTGTCGGGTGGCGAGGGATGACGATGGTCGTCCGGATCTCGGGAGGAGCAAGTGGCCATATCCACCCTCCGATGATGATCTTCCAGAATGCTGGAGGTAATTATCCGATAAAGGGGTCCCCGACAAGACGCCTGGTGTACGCTACCGTACGGGTCCTAAGGGATGGATGAGTCAGCGTGTATTTCGCGAGTATGTGTCTGAGAATAAGGCTATGAACGCTGACCGCCATGGCCGCAAGAAGCACGTCTTTCTGGACAACTGCTCATCGCATCTTGATGAAGCAGCGTGCTCTGAAGAGCTGGATCGCCTGAAGGCTCGACTGGTCTACTTCCCTCCCAATGCGACGGATATGTGCCAGCCTGCTGACTCATTCGTTATCGCCAAAATAAAGGATGCGTGGCGGCGAAAGTGGAACGAACGGAAGATCCGGTTGATCGAGAGCAATGATTGGCAAAACAAGAAACGCAAGGATGGTTCATGGTCCGGCAAGCTAAAGAGTCCTGGCAAGAAGTTCTTCTTGGCTTTGGCTGCGGACTGTGTTCGTGAGGTAAATGCCGAGCACGACAAGAACGGATTGAGCTACGCCAGAAAGGCTATGATAAGGTGCGGATTGTCTCTCGGCGTTGATGGCACTTGGAGCGTGAAGCAGCTCTATCCATACCTGCAGGCAATCATTCAACAATATCACGACGAATTTAGCGGCAACACGGATGCTGAGGGTGAGAGTGCGCTGGTTAGCAGCGAGCCCACCAACTAGGAATCGTGAGACTAATTCGCATACCTAAATTAGTCACACTCCGAAAATAGTCACACTCACACTAATTTGTGTGAGCAAAAAAAAACTCTTCACACAAATTAGTCTTAGTGAGAGTAATTGCGGTTACCACTGTAGTGAATTACTGGATTGGTTACCTGGTCTCAGCGAAGTGAGACGCATTACTGTCTCGGAAGGACCGAACCGCTGGGGCAACTCAGCGCAGGCTACAAAAGCCGACTTAACTCGGCGATTGTTGTGCGTGCTTATTAAGAACCCATATCTGACGAGTTTCTGTGTACTACAATACCACAGAAACATCCAGAAAACATACATAAAATATGTGGGAAATGTACCAGAAAACATCCGGGAAATATCCGGAACATATCTGGGAAATATGTGGAAAATATCCAGAAAACAACCGGGAAATATCCAGAAAATGTGGTGCTAATATGTGCGAGAAAGCTGGACACGATGGTTAGCGACCACAATGATGGCTATCAATGCGGGACGTGGCGGATCCGGACTAAGATGGGAGAGGGGATCTGGGGTACGCTTGGTGTACACATTTCTCAGGTATGTACGAGCGACGATCATTTAAGTACGCGTCCGTACCTAGTAGGCCGTAGTGTAGCCATAGCATACAAATCACTAGTGTAGGAGCTGGCGGCCGTCAGGAGCCAGTCATAGGGGATCCCCTTTTAGGATGGGATCCTAGAGCCGAAGTCGGCCATAGGGTAACCTAAAAGGAGAACAGAATTTGCTTGGAAGTGCTTAGCTGGTTATTAGTATTGGGATTACATTGGCCCATACTTTAATCAAGTTAATACACGCATTCCTTGTATTTAGCGGCAGTTACTAGATAAGCTTGGCTAGTGCTCGCCCTTCGGCTCTCACCCCCTCAACTCCAACGCTAAGGTAGCGTCAAGCATCGTAAAGGAAAAGGAACGGATCACGCATTTCTATTGCGGATCCACAAGGTTAACCCCAACAAGGAACAACTCCGGATCACGCATTTCTATTGCGGATCCACAAGATCTACGGCAAGAAGCTCAAGATCTACAACTACGCGGATCCCTGTGAAGACTTCCACACGGATCCACCCCTCTCACGTCCGCAGAAGGACGTCCCAGCTTCTACAACTGTGCATCTCGCGACAACGAGAGAGCAGATCCAGCCAACCGACGGGTACACAAGGTGAACCCTTCAGCGAACTACACGGCCAGCGGAGTACCCCTCCGATAGTCGGTGTCCGGCACAGTGAACTAGAGGATTTCAGTCTATTAGTCAAATTCTAGCTGATCCACTCTACCACAATGGTGCGCGTGCCCGGATCTCTTGGCGACGCGGGATATCACCGTGATTCCCTAGATGATGCGCAAGGAAGTAATGGATCGGGAGATGAAGCGCCGACGGAGATTGGATCACCGACGGCGTCGCTGAACGCTAGATCCACGGATCAGCAGAACCCTGGGAGAAGTTTTGCTGACGGAACTGATGATGATCTTCTCGAAGAGAAACCTCACCCTCCTCCTCAGGTCCCGAAAGGGACCCCGTGGATCTCGACGCGAGTCGAGACCTGCCGGATGAAGAACCGAAGGCGCAAGCCGGAAGATCTTCGTCCACCAAGACCCATGCGGCATCAGGTGCTTCGTCGAAGAAGAAGAAAATGAAAGCCGCACGGAAGAAACTCAAAGCACCTGAATCGGATGGTGAAGACGTGAATATGGGTACCCTCAAATCTTCCTGGTCGCGAACCAAGCTGGATATGGCGTACCTGCGCACGAACTTGACCGACTTCCTGCACAGGGATCCGGTGATGCGGATCCTACAGCCCAAGTTGCTCGGATCCATCACCGGACCTGTACACCCCCGAAGTTGACGGCCAACAAGTTGGAAGCCGCAACGGATCTGCTGAGGATGATGGAAGAGGCCGGTCTCACGGCCGGAGCGTTCGACGCGGACGAACTTTTCCAGCTGAGCTGCGACAAGATCATGCTGTCTGCCGCCTCACTGTACAACCAGCTGCATTCGCTCACTGGTGAGTTGCCGGCATCCAAGATGGCAGACATTGGAACGGTGAGCAAGCCCGTCACTACGACGGACGAGAAGGCAACGCCAAATACGGCCAAGACCCCGGAGCCCCAGGCGACCCGCGTGCGGTCACCGAGTCTCATACGGGATCCTCCTTGTACGCATCGGCTACATCCGAAGCCGGATCCAGCAATTCGTCCGAACCCCAGCGCATGTCGTTTGGACCGTCTGGTGCGGCAATGCTGCAGTCGCGCTCGGTACAGGAACCGAATCCGAGCTCACGAGACAGCCTGCTGGATCCGGTTTGGGGCCAGTCGGCTCACTCGGGAATCTTCCTTCGTAGTCGCCGGCGGGCTTGTCGGTCTGGACAGGATTCGGCTCGGCGTCGGGTAAGGCACTCGATCAACCAGCGGCACCAGATCCGGCGAGGGAGGAGCAGCCGCTTCTGCAGAGGCCGCGTCTGTGGTCGCTTCCCAGGCCAAGGTCTGCCACTCTTCGTTGCGACGGACCCTATCGAGACGAAGCCCGGCCGTCGAGGGATATTATTCCCGGCGAGCCACATCCCGCTGAGCTGGTCCCCGTTCAACTACAGTGGTTCGTTACTGAGGTTCGTGATGCTGAGATACCGTCGCCGCCCTGATCCTTTGGTTAGCGTTGGCACCCAACGTTCCCCGCGAGTTAACCATAGCTTGTCGTCTTCCTTCTCGTATAGGCACAGCTGAAGCTCCTCGGATCCGGCGATCGGAAGTACCATGTACTCACCAATATCCACAAGTCGCACCCGCGCGCTGAAATTCTGCCGACGTCCATGTAACATCACGCACACTTCGTTCGGCAAGCGCATGGATCCGTCGCCGAGATCCAGCCGGACCCCAGCCGGGACCATGAAGTCCAGAATGGCTTGGTAGTCCGGTGGCAGATCATTACCGACCCACACGTCGTAATAGTACACCAGGGAGTGTGCCAAGATGAGCTTGATCCGTGCGCGGCCTGTGGCGATATATAACTTCTCACCTATGCCAAGGCATTCTTGTTGTTGACTTGTATCGATGCAGCATCCTACCTTACGAGCAAAGGCGGCGTCGATGATCGGCACCTCGGATCCTGAATCAAGAAGTACAACAGCCTTGACGTTGTTGATGGAGCTATAGGCTTTCGCTTGCTTAAAGTGTTTGCTGGGAACGTGATATTTCCAGTACCCACACGATTCACCGGGACCCAGATCCAGGGTCATGGTCGGTTCCGCGCGTCGGTAGTTCTCGTCCAGAGGTCGAAGACTTCCCACTTTAGCCGTACGTCCATTGCGAACCTCACGTGTATTACCAAATAGATTGCTAACTTGGCTCACCGTGGGCTCCTTTTCCACATATGCATATATGACTGAACTAGAACGCTCGTCTCGTACCGGGTTCAACACCGGCAAGCGTCCTAATTTAACATCTTCTCCGCTGCAGCCGGAAGGACTCCGGGATGCGAGCTGGGGTTGTACCACTGGCGGATCAGGTTGTAGAACTCCTCCATCTGGCACTTGCCGTGATCGTGCAGCTCTCCGCATCCTCGGCAGACCGAGGCTCCCTTCTTGTCGCACTTCTGGCAAATCAAGCGCTTCCAACATCCAAGATCCGAATGCTTGCGAGATCTGCAGTGAGTGCATCGCTGTTGTCCGTCTCGACCGAACCGCTGTCGATTATCTTGCGGCTGCGCAGTCCCTTGGACTGGCGTCTGGTGTCCAGGATCCGGTTCTCTCGATGGTTCTGCCACTGGCGCGGACGGGTGCTCCGTCGCTGCCGCCACGTAGGCTCGGCGCAATCCCCATCGGAATCCGATCCGTCCGACTCTGATCCAGGCTCGGAGTCTGAATCGGGGACGTGGATGGCTCGTACGGCCCTGGCCGGGGCTGATGGCTGAGCTGTTGTCGGCTTGGGTCGGGACTTACCGGAGACTGAAGGCTTCTTCTGTCGGATCTTCGCCCGATCCAGCGCGCGAAGAGTGTCTTCTAGCTGGTCGGCATCAGGTAAGCGTAACATCGTCAGTTGATGAGCGAGCTCTTGATCCCCTAACGTCTCGATGAAGTGTTCCACGTGTTCGCGGCAGGACTTCGCGTTCCCATACTTGACCTTCAGCTTGGCCCGCAAACCGGCAACGTTGAGGCGGTATAGGTACTCCAGAGGCGTCTCCTCGGAGCGTCTACGGGCATGGTAATATTGCCAGGCCACCGATACGCCTAGACCGCAGTACTGCGTTTGGAAACTGTGCGACAGATCCTTCCACTTCGTTCGAGTGTCTCGACTCAGCTGTCGGTACAAGTTACGCGCAGGGCCAGTAAGGAGATCCGCGAAAGTAAGGCACTTCTCCTCCTCAGTCGCTTGGTCTCTCATGAATGCTGACTTCACTTTGCTGATCCAGCCCCGAGCGCGCTCTTCGTCATGATCCTTGCCTGTGAACTCTTTTAGGTTGGAGATGGCTGAGATCTTCACCCGCTGGACCGCGGTCGCTCCGACCGGTGCCGGTGCGAACGCCGCAGATGTGGCGGCTGTGCGCCGCATGCTCGACAGATGCTAATCATCCGGATCATACTCCCAGTGTTCGGCGTGAGGACCCACCGATCCGACCGACTCCATTTCCACATCCTGCGTACCCGGGTTGGGCACCGATCGCGTGGGAGGTCTGGGGGCTCCTTGCTCTCTCAGGAAGCGTGACATCGCTGCCTGGAAGTAGGACTCCAGACTGCTAGTCGAGTTCTGGGTCGGTGCCGTGGGGACCCTCGTTTCTTCTAGCAGGCTGTCTCGTGGGCTCGGATTCGGTTCCTGTACCGAGCGCGACTGCAGCATCGCCGCACCAGACGGTCCTAACGACATCCGCTGGGGTTCGGACGAATTGCTGGATCCGGCTTCGGATGTAGCCGATGCGTACAAGGAGGATCCCGTATGAGACTCGGTGACCGCACGCGGGTCGCCTGGGGCTCCGGGGTCTTGGCCGTATTTGGCGTTGCCTTCTCGTCCGTCGTAGTGACGGGCTTGCTCACCGTTCCAATGTCTGCCATCTTGGACGCTGGCAACTCACCAGTGAGCGAATGCAGCTGGTTGTACAGTGAGGCGGCAGACAGCATGATCTTGTCGCAGCTCAGCTGGAAAAGTTCGTCCGCGTCGAACGCTCCGGCCGTGAGACCGGCCTCTTCCATCATCCTCAGCAGATCCGTTGCGGCTTCCAACTTGTTGGCCGTCAACTTCGGGGGTGTACAGGTCCGGTGATGGATCCGAGCAACTTGGGCTGTAGGATCCGCATCACCGGATCCCTGTGCAGGAAGTCGGTCAAGTTCGTGCGCAGGTACGCCATATCCAGCTTGGTTCGCGACCAGGAAGATTTGAGGGTACCCATATTCACGTCTTCACCATCCGATTCAGGTGCTTTGAGTTTCTTCCGTGCGGCTTTCATTTTCTTCTTCTTCGACGAAGCACCTGATGCCGCATGGGTCTTGGTGGACGAAGATCTTCCGGCTTGCGCCTTCGGTTCTTCATCCGGCAGGTCTCGACTCGCGTCGAGATCCACGGGGTCCCTTTCGGGACCTGAGGAGGAGGGTGAGGTTTCTCTTCGAGAAGATCATCATCAGTTCCGTCAGCAAAACTTCTCCCAGGGTTCTGCTGATCCGTGGATCTAGCGTTCAGCGACGCCGTCGGTGATCCAATCTCCGTCGGCGCTTCATCTCCCGATCCATTACTTCCTTGCGCATCATCTAGGGAATCACGGTGATATCCCGCGTCGCCAAGAGATCCGGGCACGCGCACCATTGTGGTAGAGTGGATCAGCTAGAATTTGACTAATAGACTGAAATCCTCTAGTTCACTGTGCCGGACACCGACTATCGGAGGGGTACTCCGCTGGCCGTGTAGTTCGCTGAAGGGTTCACCTTGTGTACCCGTCGGTTGGCTGGATCTGCTCTCTCGTTGTCGCGAGATGCACAGTTGTAGAAGCTGGGACGTCCTTCTGCGGACGTGAGAGGGGTGGATCCGTGTGGAAGTCTTCACAGGGATCCGCGTAGTTGTAGATCTTGAGCTTCTTGCCGTAGATCTTGTGGATCCGCAATAGAAATGCGTGATCCGGAGTTGTTCCTTGTTGGGGTTAACCTTGTGGATCCGCAATAGAAATGCGTGATCCGTTCCTTTTCCTTTACGATGCTTGACGCTACCTTAGCGTTGGAGTTGAGGGGGTGAGAGCCGAAGGGCGAGCACTAGCCAAGCTTATCTAGTAACTGCCGCTAAATACAAGGAATGCGTGTATTAACTTGATTAAAGTATGGGCCAATGTAATCCCAATACTAATAACCAGCTAAGCACTTCCAAGCAAATTCTGTTCTCCTTTTAGGTTACCCTATGGCCGACTTCGGCTCTAGGATCCCGGGATCCCCTATGACTGGCTCCTGACGGCCGCCAGCACCAACACTAGTGATTTGTATGCTATGACCTTTCGAGTACGGAGGCGTACGCAAATGATCGCCGCTCATACTTACCTGAGAGATGTGTACACCAAACGTACCCCAGATCCCCTCTCCCATCTTAGTCCGGATCCGTCACTTTGGCCTGCGGATCCGCCACGTCCCGCATTGGCAGCCATCATCGTGGTCACTAACCATCGTGTCCACAGTTTTAGACACACATTGGCACCACACTTAGTTGAGCAAGATTTCGTTGAGCGCGCAAAGTGAGGTTCACCCTATCCTGGGTCGACTTGTCTTCTTGGCGCTGCCCTTTGGTCGAGTCCCTATAAGCTATGCCTCTCGGGACCGACGGCAGACATAATCCAGCCCGCGCAGGGACTTACCGGAGTGTGCACTTGGTTAGAACTTGGAAGATTCTGCTCTGTATTGTTTCTAGAGCTCTGTGGAGCTCTTTCTAATTGTTTCCTAGTTCTCTATACAAATATCAAGTGAAATGTGATCGTTTCAGATCTCTGCGCCCTCTAAGTCGAGTCGACTGCCTCTTCGCCGAGCCGTTTTGGGCTTGAATGGTCGGCGTGTGCTCTACTCGGGCAACCAGACTCTTGGCCGGGCGTTTTACCACCCTCAACGGGCAACCCGACCCTTCAGGCCAGACCTGGGCGGTTGGCGGTGCTTGCCGACGGTTGGCTGAGTCAACTGCCTCTAAACGGCCAAATTACCAACATTCCGGTCGTTTATCGTCCGTTGGTCGGCTTAAGTCCGAAGTGTGGCCACACCAGTTGGGTCGTTCCTGTTTCTGGTCTAACATAGGATGGCCTAGTTAGGTCCGGGCCGAAACTTGGGTTCACTATACCACAGTGGAGTCAAAAGGAAGTCAAGATGTATTGAGAAGCTACTCGGAGGATGGATCCCGCGGATCCGGTTCAAAATCTGGCGTAAAAGACGACTGGTGGTGGTGAAGGTCAAGGATCCAGAGGATCCAACAACTTGGGGAGGCAGCCTACGGGGCCGCGCCTGCGGGTCTCACGTGTGTGAACTTATTCAGCAGACGAGGGATCTGGTATGCGGGATGATCCACTGGCTGTGCGCGGAATTGGTTCCGCCATGGATCCGCATCGTTGATTTCCGCGAGGGCTTCGACTAGAGTCGTCGGCTCAGCTTGTGGACGGACGGGGTGAGACAAGTTGACGACTCGGGACAGATGCCCCGGGTACAATATCACCCGCTCGAGAGACGACGGGAGGTGCAGGGACACCCGATCCAACAGAATGTCCAAGTCGCACCAACCGTGAATCATCAGCTGGATCAACATGAGATACAGCGTCTTCTGATCCCGACCTGCATGACTTCGGCGATTATTACGGCTGATCCAGAACGTCTGCAACCACGGATACTGCTTACGTAATGCGGAGGAGATGGGGAAGCCATGGGTGCTCTCCCAGAACACTTGCAAGAGCTTCTCTTCGAGAGTCTGGTAAGTCCGGACGAAGGCCCCCATGGTGCCACCCACCCATGGATCGAAACTTATGGGATTGCCTGTGTTGGCCATGGCGATCCAGGAGTTTCTCTCATCAACTCCTCGACGTTGGCCTGGGTGATTAATTCGCTGCACCACTGTTCGTCGGTGAGTAGCGGAGGCGCCCCAGCTTCGGCAGGGAACAACCATCCCGGCGTCAGAGGGAGAAGAGGAAACAGATTAGCGACGACCATATCCCGGATCAGCAACACCCGCATCTTGGACGCGATCCAAGGAGCGACCCCGCGATCTTCAGAGTACACCGAGCCTGGGTGCGACCCGGAATGCAGGCGTCATCTGCAGCGAAAGGGGCTTGGGGGCCAGAGGATCAGCCGTTGGGCTATGTGTAGACCCCTGGTCAGATCCGGATGATCCGCCGGAGTCTCCATTAGAATCATCTCCGCTGGGCTGACCCGGTGGTCCTCCAGATCCACTTGCAGTAGACTTGGACTTGCCGGACTTGGACCCACCCGAGTTGCTCGAGGCGGATCCCGCCTTGATTCCGCCCCGCCATCGTCATCGATCTCCGCGGAATCCGAAACGCCCTCCGCGCTGTCGTGCTCCGCACCATCACTTGAAGCAGGAGATAACGGCCGCGATTTCTTGAGCGGAGGCCGAGGGCTGCGTTCAGGGGACCGAGTACGTTTGGCCGGTGCAGGCGGATTGTCAGGTGGATCCACTACAGGATCCACCTGATCCGGAACCTTGGGGATTGCCGGAGGCGAGCTACGAGGCGGATCCACCAGATCCGAACCCTCAGGCGGGTCCCGAGAAGGATCCTCTGAGGGATTCACGGGATCCGGAGTGCCAGGAGCGTCCAGAGCGTGAGAGTTGGGCTGATCCAACAGTGCAGGTGAGGGTTGATACCGAAACAGAACGTCAGAAGCAGCCTCAATAGCCTCTGCCACAAGGGCCAAACAACGAAGGGCTTCGTCTTGCTCTCCCCGGATGAGATCCTGCTCCGCCTGGACCGCGACCCGCTCAGTGTCAGCTTCTTGGTACTGAGCAGCTAGCCCTTCGACGCGAGTGCGTAAGCCGCCAAGGGCTTGGGTGTCGTCCGTGAAATCTTGGCCTGAAACACAGTGCCTGATCCAGCAAAAACAACCAAGAGCGTGTGCACTTACGCAGATCCCGCACTTGAAGCACCGCTTGATCCCGAGACAGGACTGCTTCTCCCAGAGTGGCTCTCAGAAGATCCACCCTCGAGCGAGCCGAGTCTCTCTCTGTGACCGCCGCTTCGTAATTGGCGATGGCCATCGTACACTCTGCTTGAATATCTTCTAACTCCTTCTGAGCCTGATCCCGCTCCGCGAAAGTTTCCTCCCGCTCTATGCGAGCTTGAGTGAGAAGATCTTGAGACCGTGAAGCAGCCTGGGCATTCTGGTCGGCAAGCTCCGCACTTTCGTCTGCAAGTCTACGAGCATGGCGGAGCTGTAACTCCAGATATGCGACTGCAGCACTCTTGGATCCAGTAGCCTCCGCCCCGGACACGATCCAGTCATGCTGGAGGCATTTTCGGATGAGCCCGGCGTGGATCCAGCCACTTCGGACGCAGACCAATGACGGCTTGGGCGAGCGTCTCCTCAGCGGCAGCCACGTTATACTTCAAGCGATCAATGACGACCTTCGACAACTGAGCTTCATCCTCGGCATCTTGACGAGCCCGTTCGGACTGATAAGACTCCGCCCGCAGGCCTTCGGACTCTTCAGTAGCTGCGGCAAGTCCCCGACTAAGATTCTCGCAGTCTTCCACGGCCGTCTCCCGCTCAGCTGTGGCCTTCGCAAGCTGAGTGGTCAGATCTTGGATCTCAACTCTCTGTTGAGCCACCGGTCCCTGCAGACGCAAGACCTCCTGGCGGCGACGATCCCGCCGACGTCGCCGGGGATCCCATTGACCGATGGTCACCATTCGCCCCCTCCCCGAGCTCTTTCCGCAAAGACACCCATGCCTGAAGGGCTTGAGTCTGACGACGACGATTTGGACATAGAGGATGATGACGACAAAGACGAGAATCCAAGAGGGGGATAATGACGAGGAAAACGAAAAGGAAGATTCCGAGGAAGCTGAGGGGGCAGATGACACCTTCGACCAAGACACTTTGCGTGCCCTGGTCCAGTCTCGTTCCGAGTCCCGGCGCCGGTCTTCATCTTCTCCGACGCGTCAACCTGTTTCGGCTACACCTGTCGGCTCGGGCAAATTCCAGAAGTCTCACGCTAAATCGGCCCCGAGCCAGCCTCGTGGATCTAGGTCTGGCAAATCTGGATCTGCCTCAAGCAAATCTGGCGGATCCAAATCCGGGAAGACGGGATCCGCCTCACATCAATCTGGTGGATCCAAACCCGGCAAGGCAGGATCCGCCTCAAACAAGTCCGGAGGATCTAAGTCCAGCAAGACAGGATCCGCCTCGAGCAAGTCGCTTCGCCCACTCGCCACCGTTCTCGTGGCAGAAGCCGTCGCCGGGATGATCCGACGGCCGACCCTCCTGGAGCTGGTGCGTCTGGGGCCGCGCGTTCGCACGCTTCCCATTCGTCACAGTGGCCACGTTAGCGCGGGCGCAGTCACCATCCGCGACGGAGCTCCACACAAATTGTGGATCTGACTGAGGCTCAAGGCGCGTCTCGTCAAGCTCGCGGGCGGAGTCAGAATGCTTACCGGGCTCCTTCCAACCAAGCAGCTTCCGGACAAGAAGATGAAGTCGACTCCGATCTCGCTGATGCGCAGGCTGCTCGGGATACTGCGCTGAGGGATCTGGAGGATTATCAGTGCCGGCTTATTGATGCCACCAGCAGCTTGCGCAACCTGGAGAACTACTGCGACGGCCAGACTATCGAGATCCGTCGTTTCACTCGTACCGCTGAAGAACTGCAAACTCAAGCCGATCGTGATGCTCCGCAGATTCAGCTGCTCAAGGATCAAATAACCCAGCACGTCGCAGACCACCGGGACATGGGGATCCTGATGCCCCTGAGATCCCCGCTCCCCGCTCCGGTGGGAACGGTGAAATCCCGACATGTGAAGCGAGGCGACGAGCGGTGGCAGGAGGAAGAAAAGCTGGACACGCAGTGATGCCGTTGTTCGGCAACAACTACGCGCAGGAGGCGGATGTGGTGAAGTGGATTACAGAAATGACGGAGATGGAAAATGACTGAGAAGGAATGAGAAAGGAGCGACGTCACTATCCCGGATTTATGACAGAGTTGGTCGAGGGATCCGGGAAGACAGATCCAGCCCCCATTCCGTGGATTATGGCAAACGAGGAGATAAGGATCCCCCTATATTACGGACAGGATCAGGGATCCAGAGGATCAAGTCGCGCACCCGGACCCGGTATCAGCAATCAGGATCTCGGATCGTGGATCTACCCTCAGGGATCCTGGATCTTGGATCTGCCATCTTGGATCCACCACTTTGGATCTTGGATCCTGGATAAGGGGTGGCGGATCCGGAAGGTAACGAGGTTGGAAGGAGGCGAGCACATGACGAAACGAGTTGACGAAGATCCAAGAGTGGCGTGAGATAAAATGATGAGATGCACGATCCACCGACAAGTGATTAGATGCAGGATCCACAATCCAGTGATTACTTCGGGATGGGCAGTGATATAGCAGTGGACAACGACAGTCAAGAATGGGGACGCAAGGAAAAACACAAGTAGAGTCATTGTACACCTGTTTTAGAGGATACAAAGGTAGGATCCACTATGGTATAGGACACAACGTAAATCAGAACTGAAGTTGCTCCATAGCCCACAAGTGTTTGCAAAGTGCCTGGAAGAGTAATGACATTGGCCTCCCGACACTAAGAAGACTTTAGTTGTATTGGATCTAGTAGTTAGCGTAAGACTGGATAATAAATCGGCCAGATCCTTACCTACTCTAGTGACATACATTCAAGTGCAGATCCAAGATCCAACGGACTTCCTTACTTGGGCCGCGGATCCTTCAGCGCCTCACCCCCAAGATCCCCGCAACAAGAAGCGGCAAGTAACTGCAAAGGCAACAACCATACCCCAAAGGCAACCCTTGGCCCAGGATCCAGTTCAGGCCGCCAGATCCAAGCTCGAAGAATCGCTTAGGATCTGGATCCAATAACCGGCAGTAGAGTAAAGCGTTCCACGCTACTAAATTTCCCGCGTCCCACCAAGACGTTCAAGAATCGCAAACTGCACCCCTTCGGAGTCCCGAGAGAGCAGATCCAGCCCACCGACGGGTACACAAGGTGAGAAGTTCAGCCGTATCACGGATATCGGAGTACCCCTCCGTTAATCGGTGTCTGGGCGCAGTTGGGAAGCCGGATCCAGTCTTAGTCAGATTTTGACGGATCCCGCTACACCACACTCCGTTGCAACTCGGTCCGTGAGCGACTGTACGTATCCGCTTTCATGATCCGCCCCACTCGGCAGCCTGTGCGAAGTATACCCGTAGTGTGCACCACCATCGTTTCTATCCGTGTCGAGGACTAATATTAGCTCCCGTAGGTATTGAGCTGCTGCCCGCAGTTCGTGTGGCCCTGCCCAAAGGTCGCTGGCACCGTCTTCGCCACTGACCGGTTTGTAGCTGTATCGGAGTGAGTATACAGGGCCGCAGTAGCCCCTTCCACAGTATTGTATTTCTCTCGGTCAGGATATAGTTTGGCACACTCCTGTATGGGCCCCACAAGTCCCGTCTCGACATCTCGTCTTAAGTTTTTCATCATGAGCGAGTAAATATACCACTTCAGTTCCGTCGCGTCCTTCACTATCGCACGTGTGTTCATCTCCGCACGCTGCACATTGCGTATCGACGCATAAAGTGCAAGAAACCCACATTGCCCATTCTCAGCGACAGTCAGCAGCCTGCCGTCGAAACTGTCCAGCCATTGATTGACCTGGATCGGTAAATCGCCATCGCCGACATCCGTCCCGGTTTGCGTAATACCGATGATGAAGCCATCTTGGGAGTCTGGAATGCTGGGTACTATCTCGTCCGAGGCATCTGGGGCAGTCAAGTCCGTAGTGTGCGTTTCCGTCGCTGGTTGCCCGTGCACCGGCTGTTCCTGCGCTGCTTTGGCTTGATGCATGTAGCTTGCCATACTGCTGCGCATGCCTTTAGCGCCCCGTCCGGAAGCCCCACACTGCCAGTCTGCATCTTATTGCGTTTAGACCCACGCGCCGAGCTCGCCGATTTCGCAGGTTTTCCATTGGTCTGTCCGTGCTGCCTTCCCGCCGACTTCGTACTTCCTTTTCCAGGCTCCGATATCGGTGGTGTCGGTGTAGCCTGTTTTTCCTCCGTCACCTCCATCTCCACATCGTCCACGTTCGGAGCCGTCATGGATACGTCCACCTGGTCTGCTTTGGCCTGCACGGTTGCTACTGCAGATGCCGTCGCGTCAGTTGTCGGTGCTCCATGTGTATTCAAATCGTCCGAGGACGGATATGCGTATGGGGGCTTCATTGTCGTCCTCATCCGTCTTGCACTCCTCCCTATCTGCAGCCTCGTCGACCTCCATTTCATCATCCTCATTATCGTCCTCGTCCGAGCCCGTCAATGCTCCGTAATGCCCCATCGCTTCAACGCGTTGAAATTGCTGGTATCTTTTGTTCGGCTTGGCCACAGATTTTGATGTCTCTGGGCTCTCCCTCCTTGGCTGGGAGTCCCTTCCATTGTGACTTCCCCTTGCCATGTTTTGCCTTGGCCTGAGTAGCTACTGTGGCGCGATTGTTCTGCTGCGCTCCCGTGTTACCGTTCCCGGTGCCTTTAGTCTGTGCGTTCATCTCTACACCAGTATTGGACTGACCCTTGCGTTCCTGCTGACCGTCTAGACTCGTGTGTATAGAATCCGTCGGCGTCCGTTGTCGAGGTGGATGATGCCTCAGTTGCTCCGGTGTTGATGTTCCCCGCTGCCGTCTGTGAAGATTGGGCCGTCGATGTCTGTCCCGTTGCAGTCAACTCCTCGCTGCTGCCAGTCTGTTGCGTCAAACGGACCGGTGCTTCAGTTGATTGTACAGGCTGGTTAGATGCCAGCATCTCCACGAGTTTGTCCACCGTGTCCACCCTGAAATTCGTGAGAGCCACCGGTCGGACCTGCGCCAGCTCCCCAGCTACGGACCGGGTTGCATTTGCTCTGAGCCCCTGTACTCGTTGTGGTGCCTGCGTGCATGTCGCTGCACCATGTCTCTGGTCCAGACATCTGTAGCATGGTAGGCGCAGGTAGCATTGGAAATGGTGCAAGGTCAATGCAGTGCTGTCGAACATGATTCGGGAGACTCCTTGCAATTTTTCCGGACAGTGTTGCTGCGCGAACTTGATCGTGTGGTATCGATTGTCGTATATGTCCGTCTTCGTGGCTCGTGCGTATTCCACATCGAGTACTTTGGCCCCAGAGAATTGAGCAAAAGCGCGGACCAGCACCACTAGTCCCAGGTGTTCCCCACCGCAAACCCGTACAGCATACTGTATCTCGAGCTATACCGCCGAGTATGTGCCTCCGCCCACTGATCCCTGTTGACGTTCCGTGTCCTGCAGGACGATGACCGCCTTCTGATAGCGAAGTGTTTTCTTGGTCCACTTCTCCGCGATCTTCTAGGAGTAAAAGACAAACTTGATGGTCTGGACGCCGTCGAAACTGATGCGCTTAACATCGCGCTGCATCGCCCTCATCATGGCGTGGCCAGTGTTCTTGTCGGTGTTTGCGAGAAATAGCTCCCGATATATTATCGCGTGTGCTGCGTGCTTGTTCAGTCTCGCGAACCACTGCTGTCAGTGCTGCGTTGTAGTAAGTCTCATGCCTATCCTCCAGCATTGCTCTGTGCTCGCTCACTAATATCTCTTTGAGGAAATTAGACATGCGGTAGGTCTAGACTATGCAACCAGGATCTCGCTCTCCCGTGTAGTCCACGCTCGCACACTGTCATCACAACTTGCCTTGGCCGGCGCCAAAGCCTCCGCTCGCATTTCTTGCTCCTCCGCCGACATGTATTTCGCAGTTCGTAAGAACTGTCGCTTGTCGCCGTGGCCGAGTTTGTCATCGAGCGACATTCGTAAAACATTTCCATTGTTTCACGAATGTATGCCAATTTGAACATTTTGCGGATGTCGGACTTGTCTGAGTTCTCGCTGCTCGACTCGACAACCTGCGCCGGCACTACGAGCTCATCTACATGTACGTGGGGCCCATTCTCATCGCCATTCAACCCTTACCAGCAGCTGGACGCCTACAGCGAGTGCCAAATGACCGCGTACTACGGCAAAGCCATGGGCTCCTTACCCCCGCACGTGTTCGCGTTGGCGGACCACGTCTACACGCAGCTCATCCAGGGCGGCGCCCTCGACCCAGCCAACCAGAGCATCATCATCAGCGGAGAGAGCGGGTCCGGCACGACGGAGACAACCAAGATCATCATGCAGTACTTGGCTCGAGCCACAAGTTATAGAAAAGGACCGGACGGGGAGGGCGTGGAGCCCACGGCCAACAGCGGCATGTCTGGCGCACTGGGCAAGCTGGAGGAGAAAGTGCTGGAGAGCAACGCGCTGCTCGAGTCGTTCGGCAATGCCAAGACGCTGCGCAACGACAACTCGAGTCGCTTTGGCAAGTTCATCGAGATCCAGTTTAACCACCACGGGAAGATCGTGGGCGCGCAGATTCTGAACTTCTAGCTGGAGAAGACGCGCATCGTGTCGCAGAGTCTTGGAGAGAGGAACTACCACATCTTCTACCAGCTGCTGGGCCGATTTGAACAGCCTCGTGGCTAACAACTATGCCCGGCAATATACGTGCGTTTGCTTAAGAAGAAATTTATTTTCAGTGTTTGCGGAAATGCTGTCAAGTAGGAGAGTAGTACCAGCTAGCTATCGTATTTTCACTGAGCTCTACTAGTCGGCTGTCTTCATCGATTGCATGCCTTGGAGGTTTTGCCCATGCTGCTAGAGCGTCTGTAAAGGGGCTCAACGTCAAGAAAGCATCACGCGAGGTCACCCTTGATACCATCAAATAAATTTGCTGCGGCTTGTTGACAATTGCCACTTTTGACTTCCAATCGACAACAACCATCGAGCCCAGTGTTTCCCCTGTACCTTGTAAACGGTAGATCCAGCGGCGCAAACAATGGGCAGTTGCCGAATTTTCACAGTTAGCACTCTTGGATGACCATTTGGCGCTGGTGGTAGCGATATACTGCTGTCCTTGTACGCTTCGGTGTTATAAAAGACTGGAAAAAGCTCTGGCGAACTACCAGGTCGTATAGGAACTGCATTTATCCTGGGAACGCGGATCAGCGCATATTCAGGTGGTTGAGTCGGTATTTGAACCACTACGTTGCTTGTGCTATCTCTCGTCAAACGAAAATCAGTTCCACGAGGAAAATGAACGTGCTCAAGAGTACCCAATGTGCCATTTGCAACGCCCTTGGCTGTGGCAACATTTTGCGTTACTTGAATTGGCATACCTTCAATGAGATCTAGATAAGGTGCCAAACGACCGAATCGGTTATCGGGTAAACCCATAACCATTTTTACGTCCGGTTCACTCAAGCCATCGAGCTTATTGCGAAAGTCTGCTACGACACGTATGGGATATTGGGAGGTGGGTAGCAGTGCCGCAGTCTCAGCAACAAATGCGTTGTTGATTGAAAGTCGTGTCGCGTTCTCCGGCGTTACAAAGACGCTCTGCTTCCCAGCACCGAGGAATGCATCACCAGAATCAGCTACTAGTCTGCTGTTGATAAGCTCAATAAATTCAGGACTCCAGTCGCCTAACCGAGCTCTCCGACACCCTTCCCCCACTGTGGGTCACTTTGAAACCTCATTGACTCTTCCAGAACTATTACTTTCGTGAAGAGCCTCCAGAGTTCAAACCCAGCCGTATCAGTGAGACTAGCAGCCCGTTTAGTCCTTGGGTCAATGTAAATTGGGTCGGACCCAACTGGAGGCATCTGTAGAAAATCGCCAACAAGAATGATATGAATGCCTCCAAACGGAATTCCTCCTAGTTTCTTGTACTTCCGCAATAGTTTATCGAGCTTGATCCAGTCTTTCTTCGTCATCATTGATATTTCATCGATCGCAATCAGATCCAAATCGACAAACTCTCGTCTTTCGATTGCATGCTTAAGACGAAGCAACAAACTGGCCAATGTACGACCTCCAATCAGCGTTGCAGCTTTTCCTGTAAGCGCTGTTTTAATCATGGCATGACCCCGATTCCAACTAGCACAAAGCATCGTTATTGCATCGATCACACGCGTTTTCCTGTTCCACCAGCGCCCCTAAATACATCAAAAGCTGATCTTCCTGCAGATTGGTCACGTACTCACTTGAACCATAGCCGTCGCTGTTATCTTGCTGAGCCGATTCCTGCTGATAATATCGACGAAGCAGAGCTTTGCCAGCTATACAGAAAGCTATATGCTGGCGTTCGTTGAGCTTATTAGCTTTTGAAATAGATTGAAGCGACGCATAAGATCCTACTTCGATCGATTCAGAGTCAGCGCCATTATTTGAGCTCCACAACATATTTTCAGGTCGCAACGCCTCTGAAAGCAGCTCGATAACTTGTGTAGGTCGCTCACCATTGCATGAAGATTGCAGAACCAACGAATCATCCGTCTGAACGTCTGCGACCCACCTGCGCAGATCGTCAGCCGACAAATGTTCATTTCCAAATGGCAAAGTATCTCCAACTGGGACTGAAGGCAGAATATCTTTACGCCTATCCACCGCGATCCGAGCATTTGGCGCAAGTAAATCATGTTGAGCAAGAACATCAACTACATGACACGGTTTTTGTGAACTTGGATAGAGTATGGGGTTCAGATCATTTGTTTCGGGGATAACATCATCATGCCTCTCAATAAGCTCGTAGTTATCTGTGGAAATTAATCCCTTTTCAAGAAAGTCATCGTTGGGTTCGACACAAATGTCACTGTCGGCAAATTCATCATCAGAACCTTGACTACTTTGTGACCTATCAGAGTCGGTAGACTCAATATTCAAGCTTGCTTTGTCACGAGCGCGAAAATAATCGTTCATGTTTTCCATAATGTCCTGAACAAATGATGAACGATGGAGTTCCCAATCCAGGTATGCTTGCTTCCAAGAATCTGAACTCGTACAGTCTTCAACTAGGTCACCGACATATCGAAACGGCTTGAAGAGCGCTAAGGCCGTTCTGGAGCGCTTCACCACAACTTCATCCGGCGAATTCTCATCAACAAAAGGCATACGAACGCCAGTAATCACAGGGACGACATCTTCTTGATGCTTTCCAATGCAATGTGACTGGCAGAGAGGATGTGGGGAAAGAAATATACGATCGTCACTAGTCGATGAAGTCCGTTGTCGTCGAAAGAATTTCATCACGAACTCGTAAAGATTGATGTCTTCCAACGACGATGGGCGCCATCGATAATCGTCAAGAATTGATGTCGATCTATATACACCGCTTTCATTTGTGTCCCTTGCAGGCTCCGACACTCCGATTAGATCACAACCATAGCTTTCAGAACCCAGTAAGGCTTTCAGTATCTCCGCCAATGGTAATACGGTTGTTGATGTGCTCATGTAACAACACGACTTTCGAAGCAGATACAAAGCAGCTAGCGGACCGGCGGTCTCACGACGATCGGTTAATGCGTACGTCAAACTCGAAACGCGTTGGCGATCAATTTTCTCTCATCCTGTAGCTGATGATGAGCATGAGCACGAGCTTCCTTGTCTTGCCTACGGGCAAATGCAGCAAGTGCCACCGCTGCCACAGAATCCACCTGGTTTTGATGCTTTGTTACATACTTACAGCAATAATAAATGCGATCCAGGACAGCCTCGCCACCGATTAAAACCTGAACGTCATGGTTTGACTTAAATGTTGACATCATCACGTCATTGTACCCGTTTATATACTCACACCCAAGTTTCCGCTGCAACTGCACTCCTTTAGACGAAAATGATGTTCTTTCAACGCGATCACGCGGGTAGCCATACCGACACGACCCTCGAGGTGCAGCACGTGAACTCTTAAAACAACTTGACGAGTGACTCCACCAATGTAAGTTCAGCAAAAAACTAGCATGGCCACCATAAACGCAAAACCATCGGTAGCCCACCGTAGATCGTAACTAGATGGAGGCATCATTTCAATAGTTTGGGCTAACCCATCACGTTTGAAATCGTCGTGAGCATCGCGATCTGTTGAGCCCTGAGCTGCGTTAATGGACTCCAAAAATGCACTATAATCATCATCGTCATTGCTCACTAAACGTAGAAGCAAGTCTCTTTCGTAAATCCAACGTCTCGCACCAGATAAATTGTTGTTTGCTCTCGCTTCTCGGGATGCTTGATCATGCAATTCGCACAGGTCTAAATCCCGCATTGGTGGTGGCCAAGTAGCAGGCCGGTTTTGTAGTAATACTTGCTTCAATACATGCTGAGAGCTAAGGCGAGTAAGGCAACGACCACACTTAAGCAAAGCGGGCTCGCGCTGCTGAGACCCACTATGATCTGATGCCTTCATGCGAGCTTCCAGTGCTCGTAGATCAGAGTATGATTCACCACCAAAGCGGCAAGCACTGGCCGATATATCGAGTGGGAACGTTGTTTTCACGACACTGTCAGCATAGCGTTCAATGTCTTGTAAGAAATCAGCTCCACGTTCCTCGAACATTTTTCGATATGCTGGCACGTTAGGTGGAACACAAGACAACCACACTAAAAATGTGCATGTAGAGTACCCCCACCCTGCGTTTCTACCATGCCGAAGTAGGAAGTTACAGGTCCAAACAATCCATCGAAGGGTTTGCCTCGCATTTGCCGCGGATGGACCCCCAGAACATGCTCGATAAAAGCTTTCATATTCCTGTCGAATAATCTTGCCGATGCAAAATCATTTTTGAATGCGGCGGCTCTAACTTTTGCGTGATCAGGCGGATTGAACAGCGGCGCATCAAAAAGCGTATCGATCGATGTTATTCCTGTATATTGGGCCAATGCAAATGAACTTGAGACGTTCGGCGTCAGTGTCACGAAGAGTGCAGGCTGACCAAAGCGTGCTTGATAAGCGAAAGCTTTTCGCCTACATTGTTCTCGTTCAGCATCACTACCCCACACATTGCTTTCACTCAGCTCAACACTTCGCAGAAATCTTGTAGCAGCATCATCGTTATCAGTCGCAGAAATTCGACCTTGCCGCCTGCGTTCATTTACTCGAAGCGCTTCTTTTAAAGCATCCATAGATATGTCGTGGTATCCATCGAAAGCTCTTGGGTGTCTTTTGCATCGCAAACTCACGTTTAGATACATATTTCTCATTGACATATAATCAAACGCAACAAGTGTAAATAGTTCATCTTCTGCGAAAGCCCGAGAGCTCAAAGCCCCATAATATTGAATACAGGCATGCAAGGATACCGGGACTACACGATCTTCACCAGGATGCCCCCGTCCGTAGGGGAAAAGGTGCGGGAACATCTTCGCAAACAGAGAACCGTCATCTTGTGCAAACTTACTTGAATGGCGTACGAGGAACCGAGGCTCACTAGTTACATTTTCGCTGATATCATCCACACGAGCTTCATCAAAGTTGTTTGTTTCACTTCCATTTTCGGAAAAACCACTCTTCTTTCTATCACTTCATCTTCATCGTCAAGGCTTTCATCCGCAACATCAGTGACTCGATCATGATCTCTTGCAATCTCTGAGACAATATCTTCTTCGGTGGACTCGTGAAATAGGTGCTCCACTGCGTCATTGTCATCAATATCACTACAGTCAACAGCAATGTCTGCGAAATGACAATTTTGCACTTCTTCCTTGAAGTAGATAAGCAAATTCTCCACTCGGTCTCGACGAATACAATACATTTTCTTCACTTTTGCTCGCTGTTCATCTGTAAATGGCCCCGCAAGAACAACTCGGTAAGTGGTCATATTTTCCAGACGACGTGGCAGCAAAGTTGCTGGTGGACCAGGGGATGCATCAAATGCAAGGCAATGAGATCTGATTGAGCGATGTGACCCCCCGCATTACTCGAGACATTGCAACCACACTCACCGGCTGGACCATGAAG
Organism: Phytophthora syringae; assembly: GCA_012656105.1. Classification (NCBI taxonomy): domain Eukaryota; phylum Oomycota; class Peronosporomycetes; order Peronosporales; family Peronosporaceae; genus Phytophthora; species Phytophthora syringae. The sequence continues at coordinate 108,152 of JAAKBD010000541.1, read as the reverse complement.
CGCTCGACCACAGAAGTGTCAGCAAAACGTGAAGGTAGCATACCAACGAAGAAACCATTCTTGATGGCAAATTTTGGCAGTTCACCTCTGCAAAGACTTCTGTTACACTCCAAACAAACAACAATTTTGGTCGATTTATCCTCCGTAGTAACTCCACGCTTTGACAGCAATAATCCACTTAATGAAGGAGCTTGCACTGAGCAATCGTAATCAGCGGCGAGAAGTGGAGGAAGATTTCATTTTCACTTCCCAGAAGAAGTCGCATCCGGCGTATCATTCCCTCGTCACTTAATTGGATCAATTGGCTTTCTTTCGTCAGCACGAAACGATCACAAACACCACACACTCGCTCATCCAATCCACTCGCCCCGAGAGCTTCCTGCAAACCCACGAGAGCCTTTCTTCTCTTTGCAGCACCAATGGGAGACAGCGGCGGTCGTTCTTTCCAATCTGGCGCATTGCGATTGTCTCTAATCTGTTGCTGCCTTCTACCCTGGCGTATTCACGTTGCTTTCTCAGCCGCTCTGATCTTGCTGGTTCAGGTTGTCGACTTCGATAACGTCGAGCAGCAAGCCTATTACGTCGGCGTCGCTCCTCGATATCCATGGGAATTAGCGCGAACGGAGTGCTCTTCAATGCCGTCAATACGTAAATGCATATCAATGCGACCGTATGACAAAAGCCAAGTTCCTCGTCGCATTACCACAGATGTCACCTAGCCTTCATTCTCATACAAATATCGTCCTAGATATCATCCCTCCGACCACCCCGACGGGCTCACTCTCTCACATTCCAGAATTTTGTCTAGATCACAGCTCCCGCAGCACCACTGCCTTAAAGATGGCCAAGAAACGCAGCTCAACCAGCAACGACGATCTGAAGCCAATGTCACCACTGAAGAAGCTTCGAAAGAAGCAGATTGAAGAGGCACGTGCCGCGGAAACCCAGCGAGTGATTGACAACGTTCCAGGTAAGGCCGTTTACTCTAGTTTTTCTATTGAAAACACTAACGAGTGTATTGCTTTGATTACAGAACTGTTCGCTTACATGAAGGAAAACACGATTGCTGGTCAGCAGTCAGTTACGGACTTGGCAACCAAAGCAATTCGGATTCAAGGTCGTTTTATCTGGGCTAATCAAGAGACGACGAAGAAAGGATTCAATTTGTTGCGCTTATACTTAACTGAGCCATCGATCACCGATTCACCAGGCGAGCAAAAACGGGTATGGAATCCATACTATGGATTCATATGTACTTTGTCTTTGGATACTGTTGATGCTAACTAAGTGCTGACAGGACTTGCAAGCGGCCCAGGAGCAGAACTCATACGAAGCCAACGCTGTAGTCATCACGGTGACGTTATTTGACACGAACAAGTCGGACTCGCGCCTACCAAAGGAAGGGAGTGTCATCTTGTTTACTCCAACCAAGATGAACCTGTACGGTAGCTGCTGCCAAGTGCAGACCAAGCTTTCCTACATCAGTGTTGTTGACGATGAAGCCGCAGTGGCGCCCAGCACTCACGAATCCGTTTAAGCACAACAACAGCAGCTTCAGCCACACAACAAAGCAAGTACGAACACAAGTTAGGAGCAAATCCAACGATACCAGGCTGTAGCATATTGTTGTATTTTTATGAATGAACAAACATTAGGTTGATCATTTTGGTAGCTCCACAAAAACAAATGTGTGAGCCAATCTCGTCAAGCTCCTCACTGTGAAATACATCCATATTATGTGTTCTTCTCAAACTTTCCGATCCCGGATGGTTGTCATTATGATAGCTCCACCAAAATAATGTGTGAGCCAATCTCGTCAGCTCCTCACTGTGAAATGGACGATGATACATCCACCGGACGAAAAATGATTATACCAGGACTTTCTGAACACCTCGTAAACATCATATGGTTGTGGTAACAGAAGCGAGATAAATTACCGGATCTGCTAGGTGGCGGATCAAGATCCCCGGCCGAGCGATCCCGCGCGCCACCAGTCGGGCGCCCAAATCTCGGTGGCCAAGGCCGACACGAGCAGCAGCATCGGCCCAACGCTGAGACTGTCGAGAAAAAGCTTGCAATCAACGCTTTTCTACGAGCACCACGGTCATGCGCGCCACGTTCCAGGAGTTCTACCGTCTCCTGTCCGATGACAGCTACGAATCGAAACGCAGGACGATCTTGCGTTGGCGTCGTGAGCGCCCCAAGCTGGTCAAGGCCATGGCGGAGGGCAAGGGACGCACCAAAATACGCAACGTTGGTGTAGGTACAATTTTGTTGAGCTTGATATTGTGCATGGGATGAGCTGCGTGAGGACGGCGCCCCTGTCTCCTTACGCATGCTTTCCTATAAAGCTCGCCAGGTCGCGGTTGAAGCCGAGGTCCGTGACTTGCACACCTCGGACAAGTGGGTGGCAGGCTTCAAACGCCGCCACCACTTCAGTCTACGCACACCTACGCGCCAGAGCCAGATCTGCTCGGCCGACATTAACATGATCGCAGCAGCATTCGGTGCCACCGTCGAGGCGACTGTGCGTGATCTTGGTGTTCGACGTGTTCAGGGGTTAACACATATCAAAAGGTAATTTACCGCAAACACACAGCCGAAGCTGACTCAGAGTGGAATAGATATCTGAAATATTTCCCGCTTGTCAAATTTTATATTACATTAATTTTGCAAGACCACCTAACCCTTTTCACATTGGAGGTGACTCTCTACATGCGAATTACCGGTACGGTACCAGGATAAACAAAGTATTGGGGTTCAAAGAAATAGCCCTATCCTCGAAAAGATCAGAACTGCGAATTCCAGCGGGCCACCAGCCCGCGAATCAATGGTCGGTCCCCGTAGACCAATTTGTCATTAGCGTAGCCACAAGTTGTTTGGATTGGGCGGGATTCCACACCCGTTCCAGCATGTGCCATTTTCTCCGTAGGTTGAGATACCGGGATGTGGGCCCGCACCCGATCTCCCCATGTGCCGGTCATGCCCGTCTCTGTATCAGCTGCAGCTGCGTTGGATTGTGCAGCCGATCCCGCCTGGTTTTTCGGATTGTCGGTCGTGGCCACCGTTCCCCGGTTTCCGTCGACTGGTTCGGCTCCGCTCGCTTCTCCTGTGCGGGCCGTGTGTCGGTATCTGGGCTTCCAGTGCTGTCCGCGACGCACAGCAACGTCATGTCCGCAGGGGTCCCGGTCCTGGCGCTTCCGGCATCACTGGCTCCTGCATAGCTGTGCCGTCTCCGTGGTCGTCGTGCTTCCCTCGCTCGAGGTGCCGTCGCCGCCCAACTTATAACCCACTCCTGCGCTACGTATCCCTTAGCGGGTAATTTTACGAGTGCACGATCCACACGGGCTCGTACAGCAGGCGAGGCAGGTCTGGGCAGCAAGACGCACTTAGAAGCGACGTAGCAGCATAGTAAAAACGTTTAAACACGCACCAGAGTCGGCTTCGTGGCCCGAGAACTCTCCACTGCGCGTGACAAAAGGCGTAACCTGTGGATGAAAAAATGCCACAAGTGCGTCAGTTCTGCGCGGATTCGGGGCGCGAGACCGACGCCACGTATACGTCGGGATGTCTCGTGTATGTCCAAGTGGTGCAGAGCCTTATCCCCGATGAGCGTGAGCCCCTTGCGCGCGCGCTCCATCGTCACTCGATCTTGCGTCTCGAGCATCTATCCGCCTAATGAGAAAGTGCGGGGTTTCGTTTTTAGAGCAATTGCTCTCGAGTGGGCCAAGACGTTTTCTAGGAAAGGCAAAGCTCCCTACGGCTTGAACTCGTACAAGAAGGCGGCAGACGCCTACGCCCGTGGATTGGAGCTTTGTCTCCGAGGGGCAGAGGGGGAAGCTCAGAAGAGAGACACGGAGTACGTTGGCAGAATACTAGAGTTTTGTCGTGGGGGATCGACCCTTTTGTATCTTACTGTCCCCTAGAGCGTTGAAGCGCCGGACGGACAGCCAGGCAGTGGCCTAAAGTAGGTGTATCGCCGCTGTGACGGTGGATGTACTGACTGGTTCAATGGAATTTGTGCACAGCGACAACTGAAAGACTACCAGCACGTGTTCGGCGAGTGAACGAAGAAAGAAATGTGATGTGAACTGTTGTAAGCGGTCTCTACACCGTTCACCCTAACTAGTCGTGTGACCTAAACTAGGTCGTCGTTCGACTTGGCTGGGAATACCTGGGGGTTGCCGTAGCAGTAGTCGGTGCATTGTATATTGCTGCAGCCCGCGTGATTCATGGGTATCGCGCGTGCTGCAACCCCAGCTCACAGTTAATCATAGTATGGTGCTGCTCCGCCCTTCCCGTTACTGATGTAGCACGAATGTTGGCTGAATGTAAAGTGGTTACGCTTACGCTCACGCAATTAATCCAGTGAGGGTTGTCCATCCCTGTTAGGTATTCCCAGTATAACGGTGCACCCTTGATAGTCATCCCACAGGTTTTAAAAATATTGTCAGTTCGACCTGAAGTCGATAAAATAGACCAGATTGACGTGACGTGTTACAGAAAGTTATGAGCCCGCTTTTCGGAACTCTATGGGAACAACTGTGACGGGGCACACAGCAGCTTGCTTAGAGGAAGCGATGAGTTTGTGTATACAAACTCTAAGTGAACTGCAGTTCACTTTAGTTCCGGTCTAAAGGAACGTTGACCAAATTAAGGTAGAATTAAGACTGAGTTATATTCTGGTTGGTGCTAAATGAGATCTAATACAAACTATAAGTACTCTATAGTTTGTCCTACATTTTTAACTATTGGTTGACTCTGAAGGGCTGTAGCCATTTCGTAGAGACGATTAGGTGGTGTGTGATACACCACCTTACCCCTTGGGTGTGACCTGTCACTCTTGAGTGTAACCTAGTTACACTCCATGTAACCCGTTACATCCTCCCCCACCTAGGTGCGAGTTTACCACCAATCAGAGGGAGGGAATAGTGGTCACCAGCTTTCAATCATTGTCGATTTCAGTCGACCGACAACATTGTCTTGGTGCGCGGCTCATTTCCAGTTTGGAGCAGGAACCCGCAGCACCTACGGTCTCCACGTCGACCTCAAGAGCATGCCTCCCAAGAGTAACACTCATGGTGCGAAACACCTAAGACCAAGGCTGCGAAGCCGAAGTCTAAGAGAGCTGAGTCTCACGACAAAGCCTCTGCACGCAAGGCGGATGCCGCTTCATCTGCGGAGACGCACGAGTCGACTCGTGGCCGCGCAAAGACGACCTACATAAGTGGTCGTCGTAGTCGATCGCCGAGTGGCTCGGGATCTGACAGGAGTGGTTTGACACCACTCCAGAAGGACAAAAGTCCGGAACGCGCATACGACAGCGACGAAGCGCGCAAGATGGGCGCCCAGAAAGTCCGGGCGGCCCTTGCCAAGGATGCCGAGCTTCGTAAGAGCTCCGGCAATGCCAACTTGCCGCCGCTGAGCGTGATGTACGCGGAGGGACTGAACCTCGATGGGGACGAGCTCAAGGGCTCTCCGAGCCCGTCTAAGTCAACGAAGGGGTCTCCACGTACCTCGGGTTCTCCCGTTAAGAACCTCTCCTTCGCGGAGGGTTTGCGAAAAGCCAAAACCCAAAAGGCTAAGGTCGGCGAGGAGGAAGAGGAGGCCGCTACGGCCAAGAAGCGTATGGCTTCGAGGTCTCCGCGTTGCGAAATGCCGGAGGCCATTGGGAAGAAAGAGCCCAGCCAGTACCTCTTCTCTTCTCTCGAGAGTGGGGAGGAAGTGGAGATGGTGCTCTCTCCGAAGAGAAGCCGATCAGTAATGATCTAGACGCCCAACAAGAGCAGTTCCTCTCAGAACGCTCAGGAGCAGATCACTCACAACGTGATCTCTCCATTCCGAGGAGGGTGGATCCCGTTGCTCGTGCGCCCTTACAGGCGGGCAATGGGTATTATACACCCGACGAGAACACTGGTTCTCCTGAGTATCTAGAGGAGCTTTCTGCTCCTCGGAAGCTCGTTGGAGGACACACTTCTCGAGGTGTCTACGAGAGGGTTCTCGTTTCGAACAATCCGTTGTTCAAGTGCGTCGCGGCGGCTCGGTGTGTGCTCTTAGCACCGCACCGGATCCCTCTCAAAGAGTTCACCACTCGACGTAAGAAGCCCGAGAACAAGGGAAGGCTTCATCCCGTTTGGGGGTACCCATGGGTCATGCCCGAGCATTGCTCTTCCGATATCTCAGCGGAGACGTTGTTCTGGGAATGGGTAGCCCTACAGGGGTTTGACGCCCAAGAGATTCAAGATCTCAAAGCCGAAATTCGGCTGTCCTGTATTTTGGACCAGCGCGACTTGCGCATTGAGTTTGTTCACTTCGTGGGCAAACGACAGTTAACACCTGTCATGTCGGAGCTCCGGCGTGCGGGCCCATGGCTACCCTGCCACTTCTCGTGGAGCGCCTCGAGGGTGGCCCAGCCTTACGGCTATCCTGTGCCTTATGGGTTTGGAGGCTATCCGGGGTATGGCCAGATGCCTTACCCAGGGCCGGCCTTCCAGGCACCGCCTTACGGGGATCCGCGCAAGCGGGTCGCCCACAGTTCCCAGTGGCTCAGTCACAGGCTTCGCAGGAGCTGGCGGAGTCTGCTCCACCTGACGGTCGCTTCGAGGAAGTGAGCTCGCCGGCTCAAGGCCCTGGCCCGCTCCCTGAGAGGAAGTTAGATCCTGCGGACCGTGGTAGCGCTTAAGGCGACCCACGTAAAACGTTGGGTGCGTCGCCATTGACTTTGGAAGGTCAATGGTGTAAGCTGCACCATGCCGGCTGAGGACCGTGAAGGGTCCGATGAAGCGGTGCTTCAACTTGTTGCTCTCAACAGAGCTAACCCGGTTTAGCGGTAGGTTCCAAGTGTCAAGTAGGACTAAATCACCTTCTTTAAACACGCTTAAGTTTCCTCTTCCATGTTTGTCTGAGTACTCCTTTGTTTATCCTGTGCAGACGCCATCGCGTCGCGCACGCGGTTGATAACATTCAACCTAGTGTCAATAACTCTTGCACTTGCTTTCTTAAGGAAGCTGGGTCGATGTCCGAGACCCGGGAGGAAAGTGCTTTCCGAGCCTCTCCCCACTTAGGATAGAAGCATCGGTGTCGCCACGAACCGTGAGCGGCACCCGAGGGTTACGAAGCCCATTCAAATAGAACGGGGTAAACCCCGTTGATGCGGTTACCGCATTGTTGAGTGCAAACTCAACGACCGGCAGACGGTCGGACCAGGTGCGAGGTGCCTCTGCGCAAATGCTGCGCAGTGTGTCCTCGAGCACGCGGTTAACCCGCTCCGTCTGGCCATCCGTTTGAGGGTGATCAGCGGTCGACATGTGTAGACGAGTTCCAATGAGTTGGAACAGCGTCTTCCAAAACGCAGCGGTAAACCGCGGGTCTCTATCTGAGACAATGGTCTCTGGGAGGCCATGGTAGCGAAACACGCCGTCAATAAACAGACGAGCGGCGTGTTCGCCCGTGACCGTATCAGGCACAGGTGCTAGATGCACCATCTTGCTCAGACGGCACACGAACACCAAAATTCCGGTGTTGCCGTGCCCGTCAGCTGGAAGTCCAAAGATGAAATCGAGACTCATCGACTTCCAGCAATCCACAGGGACCGGCAGGCTCTGTAAAGGAGCCGAGGCATGGCCTGCGGGTTTCACTCGCAGACATGTTTCGCATGTCTTCACATAGTTGGCGACCCACTTGTACATGTGGGTCCACCAGAACGACTGTGAGACCGACTGGAAGGTCTTCTCGCGACCGAGGTGGCCGCTGAAAGGCGCGTCGTGCGCCTCCTGAAGTATGTCGTACTTCAGGTCTTCATCATGAGGGACCACAACCCGAGGAGGGTCTGCGGGGTCCACTCTGTAATGAATAAGACCATCGGTCCATTCATACCGATGGAGGCGAGACCTCTGTCGTGGCGTAAGCCATTCTGACTTGGCGTCCTTCCCAGCGGACAGGAACCGTACTAGAGGAGCGAGAGATTCGTCCTCTCGATACGCCATGCGTATCCGATCGTACAGATCCGTCGTCGCTCGACTAATATGAGCTAACTCATAATCTGGGCGACGCAAGAGCGCGTCGGCAAGCACATTAAGCTTGCCAGGCTTGTATTCGACGCGGAAGTTGTATTCCGCGAAGAATGACAGCCAACGCGCCATTCTCTGTGAGAGATGTGGCGAGTTAGTCGCCGTCCGCAAGGACGCGTGATCCGTATAGATCACAAAGGGCTTGGAGCCCAGAAGATGCACTCGGAACTTCACGAGCGCATACTTCATGGCAAGGAGTTCCTTATCATGAACTGGGTAATTCCGTTCGGCCGCTTTGAGCTGCCTGGACTGGAACGAGATAACTCGCTCGCGTCCGTCCGCGTCGTTCTGAAGTAGTGCGCAACCGATTGCATGGTTGGAAGCGTCACAGACGATGCTGAACGGCTTCGTCTCGTCTGGCAGTGCCAAGACCGGTGCTTGCTGCAGACTTGCTTTGACTTTGTCGAAAGCGTCTTGGTGACGGTGCTCCCAGCACCAGTCACAGTCCTTCTTAAGGAGGTCTGACAGGGGTTTAGCCAACCCCCATAGCCGGCGCTATACTTGTGCAGGTAGCTGGCTAGACCCAACCACTTTCGAAGGTCTTTCTGAGACCGAGGTGTTGGCCAAGCAGAGATGGCCTTCACCTTCTCAGGGTCTGCCCGGACTCCTACGTTGCTGACAAAGCAACCGAGAACCTTGATCTCGGGAGCCGCAAAGACGCACTTGTCGATGTTGACATAGAGCTTGTTGGCTCTCATGACCTCGAACACTCGACGGAGGTGATTCAAATGCACCTCCATAGCCGTCTGGCCTTGCTCGGCTCGGCTATGGACGAAGATGTCGTCAAAGTACGTCTGTGTGAACGTACGGAGTGGTCTGAATAGCTGCGTGACCAAGCGATTAAAAGTCGCTGGGGCATTTGACAACCCTTGTGGCATAACTAGCCACTCCCAAAGCATCCCGCTTGACGTGCTTACCGCCGTCAAAGGGATGTCACTTTGACGCATCAGGATCTGGTAGTATCCGTCCACCAGATCCAAGGCACTGTAGAGTTCACAGCCTGCCATGTTGTTTAACAACAGATCCATGCGCGGGATCGGTGTCTGTGCTGGCACCGTCGCGCTGTTCAGCTTGTTGAAAGCGTGAACCAGACGCCACTTCCCGTTCGGCTTCCGAACGCAGAAGGCGGGCGTCGAGTGCGGGGATTTTGACTCCCGCACCATGCCTGCCTTCGCCTTAGCGGCGAAGAAGTCGTCAATGACTTCACACTGCTCGCGAGGCAGTGGCCATTGTCTGGTGACACAGTACTTTGTGCCTGGCATGAGATCAATCTCGTGCCTCTCTCCGCGATCAGGCGGGAGTTGGGACGGTGGATTCTTCGACACCACGTCCGAAAAATCCTTCACCAAAGGATACAGTGGATCCTTCGGGTTCTTGAGTATCTCATAACCCAAGCGCTTTACGCGCTGGCGAGTGAACTCCTCCAGGACATCCTCGTCCATCACAGAGGAAGCGTTTAACTCCTCAGCGGGGGTCTCTTGTTTTAGAAGGACCACTTCCGCAATGTCACCGACCTTGAGGTCGATCAGAAAGTCATTCATTGACATTTCTTCGAGGCTCAGTAGTCTGACACCTCGGGCAGCGGCTCTAACATGAGCGCGCCTGCCTTCACGCGACGGCCTGTCTCACCATCGAAGACGTGATAACACTCTTCCGCCGAGCTAGTCGAAGGAGCCTGGGCCCTGGGCTCCGAGTCACTTGACGTGACTACAGTTTGACCTGAAGTCAAACTCGACTTACGGCGGCGGCGATGGTCTCGTCGACGACGGCCTCGACGCGAGATTACGTTTATCACGCCGGGTGATGCCCGCTCTAGGACATAACAGACCGCTAAGGTTTCGTGTGGCACTTTGTTACCCACACAGGAAGCGCTCCCCGCGTCTTCCTCTTCAGTTAACGGGGTGTGGACCTAAGTTACCCACCTGGCGAGCATCTCCTGATGCCGCCACGCTCGGGGTTCCTGCCACCAAGCTAACTTTTGGTGGACCCCTGAGGTCGTCCGTCTTGGACTCTGTCTCCTGACCTACTGCAACCTCATGTGCAGTCACTGAGGGCGCGCTCACCACGCTGGTGGGGCCTAAAACCTCTTCGGACGCTGTGGCGCCCTGGCGATCCTTGCGGAATCCCCGGTATCTTTCAGAGGTGGGAACATGACTCACCAATGCTCTGTCTGATACGGCGGGGCGGTTGGCACCAATGGCCTTGCCGCGCCAATCGATTCATGGCTCATGCTTCTCGAGCCATGTCATCCCTAGGATCAAGTCATACTTGTCCATCGTTAAAACGGTAAACCGTTCTCGGCTATCGAAATCTTCGAACTTGATAGCCAGGCCCATGTGGACCTTAGGTACTGTAATTATCGTACCGTCGGCAAGCCTTACTTTGACTTGCCCGTAGCCTTTGCTCTCTCGCAGAGCATCCCTAACTTGTCGCCATTCTTGGCGACTGTATGGCGGCGTGCGAAGTTCTTCGACGCCCCAGAGTCGATCAAAACCCGAAAGGGATGATCATATCCTCGTACGTTTGCATGTACAACGAGCGGCCCATCGTTGCTCTTCTCCGATTCGAGAGTGCAAAGACTCTCAGGGGCTAAGTCATCATGGTGCGCGCCACCCGCGCACCGCTCATGAAGACTTAGATCTTACTGGTTTCCCGATGTCCCTAACCCCGGGGTCGCGGCTTCTGCCAGCGGCCCTTAAGACCAACGGGTCTAGGAGGAAATCGTCTCCGTTGTCCTCCTGCAGGACAGGCACGTTTCATGTGCCCAAGCTTACCACAGCCGAAGCAGCGAATGTCTTGCTGCTCGGCCAGGCCAAGGTCCATGGGGACGGGCCCGCTAGAAGCGCCTCTCGTAGCACCTGAGGTTGGTGCGGAGTTCCCTGGCCAGGTACTCGTAGGGGTATGAGCCTGTTTGTGGCTGTACTCCTCTTGAAGAGCGATCTGAACCGCTGCTTCAAGGGTACTTACTTGTACCCGGAACAATTGGGTCCGAGCTGGACCGACTCGTAGGCCGTCCATGAACACAGTCACCTTGATGTGTTCCGGGAGTGGGTTCCCCACAAGAGATGCAGTAAGCTCTCGCATCTCTTTATGTACTCGTGCAGCTCGCGCCTTCCCTGTCTGCACGACAGGAAGCGCGAGCGCTGGCGATACTCATAGTTCGCCGGGTGGAAAGCGGCTCTCAGCTGTTCGCACAGCTGGGTCCATGATGCAAAGCATCCTGGCGTTGTCGCCTCACGCGTATACGCCCAGTTCTTAGCTCTGCCACTAAGGTGCGACAGAGCAAAAGCGACACGAAGTCGTTCGCTCGAGATGAGAGCCGCGTCCATGGCGAGCTCAACTTCTCTGACCCAGAAGTGAAGGTTTTCTCCTTCCTTTCCTTCATAAGGGGTCACCTTCAGCCGCAACGGCTTGGGAGCCGGTGGCTTAGCCTTCGTGACCGGAGGCTGGATGGTGCCTCGCACGTGGGCGACTAATCCTCGCTCGTACTCGTCGAACGCCGCGACGCGTTCGATCTGTTCGTTCGGCGTTGACGCCGTCAAACTACGGAATACTTCTACTCCAAAGATGCCTGCCATCTTCCGAACGGACTCAAACTGTCAGTCGTTCAAATGAGGGAACTCATTTCTGTCTTCCATCTTGACTCGTGACTAGAGTCCCAAGAGGATTCGGGTAGTACAATCGCTACCTGCGTAGGCGTGGATTGACTACAAGTGCTACCAAGTGTGACGGGGCACACAGCAGCTTGCTTAGAGGAAGCGATGAGTTTGTGTATACAAACTCTAAGTGAACGGCAGTTAGCTTTAGTTCTGGTCTAAAGGAACGTTGACCAAATTAAGGTAGAATTAAGACTGAGTTATATTCTGGTTGGTGCTAAATGAGATCTAATACAAACTATAAGTACTATATAGTGTGTCCTACATATTTAACTATTGGTTGGCTCTGAAGGGCTGTAGCCATTACGTAGAGACGATTAGGTGGTGTGTGATACACCACCTTACCCCTTGGGTGTGACCTGTCACTCTTGAGTGTAACCTAGTTACACTCCATGTAACCCCGTTACAACAAAGCCGCGACTTCGCACGGAACAGCTCTGGATTTTAGTTGGGCCAAGTGATTGTTTGTCCCCGACTGGGGCAGTTCGCTCTTTGTGTTGCGTATCTGGAAACCAGGGTGCAATTTACAGTACAGGAGGTAGCGGCAATAGTCACAGGTTGAAAATGCTACCTCCTGTATGTGCTGGATGGACCGACAGACGGAATGGGATATGCAAGCACGGAAAAGTTCGGAAAAACGAAGGTTGAAAAGCTAGAGCAACGCGGTGCACAGCAGACACGACACGAAAGTGCCACCACCGTTAAATACATACGAGAGCTCGAGCGATTGTAACCCCAAGTGCGTTTCGCCGGGAGTGGCAGATTGATGCGCGCCATACTGACTGGATCCTCAACGCTGCATTAGCGCGCCTCGCGTCCTCGTACGACAGAGCAAAAGCCTTTGCTGGACCGACGGAACACATGGAGACCGCGCGCTCAAGACTCGCCACGATGTGTAGATACATATCAACTGTCCACGGAATGAACACCTTCATCTTTCGGTAGGCACGCGGAGGCTCTGCTATTAAAGTCGCATTTGTTTTCCACTGTCGCCGGGTAGGCGCGTGCCCTCACGCTCGAAGCTTGGTAGGCCCGCGGGGACTCTGCTGATAAAGTCGCATTTCTTTTCCTCTGTCGCCGGGTAGGCGCGCGCCCTCACGCTCGAAGCTTGCTCGGACAGTCTCGTTGTACAGCGGATACTATGTAGTACTTCGAAGTATTGTGTGAGGCGCGCTGCAATCCGCCGAACGCCGATAATATTCAAAAATGTTGCGCGAACGCCGATACATAGGATTCCAGTTGCTATCATAACCTACAGTTTTTTGTCTATCTTTTTGTGGATGGGTCAACATTCAGGTACAGAAATTATCTTTGCACGGCTATTTGGTATTAAGAGTTACCCAGGTAGTTTCCAGAAGATGATGACACCGAATTCAGCAGGGTATGCACTATGCACCTATTCTGACCTCCATTACAACCGCGGGATGGACACTGGACTAAAATCCAGAGAACAACCCACAAAGGGGGTATGTGGACCCTGTCACTATCAATTTCCCAAAACGTGGACCCTTCCCAAAAGTGGACCTTCGGCACTAGTGTAAGGTGTCACACATAACACAGTCTCATTGCCTAGAAGTTGGATGGAGATGAAATTATTATTTATGAAAGTAAGAATACGACGTTCAGTCGGCTACGCACCTCGGTGTCAAGATCTGTCTGCGGTCTCGTACGTGGTCGGGAAAGCAGACACCACTCCTGGGGGCGCGGCAGATCCGTTGCGGACCGTGGTGACGATGTGATCATCGTCGTCATGTACTCGGCGGTCGACGGCGGCGTGGTGGAGTACATCGCATTGGAGGGTTCATGCGTGGGTGCCATCGACGCGTACGGTGTTGTGGATCCGTACACCATGGCGGACAGTTCAACGGTTGTCGTCGGGGGTGCCGTCTGATAGTACGGTGTCGTGGTCATGTACGTCGTCGTGGAGGGTGGTGTCTGGGCGTACGGTGTCGTGGCTCCGTACAACATGGCGGAGTAGCCAAGAATTGTCGTCGAGGGTTCCGTCTGAGGGTAAGGTGTCGTGGCCATGTACGTCGTCGTGGAGGGGTACATCATGTCGGAGGGTCCAAGAGTTGTCGTCGATGGTGTTGGCTGAGGGTACGGTGTCGTGGCCATGAACGTCGTCGTGGAGGGGTACAACATGGCGGAGGGTCCAAGAGGTGTCGTTGATGTTGCTAGCTGAGAGTACGGGGTCGTGGTCATGTACGTCGTCGTGGAGGGGTACAACATGGTGGAGGGTCCAAGCGGTGTCGTCGCTGATTCTGTCAGAGCGTACGGTGTCGTGGATTCGTACATCCCGCCGGAGGGTCCAAGTGTTGTCGTCGCTGGTGCTGTGGGCGTGTACTGTTCCGTGCTCGTGCTCGTGGATGTCGTCACGGAGCACCCAGTCGATGGTGTCGTCAGTTCAGTGGGCGTGCATGCCTTTGGCAATATCGCTTTACCAAAACGAACGTTAGAATTGCTGACACTTGCTGCATGGTTTCGACAGGTCTTAATGTTGTGATCATTCTGTGCATTGCACCCTCTGCACTTGTATGTCTTGCCTCCAGTTGCCTCTCCTCTGCTCTGTATCCGTCTTGTCTTCGGCCTTCCAGCTTGCCGATAGAAAGGTGATGGTTTGACGCTGCTATCTGTAACAATACTATTGTCTACAACCATGCCAACCGCTACGCCCTCAAATCCCGATTGATACCCACTAACAAAGTATGCTGCATGGAATACTTCAGCTTCTCGGTGTGCTTGGCCTCCCTTTCGTAGTGCTGCGAGTATGTGTCGACACGGAATATGAAGCTGATATAAGGTTGTACACGTGCAGGAAATGTCGCCGATATCCACATCCGTCTGGATCCAAATTCGGCACGGCTAACCGTGTATACAGTGGAGGAACATTCTTCAACAGTGTACGATCCTGCTTTTTAACGTTCTGCATTGCGTAGTTTAGCAGCAAATGGTGTGTACTTTCGGTTGGCAGTAAGCCATTTTCGCAAACGTTTACGTCTGGCGGTAGCATTTGCGGAGACCATTGGTAAGCATTACATTATTGTCGCTTTCGACAAAGTTTGTAGATCTCCAGTCGAATAAGGGTGCTGGGGAGAAACGCTCAGGATTTCCCGGAACGTATGTAGTCATGTTCGCCCACACGCACCAATGTACGGGATCAATCTTGGCAATGTAGTCGCGTGTGGGTTTGCCATACCTACGTTCAAGCAAGTTTAGAACTGTGTTGTATCCATCTTCCGTCTTTGATCCCTGCACGCTCAGAATGAAATGCTCTATCTCCTTTCCGCGATGTTTGAACTCCTTATGCACATTCCGAATGATATGAATGGTGCAAAATTTCAGGTTCAAAATGATCCCACACTCGTGAAGCTTGTCCGAGGCTCCTATAATATGTCCCCGGTCGGTGAAAAGTGGCTTCGTACCGAAACCAATTCCAGCGGCCGAGCAGTTCTCGAAGAACCACTGTATATTGTCTTCATTCTCTAAATGCACGACGGCAAATGCTATCGTTATGTTGTTTCCATTTCCATCTCGGCCGATGAGAGTAAGGATCACGCCTTGATATTTGCTGTGCTTCGAGTGAGTACCATCAAAACCGTACATTGGCAGACAATAGTTTAGGTTTTCAATGACAGACCCAAGTGCAATGAAGCACTTAAAAAAACGACCTTTTGATCCAGATCTAGTGCCACACGGGTAGCCGGATTCTTGGCGCTAAACAGCTCCAGCAGGGACGGTATCAACGCAAATGATTTGGCCCATTTCATGTCGATGGTTTCGAGAACTGCGTCTTTTGATCGATATAATGTACTTCGTAGCTGTTGTAGGTTCACACCTTCAAGATCCTGAAAAAGATCTTGAATCTCACTGCGCTTTACGTTCTTGTTTGCCTTAACTGCTGCCGATATAGTAGACGATAGCTGAAGAATTGACATAGATACTTTTCCAAAAGACGAATCAGCATGAACGTCATTGAGTGTATGGACGACAAAACCCTCACTTCGTCGATCCACAGCACATGACCAACCGCAGTTTTCTCATCAGCGCAAACGTACTTCTGCTTCTTTCCACCTCCACGAACAGGTATAATATGCTTGTCTGCATTGTAGTTGTAGTGATGCAGAAATTTTGTAGTTTCCTTGACTGACGTGAAGACGTCCCCTAACGATATCGAAGTCCGACCATGCACAGCCTGAAGGTCGACAGGCACTCGCCTTGTCATCTTGCTTCCGAGTTCGACTGGAATGTGGTGCTATGGTGCTATATGGGGAGCTTTTCGAGACGTGCGATTCTGTTTTCTTTAGCAATGTTCCCGGACAATATGCTCCCAGCAACGTCTCAACATTTCGAAAATAACATCCGTTACAACTGTCTTCTACCACAACTCCAGCACGTCCAGGTTCTTTTAGTGCTTATCATTGGTCCCGTTTTCGATCTTATGATATATCGCTTCTTTCCTTCACCTTTGTTCTTGGACACGCACAAGCAGGAATCATGTACGCTACGCTTAGACATTTGAATACGTCTTCAACTCCAGATAGTAGTTGCCCACGACTGACTTGTCCACCATCACCTTCTCGCGAACGGCCTCGTCCGCCGTATTGTCCAACACCTGAGAGTGAATCACGTGGTCGCCGCCCTCAGCCACGTCACTGCCATGCCGCAGTTGCCGACGTGGCCCACTTGCACGACGAACGTGGTCGATCCCACGACTATCGGCGGAGTAGATGGGCCCTTGGTAGTTATTCAGTCTATTTCGAGTTGCTGTCGCTGCTCACGAGACGACGAGAGCGTGGATGGCCGTGTCCTGGTCCGTGGGCGGCATGACGAGTTTGTGACTGTCCGGCTACATATCGACGCGTAGCTGTCCGTGCTGATGCCATACTTGATCCGCTCATAGGCCGCAGGCGAGCAGCCACAATCGAGCGACGACTCAACGGCCGTGGTGGAGGCGACGGGTTCACTACCTTCGTGCAGCACGGTGGTGGAGGTTGATGCAACCGCGACAAAGCGGCGCTGAAGAACACCGTGCCGTTGAGCGCGATTCAGGACGAGGTCGGCAATAAGACTGTGTTATGTGTGATACCTTACACTACTGCCGAAGGTCCACGTTTTAGGAAGGGTCCACGTTTTGGGAAATTGATAGTGACAGGGTCCACATCCTGGGAAATACCCTAGATAAAACGAGAAAGTACTATCTTATTGGTACAGATAACGACGGAAGATACGGCCTACCCGAGGTTTGTTGAGCTGATACAAAAACTAATGTGCAAATCGAGAAGGACGGTCACTCCATTAGGCCTGCTGTATGAACCTTCTTGCTCATTGGCAGTTATTTTGTAAATTGCCGTTTGTACTTTTGCTGGCTGAAGCTACAGTTACCTTATGCAAGCCTACATATATAGTAGAAATAAATGAAAGCAAGCAAGCAACAAAATGTAAAAAATGTATTTGCAAATGCGTCCACATATTTGAAGGTCCTGCTACAGAGTTGCAACCTGCTGGCTATACATTGGCGACCTGCAATGCTTTCGAGAAGCTCTTGCGCACGACATCCTCGGACAACTTCTCCCAAACTTGGATGGTACGATTTATCATGACAAGTCGTTTGTCGGCGGCAGTTGCGCTCCAGCACGCTTCTTCCTCCAGCCACGCGCTGCGCAGCATTGACTTGACCGGTCCCATCACACCCACATCGAGAGGTTGGCACACGGACGTTGAGTTCGGAGGGAGTGGCTGCAGCGTTGAGTGCAGCTCTTCCGCCACAATCGCTTCAGACATGGCGTCCACGTGCCACTCCAAGTTGTCCACCAAGATAACGGACGGCCCGTGGATCTCGTAGATGAGCAGTTCGCGGAGATAACGACGCCATATCGCCTCGTTCATCCACGCATTTTCTTGAACGCAGTACATGTGACCTACAAAAACATCATTCAGATTTGTTTAGTTAAAATAAATAACACAGAAGTTAAAGCAAGATCATGTTACCTTTTGGGTAGTCCTTCAACTCCTTATTCTCGATTCTGCCACCAGGTGCCCCTTTCACGATGAAGAGGATTGGCATCTTCTTACCTGCAAAGCAGCACACGCACAATAATATTAAACTACGGAGTAGCAACACACAATATGTAAAAAGCAAATTACCGTCGGCTCGAACCGTTAGCAATGCGGTAAGGCGTGCAGAATGTTTTTCTTGAGCACGGATTTTTGACGATTTTCCTTTCTCAGCCCAAATGCGCTTGGGTGGCATGTCATAGTAAATGCCGGTCTCGTCCGCGTTAAAAATCTCCGATGCCTTATAATGTTGATATTTGTCCCAAAACTTAGTGCTGAACTCATCACGAACTTTCAGTAATTCAGGAGATGGTGTCTACAACAAGAATAAACAATAAAAAAATCACGCGTAAAAGCAACATACACAAAATAAATTGGGAAAACTTACCGAGGAACAGCAGGGAACTCGGTACGAATATCCGTGCCGACGGGCGAAGCGCTGTAAAAGCCGTAACAGAGAGTCAAATGGTGACTTACAACTGGCCGAGTATGTTGCCAGCCAGTCAGCATGGTGGATGCGAATAAACTTCATCATGTGAACCGAACACACAGTCTACAGTCAAATCAGTTAATTAAATGACCAGCGCATATAAAATACAAGATAAATTACCTTTTCCAGGCGCCGTCGGTCCTTCATGTACATGACGAGATCGTTGGCAAATGGGATGGACTCGGGACGTCCAACCCGGAGGGAGTGTCGCTTTTCAGAGCCCTCAAACCCGCGAATTTTGGCACGTTCCTGCTCCCAATTTCGGATCGTTCTTCGGGGAACCTTATGCAACTCCGCAGCCGCGTAGGTGGTCATCTTGGCCAAGTCGTTCAGCACGTCGCGCTTGAACGTAAAGGTATAACTCACCCGTCGATCTACGACTTCCCTCGCAACTTCGTCAGCAACCTCTGCGGTGGTCTCAACTCCACCAAAAGTTGGGTCAATAGCCGTTGCCCCGTGGAAATTGGCGTGACAACTCATAGAACAGAAACACAAATCTTGTAAGGCTGCTAAACCGAGTGCACTAAGCACTTCGTCTGAGCAGGAGTGATGGGCGGTGTCACTGCAAACTGTGCACTCATGTGCGACGGGTGGGTCGGGACACCCCGGAATGTGGCACTTCATCC
Organism: Phytophthora syringae; assembly: GCA_012656105.1. Classification (NCBI taxonomy): domain Eukaryota; phylum Oomycota; class Peronosporomycetes; order Peronosporales; family Peronosporaceae; genus Phytophthora; species Phytophthora syringae. The sequence goes on along the minus strand of JAAKBD010000541.1, from coordinate 89,257 downwards.
GAGAAAAAACGAAATGAAATTATAATTCAGCGAGATGTTACATGTACGCCGCTCCAGCACCAACGAAATAAAGTCTAGTTTGATTGGTAGAAAAACGGGTGTCTCAGCTCCATACAAAAATGTTTAAAGCGGGTGATAACGTGTCATAGGCCTTATAATCTGTGTAGGCCGTATCTTCCCCGTCGTTATCTGTACCGAAACAGACGTAGATGTTGTTGAAGTCGCTCAAGTTGGTGTTAATTGTCGTCGCCTTGACCAGAGCTCGTCCTCATCGTCCTCGTACTAGGCCACGGGCGCCACTATCCTTGCTCTATCTAATCACATTGGTTGCGTGTGCGTGACCGTGAACACGACAGTGCCGTGGAAGGCCGAGTCTCCCACGCAGCTCTCGGTCTCGCCAAAGTTCGGTCCATAGTGCTGGATGTACAACTCCGTCCTCTAGCCTGGGGAAGCCCACCACGAGGACGATGCCACTCACACGGAACAGGTTGATCTAGATAGCCTAGCTCAGGAACTTGACATGCATGGTGGTTCATTGAGCTGTGATGCATAGGTGTTTGACCGCTCAAATTTGAAGTGGTCCACAAATTATCGTAAAAGTGTGCCCTTGACTTTTTAGCGGGTGCCCTTAGGGACCCCCAATTTAATCATCCTCATTTTATTTTGAGTATTGACTTGTCGGTTTCAAGAAACACACAATTCAGATCGGGATTCTACGGTAAATAGTCATGCCACGACTAATTAGGGTGAACGGTGTACTGCGTGAATTACTAGCGTTGAGTTTTCTCGCTTGATTGTTTCTTTTGCTGGACAAGCAGTTTGCGACTGAGATGCTGCTGCTGCTTCCTGTTTTCACGCTGCCGTGTGTCGGTGTCTTGATAGTAGGCCGCGTCAGGAAGCCGCTAGCCCAGAGACGACGGTCCAAGTGTAATTTTTCCACACGGGCGTCTGGAGTTTCCCAAGAATCAAAGGCCTCGCTGTGCACAAGAGCATCTTGAACGGAAGCGCGAATAATTTTTGCGAGGCGCGATAGCTTTACTAGCGAGATTACAGCCGAATTATCGAGCGGCCTCACCTGAAGTGTGATCTTCTTGCCGAGCTGAATGAGCAAGTCTCGGCAGTGACGACACCTGGATATTGCAGCCGCACGATGAGCTTCTGGGGCTGCACGAAGCAGGTTTTATCCCTCGCAGTTGAGAGGTATGAAATCCGCTCGTTGCAGTCTGCTATCACTCTCGAGAGCTTCTCCTTTAAAGCTGTGAGAGTCTCGCTGGTCAATTTATGATACTTCTCTTCGGAAACCAGTATTTCCAGTTTTGCCAGGTCTCGCTTTGCCGCGGATGAAAGCCCTGGGACTGGAACGCGAATGGTTGTACAAGTCTGCACAGTGTTCTCTGGAGCCAAGCCGTCGTCAATTTCGTTCCTGTTATCCGGAGCAAGTTCTCCATCTGGACCACTTGGCTTCAAGAAAATAATCGAGTCGGATTCTTCATGAGCATTCGGATTTCCACAGGTGCAAACACGACATCGTTCAATCAAGCTCTCGAGCGCCTCGTCAGACAAGCAAATCAAGTCAAGAGTGCTGCTGTCTCCTGTTTTACTCGCGCGCATAAGCTTCCGCTGCGGGATGCGAGTTGAGAACAAATCATGGACAGTGTTTTCTGCTGCAGTGGGAAAACAGTCAATCTGCAGAATTTGCTCAGCCAAGTGGGCGGTCACGACGGCGCGAGTGTTCAACTTAAGTGCTGTGGTCTCGAAAAACTCGGCTGAGCGAGGTTGGGTCATTTCATCGTGAGCGTTGTCGGTATCAACCAGCGGGCAAAAGTTTTGCCGAAATGCAGACAATGGAATGTGGTCATCTCTCTCACAAAATGAAATCATTCTGAGCAGCACCTGCCGCGTGGTGGCTGTAATATCGCATTCGTCACTACTTACATCGTCCGTAAGTGAATCATATTGCACAAGCTGACCGTGGCGCTCCTCAAGCTTGTAGAAATCAGTGCGAAGGTCATCATTTGTGGGCACAGGCAGATTTTTCCAAGCTTGACCAACCGCATCGCTGTCTTGAAGCTCAGCAGAGGACGAAGTGCAGGACTCAACCTCAGTTGTACTGAAAAAAGGATAACTTGCTGGTTTGCAAGCGCAGCCGACTCCAATGACTCGCACGCAGAATTATTGTTGATCGTTGCGCCTTGTTGGACTGCCTTGAGACGTCCTCTTCTAACGTCGATTTCGGGTGCTATTGCGATGGCGCTTACGTGGAAAAGAGGGTTGAATTGCACCAGTGCCCTAGGTGACACACCACTAAATTCTTCCGGGGACACGAAGTAGTACAGCAGACCTCGGTTCTTATGGCCTTTGTCGAAACCCGAGCTCTCAGCCTCCTTCTGGTTTCCTAGAGCCGCCCCAATACTGCATGCGAGAACTCGATGGTCTTTGAGGAACAAACGGAAGAACTCCTCGGCTGATAGAGACGAAGACGATCTACATCTTGAGTCTTTTTTGTTGGTGTCTTGGACCCATCGAGACAAGTCGTGGAAATGCTGCTGCCAAGTCGACAGAAGCTGCTCTGCACCCAAACAACGATCACAATAGCATGGCATGGGAATACCATCGTGGGAAGGAGGTACTCCAGTCGGCAGACGACACTTTTGTAGCTTTCGCTGACGCTTTCTCCATCGCCGATACGTGCCTGTGACTCTCGCTGGAACTGTTAGTGCGAACAAAGTGCTGCTGGTCGTAGGTAAACTGTCTCGAGCGTGGTCGAATTTGGTGGGGTCAATCTCAAGTACAACCCCAGTGACGTTGTGAGCAATCCGCTGTTGGTTCCGTAGATTCTCGTTTGCCAGCGCAGCCAGCAAAGACACCGCACTGCGAGCTGTTGTCGGCTGGTAAAGGAAGTTCGACGACAAGGCCGAGAGCTTGGAAACGGCGTTGTACCGGGTTTGAGCACGGCCGCTTTCATTCTGGGAGAATAGCCGACCGAGTATTGTCTGGGCCTCTGGAAATGTGTCCGCAAGCATCGCGAGCGACTGCAGAATTGCGTTGCAGTCATCCAACGCTGTGGTAGCAAACAGATCTGAGCTCAGCTCGTTGAGCGTGCGCTGCAACTCCACGCCCAAGTTGTTGTCTCGCATTCCGGAGGTGACTGACCTCACTTGGCAAGTTCTGGTGTAGAAGTATTAATAATGCGATGGAAATAGTTGGTCACCAAACGAAAGCTGCAAAAAGGACTTGCATTCGTTCCAAGCATCAACAGAAAATATCGTGGTCGAATAGTGAAATGGGAAAAGAGCAAAAGTACATGCATTGGAATGCTGGCAACCTCGCTGTTCTCATCCAACGCGTCATTCAAAACTCGCCACTCGAATTGAGAGACCTCATACACAAAGAGAGACCCAAAGGTAGTAAGAACCTTTTGCCTTACAGGATGGTGCTGCCGCCAGCAGGCGTGCGCTTGATCTCAATGTGGATGTTCTCGTGATCACCGGGAGTCGACAGAGCGGCTTCAGCGTCGCGGGCCTTCTTCATGCGCGCGGCAACAGTTCCCACGGCAGCCACCGCCACAACGGCAGCCACGGCGATGACGCCGAGCGATCCGAAGCCACCGGTGGAGTTCGACTCGTCGCCTCCTTTGGTAGTCGCCTGTTGGGCAGTCTGATCCACAGTGTCACTGCCCGAGGCCTCAGTCGTCGAAGAAGCCGAAGCAGAGTCCCCCGTCGTCGAAACAGATTCCTGAGTGGTCGAGGCGGAGCTCTCCACGTCCGTCGACGTGGTAGCAGTAGGCGTCGCAGCCGGAGCCTCCGTCGAAGTCGAAGTCGTCACGGCGGGGGTCACAGCAGGCGTCGAAGTGGCGGTCTCAGGCGTAGAAGTGGTGGCAGCAGGCGTCGAAGTCGCCACCGCGGGGAAGTTGGGCTCGCAGTCGGAAGTGTGAGACGACGTACCTTCCTCCACCGTGGGCGTCGTAGCCGCAGGAGTCGCAGCAGGCGGCGTCGACACCTCCGTGGTAGCAGCAGGGGTGGTCTCGGGCGTCTGCTGCTCCGGAGACGAACCCGAACCGGTCTCAGTCGATGAGGAACCTTCCTCAACCGTGGGGGTGGTCGCAGCCGGAGTCGTCTCAGGCGTTTGCTGCTCCGGGGACGAACCCGAACCGGTCTCGGTGGACGAAGAACCCTCCTCAACCGTGGGGGTGGTCACAGCAGGGGTGCTGACGGGGTCGCCACCGGAGTGGATGTCGTGACGGCCGGAGCAGTCGTCGTGGGCGTCTGCGTAGTCACCACTGGCGCCTCGGTCGTCGTCGTCGTGTACGAGTCATCCTGCGTGGCTCCGTTCGTGGGGGTCAAGGAGCTTCCGGCGTGCGCCTCGTTGGCGAGTACGGCCAGTAGCACGGCCGTGCAGACTGCGAGCTTGCGGAACATGTTTTCTGTTGGTCTCTTTTTCGAGTCTGCGGATCCGGAGCCAGAGCGATCAGCTCCGGAGCAGACGTCAATCGCGTGGTCTGCAGAGGGAGGGCTTCGGTAAAAGTGCAGGACGCCCGGTCTTTATTGCATTCTTCCGGCATTCTTCGAGCAACGCGACGACGGTCGCCGTTCGTAGGCGACAGATGGTGCTCCTGTTGCCGCATTACATGCGTAAAGGCCCATTGGCGCATGTGGCACCGAGAACACCAAACCCCACATGGGAGCACTTCGGTCGCCGCCCGATCGCGGCAAATCGACCCCCGCCCGGACGAGCTCACGATCAAATCGGTGGCGAACCTATTAATAGCTTCACTTTGGTCTTTGCTCTGGCGTCGTGTGCTGGTCTTGCTTGCACCTCGGTGCGGCGGCGCTGACAGCTATCCACTCGGCTACAAACACCATTTGGAGGCACGTGCGGCACGTCGCGCGTGTGGAACCAAAGCACGCGAGCACGTGTCTTCAACTCGTCTCAACAGCATCGGTGCTGGCAGTGGAAAAATGAGCGAGTCTGACGGTACGACGCTTGAGTCTTCTCGTGTTCACGGAGGGCGGAGAAGCACGATATCGGACATGGTTCACGTCGGTGTCTTGCACCCATGCCAAGCATTGTTCGCAACGTTTACCCAACTGCAGTTTCTGCAAAGTGACGTTTGTCGACAGTTTTCCAAGCCGTATCGTGGATTGATTGAGCCAGGGTGCGTCTTCCTATCTACTTGGGTCTCTTCGCCAACTCGGGTCATGAGATGCCGCACAATCTCCCGTGGTTTAATAGTTACTACTGAGCGAAGCTGGAGGGCGAGAACCCAATGCTCCCGTACGAGCGAACTTGGGACCCCTCGGGGTCTCGCAGCAGATACTCGTGGATAAAGTTCAGAAAGCGGAGCGCGTACTCTGCAGGCGGAAGCGCCGTGATCTGCCGCTTGTCCACCACCGCAGCCAGCAAACAGTGCTGCATTTTCCACCCGATGTTGTAATGCTGCAAGATATCCACAAAGCCGAGGTAGTACACAGTGGACTGATCCGCGGACACGACGGCATTGTGCGCGAGGTTGTCCATGACGTCCGGCTCAATGCGTTGGTTGTAATGTCGGATCCCGAGCAGGCAACTGTAGTCCATGACCCCCAGCTCCTGGAGAAACCCGCAGTCACTCGTCACCTGCGCAAGTAAATTCGCGCGAGTCGTGGGGTTTACTCGCAAAGAGGCTCGTCGCGTGACAAAGTCGTTGTCGTATCTGAGTGACGGCCGCGAGCTCCCACGCCGTAGCAGTGGCTGCTTTTCCGTCACAAGCCCCAATTCACTGTCCACACTTTGGTTTTCGCTCGAAGCTACTTCGTCTTCGTCAAGTATTGTCATGACCCCTCTTCTTCCTTGCCGCTCCGACTCCAGTCACTTGACACTGGCGTCGGGATCCCTTCTTGGTACCGGAAGTTGGACTGGTGAAAGATACCCTTGAGATCGTATCGCTCGTCGACCGGGCCGTCCGGGAAAATGTTCTCCATGACGACGAAAAACATCTTGTTCCACCCAACAGGTAACTGCATCGAGTGGCAGCCAAGAAAGCGGCACAAAAGCGAGTTTGGCTGCTTCAGTATGTACTGGTGGAACAGCGGCAGCACTTCCAGCAGGAACGAGTGCTCCTTCTTCGTCATTGTCTTCACCAGATACTTGCGGTCGCTCGTGAAGTAGAAGAGCATCCCCGACTTGCCCTCGGACGCACGCCCAGGAGCGTATCAGCGAACGACTGCTCGTACATTTCGTTGTCGACACCGCAAATTTCACGGATGTTCTGGAAAACTTTCGGCGCATAGTCAGTGAAGCCAAGCTTCTCGTAGTAACGGTACTCGCCGTTATACACTGTGGTTGCCAGCCGCTTCTTCTCATGGTACAAGCCTGCGGAGCCTCCCTCCTCCATCTGCAGAAACGACAGGGCAGCCGTGCGGTCCAACGACCCGAAGCGATCGCGAGCCAAACTCAGCAGTGGCGACCGCAAAGTGTCAATCGGGGACTCGCTGATGCTGCAGCGAATTCCTGCAGTCGTGTAGCGCATCAAGTCTTTGCGCAACGCGGCGCTAAAATGTTCCGTGTTGGTCGCGCCCCCAGCTCCTCTCTCCGACTTGGACAAGTTGTTTTCGCTCGAGAAGTTCTGGTACAGCTCCGTATTCAGCACCCACACAAGAGCAGCAGCACCGGATACGAGCCAAAGACCAGAGCGAACGCGAGCTCAAAGTGCTTGGCGAGTTTGCCGTCAAAGCGTTGACGATACGCTGCGTAGTACAAAGCGGCACACGCCGCCCAATGCCCCGCAAAAATGAGCAGATAGCGGTAGTACTGGATGAGGTTGCGGCGCTTGGCGCGGTACGTGACGTCCAGTTGGCGGCGCACGAAGCGGAAGCTCGCGAAGAGCAGCACAGCGCACGACAGCACGCAGATGGCGCCCACGAGGGCGAAGAAGAAGACCCAATTCGCCGTGTTCACCTGCCTCGGATCTCGCGTGCGTTTGACCCAGCAAACGTTGAGAGACGAGAGCCCGAAGAGCTTCAGCTGGTACAGCAGCAACGCCGACACCGCACTCACGCTCCACACTCTACATACAGGCAGCAAGAGCCATCCAAATCGTCAGCTACTACTATAGAACGCGTTCAAGAGCAGGTGGTCGTTTACATGGTGTGGTAGGCCCAGGACTTGCAGCTGTAGCCCATCCACGGGTTCACGAGCGCCACGAGCAGGTCCACGGTGAGCATGAGGTACCAGCAGGCGCCTGCCAGGGAGAAAACTGGTTGAAAGGGCCCACTAGCGAGCACTGCCGATGGAGCAGGTCGTCGTCCACGTCCTGGCGCTGCAGGGCGAAGGCGAAGACGAAGCCCGCGGACGTCATGAAGCCGCAGCCGGCGTGCCACACGACGAGGTCCGCGGCCGGATGCTGCGCGCTGACGTTGGGCACGAGGAAGTACGAGAGGACGAGCAGCAGGTACACGACGCACCCGAGCACCCCCACGAGCAGGTACAGCTGCGAGCTCTGGGCCAGCGCCAGCGCGTCGTAGTCGCCCATGTGGGGGTGGAATGGAAATGAGATCGACTTTGAAGGGGATTATTAGAAGAGCGTTTTGAAATGGCTACATGTGACGGGGCAAACAAGTTGGTCAAGTTGCAGTCACGTCGAGCTGGAGGTGGGAAGCGCTGGCGTTGTCCCGTGTGTGCTGGTAATAGCAGGCGTAGGTGGAGAATTTGGCTCGGCAGATGGGACACTGGTCGATCTCCTCCAGACACTCGCGACACACGCAAAAGTGTCGACATGGCAGCAGAATGGCAGCGAGAGGACGCTCCAGACAGATGACGCACTCGTCCGAGTTGCTCTCGCGCCCAAAAACGTCCTACAAGCACCAGCAATTAGAAAACCTTTCCATCGGCTAGCAGAGTCAATTGAACGTTTCGATGGCCAACGCACCTGAGAGGCGAAGACGTCAGTGGTGGTAAAGTTGAGCTTCTTGACGATCACTGGGGTTCGACTGAGCTTCGACGGCGTCGGGAGGAAGTCGATCGCCACGCATTGACACAGAGCGTCTTCCTCTACTGCATCCTGCAGACGGGCAGACCCCTTCGACTTGCGCTTTTTCAGACTGAAACTGGGAAATTTGGATTCCGTACTGCTATTGAAGAAGTCAGCGGATCCGATGGCGACTACGCAGGAATATCGTGGGTCCTCCACGCGCGGTGTGACGGGGTCTGGTGCCTTCTCACCCTCACAGTCTGTTGCTACGATGGATGATTGGATCACCGACTCCTGTGTACCAGACCTGACCAGCAACTCGCTTGGTATTGAAGCAACGAACTCGTCTGGGCCATAGCTTTTTCTCCTGAAAACGACATTTAATGTGCGTAAGAGAGTTAGTAAGTGATGTAGAGCATTAGTGTCTTCGTGCCGTACCTCTCCATTAATGAGCATGCTAGGAAAGAATCTGCACCCGCAAAAGCCGCGTCAGGTTGAGTCTTGTTTTCGGTGTACCTCTTGATCTTTCACTATTGTCCTTGGTGATGTCGTCTTCCAGCAACCGATGGGGAGTGCTCGTGAAGTCCATGTCGTAGAACTTTCCTGGCAGCGATCGCATAGCGTGAATCGCAGTTCTAGCAGCTCGTGTCGGTAGCACCAGTGGCGAGCGTCGCTTTAGCGGTCGGTCGGTTGATAGGCTCGTAGAACTCTGACAATCGGTGAGAGCGCTCGCCTTGACGTTCCAGAACACTTGCACCATGGGTTTTGTCTCGGACTTTACCTCGATGCACAAATTCATCGACGATGGCTGCTGATCATCTGCTGACTTGACAAACTTCACCGAGGAATTTACAACTTCGAACGGTATTCGCACGCGCTTCATTGTCGTTGAGGCGATCTGAAGCTGAGTGCGCAAGAGTTGGTGAAAATGCCACATGGACGCATGTTGAAGCACGTGCAAGCTGTGGTGGCAAAGATCACAATGTTAATATGCCATTCTGATAGTCCTTAATATCAAGCTTCGTACCTTGGTCCCAGCTTCTCCAAATGGATAACCTGTTCCAGTAATGCGCAGACTTTGTCAGCGATTTAACTAGACACGAGAGGTTAAAGCAAACTTACAGCGCGTTGTTGGATAGCAAAGTACGTTTCCAGGTAGATAAGCATGAGTCGCACAAGACGCATCACCCACCCCATGAGTCCACATAGCAGGATCACCACACACAAATTCCATGGCTCCGAGGGCAGCGATGGCATTTGCCCATACATCACAGGCCTCGTCCGCTACGAATTTACACAACGCATCACACTTCCCAACGGCCATCCATAAATAATGAAGATAGAAAAGCTCTTCACATTTTGCATTAGTCGAACAGCCACATGATCTTACAACAGCGTGGTGCTGCTCGTCTTGTTCAGCAGTCCGAACGCAAGAGAGTCCATGATACCAAGGATCTACAGAGAAAGAAAACATCATCAATAAGCCACATATGGAGATTCTCAAAATATCACAACTACCCACCGTAAAAACACCACCGACAATCGCGCAAACGCTCGTGAGGAATTGAAGAAAACCCACACGGTACTGCTCGATGCGGAACATGATGGGTGAAAAGGTATAGCTGAACGAGACCACTGCAGATAAAAGTCACCGTCATTTGGTTAGTTGCAATAGCATTGAAAACTAACGGGTCAAGCAGTTTGTGAGGAAATGGGAACGTACTTGGTAGACCCTTGTCGCTCACTGGCGTGAGCTGGCGAAAGTGCTCTGTGGCGGAAAACTGGTTCGTAATGATGCGACTTGCAGACAGGAACGTGTACTCCGTCGGCACCACCTGAGAAAGATGAAATGAAATTAGCGAGAGAAGAAGGTCGAAAATTCTTCGCAACTTTACCTTGAGGAAGTACTGAAATGATCCGCGTGTAGTCTCATCAGGGAGGTCCTTCTTGCGGTTGTCCAGCGGGTTTTTCATGTCCTGTTTCCGCAGTCATCCACCTTTGATAAGCACTCGATATCAATTACCCGCATTAAAACACACGAGGGTCCTACCGGGTACAATTCGCCAAAAGACAGCGAGCGAACGGTGTGCGACGTGTCAAACACCTTAAACGTGGCATCCACCAGATCCTGCGCGGACAAGTAGCCCGAGCGGAAAAACTTGGACGGAGCGAAGTACATTCGACCAGCAACCTGCAGATAAAACCAAGAAAAGGTCAGCAGCGCCTCCACCACCCTCTCAACTGCTTCCTCCAGCCCACCTTGGACACCACCAGCGACCCCTTGATCCTGCATCCTTCGTTCACTTCTCCGCGTAGCACCTTCTCGATCTCCACCTCTTGGCACTGGCCGATCGTGTGCAGACTGGGCATCATCCAGCTCTTGCGCGCGTACGCAGCCTTCACCTCCTCACACGAGTTGCAGCACTAAAAGAACAACAACAACCCGTCAGCCCCACCCCTACCGTAGCATCCAACGTCACTCCCAATACCTCTCCAGGCTCTCCAGCAGCGTAGCAGCTTCCACACTCAGGTCTGCACACAAACAAGTAGCGTCAGAATGTAGCCATGTCCTCTGTAGAGCCCCAGAAAAAAGCACCCACTTGACCGTCTCGCCGTGCAGGTCCGTGTGGTTGGTGAGCGCTCCGCCAATGACGTCCCGCTGCCCCTCCGTGAGCGCGCGGCCGCTGGCGTCCAGCGGGATCTTCTGCAGGTTGTGCTCGATGTCGTGCTGGGCGTTGCCGGCCATGTCCGCCGACTCGAGCGCCACGACGGAGCAGGCCATGCGCGGGAACTCGACGTCAAAGTTGATGGAGACCATCGAGTGGCGGCCCCCGTCCACCGTCATCTTGTCCACGGCGTCCGTCGAGAGGTAGAAGCCCAGCTCGGACACGAGCAGCAGCGAGATGCACGCGAAGGCCAGGAGCGAGAAGAGGCCTCCTGCAAAGTCCGCACTTTGAACTCCTCGATGGTCTTGGGATACGCGTCCAGCCCCTTGAGCTTCGCCACCCACGACGACCCCATGACGAGTTGTTTACTGAGTGAGTGCCACGAAGCCGAACTGTGAGTAAGTACGGATTTTAGAGAACGGGAACAGTGTACCACTGATTACAGAGTGACGGTTCGTAAAGGTTGAAGTTTCCCAGAGTGATGGTAGTATGTTCTACTTTACCTACTACTCCACTGCTGCATACTGCCTCTCTTCTTCTCGACGCCTTGCTTCATTCCCTACGCCGAAGAAGCGCCGGACGGCTTCGCATTTGCCCACGCGCTGTGGCTTCTTGACGAGTCGCTCGTAGGCAGCATGCGTGGCCTTGCGGATCGCAGTTTCCTCTGTTGCTGACGACCAGAACATTGCAATTTGCGCTGGAGAGGCCGCTGGACTGGGTAAGATCGACCCCCGGAGGAGCTTCTTGCCATTCTGCTTCGCTCGTTTTCCGGGCTGTTGAGAACCTCTTGAGTGAGGCAGACAGCAGCACATTGGCGCACTGGTTTCGCCATACCAGGCACTTTGCTTTGACTTCCACGGATAGAGAAAGTCGGAGGATGATTTCCTCCAAATCGAAGAGGTCGGTACGGCACGAAACCTTTGTTCCCGTCATAACGCGGTTGAACAGCGACGTACCCCTCAAGTGACAGCTTGAGGTTGTGATGGGAATCGAAAACCCGCGCAGTTTTGCTAGCATCGACGTCACATCTCATCGCTTCCAATGGCAAATTCGCGTAGAACGTCGTTACAGCGTCGGCAAGAGCTTGCTGCGGGTCGAATGTGGCTGCTAAAGTCTGTGCTTTCTCTCGGATCTCTGGCTTTAGTAAATTTCTGAAGGTAGAAGCCAAGGACTCGACCGTGCACGTCTTCCAGTCGATCAAAGGCAGGCCCACCTGGGCTTGCTCGCACACGCCAGCCATGAAGCGCTGAGATGAATGAGTGCCGCAAATGGCGACGGGTTTGCCGTAGGATAAACCAACACCAGTGACGTCAGGCTCTCCCCAGTGAATTGTAGCAGCCACCGCTTGCTCTTGAAAGAGACGCGCATACGGCAGATCACTGGCAATTTGGAGCGCATTGGGAGAATGGTGCATCGCTCGCTGATTGTCACCAGTCTCACGAGTCTGGAAGACAATGCGCACCTGGTCGTTCGCAGCAGCAGCGTCAACCTTGTGTATCAATTCATCGAGGTCTCTAGCTGTCATGATTCGTGTGGACACGCCAAAGTAAATGACAGTGGTGGATGACGACTGAAACGCGAACTCGGTGAGTGTGACTGGCCATTTGAATCTCTTGTGCTCTTTCACACGTTTTTTCTGCTTCTTTCGGCTGAGACCAGCGCCAACGTCCAGTGTCACGTGCCCAACCATCGACAACTCGCTTCCCCAGTCCAATGGTTTTGGCAAAAGAGCAGAGTTCCACAGGTAAATGTGAGGAACTTCCCACTGGACAAGCGGGTCGGGTCGATCGCTACGCTTGTTGAGTCCGATGAAGGAGCGGAACTGGGTTAACACTTGTGCTACACCCCCATGGCAAAGTGTGGTGTCCACAATGCCATACGTCAGCAAGTTCCTCAGGCACATCGTATCAAAAGCGGGGTCGTGGTCTGCAATCGAGCTCAATAAATGGGGGAAAGTGTACGTCGGCGACAAAGGTTCCAAGCTGGCACACTGAAGAGGAATACCAAGACGTTCAGCCACGTGAACGTGACCAAGCAGCAGTGGGTGAAACAAAAGCGAGTCTGCACGAAAGTGTCTGCCAGGAATATTTGTGCCGCCACCATGCGGGTCCGAGCCGTAGGCGGCCGGCCAGAGTGAGAAAATGAGCTCTTTGAACGCTTGAATGGCCCCCGTACCCAGCCGACCAGGCACCGCGACTCGCGCCGCATGTTGACTCTCGTACACGAGCCTCGCAAAGTCTTGGATACTCTCAGGAGCCCCCGCAAGCGGATAAAATTCAAGACCGCGCAGCATAATTTCTGTTCGAAAACGTTCGTTGGCTGCAACCCGCACGCGATGTCCCTGCTCCTTAAGCTTGATGCCGATAGCGACGAACTGTTTTACACCACTGTTCCATGTACCAATTGCACCGAGGCAGATGTTTAAGTGCGGCACTGGTAATGCAGATTCTTGTGTTTCTTCAGGCAAATTATTCTGCCACAACGAGTATTCTTGCCATTCAGCAATTGTCGAAGCTTCGACTGCATTGGCAGCCTCACTGGGTATGTCTAGTGTGATTTCCACAGTTCCAGCCGACGTAAGCCGCGTTGAATGCAGCTCAACTGCAAATTCTTTGTTTCCATCTGCGCTAACGCAGCCAACAGCTCTGCTAACGGTGATCGCATCTGCGTCCAGAAGCACGAGATCATAGTTAGGAAGGGAATGTGTTGGCGTCGAGTCATTTGCCTGGTAGTGTAGAATTCGGTTTTCCCGACGGGCTGTAAGCAGCATCCCATCCTTTTGGGCCGCAAGTTTCTTGGCCTTTTGAGCTTTCAGTAAGGAGTCATATCGCGATCGATAGCTGCTCTTCACGAAAAACCCAGTGCCTTCAGCATCTTGTTTCGGTCCTCTCGTCGCAAAAATCACGATGTCAACAGCGTTCGGACCAGCAGCCAAGCAAAAAGTATCAACCAGACCATCTTCTTCTCCGAGAGCCACCATCAGGTGTCGGTCAAATACGCTGTTTAGCTTTCGGTGTCCTTCTTCTCTGTTTGCGTTCTTATGACCTGTTGCTGCATGATCCGCGAGAAGCAGAGCACCATGTACGGGTCGCACCAGCAAATAATACACTCCAGCCACTGTGCCTTTGACACCACCAATGATACCGCCTTTCGCCAAACCCTTCGCTGGATGGAGAAAAACTCCTGTAACAGCACCAGCCAACTCGTGCGCGAAGACAATTACTCCGGTACCGACACCAGTTAACAGCGAGTTTGGACCACGAGCGGAGTAGTCGACCGAGTTGTAGCGCACTAGTTTTTGTGACGATTCTCCGGACGCTCTTTTACTACGAAAGCGCATCGATCACAGAGTTTGATGCGGTCATGTACGCTCCACTGCATTGCAATCCGCTGATGGTCTAAGTCGCACCACATATCTTGCGTTTGTAGATTTCGATAAAAACTACACACAGCTTCCTCGGCACCGTCTTCTTGAAGCATCAGATCCCGCAGTGCTTCTGCTCGTGAGCGCAATTCTGGGCTTGCGAGATCCACAAATGCATGGCGCAGTATCTCGGTAGTAAGTTGTACAATAGGACAGGGGGCACACCCACCTGAGCACTTACAACAGCCTGGCCCCAGAAGGGTTGGTCTCCGAAAAATGGCACGATAAAGGTAGGCTTCCCTGCGAGTAGACCAGCAGCAGTTGTACCGGCACCTCCGTGGTGAACAACAGCTGAAACTCTGGGCATCAGCCAGTCGTGGGGACAATTGCCCAGGAAAAACACGTTGTCAGGGATTTCGAGATCACCAGCCATGTCACTCCAGCTCGATTGGATGAGGACACGCACGTTGGCCTGCTTGGCTGCTTCGATGATCATCGTTGTAGTCGCCATGGGGTTTGCAATTACCATCGAGCCAAAGCCAACAAATATGGGACCCCCATCGTCTCCTAGGAACTTATCCAGCTCGGGTGATGGAGAGTAGACGGATGTAGCTGTCTTCAAGGAAACTGTACCGATGACGTCGTACAGTTCTCCCCAATCTGCTGGTTTCGGTACAAGCCTGGGACTCCACATGAAAGCGTGAGGGATTTTCAGGTCGAGTAATAGCTCCGAACCTTGGTCTCCGTTGCGGATCGGGCGCAGCTTTAGCACTTCAGTACGAAACTCGTTGATGATCCCCTCCGTGCCTTGCCACATGATCAGATCGACCAATTTGTAGGACAGGTAGTTCCTCTTCTGCCATTTATTAGTGTACGCCAAATTGGACAGCGGGTGAGGGAACGCCATTGTAGGCACCCAAGGCTGTGGAAACATGATATGAAGCGGTACACCGAGGCGTTCTGCAACGTGAATATGTCCGTACGAAACCGGGTTGGCGATGATGGCTTCTGCTCGGAACGGAGGACCCGGCACCCCTGCCCCTCCGCCATCCGGGTCTGCATCCGACACGGCTGGCCACGTGGAGAGGACGATTTCGTTGATCATTTCCATGTTGCGTGGCACGTCCTTGGTGAGCGTCTCGATCTTGGTGGGGATCAGGTGCCCACCCGTTTTCACCATGTACGCCGCCAGCTCTTTCGGGTCACCTCCTAGTGGGTAGAACTCCACCCCGTGACGCATAACGAAGCTTCTGTAGACTGCGTGGGTGGCCAATCTCACTCGGTGGCCGTCTTGTTGCAGTCGTTGGGCAATGGCCACGAACGGCTGGACGTCTCCTTGCGTCCCCACGATCAAAATGGCGATGTTCATGAGTGGCGGCATGGAGATGAGAGGCTCAGCGCTGCTGTCGGTCCTTGGGGTTGAGGTGCTTGTCTCCAGCCTGGGGGTCCGAACTCGGCGGTGGTTGCAGATTGATGGCCTCCTCTGCTGGGAACTCCATTTGGATGTGGCCATCCGGTCTTTGCAGCGCGAGGATGGCGCGGTGACTCTTGTGAAACTTGACGCTCGTGAGTGACCGCGCATTGGTCGGAGAGTTGTCGCTAGCGTCGACTTGCATGGCCAATGTTGCTGCTGGAGCTGCAATTGCCAAGTGAGGAAAACTCCACCACCATCACTACAGTTAGCAGCGTAATCCGGAATCGCAGCGAGACTACCAGCAATGCAATAACGTTAATAGGGTATAGGTATCGGGTATTTTGGGGTTAGACACTATCGATCGTGCCTATTAATTGCCATCGTTGTTGCTGCCCCTTTTCATGAGGTCGTGGATTTTCCGCAGCTCCGTCATTCGTTCCAAGATCTCACGCTCGACCTGTGCCGCCATCTCTGGTCTCCCAGAGCAGCCATCTCTGACATGTACGTTTTGCGGGACTCCACTTCCTTCAGCACCGCATTGTAGAGCTCCTCCAGTTGCGTCATGCGGTCCTTCGGGGCTTCCCGGTGCGAAGTGCTGCAGCATGTGAAAGCTCTCGATCGAGGAGGGCTGCAAGTCGTCAGTATCCTAATCACAAAATTGAAGATAAGTGCAAGAATGCACGCACCTGCTCCTGGCAACAACTCGCTAGGCAAAATTGTGCCCGCCGTGTACGAAAACACTTGCTGGAGCTTCTCCTTCTCTTGGTTCGGTGCACGTCTAAGATAGGTAAAACTATGAGTAGTGATACGAAGCAGCCTACATTCCGAGACGACGTACTTGATGCAGCTCATGCGACTTGCTTCCATCTGCTTCTTGATCTCGTTCATGTCCTTCTCGATCTCACAGAGAGGCTTCTTGTGCGTCGACAAACAGTCGATCGGGTGCATCTACAGCAACCCCAGTCAGCCTCACCCCACGCTTAGCCACATAGCAAAGACACGGCATTTCCACCTCTGGGCACCCTCCCTTGGAGAACGCTGGCGTTTTGATCGCGCGGCTCGATGTTTTCGTAACGAGTTGACGCGTCCTCGAGTCTGCACCAACGACGCCGCCACCAGGAATGAACGGCGCCGTCTCCGTCTCTTTCGGCTTCATCCTCAGCTCTAAACAGACAAGAGACTCGTCAGCTCGCCACCTGTTCTCGTCGTAACAGCAGCCCCCACGTACTCGGGTACGCCACCTTGGGCTTGGCCGACCCGCAGTACAACTTCTTGAGCAGCCTCCCAGCCTCCGTGTCGCCTCCAAACGCCCTGCAGCAGCGCAGAAACCCCCATACCAATCAGCCATCCACCAACTAGTAAGAACTTATAGAAAACCCTCGCCCTGTCCACCCACTTCCACGCCTCCGCAGTTCCGTCCATAGCCACTTTTTGCCAATGCTCAAAGTAAGTTGAAGTTGACCGCGTCGTTTCGCGCAGATTGTTGCATAGCCGAGCCGGATTCTTTCCCAAGCAACATGGCTACACTTGCCAAAATGGAGTCTTTGCGCCGCCTCACGAGCTCCGTGTTCGAGACGGGCGGCCTCGTGCGCCGCGCCAGCTCGGGGGACGTCCGCCCGCCCGACGCGCGCGCGCTGGAGCTGACGCACATGACGGAGCGGCTGCTGGTCTCGGGCGCCCCTGCGACGGCCCCACGGACAAGAAGCAGAACGCGGTGAACGCGCAGGAGCTGGCGACCTTTCTCGACGCGGCGCACCGCGGCCACTTCCTGCTTTTCAACCTCAACGCGCTGGTGGACGACGCGGACGGCGGCGCCATGTGGAGCAACCGCCAGAGCGTGGCCGACCGCCTGCACGAGCAGATGCTCGAGTTCAACTGGGAGCGCGACGGCATGAAGGCCCACACGCCCCCGTTCGACCTCATTTTCCGCCTCTGCTACGCGCTGCACGCGTGGCTGGCGCTGGACCCGCAAAATGTAGCCATCCTCAACTGCCAGACGGGCAAAACGCGCTCCGGGGTCGTCGTGGCCGCGTTTCTGCTCTTCGCGAGACTCGCCGAGGACCCCACGGACGCGTTCGTCGAGTTCTACCGCAAACGGTGGGACATGAAGGCGCTCACGCCGCACGCCCTGAAGAAGAAGACGCCGCCGTCCATCCAGAGGTTCCTCAAAGGCTTCCACGAGCTGCTGGAGCACCAGAAGCCGCAAAACGACAAGCCGCTGCTGCTCAAAGCCATCCTTTTCAGACAGCTGCCCGTGGAATTGCAGCCCTGTGTGCAGATCTGGGACGACTATAAACTGGTGTTTTGTACGGATGCGATGCACGTTGCAGAGGGAGAAGCTCCGGTGCTGGATTGGAACGAGGAGGACGGCTTTTTGCCATTCTGTGGGAGAATGGGGTGGAACTGGACGGAGGATTCTCGATATTGTGTTCTTTGGAGAGGATTACGACAATGCGGACGAGGTGGACGCGTCCTCGAGAGTTCTGTTTCGGTATGCGGACTCGACGCTGTTTTTGCTGCCTGGACTGGTGACGCTGAAGAAAAATGATCTGGATTTGATGAAACAGTACGAACATGGATTTGATGAGGACCAGTTCTCGGTGGATTTGGTGCTGCATGAGAATAGCAACAAGAAGACAAGGAACTCGGTGCGGATGGATTATACGGGGAAAGTGCGATTCGACAGGGCCTAGTGGAAATCACCAAGCACCACGTCGTTTTGCCAGATCCAGCCATGCACTCGAATTTTATTCGCATGGGCTTTGCGAAACGCCCACCACTTTCGCGCTGCAATGCTCGCAAAATGCGCCGAATGTGGCGCTGGATCTGCTCCATTCCACGGGATTGTCAGCTTGTTTTGCTCAGGAGCGGCAGAAAATAGCAGCCCAGAAAGAGCAGGAAGCTGCCGCCAAAGACAATCAAAACGCGGAGTCCCCGACCGAGAAGGACCCGCAACCTGTTTTTCCTCGACAAACAACCGCGGAAATTGTCGCCATGCAGTCACAACGGTCGCGGTATTCGATCCCTACCGCCGTAGACGCGTCGTTATGTGATACGTGCAAGGAGGACGACTATATGATGCGTCCGCAGATTGTGAAGTGTATGGGGCGTTGCGGGAAATACTACCACACGACATGTGTGGGGCTGCGTAAGATTCCGTTTGGATTGACGACAATGAGTGATCGCACCAATCATGGGGTATATGTGAAAAAGTTTTTCAGCGGATGGGAGTGCGATTCATGTGCCCCCAAGGCTCAAATTTCGACGCCAATGCTGCCAAATGGAGAAGTCCCCTCTAATATGAAGTTGGTACCATCATCTTGGGTTGGCACAGACCCTGGAACTACCTCAAGTAACCCTCAAGATGTTGCTGACGTCGTTGGGACTGTGGTCCGTACTAATCTCTCTGTAAATGTGGATTGTGGAGTACCGTACGCAGTGGGAGACGGAAACGCTCCAGAGGAGTTCAACCAGCTGAAAGAATTTCTTGCAACGAATGGCTTATCTATCGAAGATCTTATGAAAGCAGCTACAAGTCCAAACACAACATCAGCCTCGGTCGCGATGTCGCTAGCGAATGCACTGTCAACAATGACCTCCACGGCCGCTACTCTATCTCAACCACCCAAACTTGATGTCAAGTCTGCACTGCTCAGCGAGCTGGATACTTTAAGGAACCCAAGTGACCCGAGCGACACATCCACCGCAACTACTGGAAACAAGAAGTATTCGTTGATGCTAAAGCGCGGTGTTCCGTTTGAAGCCGTTCAAAATTGCATGCGGAAAGATGGGGTGGATCCGTCAACCTTACAGCCCCTGTCTCCAAGTGAAATCATTCCAGATGACAGTGGTGCGAGTGAAGGATCTCAGAAAACAAAACTGAAAGACATGGAAGAATACGCGCGTTACTTCCGAATGGTGCGAATGGGGTGCCCGAAAGAAGCAGTGAAGCAGAAGTTAATGATGGACGGGATAGACCCTATTATCTTGAACCTCGGCCCAGATGCCATTTACGACGATGTGAAGGATCGTATCACGGCTACTCAAAGCGTGTCTAAGCTTCAGGATGATATCAAGTGTGTTAACGTGGCTCCAGTAGAAAACGTTGAAATTTCATCAGAAGTACTGCTTAAAGACCACGAAGTATACGCGAAGTATTTCAAGATGCTGAAGATGGGGCTACCTGAGGGTGCTGTTCGCCAAAAATGAAGACCGACGGTGTTGATGAGCGCGCGTTAGATTTGGGTGGAGACGCGGCTTTCTCAAAGTTGCCGAAGCCAGCCAAGGACGAAAAGCCTGCTGCCTCGAAGGATGACATGAAGCTAAAGGATGACCCAACGTTTGCCAAGTATTTCAAGATGCTGCAAATGGGTTTGCCTGAAGGCGCTGTCCGACAAAAATTGAACGCGGATGGTGTCGATGAGCGGGCTTTAGATCTCGGTGGGGATGCAATGGTTTCACAGCTATCTGGTGGCAGCAACGTGAAACTACAAGATGATCCAACGTACGCAAAGTTTTTTAAGATGCTGAAGATGGGCTTACCGGAAGGAGCTGTTCGCCAGAAGATGAAGGCGGAAGGTGTTGACGACCGTGCTCTCGACCTTGGCGGTGAGGCGCTTGTCTCGGACCTAACTGCTCCTAAGAATGATGTTAAGCTACAGGATGATCCCGTTTACGCCAAGTATTTCAAGATGCTGAAAATGGGGCTTCCAGAGGGTGCTGTCCGTCAGAAAATGGTGAAGGAAGACGTCGATGTGCGTGCACTGGAGTTTGGGCCCGATGCAACTGTTTCACAGCTGGCGTCCGATGGAAATGCCAAGTCTGGATCAACACCTTCAGTAGCGAAGCCTAAGCGTGCCCGTAAGAAGTTGCACTGGCAAGCCATCTCGGAAGACCGTTTGAGCAATCTCAATCAACAAACGATTTGGCAAGACGACGAAGATGAAGATGGGGTTGATTTTGATATGGATATGGCCGAGCTTGAGGCGCTCTTCTTCGCGAGCCAGAGTACAGGAAGTGGGAAGAAAAACTTGTCACGAGGACAGAGCAAAGCGTTGAAGCGTAAACAGACTGTGGCGCTGATTGACGGAAAGCGCGCGATGAATGCCGCTATCTCGTTAGCGCGAGTCAAGCTCTCATACAGCGAGATCGCAGGGGCTGTCATAAAGTTTGATCCTAGTGGGCTGACTACTGAACAGCTTATTGGGATTAACGACTTTCTGCCCACGTCAGAGGAAGCTGCGCTCGTTTCTGGCTATACTGGAGATAAGGGGATGCTAGGAGAGGTGCGTTCGTAGTTTGTGCTCTTTCTGAATTCTGTACTGGTATGCTTACATCGTCTATTATTTGTACAGGCTGAAAAGTTCATTCTCGAGATCTCAAAGGTGAAGCGGTATGCACCTCGAATGGAGTGCTTGGTGTACAAGCTCTCCTTTTCATCGAGGAGCGCAGAGCTGGCGACTTCTGTGTCCCATCTACAGAAAGCAGCAGAAGAAGTGAAGGGCAGTCGACTACTGAAAACCTTGCTCGCGATGGTGCTCAAATTGGGTAACACTCTGAATGGAAGCGGCGAGGAGAATGGAATAAAAGGGTTTACCGTCGACTCGCTGCTGCGACTGGGGCACACGAAAGCTGTCAACCAGAAGACGACCGTACTGCACTATCTAGTTCGTCTCGTGAAGAAAAACCACCCCCTCGTTCTGGATTTCCAGGCTGAACTGCGAAGTGTCCCTCTTGCGGCGCGTGAATCCTTCGAGACTGTCGACGAAGAGTTCAAGAAACTGGACAAGGGACTGGCAAGTCTAAATACTGAGCTGAAGTTGTTAGAAAAGGTGAGGGGTGTCTACTGTGTTGCGAGACTACCTAGCCTGTGGTTGCTAACTATTTGTTGCTTTCTGTTGAACGAACAGCAAGCGGTCGAAAGTCTGGGACTGGAAGTCACAATAAAGTCAATGCAAACTGCTGCCTCTGAGATCGAAGCGCAGATGAAGACACTCTCGGACGGGATGGCTCGGGCAAGAGAAGAGGTTTCAAGTGTGCTCGAGTACTTTGGTGAGGACCCGAAGCGAAATCCGACCGAATTCTTCACCACGCTTGCGTCATTTTGCTTGGTACGTTGTCTTGGGAAATGGCTAAACGTAAGGAAGTCGTAGCTGACACAAGTTGATTGTTATGTGAAGGTTTTCCAACGAGCGCGCAACGAAGTGGACACTGCGGACGAAGCTGCTCAACGGGCTGAGCGCGTGAAGATGCGCCGCTCAAATACACTAAGGCCGCCGCCGAAGGCGAATAACGGAGCTTCTTTGAAGGTGACGCGTCCGATACTAGAGCGCTCTCAGACCGAACGTGCCGTTGAAAAACGGCCCATAGATGATAACTAAGTAAATGGAGACGCTAGCTTTTTGTTGTGTTGGTCATATTATACGTCACGTTTACTGTGGGCATCTTTCTCGTTGTACTGGTCTCGCATTATCTTCACAGAGTGGTTTGCAATTCACCGCCATCCATTCCACTTTGGCTTGGCATTCTTGCCGGTAGACGTAACTCTTCTTGCTGGCGACGGTCCGGTGACCGACTTGGTTGGGGCAAGAACCCGCACTGCTCCACGTGTAGGCCTACAACGCAACAAAGCGTACAAATAGTGAGGTTGGGTAATTTTTTAGGCAACCAACAACAGGAAAACTTACAATCGAGGTGCACTGGCCGTCGTGTTCAGCTCACGAGAGGGTAGAGTCGTAGAACCGATAGTTGCAAGCGACAGATCAAATGAGACCTGTTTTGACGCCGTAACGCTGTCATCTCCTATCTGCGTAAGATCAATAACGTTTCCGTCGTCGCCACGCTGCTTTTTAAGAATGCTGGAATACAAACAAACGAGAGTAATTGTGAGTTGAAAACAAGGGGAAAAAGAAATAAAGGTGTTTACCTCCGAACTTTTTCAGCTTCCAACGCTCTCTTCCTTTTTCCAGACTGCGCAGAACGCCCGGAACGTCCAGGCGCGATAGCCTTCCTATCTAGGGACGACAAGCTTAGTCGTCGAGAGAAGTTGGTCGGTGGAGAGATCCCACTCGGCTTATCGCTGCTCGTCGTCAGCACCTCTGCAGTTTCGGGAGATGATTCGTTGCCCCGCAGAATGTTTTCCGCGACGTTTTCAATACCATTCAGCCCTTGTGCATTGCTGGCAAGTTTCTCCCTGCGTAAACACCCAATCAAACACAACAAGTTAGATGTTGCACAGGCATAGTGGCAAGCATGGAGTGCCGCGCTGCTTACTTTCGCGAGTTCAAACTCGACCTTCGGGAAGAGATCGGAGGCGGGTTTTCCGGCGACGGGGTCCTCTGCTGTAAAATCCTCCTAGTCTCGTCACTCTTCGACCTGCGACGCTGTTCCTCGTGGCGGTAGTCTTCAAGTCGCTTCTCGTACTTCTTGCGGAGCTCTAGCTCTGCTGTCAGTTTCTCCTGAAGCGCCTGAATCTGCGAAACTTGGTTGACAACCTGCTTAGTACACGAACAAGTGAGATACATATTCGACATATCCCTGCAAAACCTGCAAACTGCGCAGATATTCCTACCACGCTGTTTAGTCGAGTAATCTCCGCGCGCTCCGTGCGTTGTGACTTGCCCATTTGAATATGACTCACACGCGACGCAAATTTGAGCGAGTTGATGGTCTCGTTCACATCTGCGCTCTCTGGGCTCACGTGTACGAGCAGAATCGTGCGGTTCGCACTGCCGCCCAGCGAGTCCTGGAGTAGGTGCGTGAGCTTCGAGTTCCTGAACGGGATGTGTTTCTCCTTGGCCAAAACCGCGGCCAGCACATCCCCCACCGCCGCCAGCGACTTATTAATGTGCTGCAGCTCCCGCACACTCACCGCGGGCGTCTCCCCGTCTTCACCAGCTTTTCCGAACCTGCTAAGTCCACGAGCGCCAGTCTCCCTGTATCCACCTGTCCGGTCGCCTTACTCGTGCGCCGAATGTCAATCATCAGCACAGTGTGCGCGCGATTGCTGCGGTCGTTCTTGAGCCGATTCGCCTTGCTACGAGCAACAACCTCGTGGAACTCCTCAGCACTAGAAGCTGCCACCGACTGCACATTCTTCAAGTAGACGCCGTCCTCTCCGTGTCGGATCTCCACTGATGACGCGTTCACTGCCGCATTGCCCAGCATACTCGTAGCTCCAACATGGCAGCCATTGCGAGAGCCCTTCTCTGCACTTGTAGCCGCACTACTGCACGTGCCTAGCAGGTCGTAGATCTCCTCGTTGTACACTTCCACGATCTGTACGGACACGTCAAAGTCGTACACGTGTTGCTGCTGCTGTACGGACGCGTAGATCATCTCCGCGGCTCGTCCGTACAGGCCCTTGTCCTGTTCCGAGCCCTGCATGGTGTGCGTCTTGCCCGCGCCCGTCTGGCCGTACGCGAAGACGCACGCGTGGTGGCCCGAAGCAGCCGCGCGCACGAGCGGCGCCACCTCTTTGAACACGGACAGCTGCTCGTGCTGCTCGTGGAACACGCGCGCGAAGGAGAAGCTCCTGTACAGCGCGCCGTCCACGGGCGAGAAGACGCTCAGCTCGTGGGCCGACGAGACCTGCACGCGCTTGCGGCGGCGGTCGGGGCTCGTGACGTCGCCCTCGTCACTGCTGGGGGCCTCCACAAGCGGCCGCACGCGACACAGCACGCGGATGTTTCCTTGCAGCTCCGCCAGCCGCGTCTCCAGCTGCCCGCGGGCCGCGCGCTCCTGCGCCAAGGCGTCGGCGGCGGCTGCGCGTTCTTGTTGGCGCCCGCGGGCTAACGCGGCGAGGAGTTCCGCGCCCAGCAGGCCGAAGTCGCGTCCGCACAGGCGGAAGGAAGTCGCCACGTCGCGCTTGAGGGAGTCGAGACTCGCGCGGAGCTGCGTCGCCAGCTCCGGCGCGCGGGGAGCGTCGGCCGCCATCGTTGACGTCGTCGTAAGAACTGGAATTTTGTATGCGGATCAGCGATGGGAGTTTGAAGCGGGAAAGCGCGCCAAAATGTTTTGAAAGGAATCGGTTTGGAGAGGATGATTCAATACCTCTACAAATGAATTAGAAACCTCTATAAACCGATATAAACATTTGTGGTGAATTTGGCCTTCAATTAAATAGAAGGACCAAATGTTGGTGTTTATGTTTTGTTTTCTCTAGAAAGCCTTATAACAAACAGACTTCGGACATAATTTCGAGTCTCAACGCATAATACAGTATACATAATTTCGTGGACCCTCACCTCGCCAGGTTCATTATCGCTCGCAGGACGGAACGGATTGTGATTTCCTCAGAATCTAAACTACCCAAGTGGACGAGCGAAGACTTGGAATACCGCTCGCCTGGTAACCTACGGTGGCTATTGGAAATCATCGCCTCTGACGCTGCAGGTCATGTGGAAATACGTAACAAGCAACAACAAAAGACACTCTAGCAGAAAATGTGAGGGAGAACAACCATGACATGGACGGTATCATTTCCTTTGCAAAAACACAACTGTATCCATTTCCCAAACATCTGTTGCTAACTATTTCCGCATTATCTTCCTCCCCATTGCCGACTACAAAAAGGCGGGAAACTCTTTTGAATTGCTTTTCATTCGCCAATTTGCGTCCAACGCCTCAAGATTCCTGAAACGAATGCGCATTTGGCGAAACGCTGGGCGTTTCTGGACCCGTGGCTGTAGATCTTGGACCGCCAAGTGAAGTACAAGAAAGTTTCCCAGGAGGAGCAAGTGGGGAAGGTCCAGAAGCGCGTGCTCGAAGTGACATTACCCTGCAAGAGCAGCGAAAAGTACCTGCAATATCCCCAAGGAGAGTTTAACTATCATCTAAGAAATGTTCGGGAAGCTTTGGCTCTTGTTCCCGTTGTGGCCCACGTGGACCAAGAAGCGTGGAAATTCGTGCTGAATAAAGTATGGGGACTAAATCTGGGTAAGAAATTCTCGAAAGAGATGGAACAAGGGATCCCGCCAAGATTTGTCCTAGTTTTCCACCACTTGGCGGGAGTTCTGCCCATTTCCTCAATGGAAGACGGACATGATTCAGCTCTGGATGAGCTGGTCTATTTTGGTGACATGAGCCAACGAAGCGAGCCGTCCCCGGAGTTTCTAAAGGGGTCAAGAGACATCGCTGCCAGAGCGGGACACAAATTGCTGCTTAGGGACGAACCTGGGATGGATATCAAGATCCCAGTGCAAGTGGGTTTTGATGGTAGTATAAGCTGTATGGCTTTGACGCAGTTCGTGGCCATTCAGTTCGTGGCCATTGTGAACGCTGAACATGCTGTAACAGAAGCGTGGGAGAGATACGAATATGATTCAGCTGAATTTGAAATTGTGCCGAGCAGAAGTTTGCGGTGCACTTTCGAACTGGCACCAATGATCGCCGAGTTCAATGATACGACGGCAAAATCGTCGCTGGCGCCGAAGTTGCAGAAATCGGCGCGTGAGAATCTCGGGTTCTCGCAGATCACAATTTCTCTTGGAAGTGATCATGCACCACAACAAGCGAGCAAGGAAACGAGACAACTGGTGACGGCGGTATTTGACTTCATCCGACGTAGTCCATTGGATTATCCATGGCGTGGTAGCACGCGTTTCTATCAAGATCACGGAGCCTACTTTCGAGAAGGGTGCCCACTGCAGGTGAATAAAGTCAAGTTTTCGTCGTACACTTGTATGTGGATCGAAGATCTGGCGGCGATGATGTGGTATTGCAATATACAGAAATCCGTTAGTAATGATCTCAATTAGCACACAACAATCGCCGTCAAGTCGGCGAACAAAGCCGGCGCTAAGTTGACCCAGCGGTTCGGCCTTTCCAGGACAGCGATGTCTCGTTTGCACAGAAACCAGTCGACTAAGCCAGTCAAATTTGGTCGTCGAGGTATAGTCGAGCCAACTATCCCCGGTAAAACCTGTGCCAGCCACCAATGGGTGGGGAGCGGCGCGCGAGCGCTTTACAGGGCGTCGAGAGCAAAGGCTGCTCGACTTGAAGTGTCACGGCACCCGGGCTATCCGGCGTACCGACTTGCTTAGTTGAGCAAGATTTCGTTGAGCGCGCAAAGGAGGTTCACCCTACCCCGGGTCGACTTGTCTTCTTGGCGCTGCCCTTTGGTCGAGTCCCTACAAGCTATGCCTCTCGGGACCGACGGCAGACATAATCCAGCCCGCGCAGGGACTTACCGGAGTGTGCTCTTGGTTAGAACTTGGAAGATTCTGCTCTGTATTGTTTCTAGAGCTCTGTGGTGCGCTTTCTAATTGTTTCCTAGTTCTCTATACAAATATAAGTGAAATGTGATCGTTTCAGATCTCTGCGCTCTCTAAGTCGAGTCGATTGCCTCTTCGCCGTCCATTGGTCGGCTTAAGTCCGAAGTGTGGCCACACCAGTTGGGTGGTTCCTGATTCCGGCCTAACATAGGATGACCTAGTTGAGGTCTGGGCCGAAACTTGGGCTCACTATACCACAATGATGTCAGCGGTGGTGGTCAACTAGACAGCGAAGCAGATGTGTATCGCGGCTGAAAAACTGATGTTACGACTGGCGATGAATGGAAATGGCTCGCTTACGGTCTTTTCTCCAAGCGAGCACGAGTCTACTCCGCGTTGGAGTCATTTTCACTGAACCAAGTCGGTTGTTCAAGTGACATCGACATGGAGGGATTTTCGGCTGTCCTTGCTTCTAAGCACCCAGAAAAATTACTTCGTGGTTCTACTCCTGGTATTATCGACGAGCGCAATCCAACCCTACTAAGTGGCGCACAAATTCTGTGGTTTAAAGGGGGACAGCCAATCGTGAACGAGAAGATTATCGAGACCAGTCTGCTATCCGCTGTCTCCGTACTTTCAGGGATGATGGGGACAGCGATTGGGTCAATGTCATTCCGGGCCCTTGGTAGATGTCACGTCCAGCGTGATGATCTTGTGTTTCAACAAATTAGTTCTATTACAAGTTGATAGTCTGCTTTGAAGACGCTCACGATTGGTTTCAACAAAGACGAGGAGATGTACACCCATTCGGATGGTTTGCCCCAGTTCCTAGCCCGAGTGGGCTCGACTTCGGAAACGTTAACCCTCGATGGGCCAAGAGATCCGATCGATGAGAACCTGGTTCTCCGATACTGTCAGGTGTAGTTGCAATTTGGTCAGGCTTATTGCTACAGACGTCCCCGCCTAATCTGGAATTGGGACCTGCCATGAACCTTCGAGACATGATGCCAGGGTGCAAAAGCGATTTGCTGTCTTCCCACTTCATGCATTGAATTAAATTAGAAATAGCGTGAAATGTCGCAGAATGCAGAGTCTGTGGGACTGGGCGAATCCGGAGTATTAAGTACATTTTGCTTCTATGTGAAACCTGTGCTGGTCTTGGAACCTCTCAGTATTTATTGGTCCCACCTTTCCAGATTAGGCGGGGACGTCTGTATTTGGTCAGGTGGCATTTGCAATTAGGTCAGGCCAAAAAGGAGAAATTGCAATTTAGTCTGGCCTGACCAAATACCAATTAGCCTGACCAAATTTGGCCATAAGGGAAATTGAATTTGGTCTGGCCCAAATAGGGAAATTGCAATTTGGTCAGGTCTTTTAGAATTAGAATGGAGTTCCGCAACGTACTTCAGTAAACCCTTACGGCCAGCCTTGCGCCAATCTGCTGGGGCCGAAGATACATGCAGCAAAAAGCTCCTAAATGCTCAGTCGCTCACTCGATGCGTTGCTTGTCATGCAAGTAACACGGACCCAGGCCCAGCGGCAACCACGCGCTGCGCGTCGGGGAGATGGGAGGATCGCGGGACCGCACCGTCCACGTCTCAAATAAACCCATCCATAGTCATTTCCAGCTTTCGCATTTCCCCTCGCCAGGAATAGAAAGCATGGCATGTCTCTTAAAGGGTTCTTAACACTGTAAAACTATGTTATGTACACTCACATTTGCCATATATTCTAAGAGGAATCAAGAAAACATGACGTTATGACAACACATGGGTTTATATCGGCCAATCACAGCGCGCCAAGTGCGTCAAAAGGGTTCCGTCTTCCCTTCGGGCTCAGCTGCTTCAGTAGACGTCGTCGATGCCCGAGCAGAACCTCAACTGGCGCGTCCTTGCCCTCGTGTCCGCCGCCACTTGCGCGCTCACCGTCGCCAGCCTCCTGCTGCTCCTCGAGAGCCGCCACTTTCCATCTGCCCGCCGATCGCGCAGCAGACGCCGCCAGCGCACCAGCAGCTCCGAAGAAGCAGCCGCCATCAACATGCCAGGACGAGGTGCGCACTGCCAATAAGGGGAGGGGGAGAACTACTACTAACCGGTAATATTTACTGCTGCAGTCGTGTACCTGAACAACCCGAACGCGTGTCTGGACTACGCGGTGGGCGCCGGAGGAGCCGACGAGTTCGACGACGCCAAGTTGGTCGTCAAGAAGATCTGCCCCGACTGGTGAGAGACGGCGCCACCTATGGAAGGCGTTCGTAGAGGAGGGAGGGAGTTGTTGACAGTTTTGGGTTCTCGGATGGTGTAGGGAGGACGCGACCAATGACGAGATCTCGGTCAAGATCATTGTGGGCGGCATCACCAACCGCCTCTACCGCCTCATGTGGGGGACAAGGTGCGGAAAGCTTGTGGGTACGAAGAGGTGGGTGGCTCATTGAAGATTGAGCTTTTCGTGATGTTTTGCTCTGTTGCAGTCGGTGCTCGTGCGCTTGTATGGCGACCACACGGAGGAGTTCATTGACCGCAGCATCGAGAACAGTACGTGCTGATCTCTTGTTGTGGCTGGCGGAAGTCACGAGAGCTCATTTTCTGTCCGTTCCGGTGTTGCAGTGCTCTTCGCCTTGCTCTCGGAGCGCGGGTTTGCCCCCACGTACTACGGCCGCTTCAAGAACGGCCGCATTGAAGGCTGGCTGGACGCACGACCGCTCGAGCCGGAGGATATGGGGATGATTAAGCCTGTGAACTATCTGCAGATGATTGGCAAGGAGCTCGGTATCATGCACGTCATGGATATCCCCGAAGACCGCGAGCCAGTGCTGTGGACCAAGGTCGAGCGCTTCGAGAAATTGGCGTTGGAGATCGAGATGGAGGACCCGGTCAAGAACGCGGCTCTGGAGGAGCTGGATCTCGCGGGTCTGCACCAGAAACTGCAGTGGCTAAAGTCGGTTCTCCCCTCGAACCAGAACAACAACGGCAAAGACTTGATCGACACACTCGACACGGACGAGATCTCGAAGCAGGCGGTGACTTTCGCGTCCGACGTCGTGTTCTCCCACAACGACCTGCTGAGCGGCAACATCCTGCACAATCCGGAGTGGGACCGCGTGCAAATCATCGACTATGAGTACGGCGGCTACAACTTCCGTGCGTTCGACTTCGCCAACCACTTCTGCGAGAACTGTGGCTTCGAGCTGGACTTGGCCTTGTACCCGAGCATCGACAAGCAGTTCGCATTCTTCAAGGCCTATATGAGCTCAGCGGCACCAAAGATGCTGGCCCAGCTGGAAGCCAGCCGCGAGTCCAAGGCTTTCTTCCACGCGCTCTATGACGAAGTGAACCGCTACGCTCTGGCATCGCACCTGTTCTGGGGCTACTGGGCCATCGTCCAGGCGGCTCATTCCAAGATCGACTTCGACTTCCTCGAGTACGCAGCAAAGCGCTTCAACGCCTTCGACGTGCAACGCAACTATTTCCTCGGATCGAGTTAAGCTTAGTGATACAGTTTCCGTAGCAAGGCACCGCATGTAGTAGCAACGCCGAGAGCTGTATAGTGAGAAGCAAGAGTCCATGTGAACGTCTAGTAAATTGCGCCTAAAATGCATCTACTTCCCTTCTCGTGAACAGGTTTAGCACCCTGATTCTTCAGCCTTTTGAAGCACGCAAGTGCAACGAACGCACCCTTGAGATGACGGGAGAAGCGCTTTGCCTCCTTCTCCGCCGTTGTTCCATCCAAATGTTACAAAACACGTCACTGCTTAACGTTTACGCTTAACGTCGCCCGCCGTCTCCAGGCTGATATCGAACGCCGGGAGGTTCTCGAGTGATGTGGACTCGCTCGTCTTCTTGAAGTAGCGGTTGATGACCACCGGCGGCTTCTCCGGCAGCGTCAACGTGAGCTGCACGTGCATCCGTCCGCGCGGGTCCAGCGAGCGGACGTCCGTGAGAACCCCACGAAAGCCCGAGAGCTGCGTGACGGTCTTGACCTGCGTCGCGTCTCCCGACACAGTGATGAGGTTGTTCTTGACGTTCACCTCCTGGCCGAACTTGAGCTGCTTGGTCTCCGTGAAAATCCGCGTGCGTCGCGTAATCACAAAGTCCCCAGGTGTCTGACTGATGATGACCATGAGGTCCAGTTTGTCTGCAGCTTGGCGGGCGATCAGCGGCAGCCCCATGGCTTCCAGGTAGTCATTGGTCGAGTCCGAGTCCTCGCGGTCGAGCGACCAGCGGCCGGACAGCTGCAATGCCCCAGCCCCGGCCGTGTTGGGGACAGCAGCAGCTGCCCCGGCGTTAGGCATCACCACGTTGGCTCCTTGCACGGCCACGGCGGGCTTGAAGGCTGCGCTACGCACGTGGCTGAGGTTCATCTGGCCCAGTTGGGCGGCTGAGACGCTCATGGGGACGGCCGGGGGCTGCGAAACTCCGTTGCCGGTGGCGGACGCAGCACCCAGTCGAGACGGGATGGCCATGGAGTTGCCCACGACGCTCGTGGCGTTGGCCGCGTGCAGGTTGGACGCGTTCTTCATCTGGTTCAGGTTCATGGCGTCAAGAGGTGCAAATGGTAGTCAAAAAGCAATAATGGGTAGAAAGGTGTGAGCCACATAATGAGAGATTGGTGTGAACCACATGAATGAGTAGTACCGTGGAGCAGGACGAAAGTTGAAGTTGCAGTCAATTTCTAATAGTTAGCCTCATGTAGCGTTATGTGTTTTTGCAGAAGTTCTTGAGCGTACGCAGCAGCCCTGGAGCCTGGTACGGCGTCGTGGTGCCCAGGAACGTCATCATGCGCCCAAGGCTGATGACACCCATCAGTTTTCCCGACCGCGCAACGAACACGTTGTTGAGTTTGAGCATGCGGAAAAGCATGTCGACGCGGCGCATGGGCGTCATCTCCATCAGCTGGAACGGCGACGGGTCCACCAGTACCGTCAGCTTCGACGGCTCGCAGACTTCGTTCGTGACCCAGTCCATGATCTTGCCGCCGCGCCTGAACGCGAAGTGGATGGACGTGTTCAGCATCTGCACAGGAAGCGCCTCGATGCCGTCCTCCTCTTCTTCGGCGAATTCCTCACTGCCGGTGCGCCGCATCGATTCCATGGCCCCATAAGATGCGCGGACCACTGGTGTTGGAGCGCGGACGCCCAAGTCGTAGCCGATTGTACGCATTGCAGTGGGCGTCGCTGCCTGCGGCGTCGTAGGGAAGAGCAGAGAGGTTGAGGCTGTCGCTGCCGCTTCCAAGCTTGATGGTTGCCGCAGACGTGCAGGTGTAAGCGCAATCGGCGTTGCGCCTTGGCGTTGGCAGCGTGACACGGCGTACGCCAGTCGGGACCGCGTGACAGTGGCAAGTAAGAAGCGGTTCTCTTGCGAGTCCACCACTGGGAAAACAGGCTCCATGTCGGCGCGCTTTAGCAGTGCCAGCGCGTCTTCATAGGTCGAGTCTGCCGTCAACACACCCATTTCAGCAACATCTTTCATCACTTCCCACGCTGGAATGTCGTAGGCCGCCTTCGGTAGCTTTTTCAGTCGAGGCAGGTTGCTGCTCACAATAAGCACGTCGTACACGTTCTCGGTAAATCGCTTCGCCGTGAAGTACGCCGCTAAAATGGCCACGGATACAGGGATGTTCAAGCCATCCGTGTGCGAGATCTCCATGATGATAACTGCAGTAGAAACAGCGTGTGTGACACCCGAGGAGAACGCGCCAGCACCTATGATGGCAAACTCAAAAGGCTCGTAACGAGTGTGCATGATATCAAACGCGCGCACGGCTTCGCCAACTAGCCGGCCGAAGATGCCGCCGATGACGAATGTCGGCGTGAACAGACCAGCCGGCACGGGTAGCACTATACTGATGAGGGTCAAGACATACTTGAGGGGCAGGAATGTCACCAACGACCTCGAGAGCAGTAAACTGTCCTCTTCGGTACTTTCAGGAGTGCCATCGGCAGCAAAAACCTGCTTGTCCTTGGAGAATAGCGCGTCGAGAATTTTTCGAGGAGAGCCATGCCGGAGAAACCACGCATTATCTCCATAGAACTCCAGCCAGCACGACAGCAATATCACAGTTAAAACGAGACCCAAGCGCTTGGCGAGAGCTTTCCACCACGTTACATGAGGAGAATGAGACCGCGAAGGCTCGAAAAAGTGGTCCCGAGCACGCACAAGTATCGACAAGCTGTAGTTGAAGAAAGCACCTCCGAGGCCGCAAACAATCCCCATGATAGCAAATACGCAGAGATCGAGGAAAGCGGGGCCACCACTCCCATTCACCGCCTCTGTATCAGCTGAAATGCCCATGCTGCGGTTGCCAAAGAGCCCGTAACGTGTGTTGGCAGCTCCAAAATCCACTAGTACCGCGCCCACAATGGCAGCGAAGAAGGAACGTGGCAACGTCCGCACTAGGTAGAAGTGCGAGGTCACCTCCACTCCGAAAAGCACTCCGCCAAAGGGCGAGCCAAAAGTGGCTGCCACACCAGCAGCACATGCACAAGCCAGCATCTCCAGGCGCTTTGTATCGTCATCGCGGATGCGACGGAACGGGCGCCAGTTCATCAGCACACTGGCAAAGCCGCACGAAATCATGATGAACGGGCCCTCCTTACCGATGGAGAGTCCAGCACCCAGTGCTGCCATGAGCCCAACAACCTTTGTAGCAACACACCGGAACGACAAATACGCGCTCATGTCGATACCCGAGATGGCCACTTTCATGAACGGTAGCCCCGACCCAGCAGCTTGAGGACACACACAGTGCGTCAGAATGGCAGAGAAGCCTCCAGCTAGTAGGGCTGACAGCACAAAGAGCACAAACCCGTGTTCCCCAGCCACTGATGATACCGCGCGATCTCGACGCTCCACATGTCGATGGCGAGCCCCACACTGCCAGCGAAGATCCCGATGGCGACGAGCAGTAGGGGCTCTGAACCAGCACAAACAGACCGCGTAGTCCTCTGGGGTAGTCGGCCACGTAGGTCGAGTGCAGTCCGCCATTGAACGCCAGTGCTTTCTGGTACGGGGTCTTGTCCGAGTGGGTCGCCACATGGCGTGGGGACGGGTCATGGGCGACTTGCAGCTCTGGTAGCGTCGGTACCGGTTTGTGGCTGTAGCTGCGCCAATGGGACGGCGACTCGCGGTCCAGGAACGGGTTCATGATGCGCTCCATTACGCTGTCCGCGCGTCGCCATTGCGTGGGGAAGCGCGGAGACGACGAGCGGCGCTGGCCAAGGGCGGGGCGGAGACTGGCAGGGGACTGCGCGTCGACGGCAGGACGCGGGATCGAGCCCAGCCCGAAGGAGACCGACGTGGAGCGCAGCCGCCGGGGGTGGCTCGTCATGGAGGCTGCTTGGTGGTGCAATTGAGACTGTGGTGTTTCTTCCGATGTCGACAATCCGTTTCCAAAGTTCATGTTGACCCTTACAGAAAGCAAGTAAATTATGTGAGCCAATGAGAGGCGGCGAGCCGTTACACTTCAACTGAGGCTTCCGCATTGATAACGAACGCTTCGTAGAGCACATTCGTCGCTCCCGGTTGCGAGCTGGAACGGTGTGAAAGTGCATTCACTATTATACTATCACATCATACGAAAGTCAGTAAATTGAATGCTGAGCCAGATGCAACTACGATACCGGTACACCCTACACGGAAGAAACTACGATATAAGCGACCATGTTATCTGTGACGGGGCACACGAGCACCTTGCACAGAGGAAGTAGAGAGAGGGCTCTCAGTGGACACACGTCCACAGTTCCCGGTCTAAGGCCCTTGTTCAGGTGGGGAACGTGTTCTGTGCTGAAATATTTAAGAGATTTGATTGGCTGAAATGTGTCGATGTATTGTACAGTTTTTGCTCTTTCGTGTTCCCAAATGCCGTTTTCAGAACACCAACATGAGGTGTTCCAGCTTGAGAATTTTTGTGCCAGGAAATTAAGAGCAAGAAAAAGACGCAAATGTGCTTCTCCATGGCCAACGATGTGGAGAAGCCTAGATGCGAGCGCGTATCCGCTGCACTGGGCGACATACGGGTGCTACACAAGCGCGGCATGATCGCCTGACCACCCCGAAGGGCGCTGCACTGGCGGCAAAGTTGACCGACGCTCTGCGCTACTCTACATGGGAAGGTATGCGCCACTTCGGCGATGCCGTACTGTGGCCCATAGCGGGCAATTATGAAAATGACGGGGGCTTGGAGTCCACCACTCCTGGAATTTACTTGGACATCCACAGCACACGTTTTCAAAAACACAGGCACAAATTGAGACTTAGCTGATACCCCTAATCTCTTCTGTAGCACAGAACACATTCTCCACCAGGGGACTTAACGCTTAGAAGGTAGTTTAAAGACTGAATATATTTATAGTTGGGCTTTAGCTTGTATCCTACAAACTCCAAGTCAACTATAATGAAAGCTAATGAATGTCCAATGAATGGCTCACAGAGCCATAGGTACCATGTACCATTGGACCAAAAGAGTGACAGCCGTCACTCTCCATGTAACCAGGGGTACACGGTTACCCCGTTACATCCTCCCCACTTAACTGAGAATCACATCTGATTCTCCAATCAAAAGTGAGAGAATTGGAACAACCAAAAGTGCAGTTCTCAGGCGCTGCTGCTACGCCGGCGGCGCGCCGTGTAGCTGCACTCCCAGCGACTTATGGACGCAGCGAACACCGCGAGGTGCTTCCCTGTGTCCTTGGCGGTGCTGGCCGCATCGGCCACGCACGTATGTGCACTGGCACCAGCGCTAGCAAGCGCGAAGTGCTTCGGCACAAGATGCTGGAGCATCAAAACATGGTGTCTCGGTCCACGACCACACGCAGTTACTTGCAGAGGACCCGTGGGTCCTCACTGTCGTATCGTACGACTTGTGTCCCCCTTGCGGGCCGACACATTCCGGGCAAAGCTTAGCCCGGCGTTGGAGTGAGCTCACAGCTCACTTCCAGCCATGATAGCAGTTCGGTATGAACCCGCTCATCACGGCACGTCGTGTGCGTTGTCCTTCGGCATGACGCACACGTCAAGGTCAACGATTGACCATACTTCAGAAGCATCACGCTTCGGCTGCCCATGGCACTTCGCTCAATCACAGAGCTACTCGGGTGGAGCCAAGCTCTACCCTTGTGTCTTGGCCACCAGGCCATAGACACTTGGTGTCGGTATTGACACCCACGTACCAAGCCAGTACGCAGCTGAGATGTGAGGTGCACACAGCCCCCACCCCTTTCAGCGCCATGCTTAGGCTGACGCCTGCGACCGCTTCATGACCAATTCATGGTCGGTGTCTTGTACGACACTTATTGCCCGAGGACTGTGGCGATGTACCAGTCCCTCGCGATGTACGTGTATGTGGACACGTACACTGTCAACTGTAAACTGTTGATGGTGACCCGTACGCGTACGCGTATGCGTAGACGTACATGTACATGTACCTTGGGATATACGTGATCCCCTAGGCGCTAGCAGCGCCGCAAATGTCAAGTAGGACTAAGTAACCCACTTTAAACACGTTTAAGTTTCCTCTTCCATGTTTGTTCGAGTACTCCTTTTGTTTGTCTTGTGCGCGACGCGATGGCGGCTCATGCCGACAGCATTAGTCTCAATAAAGAGACATGGGGAGGAAATAGCTTTCGAGCCTCACCCCGCTTAAACCCAAAGCACGGAACCACTTCCCAAGGATTGGGTGGGTCTCCCATGGCCACTGGCAGGCACATTCGTGCCACAGGAAGCACTCTGTGCTTCCGCGCGAGTCGTAGTATAACGACTCAAGCGCATCCGAGTAGTTTGCACTCTAGGTCGAGTTCATCGATCGAGGTCTGGTATAACCCCAGACTGTAAAGCAGTTAAAGGCTGCGAGCCTTGACGAGGAACAATGTTACCCACGTCCAGTGAGACCATCGTGGGCCTCACCTTCGAGCCTCTTCGGCTCTTGGCGGTACAATGTCATACGGTTGACAGGTACCGACGGTCATGGAGATGACAGGTACCGACGGTCATGCGGATAACAGGTCACATCCGTCATGCAGATGACAGGTACCGACGGTCAGGCGGGTGACAGGTAGCATCCGTCATACGCATAACAGGTCACATCCGTCATGCGGATGACAGGTACCGCCGGTCAGGCGGGTGACAGGTCCCATCCGTCATACGGATGACAGGTCGCATCCGTCATGCGGTGACAGGTCCCATCTGTCATGCCTGCCGTGTTGTGTGGAACAATGTTACCCACACAGGAAGTGTATCGTGCGTCTTCCTCTTCAGTTATGGTCTGGGCGACCGTGTGTGGTACTTGGTTACCCACACAGGAAGCGCTTCGTGCGTCTTCCTCTTCAGTTATGGTCTGGGCGACCGTGTGTGGTACTTGGTTACCCACACAGGAAGCGCTTCGTGCGTCTTCCTCTTCAGTTATGATCTGGGCGACCGGGTGTGGTACTTGGTTACCCACACAGGAAGCGCTTCGTGCGTCTTCCTCTTCAGTTAAGGTCTGGGCGACCGGTCTTGTCATCGATGACATCGTGGGCGGACGTGTACGAACAGCCTGGGCCCATGACTCCGAGTCGCGCATTGCGACATCGGTCTGGTGATCTACGAGACCCGACGTTTAGAGACGACAATGTCGTCGATGGGCATCACGACGTGTAACTTGGTTACCGACGTCCCGTGATGCCTTGGTGGTGGCATCATGAGTCACCTTGACTTCGTGTGGTACTTAGTTACCCACACATGGAAGTGATCTAGAGCACCTTCCGCCTTGGCCACGGTCTTGGCCTAACCGGCCTCACGTAGACTTACACCACTTGCTGAGTAGTGGTGTCTAGAGTCGAAGCCCGTACGGCGCGACGACTCTACTGCGAGCATAGCAGTTTGGCAAGACGCCTTTTCCAGGCTTCGCCTTTGGCGGTCCTCGTGTGTTATCCGCGATAGACGAGGTCTTGCGACCAGATGCAGCATAACTGCAACTTCCTTGATGGAGCCGCGCGTTACTTTGACGGCTCCCATACTCTTCTCGACGCCGTTGCGTCTTGGCGATCCTATCGGATGCTCGGTTCTCGACGAAGGTGGGAACATGGCTCACCAAAGCTTCGTCAGAACCTTTTGGGCTGGCTAGCCTTGCTGGATTGGCCCAGCCGTTCAATTAGGGACTCGTGCACACAATACACGACATGTCCAGGAAGTGGTTGTACGTGTCCACAACAACGTACACCTCCATGCTGTCACTGTACTAAGACTTGACAGCCGGGTCCGTACGGACCCAAGGTGCTCATATCACCATACCAATGGTCAGTCGTACTACGACCGGCCCCTTGCCGTTGCTCACACGTAGAGCATTGGCAGCGACACTGTGGAGGCGGACAACATCTCCCGCCGCCCCACTCTTGAAGGGTATCATTACCCGAGTACACTTACGTGTACAACTAGCAGCCCAGCGCTGCCTTTCTCGTTTCGAGAGAGCCTTTGCTCTCATGGGGCTAAGCCTCCGCGGTGCGCGCCATCCGCACACCCATCGCGATGACTTAGGTCTCCCCAGTGGAGGCATCATGCCTCCTACTGGTGGTTGGGGCGCCCTTGGCCATCCGACCGCGGCGTACGCCAGCGGCCCTTAGGGCCTCGGGACTTTGAGAACGGCTTGCTCCCATCTCCAGGTGACGGGCAGACACGTTGATAGTGTCCTATCCCACCGCAGCCATAACAGCGGACTAAGCAGGTCTCTGCTGAGCTCATGTCCATTGGTTCGGGTTCGTTGTGCGCAACAACAGGTTGTGCATCAACATGTTGCATAACAACGGGATGCGTTGCAACGGGTTGTTCAACAACCGGAGTATCAGCCTACTTGTGACTGTACTCTTCTTGGAGAGCGAGACGTATCGCCTCCTCCATTGTAGCCGCATGCACACGAACAAGCTGTGTGCGTGCTGGGCCGACCCTGAGGCCACCCATAAAGACCGTCGTCTTGACGTCTTCGGCTAAGGGGTTCCCCACCAGAGTTGCCGCCAACGTGCGCATCTCTTGTACATACCCGTACAGCTCCCGTTTTCCTTGTTTACACGCAAGGAATCGAGAGCGGAACGCATTGTTCGCCGGGAGGAAAGCAGCTCGTAGCTGCTCGCAGCTGCTCGCACAGCTGCTCCCATGATGCAAAGCATCCGGGGGACATTGTCTCCAGGGTGTAAGCCCAGTTCTTGGCACGACCGCCAAGTTTGGAGAGCGCGAAAGCAACACGCAGTTGCTGGTCCGAGATGAACCCCGCCTGCAGGGCGATCTCAACCTCCCGGACCCAGAAGTGAAGGTTTTCACCTTCCTTCCCTTCGAACGGTGGCACAGCGAGCCTCAACGGCTTTGGCTGCGCCGGGTTCACTGCAGCCACAGGGGCCTGCAAATTTCCCCGAACGTGTGCAATTAGCCCACGTTCGTCCTTGTCGAACGCATCCACGCGTTCGACCTGCTCGGCTGGCGTCGCCGCCGCCAAGCCTCGGAGTGTTTCAACACCAAAGATGCTCGCCACCTTGCGGACGGACTCAAACTGGGAGTCTTCCAAGTGAGGAAACTCACTCCGATCCATCTTGGCTCGTTGTACGAGACCACAGAGGATTCAGGTAGATCAATCTGCCCGCGTTGGCGTGGATTGACTACAAGTGCTACCAAGTGTGACGGGGCACACGAGCACCTTGCACAGAGGAAGTAGAGAGAGGGCTCTCAGTGGATACACGTCCATAGTTCCCGGTCTAAGGGGACTTAACGCTTAGAAGGTAGTTTAAAGACTGAATATATTTATAGTTGGGCTTTAGCTTGTATCCTACAAACTCCAAGTCAACTATAATGAAAGCTAATGAATGTCCAATGAATGGCTCACAGAGCCATAGGTACCATGTACCATTGGACCAAAAGAGTGACAGCCGTCACTCTCCATGTAACCAGGGGTACACTCGGGTTACCCCGTTACAGCAAGTTGATCATGCTAAGGTATTGGTAGACATTTTACTTTGGGACAGGAAAAAGGAAAAAGTATACCCAGATTCATGCGCAAAATCCATGATGTGCTCACGTGCTTCACATGATAAAGAGTCTGATTCACGTGGTGGTCGCTTTTTCGCGCGAGAAGCAACGTGTTTGCCTGAATATTCGCCGTACCAGTCGATTGCAGCAATACCCGACAAGATGAGTGCATCTTTGATTGAAATTATACTAAGCTTACTGTACATGCATTCCAAATTCGCTAATACCGTACCGGTATGTCTACTTGTAGGAGTAGAGACATTCAACCTCTAAGAAATACTGTACCGGTCATCTTGTCACTTGCAATCGAATTGTGCGGTCCGATTGCTTTAACCAAACCCTCCAGTATTCATATCGTACCTGGTAGAATACATGTATACCGTGATATCACAAAATAGAGTCGTATGAAAGAAAGTGCGGGACAGATTCCATTCCGCATTCCTCCGCAGCTCAAGCAAGTGGCACGACGCCCAGCATGCTGGCCACGCAGGAAGAGACGGAGGCGCCCAAGACGTCGGCAGAGACGCCGCCGCACGCAGCCGAAGAGAAGGAGCAGCCGCCCCAGACGCTCGTCGTCCCAGAGCCGCAGCAGCCCAAGGTAAGAAAGACGCCATTCTGCCAGCCAGGAGTGATGGTCCGTTTGGCTAAAATGTTCCGCATTCTGAGCAGCGATGGAAGGAGGCGCTCGCGCGGGCCGTGCAGGCGCTGGCGGACGAGAGGCGCCACTCCATGGGGGCCGTCAAGGACAAGCTCGTCCTTCGCGGAGGTGGTGCAGGCAGCTGCCGCCTTCGACCGCGACGGCCACATCCACTTGGACTTCGATGACGACGACGACGCGTATGACATCTCGGGGCTGCAGCAGCAGGCCAGGAAGCGCCAGGAACAGACGGCGCGCCAGAGCAGCCGAGCAGACTACGACGCGCCGACGATGACGGTGTGCATCATGATCGTCGGGACGCACGGAGACGTGCAGCCCTTCGTGGCCATCGCCAAGAGACTCGTCCGCGACGGCCACCGAGTGCGGCTCGCAACCCACGCAGTCTATCGAGACTTTGTCATGAGTCACGACGTGGAGTTCTACCCGCTGGCAGGAGACCCCAAGGAGCTGTCGGCCTACATGGTCAAGACCGGCGGCCATCTCATCCCCTCAACTTCGAAGCCATTCAGAAAGACGTGCCTCGCAACATGCAGATGATTGACGACATCCTCAACTCGACGTGGCCGGCGGTGTCGGAAGCGGACCCGGATGGCGGAGGGCCAGGCATCCCAGGCAAACCTTTCCGAGCGCAGGCCATCATCTCGAACCCCGTGACATATGGCCACATTCACGTGGCGGAGAAGCTCGGGGTCCCGCTACACATCATGTTCCCGCAGCCGTGGGTGCCCACGACGGCGTTCCCACACCCGCTGTCCAACATGGATTACACTGGTAAACCCAAGAAGGCGAACTTCATGTCGTACAAGTTGGTTGACCTGCTCATGTGGCAGGGTACAGAGGGAATGGTGAACACGTTTCGAACGCAGAAGCTCAAACTGCGCAAAATTCGCAAAGGAGATGGCGGTCGCGACATCCTGCTGGACCTCGCCATTCCTCATGCATTCATGTGGAGCCCTCGACTTGTACCGAAACCAAACGACTGGGGCAAAATTTATGATGTCATTGGAACTGTCATTTTGGAAGGACCAAGTTCTTCATTCACACCAACACCAGAGCTCGAGGACTTCCTTGGTCAGGATAATGGACCCATTTTTGTGGGCTTCGGGTCTATGGTTCTCCAAGATCCAAAGGGAACAACCAGAATGATCATCGAGGCTGCAGAGCAAGCTCGTGTTCGCGTGTTGATTCAGTCCAGCTGGAGTGAAATGGCTGGAGATCTCGTCATTCCAGACAATATTTTCTTCCTTGGAAGTTGCCCACACGACTGGCTGATGCCGCGCGTTTCAGCCGTCATTCACCACGGCGGTGCAGGCACTACCGCAGCGGGTCTGCTTGCTGGAAAACCCACTTTTATCGTACCGTTCTTTGGAGACCAGCCGTTCTGGGGCCGGGCCGTTTTGGACGCTGGTGTCGGCGTGGCGCCTTGCCCAATCTCCCAGTTGACAACAGAAAAACTTCGAGTTGCGTTTGAGGCTTTGGAGAGCCCGAAACTCCGTACCCGTGCAATTGCACTGGGCGATCTGATGCGAAGTGAAGACGGTGCTGGTGAAGCTGTAAGAAGCTTTTACCGCAATTTGCCTCTGCACCACATGCGCTGTGACCTGGATTGTGGACGAGCTGCTACGAGGTGGAGCCAAAGGACAAAATTCGCTTGTGTGACGAGTGTGAGTTTGTGGTAACCGCGCGTCCTGAGAATTCGCCAGGGGATGTCGTGGAGTACACTTTTGTAGACTATTCTGCGCGTGGCCCGGACAACGTTCTTGAAGGTGCATCGGCTGGAGTGGGTGCGTTTGCTCACGTGTTCGGATCCGGATTTAAGGATGTAGTGGTGAAGCCTGCACAAGGGTACCGAGAGGAAGGCGCCAAAGGCGCTGTGATTGGGCTTGTGAAAGGTATCGGAGGTTTGTTGATCAGCCCCTTGCTCGGTACGGTAGTATTTGCCGATCATCTTGCTACAGGAGCATACAACAATGTGCGCGGTGACGATGATAAAAGGAAAGGCTCCCTTATCGCGGATAACAAGAAGCTCCTGAATGCCATAGGCTTCAAGACGAGTAACAACGTGCACAACGCGTTAATGAGTGCAGATGAACTTGTCGACTCGAATAATTTACTGGCTACTCAGATTGCCATCCAGCTAACACCGGATGAGAAGAGCAGGATTGAGGGAGATTCACCGCACTACAAAAGGATCGCAAGCTACACGAGCAGAGGTCGTTCAAGCTATCAACAAGTAGTGTGTCTGCCTCAGCATCTTCAGAAAGCTCAGAAGAAACGCCAGCTGCGGTTGTTAATGTGGAAAGTGCCACGTTCAACGGTAGCGACTCGTATGAAATCACATTCGGAAACGGGGAAAGGTTGGTGAGGCACTGCGTGAGCATGAAGTTGAAGAACTGGAAAATGAAGCTCGCCGAGAAGAAACAACCCAGAAACAGCGGATGGAAAGCTTGAACAGTAAGCCGCTTCCGACGATGAACATTTGCTTGATGACAACAGGAAGTTGGGAGGAAAGCGTGC
Organism: Phytophthora syringae; assembly: GCA_012656105.1. NCBI lineage: Eukaryota > Oomycota > Peronosporomycetes > Peronosporales > Peronosporaceae > Phytophthora > Phytophthora syringae. Next base: position 46,494 of record JAAKBD010000541.1, on the reverse strand, counting down.
AACAGTACGTCGCAATTGGATTGCGGCTTAAAGCTGACGGTCATTGTGTGCGGATTGCTACGAATAGCGGCCACCGCGACCGCATCGTCAGTGCTGGCCTTGACTTTTATCCTCTTGGAGGAGCGCGATCACTACTGGCAACTTTTTGCAGTATCTACACCAGCGAACCAAAGATGAGCCTCGTCACAAATCCAGACTTCTTAATTTTGCGCATTCGAAGTTGAACCACAGACGGGAGTCGTTTCCCGAAGTCGATGATCTGCGCGAACTCGTATTTTCGCTTTGGCCAGCATGTGTGGAAGTTGACCCACTGTTGCCCGGCAAGGCCTTCCGCGCTGACGCTATCATCGCACACCCGTATTTGTTCGGGCTGACCATTGTGGCTGAGCGTCTTGGCGTGCCTCTGCATTGCATGAGTTATAACCCCCAGACTCGCACTCAAGCGTTCCCGCACCTCATTAGCTCGAACATGAAGCTGCACAGACCGTACCGTTACGCACCCACGAACGCAGCCTCGTACGACGTGATTAACAATGTCTTGTGGAACGGTATGCACGACGTCCTGGACGAATTCAGGCATTTCTTGGGGCTCACAGGCAAGAGTGTCGCCAACAACCTGCTTGCTGAATGGCGCATCCCCCACACATACCTTTGGAACTCTTCACTTCTTCCGAAACCACACGATTGGGGAAGCGAGATTACGATTGCAGGTTACGTGGAACTGGAGGAGAATCAACCTGAAGACTCTGAACTCGCTGCCATTGAGCAAGAAATACGGACATTTGCAGAAAATTCGGGTTTACCGCTCATTTACTTTGGTTTCCAATGTGGCGACTGGGATCCCCGTCGCGTTCAAGATCTCGTCAGTACGCTTGAAAAGGCAGCTCGGAAAGCAAACGTGCGTGTTGTATTCCAAGGCTACGAAAACAGCAACGGCGACGCTGCCTTTTTGTGGGTGGTAATGACATGGTGTTCGAAATTGACCAGCATTTCCCAGTGAAGCGCATCCTGCCGCATGTGCACGCCACAATGCACTGGGGAGACCTCTCCATCACGTCAACATGTTTGGCAGCTGGGAAACCCGCGTGTGTGGTTCCTCGTAACATCACACAGCGTATGTGGGGTCAAGCATTGGTTCTCACCGGAGCGGGCGTGGAGCCGTTGGAGATTGATGCGTTGACGTCTTCCAACCTCGTTCACGAGTTCCGTGTACTACTGGACTCGAAGCTAGCCCACTGCGCCAAGCGTATCGCACCGAAATTTTCGTCGTTGACTGCTATTGAAAATGCTGTGTCCGCCTTCTACAGCAATCTACCGCTCGCAGGTATGACCTGCGATTTAGACCCGATACGGATTGCGCGTGTGTATGACTCGGTCCACGAAATGAAACTATCCTACGAGGCACGTCTAGTGGTGCATCAAATGACCAACGACGGTGGTAGTGCAAGCGACTTAAAGTACAAACCACTCAAGTACTCGCAGCACCACCCACCGCGATTCTCGCTGCGAGAACTGGATGCGGAGCTGCTTCACTCGTCTTCATTCGGCAACCTTAAGAAGCGCACTCCTCAAGTGTTGTACACATATGACCCTGCAAGTGAAGAATTGGCAGCCAGAGCAGACGAAAGAGCATCATTGAACTCATCATCGTCGTCCACGGGATCTCTCGAGACGTTGACAGCCAAGAAGTTTGGCGGAGCTCCGCGTAAACGAAGTACTCAATTATCGCGCGCGCAGTCTATGGCTCTGAATGTGATAGAAATGCCAAAATTCTGGAGCTCACCGGAGGAACAGGCGAAGAGCACTTTGGATATCAACGCCAAGTACGAGAAGCTGATAATGTCGCGCAATTTCGCCAACGGTTCTTCGTCCGCATCAGCCTCTTCGGTTTCCCTGTAGTCCACGGACGGACACAACGCGGAGAGCATTCCTACGCTGGAGTGGTATGGGCGATGCCAGCGAGGTGGCCTCAACTTATTTGGAATAGATTTACGTTTAGCTCAATGCCTTCGTGTTGTCAAGTTACTAACTGGCCATTGCTGTTCAGAATGCAAGGGGCTACTCCACCGCTGTTAACCGCTCCGCCTGGCGACGCTGCGCTGCCTTCTTGAATCCAAAGAGCCGCATCACTGCTTCGCGTTTGCTGCTGCTGCGATGTGGTTTCTTGACAAGCCGTTCGTACGCCACGTTAGTGGCCTTCCGAACAGCATCTTCCTCCTCCACTGAAGACCAAAATCTCTCGATATGCTCCTGGGTAACGACTAAACTAGCGGGATTCGACATCATCGATGAACAGCTCAAAGACCTCCAGCTTAAACCACAATCTTGAGATTCGAGCAAGTCGAAGGCGAGGGGGACACCGTCGCATTGACGAGCTGGTTTGATATCTCGTGGGGATTCCCCAGGGTTGTCGCGGATGGAAAACGTCGGAGGATGGTTCCCACCGAAGAGGAGGGGTTTGTACGGCACGAAAAGCTTGATTTTATCGCGGATAGCCACGTAAGCCTGGAGTGACAACTTGAGATTTTGCTGAGGGTCGTACACCCGCGCCAGTTTGCTCGCATCGAGATCACAACGCATCGCTGCTAGAGGCAGATTGTCGTAGAAAGCCTGAACTGCGGCGCAGACTGGTTGATCGGGATCAAATGTGGTTGCTATCTGTTTGGCATTTTCGCGGAGGTCTGACTCCAGAAGCCCCTTGAAGGTTGAGATTAACGATTTCACACTGCACGTTCTCCAGTCGATAAGTGGCAGACCCACTCGGGCTCGTTCACACACGCAAGACATGAAATATTGCAATGAATGAGTGCCGCAGATACCAACAGGTTTTCCAGCGGAGAGGCCCTCAGCCATGATGTCAGAGTCACCCCAGTGGATTGTTGCAACTACTGCTGGCTCTTGAAAGAGGCGTGCGTACGGTAAATCGCTGGGGATCTGGAGCACGTTGGCATACGCATGGAGCTGTCGATTTTTATCATCATCCTCACGGGTTTGGAATATGATGCGCACTTGGTGCTCTTGGGCAGCGGCTGCAGCGTTAATCTTTTGCAGCAATTCGCCGATATCATTGCGCAGCATATACCGTGTGGAGATGCCAAAGTAAATGACAGGTGCGGCTGGAGTCTGAAATGCAAATGCAGAAAGTGTGGACGGCCACTTGAAATGGTTGATCTCCTTCTCGCGTTTATTTCTCTGTCTTCCACTTAGACCAGTGGTGGGGGTCAGCGATACGTGTCCAACCACCGACAACTCTGCCCCCAGTCGAGCGGCTTCGGTAGCAGTGCAGAGTTCCACAGGTAAATGTGAGGGACTTCCCACTGAACGAGGGGGTTCGGCTGGTCGCAGCGCTTTCGAAGACCGATGAAGGCTCGAAACTGGGTCAGCACTTGAGCCACACCTTCGTACCATACTGCAGTGTCGACGATTCCATAACTCAAAAGTTGGTTTGGCACGCCGTCAAAATTGCCTGCTCAAGACCCACGATGGAGCTTAATGGATGCGGGAAATAATACGTTGGCGACAGAGGCTCCAGACTGACACACTGCAGCGGAATGCCAAGTCGTTCCGCCACATGCACGTGACCAAGCAGCAACGGGTGCCACAAAAGCGAATCTGCTCGAAAGTGTTTTCCAGGAATATTTGTGCCGTCGCCATGAGGGTCCGAGCCGTAAGCAGCCGGCCAGAGTGAGTAAATGAGCTCTTTAAACTCTTGAATCACTCCTGTACCAAGGCGCCCTGGCAATGCTGCACGCACAGCAATTTGGCTCTCGTAAATGAGTTTGGCGAAATCTTGGATACTCTCTGGAGCCCCTGCAAGTGGGTAGAATTCAAGGCCGCGGAGCAGAACTTCAGTACGAAAACACTCGTTGGCAGCAACGCGCACTCGATGTCCCAGCTCCTTCAGTTTGATTCCCATAGCGACGAATTGCTTCACGCCGTTGTTCCAAGTACCGATTGCACCGAGGCAGATATTCATGTGCGGTATCTGTGGCTTTGAGCTCTTTGGTTTATAACTTTGCTGCACTTGGACACCATCTTCCGATCGCCCGCGCTGATACGAAGCGTATGTCTCCCATGCCGCAATTTCTGGATCTGCTACCGCGTTCGCAGACTCACATGGAATGCTCAAGTTCATTTTAACCGTCCCAGTAGACGTCAACCGCGTTGAGCTAAGCACAATCGGCGACGAATTTATTCGTGATCCAGGGCTTGCGACTTTAATGCCCGCTGTCATGATATTGTTGCTTCCTTGGCGGAGAAGTGGCTGAACTGCTGTAGGAGCCACTTTGGGTGGGCTTCGCACTTGATCATTGTCGCTGAATGGGGAGAGCAATTCGTCACTGAAAGCTGCATTTTCTTGGCTTGTTGGGCCTGTACAATGGCCTCGTAGCGGCCACAATATCGGTACTTGACAGAATGCCGCATCTGCCGCAACATCTTCTTGCGGTCTTTCCTACGCGCGAAGATAACGGTATCAACAGCGTTCGGACCAACAGCGACGCAGAAAGTATCAACGAGCCCGTTCTGAATCCCCAGCGCTGCCATGATATGGCGATCGAAGACATTGTTGCGCTTGCGATGACCCTCTTCTCGTTTCGCGTTCGTTCGTCCTGCTGCGGCACGGTCGGCGAAAAGCACAGCCCCATGAACTGGTCGTACAATTAAATAGTACACCCCAACCACTGCACCTTTGACAGCACCGACAACGCCACCGTACATTAAGCCTTTTGCCGGCTCTAGCAGTACGCCCGTGATACCACCCGTGACCTCGTTGGCGAACACGACGGCACCTGTTGCTACCCCGTTCAGCAATGAGCTTGGCCCACGAGCCGAATAATCTACGCAACTGTAGCGTATAATTTTCTTCTTTTGGTTCCCCGGACGCTCTTTCACGACGAAAGCGCAGCGATCACAGAGTTTGAGTTTGTCGTCTACGCTCCACTGAGTGGCGATACGTTGGTGGTCCAAGTCACACCACATATCTTGTTTCGGAAGATGGTGATAAAAACTCCTGACGGCTTCACCAGCGCCGTCTTCCTCCTGCATAAGGTCTCCCAACGCTTCCGCTCGCTTGCGCAGTTCGGGACTTGCCAGCTCCACGAAGGCTTTGCACAGGACATCAGTACTAAGTTGTGCGATTGGGCAAGGCGCTACACCCACCCCAGCACTTACAACAGCCTGGCCCCAGAACGGTTGATCTCCGAAGAACGGCACGATAAACGTAGGTTTCCCTGCCAGGAGACCTGCTGCTGTTGTACCTGCTCCGCCGTGATGGACGACAGCACAAACTCTGGGCATGAGCCAATCATGGGGACAATTTCCTAGGAAGAAGACGTTGTCCGGGATCTCGAGATCTCCAGCCATGTCGCTCCAACTTGACTGGATAAGTATGCGCACGTTGGCCTGCTTGGCCGCGTCAACGATCATCTGCGTAGTCGCCAGCGGATCTGCTAACACCATTGAACCGAAGCCCACGAAGATGGGCCCTCCGTCATTGCTAAGAAATGTTTCGAGTTCCGGCGTTGGAGAATATCTCGAAGCGGCCCTCCAGGGTAACAGTACCAATGACATCGTACAGATCTCCCCAGTCCTCAGGTTTCGGTACAAGCTTGGGGCTCCACATGAAGGAGTGTGGAATTGCCAAGTCCAGAAGTAATTCCGATCCGGAATCACCGTTGCGGACCGGGTGCAGCTTGAGGACATCCCTACGGAACTCGTTGATGACCCCTTCGGTGCCTTGCCACATGATCAGATCCACCATTTTGTACGACAAGTAGTTTCGCTTCTGCCACTTGCCAGTGTACGCGAGATTGGCCAGCGGATGAGGAAACGCCATGGTGGGCACCCAAGGCTGAGGAAACATCATGTGAAGCGGTACGCCAAGACGTTCTGCAACATGAACATGTCCGTACGAAACTGGGTTGGCGATGATGGCTTGTGCGCGAAACGGAGCGCCTGGAATCCCGGGACCCCCGCCGTCCGGGTCTGGTTTGGACACGGCTGGCCACGTGGAGAGCACAATTTCGTTGATCATTTGCATGTTGCGTGGTACATCCTCGGTTAGCGTCTTGATCTTGGTCGGGATGAGGTTCCCGCCCGTTTTTACCATGTACGCAGCCAGCTCTTTCGGGTCACCCCCAGTGGGTAGAACTCGATGCCGTGCTTTTCAACAAATTCCCTGTATACTGCGTGGGTGGCTAATCTCACCCGATGTCCGTCTTCCTGAAGTCGCCGCGCAATAGCGACGAATGGTTGGACGTCCCCGTGAGTTCCAACAATGAGGATGCAAATACTCATCAACGGTGGCACGGACAGCAATTCATCCGAGTCTTCTTCAGCGGTCGACCTCCTGCTGGTTATCTCCCGCTCCTGTCTTGGTGATCCGGGTAGCTGTGTTTCAGCTTGGTGGGTAGCGGTTGGAGGTGTTTGTAGATCGATGGCATCTTCCGCTGCGAATTCCAATTGGATATGACCGTCAGGGTCCTGGAGAGCGATCGCAGCCGCGTGAATCCCATCGAGCTCGGGTCCAGCCAAGGACTCGATGGCAGCGGACAGAACTGAACGATTCATTTGGTGCAAACTCGAGTTTATCGGGTCTGAGGACTTACTTGGGCGTCCGCGCAAGAGTGGAAAATAAATGCAACCGTCATCTGCATTTAGTTTGGCCTGCTCATGCAGAGCAATCAAATGGTGACCCGGGATTGTCAGCCAGCCCAACTACTGCAAATACACGTTGGTACACATCAAGGGCTGTGTCCTGACACATGCCCGCATCATGAACACGATGATAGAAAATCCTACACCACCGGAGATTTCAGCCTGGATGCTGGAAGTGGCGTACAAGACCAATGACAACGACGGATGGAATGGAGGATGGGTGTTATATTCACATGTAAGTGGGGACAACACTGCAAGCAGCAGCAGCAGGAAGCGCCCGTATCACGGGGCAACAAAACCAAACAAGTTGCAGCGGAAGTGATCCACCATGGACTGCAATGTCTAAGGGGAACAACTGAATTGCAGAAGGTGTTTCTTCGCATTAATACGCTGGACAAGAACATTCGGAAACTACTAGAACTACCAGACGAGACGTTGGGACCACTACGGCAAACACTGAACGACCTTTTCGGACATTTGTGGGAACAACCGCAGCAGGATAGGCAAGCTACACTTGGAAACACGCAGTTCTTTGACATGAACACCAACCAACAAGAAGTCATCAAGGACTTCATTCGAACAACGGTGCCACAAAACTCCGCGAGTATTGGGGGCACTCAACGGCAGACGCAAGATATTATGATCTTGAATTGGCCTTCTATTTGGTTTTGTTTTACTTTTTGTTTTCTATAGAAGCCTGCGACGCAAGATATTATCTCGCGTCTTACTACATACATATCAGGCTTCTATAGAAACAAAAACATAATAACCAAATAGAAGGCCGCAGTAATCATCATACACGTTGGTACACATTGATCACGAAGTCCGACGGGGCTTCTCATGTTTTCAATTCTGAACGAGCCTTGGACGCAAAATGGGATTGATTTCCTACCTACGAAAAGCTGAATGTCACCACAGCATTAGCAGCTTCGTGGCCATGTGTCTCGCTATCCTGTTGAATTTCTATGATCAGACGCTCACAAACCTTCGTGAAGAAGGGAGTTTTCTCATCTTCAGATAGAAGACTCCTCAGTTCTGCTGGGATATCTGCCCACTCGAAGCTTCGGGAGTCGACTAGCATCTCCGATGGAGCGAATGCAGAACAGACAAGCCAGCTATCGGTCGACTGTGTGTGGCTTTGGTTGAGACACCGAATTTCTAAATGCAACGAGAGATAGTTGCCATCTCTGCATTTAGCAGGCCCAGTCCATGAATCCTGAAGGACACCCTTGCTCTCCTCACCATCACCGACGTGCTGCTTCATACATTCCACAGCTTGCTGTTCATCAAAGAGTAGCGTCATGGAGAACGCAGCAGGCCGGTTGGTAGCACCGTCAGAGATTGCAGATATTTTCTCAATATGCACGAACGACAACACGTGCACCATCAATTCGTATTTCCCCACATTGTCATTCAAGACCTCGTCGTATTCCGGAAGCCCCAGCATTACAACAAGTTCATCATGCGGCAGCTTTAACATACATCGAGAGCTGCTTGCGGGGTCATACAGTTCAACACGCAGTGCTGACGTTGCTTCATGATCTTCAGTTCCCTTGTCCAAGTACACTGAGAGGAGAACTTGATCATGCCCCACTGCTCGAAGAGTTTTGAAAAGTCTCGTGCTCTTGGTTTCAGTGTCCAGAGCATCTACACAACTTTCAGTGTAGTCGGACAGAACCAAATGCTCTCCGCGACCATCACTTCGCTGCTCCACGCGTAGATGCTCCAATACAATCGTTGCCAGCTTTCGACTCCTTTGCTTTTCCAGCTCGAGGATTTCTGCAGTGCTCTCGTCGCTGTGAATCATTCTCGAGAGCAGCTCTCGATCGTCACTGCCAACAACATGAACCAAATCACTGCCGTCCAACAGCAACGACAACGTGTCACTGGTTGCACAGACGTATGCATCAACTCGAAGCATCACCGAACAACTTGCTCCAGCCACGTCAAAGACAGTCAACAGCGTACGGCCACAGCCTGAAACCTCTTTGGCGGTAGTCAAAATCTTGACACCGCGCTCGCCTGCTCTTCCTCGACGACGAGACGCATCAATCAACTTGGAAGCGTTCACACTCGAGTCGCGCTCAAACGTTTTGGTCACTGGTGTCGCCTTTTGCTTGGCGTACAACCGATCACGCAGAAATGCCACCTTGAGGCTCTTTTCACTCTCCTGGCCGACTTTAATATCAATTCGGGTGAGAACAATGTGGCGCATCAAATTATCCAACGTCTTTGAGGCAATGAGGAAGGGTTTGTCGGGTCCAACAACCTCCCGAAGGTCTCGATGTCCGTGAATTTGAGCAACGCAATTACCGCTTGACGCCGGATGGTACACTTGAAACTTTATCGTGAAGGAATCGCGCTCTTTGACACGATCTGTTGGTGAGATCAGTGCAGGTTTCAAGTCTCGGATCACTTCAGCCTTCATGGTGACACGCACCACCAAGTAGAGGCCGTTCGCACGGTAGCTACCACGATGTACGAGCTCTTCGGTGTCGTAGCTGTACACTTTTCTACACTGGTTCTCGTCGTCATCTTCGTCATCACTTTCGGTGCTTCTGTCATCCAGTAGATGAGTGCAGGATACAACCACCACTCCAGCGTTTCCTCCGTTCTGCTGAGCTGGCAAATGACGTACAAGAACTGCAGCTTCTTCCTGTGAAGCTTTCGTCTTTTGGTTCATATTGAGTACCGGAGTCACCTCCGTCGCCCAGAAAGAGCCGCACGGTAAGTGGGCAACGACACATCCATTGTCTCCTCCATTGGGGTCCCACGCAAAGAATCGTTGTACGACCTGACGAGCAATTGCTCTTCGTTCTTTCGGCTGTGCATGCTGCCAGGAGAATTCCGCAGGTAAACTCGCCTCCATCTCGCTTTCTTGTAGTTTTATCGACTGCTCCACACAGGAGTCAGGTAGCCAGATGCGGTACTCAAGAGTTTGGATATTCTTGCGAACAACTCGATGGGTTGTGCTTTCTTCCTCTTCTGGTTCCTGACCGCAGAGCTCAACTTGAACGTAGACTCTCACGAGTTGATTTCTCATAATTTGCTGATGAGGATTCTCCACAATACGCAGAACGCATGGAAACCTTGCGAGGATGCAGCGTCTTGGTCGGTAACAGTTGATCATGTCCACTTTCTCCACGGCTTCATCAACCTCAGAATCGCCGTCATCGATCACCTTTGATACAGGCCTTGAAAAGCAGAAAGTGCGTAATAGTACACGCTGCAACTGAGAAGACGTAGTATGTCTGGATAGGAAAAGCAATTCTTGAGCAGTGGCACGTGAAAGCGGGAGACAGTGAGAAATACTCGACCCAGGAGCGTAAAAGCAGCTTCAAAAGTGTCTTGTTCGTGACGCTCGACAAGAGTGAACACCCAACGCTCTTGATTTCCTGGCACTTGCACAGCACGTCGAAGAAGTACACGACCGGGTGCCACTTCAGCGGTTCTTATGCTCAATCTTAACGCAGACGCGAACGTTGGTTGAAATTCAGGCAAAACCATCGGAGACCGCGTGATGGAATACAAATGCAGTCGATCAAGAACTAGCGATGGTATACGAGGTGCAGAGACAAATATTCGCCGTGCTTGGGCTGCTGAAAGTCGACCGAGGATATTTTCCAGCTCCACTGCCAACGTTAAGCCAACCGCTTGTTCGAATGGCTTTTGTGAGTTGCTCCCATGGACAAACACGTTCACCTGCACATGTCCACGAGATAGTTCTGCTATGGAAATAGTTGTCAAGTATCCCCCAAGTTGCAGCACATGACGATACAACGGCACTGCATGTGGTCGAACAACAAGTTCGTACGCACTTGGAGCCTCAAGTGACTCTGGCACATCTTCCAGTCTTCGTTTCTGCAGCAAACAAAGGCGAGCGAGACGCGCATACATTTCTGTATGGGACTGCGGTGGTAGTTTGCCTTGAACCTGACCACCGATTGCTGTGGGTGCCAACAGCGAGTCAATGTCGTCCTCTGAAATGACTGTCAACCAACGCTGACCGGTACTCGGAGAGTAAACGCTCACAAAAATGCACCGACACTCGTGGAAAAGACTCACTACACACCGTTCTTCATCCTTGAGTTTCTTCTTGGGCGAAGGTTTAATACTCGAGATCTCGAGCAAGTGAGCTGTGCGATATACTCGAACATCAGCTAGTACAGCGTCCATCAACTGCAAAACGGACGAGTCTTCACCTGCTCCGTCTTGAACGTGATCTGTCGGACAATTGTCAAAGACTATTACGCGCTCAAACAGCCCGGGTACAGGTCCGAACCGTGTGATTTCCGGTGCCAAGAAGCCTGTGCCATCGGTTGATATCATCAGAGCTGTCCGAGTAGCTGATTCCACCCAAGCTGCTAATGTAGGAACAAGTCGGCTGCAATCTACCTGTGACCGTGAAACTACAGCGTTGGGCCATAGTGAATGGCGTAAGTATCTTTCTAGTGCCACGAGATTTACCGGAGGAATTGTAGTGACGTCAACTTGCTGCAGTTTAGTTCGTAGAAAAGCAGGTTGTGCCAGGAGTCGACGAGATAAGCGCCAACTCACTGCACTCGTCGCGATATCACTTTGAGAAGGACCTTCGTACACTTTACCAGGCGTAAGAAGTACGATAACAGCCTCCATGATAACCACAAGAGCTGGATTTGGGGAAACTCCTAGTCCCCCAAAACCACATTCAGACTGCTCGACCATTTCGTGAGTGACAGAGTTCTCTGCGAGCTCTAATCGCAATCTTGTTGTACGCTCCAGAGCCAATTTAACGTCAGCGTCCACCATTCTGCGACTCATTTCTTCCCGATTGGCCTCTTCTTCTTGATTCGATCCTTGTTTTGACCCAAAGAGGTCACTGCGATTCGTGAAAGTTCCTCTCAACAAAATACACATCGGTGGTGGATGAATTCCACTTTTAATGGTAGCAAAACAGCTCAAGAAAGCGCGTTGGGTGACGTCTCGAAGTCCGATGTCACCTTCCAAAATCACACCATGTCCAAGCACCAGAGCACCGCAGATAGCTTGGAAATCAAACGTTTGAGTCGTGTCTTCTACTCCTAATGCCCGCTTCTTCACTGCCGGAGGACGCGTCATTGTAAGGAAAAGTCCGGGTAAAACTGCCTGAAGTTTCTCGAGAATGACAATTCTTGCCGTTCGTGGTACGTCGTTGGCCACCACTAACAACAATGGACGAGGTCGGTGGAACGGATAGCTTTGAGCTTGCACCAATTGAGCTGGTACAAACCTCCGAGCAACTTCTTCGTCACTGTGATCAGCATCTCGCCGTTCAGTAAGTTCATGTTGGATTTCACGCTTGCTCAGCGTTGTAAACACCACCAGGAACGGACCATTTGATGTTGTACGTGGCTCTAGTAGATGTTGTAAACAGACAATGGCAGCGAACGCAGTAGTCCACTTGAAGAGGGCAACCGCCGCTTGCCAACCTCGTGGAATCTGCTCGAAAGTGTCTGCTCGAAAGTCGAGATCTCCCTTATAGGCATCCAAAAGTGCCGTACCAAGGACCGATTCACGCAAATATGGGGTGGAGGAAGCAACTCCAGCAACTGCAAAGCTTCCGGATGGGGTCATGAAAGCTCGAGCTGCTCCTGCTGCAGCATCGGAGATTTTCTGCATTCGACGGGTAACACTCACGCCACATTTCAGGAACTTTGCAGCTTCTCGCCATCGAGTATTTGGGATGTTCCACTCGTCATCCGAGTCGCTCGTGAAAATCATGAGCACACGTACAAGGCCAAGCACAAGAGCTGGAAGAGACTTCTGCTCTACCGATTCCGCTTCAGTTTTCATGAGAGTAGGGAGCGCGACCATTTCTTGACAAGCTGTAGCCAGCTCCTTCAAAGCTACTGCAGTCATAGATCGAGCAGCAAGTGCAAATTGCAGTCGCCAATCCACTAATTGCCGGAGTTTCATCATCCGATTCCGCCCCAAGTGACCTCGCACCACCTTTTGAATACGCTCGACAGCGTTTTCTTGAATTCTCATCGCTCGTTTGGCTTTTGCTACTCGACGCGCTAACCAGCCGCGAACAACTCGCTGTAAATGCACCGATGCCACATTATGCCAATACAGTTTTGCAACTCGGCGTCGGACGAGAAAGCCACGCACCCCGACTGGATGAAAGTGCTGGCAACGACAAACTCAATCTTCATCTGCTCGTAAACCTCTCGAGCCAACATCCCGCGAACGTGTTTCTGGATCTGTGTAGCACAAAAACGCTGAACTAACGGTGTAGATCGATCATGTTCCTGAAGTTCAGCCGCAGCTTTTTGACGTAAAGCAGCATGCTCTCGATCTTCACGCTGCTGTTGCTCTTGGTTGAGACTTGCAACTTTAGTTCTCAGTTCTTTGCTGGATTCAATTCGGTTGACATGAATTGCATCTTGAACAGCCTTGTGCTGTGTCTTAAAAGTATTGAGCATCTCCTCCTTCTTCTGAATGCTGACAACTTTACTCTCGTACATGAACTTCTTCTCGTCAAACTCTCGTTTTAACTCCTTCAGTTCTCTCTGACCTTGAGTCGTAAATGCTCGTAGTTCAGTACCATAAACTTGTAGCTCCAAACAGCTTTCAAAGTACGCAACATCCATCGCCTTCCGTTCGGTCTCCTCTCGCAACGAGTCTAATAGGACACCCAATCGAGCATTTGCTTTTCTTTCAGCTGTCAAAGCTTCTTCGAGCTGAGCACCTCTTGCTCTCCTTCTAGGAGGTGGTGGACGATCAAACGATCGCCATTCAGGCTTGGAAATGGGTCCCAATCTACCCGACCGCTTCTTGGCGTGAAATTTACCAGGGACGCCAGAGTTTGACGGATCGCCAAGTCGAAGTACGGTTCCTTCCGAGTCTTCAGCAGTATAAGCTGATTCCAGAGTTGCAGGGACATTATAAGCATTTCCTGAAAGCTCCACCATACTAAACCGACGACGAGCTTCGTCTTCAGGGACCACCCGGCCGTGAATATCTCGCGTATACCGTCCAAAAGCTGCTTCTTCTTGTAGAATAACAACTTCAGCGTCTTGAAGACGCGCCATATCCACTTCGCCAATCTGCGAGGGCAAAACGGAGCTGTACTTTGTCTTACCAGCTCTTGCAGGTGCTCGAGATTTGGGTCGCAGAGATCCAATTTTTGCCGGTGAATTGGGAACAAGCTCTTCATCATTCACTACGCGGGTCTCATACGGTGTTTTCGCCCTCTTTCGTTCCGCTAACGCGAGCGCCAAAGCTGCACTATCCGCTGTTGATTTCTCCGTATCAGTCGATTGTAAAAGGCGCTTCCCACCCACTTGCAAGAAGCGATTCGATTCTGCAGTACCAGTTCTCTCGCCTGGTAGCGCCACTTGTCCCAGTAGTTTCACTCGACAATCCAAGTTCAGCGGCAGAATGAACGGGTTGCGCTGCAGAGAAAACCCGAGCCACTCGATAAGTCCCGAGTGTTTACCCAAAAACTCCAAATCGGATGCCACTTTCAGCAGGTAATTGATTCCGTTCCACTTGAACTGTTCCAGCTCAGTTGGTTGTCGTCCCAATCGCTCGTTCTCCTTTTTCTTCTGCTTGTAACTTCGCCAGGCGACAATCGCTTCGACTGTTTCCAGTGTTGCTAGACGTAACAAATCCAGTACATCAACTGTCTCGATCAAATGAGCTCCTGCAATGTGTCCGGCAGAACTCGCTCGGCCTAATCGCTGCAAATATCCTTCACGTACGAGGACGCACTTGAGCACCTCCAATTCCTACACAATAAAAACATCAATCGAAATGTAAGTTTTACCCAACATGAACACTGTTGTGTCAGTTTATTACCTCGCCCGAATCGACTTCGTGGGTCCCGATTTCACTTGCAAACGTGACGGACGAAACTTTCGGCAGGGAAACACCCTGACAAATAAAAATTAACATTAATCTGCACATATTAATCATCGTACAGGTAAACAATTGTCACCTTTCCATTGGTACTTTTGCACCTTTCTTGGGGGAGGCGTTTTTAAGTTTCTTGATCGGAGGGAACTTTGGAGACGAAGTAGAAGGGGCTACTCGACGTATTGGGGATGACACTGTAGTGATCGTACTGCAATACACACACATAGCCATATTAGATATGGTATTAGTACTTGTCTCTTTTGAAGACTCGTACACTTTTGGCTTGCTGGTGGTGGTGCCATTTGCAGTCAGAGGGGTACGATCCATCAAGACCAACGTGAGCTACTAGACACGGACGGAACCTGCTCTGAATGTTGGCTCGTGGTCGTCGATAAAGGTCTTGTGGATATGCTACGCCCATGGACGCCTCCGGATCCCTGAAAGCAGCAGTGTCGCTTCACGAAACGACAGAATTAGGCCGTCGACTGGCAAGAACACAACTTTACATTTGAGTTTTTCATCTTTTGTAGCCGGTCAGCTACATTTTGAGTTATCGGAGATTACTTCGTGAGTGGTGGTAGTACTAGGTGGCATTTGCTCTGGTGGCAGCTCCTCGTGTTCGAAGGCGTCTTTGAATTCATCATCATTGAAATCTGTAGTTGGAGGTGGTGGTGAACTCGCATCTTGTGAAACTGGTTCGACTTCAGACGCACACGAGTTGAAAGTGTCCGAGACTTCGCACTCCGATGATCGGTCGTCGTCTTCGTCGTCTCGTAGTGTTGGCTGTTGGGTCAGCGTTTGATTGGTTTCTGCGTCCTGTTCACCGAGCCACGCAGATTGGTACTCGAGAAGAAGAAGTGGTGCGGGTGCTGGAATGGTTGGGGCAGTTGTGGATTCGGGACAATCGTCAACCTCTTCAAGTGATTCAATATCGCGACCATTGTTCGTGGGGTCCTCATCCGGGGTGAACGTGTCAGGACGAGACCCTTCTAAAGCATCGACAAGCTTCTTGTTCATTTCCGTCTCACGGAAATTGGCTTGAAGCTCGGCAACAAGTCGATGCCGTTTGCTGTTAAAATCCGTCTCATCGCACTTGGATACTGCCGAGCACTCGTTCAAAGAGCATTCCAGAGCGAGATCAGGTGGCGCTTCCAGTGCTGCTGAGCTTGCACGAGGTGATTCTAAAGCTTTCTCGTCTAGCAAGTTTGTCGTGTCTTCGTTGGGAGGATCAGCATCGTCTTGGATGTTGACGAATTTGCGTTCGAGCTCTCTCAGGATCCTCCTCCTGATTCCTTCCGGCAGATTGACGCTCTCCACGTCGTTTAGCACTGAAGATGGAACATTGTAGGACAAGCTTGGAACATTTTCACACGACCGCTCTGGCATTTCTTGGAGCATTTTGGCGTCTGCCTCCACCAACGCAGCATGTTCTCCGACAGTGACTGCGTTTCCACTCTCGTCGGGCAATTGAGATACGAGTACCACATCAGCAGGTGCACGCAGATGAACTGCTCGCATCCCTTCCAACAGATCGATGCTTTGCAGTTCGCTGTTGCTAGCGTCCCGCTCATCGACTGATGATGGAACCGGAGTGAGCTCTTCAACCAGCGTGGCAGATGCCGTGGTTGCACCATTTTTACAATTGTCATTAACGGGTTCTTCCATCGTCAGCAAGATCTCGGCATCCGCACCTTGGTGTTTAGGCTCTACCAATGCAATTGCAGGTGGTTCCTCTGTCGCAGTTTCGTTGGTTGTTGCATCTAGATCGACCGACACCTCCTGATGCCTTAATTCCCCTGTGTCCATTGCATCCCCAGACCTTCCAATCGGTGCTAGAGACACATTTTCAATGGGATGTTCCTTCACCCCAGGTAAGTCAACTTTGGGATTGACAGCACCTCGTTTCGATACAACAGAGTCGATCGTTGTCTTGCTCTTCTGGGCGCGACCATCTTCCAGCAATTGCCCAGCAAGGATCTCGAGCTTGGCCATACACTTGCCAACGTAAAACTCGATGGCAAGACATACAGCACTGGCATCCGTAGTACGAAACAGATAGTCGTGGATGACCATTTCCCCACTTCCAGCGCGTGGAGAACCTGGCGAAGCAGGTGGCGGGCTTCGACACCGCAGTAAGCAGCACGTGTAGCCCTGCTGGAACACAACCGACCACTTCTCAAGATCCGTGTAGTACCAGGTGTTCAACACGACTTCTCCTTCGTTCCCCGTGCAGAATGAAACCCCATGCGAAGAAATCTCCAGCGAAGTCGCTTCCGTTGGAGACGTTTGTCCAGTCATCGCCAGCTTCACGGGAAATCGCTGCACTTTATCCGGGGAAATTGTTGCGTGCTTCTCGACGCTTTCAGTTAGAACGTGCAGCCAGACTTCGTACTCTTCGGGCTCTAACGCTGCAAACGTCCACGTTCGGTACAAAGTCACCACGTCAAAAGCGTGCATCGTTGGCGTACTTGAAGTGGTGCTGCGGCTGAGAGGACTAGCCACCGACACCGGTCGAATACAAAGCACGGAGCTCAGATCGATCACACGTCGTTCCTTTGGGGTCTCGGTCATCCCTGGACAATGCGAGAGCTTGTCGTAGTAGCACAGAAATCCACCCACGGGCGTCTCAAACAGCACAACAAACTTCGGATGCCAAGCCTTTCGCAAGTGAAAAGTACGCGCTTTCTGCCGCTTCTGTAGTTGTCCTTGAAACTTGAGCATTTTAGTATAGTGCAGTGACTGCAGCAGACAAGTTAATGGTTGTAAACTCTTAGCTGGAAGAAGAGGCTTGGACTTGTGCCGTGGTAGCGAGTCACTCAAGAAGCAGGATGCGTGAAACTCACACAATCCGCTCGTTAGAACTCGAGAAGTGCTTGCATTTGTGCGTACACTTGGGCTCATAGTACTGAGCTCTCCGTCATTGATGTGAGCCATCACATTTGACGCAGAAGCTTCGTACGGTTTGCTGCAGCTTTGGTCGCTGCATCCAACGCGGTTTTGGCACCCGATGACTCGACAACACGAGTCGACCCGTTGTTTCAGACTCTCAGCATCTGCGAAGAACAGCAACACGTTCGCTCGTCTGGATGCTGCAATGTCAGAAGCTTCAGCGCTGCTAGTTCTCAGAGATCCAGGTGACGCTAACATTTCTCGAAGAGAAGCGTCCATGTAAGTGCCGTTCTTCAGATACCAAATCGCTTCACGAATATACTGAGCCTCCATGCTCTGAAACACGAGATAACTTGGCTGCTTTGCTAGTTGGTGAGTCGTGCGAAAGCGAAGCTCAAGCGTGTCCCCTCCACTTCACACGATTCGAGATGTTCGTATGCGTACGAGAACAAACACGCACTGCGATCGTGGCAGTCGGGGGACGGGAAGATCCGCATGTGGTGAATTTCCAACGTGAGTCCACGTAAATCCCCACTGATAGAGCAGGTGAAGCACAAGTACCCAGATCTCATGAATTCCAGCCCAAGACGTCCACGACTCGTAGCATTGCGAACTGGTTGTTCCTTTCGCAGCAATTCTCTTCTCGTGGACATTGGCAGCATCGTCGCTTGGCTAAACCCAAGTGAGGCTCGACGCTGTTGGATCGGCGAAGGCAAATTCTGTCCGATGAGCACTCCAATGTAAACTTGGTCGGGTGGTTTCTCAAGGTCCGAGAGCTCCACAATGGCCGACAAATGCGTCTCAAGCTCTGTAAGTACCGGAAACACAAACGTTGGGGAACTGGTGCCGTCGTCCAGGACAAAATGCACCGATTTCTCGCTATGGTCCCACACGATCTCCTTCAGGAGAGCAACTGGAGACTGAAACATCATCTTCTGCTTGTGGATGGTGATCGCGTGGATGGTCTCGGCAGAAACTCCGAGGATAATGTCCACTTGGGTCGCGTTTTCGGGCGTGGTGCACATTTTACCATGGTACATCGCTGGTTCTTGAACGCTTGAGGTGTCTGGTGGAGACGCACATCGCCCCCTTTGCGGGGAAAAGGAGCCCAACATACTTGTTCAACTGCAGGAAAAGTCTACAAATGCCAGAGAAACCCACAACTGTCCTGCTCCACCACTAACAATAGCGTGGTAAGAACCGCGTGTCAAACAATCCATTCAATCCGTTTTGGGCTCTGGGACTATGAAGACGCTCGAGAAGCAGGCGTTGAAAATCCGTTCCGCGCCTTGGAAGTACGGGAACTGGAGCCACATCATCACTAGCAGCTTGGCGTGGAAGAACAGCGGCAGCCACCCGATCTCTCGTCCGATGGCCGTGATCAAGTAGTCCACCGTGACCGCCACACTGAAGTACGCGAGCCACCACTCGTAGCGTCTCGTTCGCTTCTCGCCTAACACTCCAATCGTGACGTAGGCGGGGAAGCCGAAGCCCATCAGCGAGCAGCCTCGAGAGGCCACAAAGCCTGGCGTGAACATGAAGATCAGTCCGAAGAGCGCAGGACCCTGCGACCACAGGTCGTTCGCCAAGTGGACGTGCTTCTCCGGTACCACGCGGAAAGACACGAGCATCCGCACCAAGAAGGTGGTCTTCTCTTCGCCCTCTTTGCTCACTGCCTCTCGCTCGTGAAGACGGTTCGCGTACGGACTGACGAGCGGACTCAGCAGCGTGTACAGGGCGATATCTCCACGCGTGAACGGGGAGTGCATCCACACGAGGAAAAGGTTGCAGAAGTGGATGGGGACTGTGAGAAAAGAGGTCACAAACGCCGGCAGGAAGAGCGTGAGCATGCCGATGAAGCAAACCGCCAGCGACCAGATGCCCCAGTACTTCAAGCACGCCTCGAATGCGCGCCACTCGTAGTCTGGGATGCCAATCTTTTCGAATTTCTTGATCAGTTCACTCGTGGGTCCAGGTCTCGACTTCGGGGAGTAGCTTTCGTGTGACTTGGATACAATCTCTTCTGTCTGATGACTCCGATGGAGTGTAGCAGCGGATACCCCACTGAGAGCAGCCCAAAAGAGCTTCACTACTCAGCACGTCAGTCGCAGGTTCGGGCAGCCAATACATCGCCTCGTAACTGAGTCCGAAGAACAGCACGTGGGGCAGCAAAATGGCTACAGCCCGCCACTTGGCGCTCAAACTGGCCACGAACGCTCGGTACCTGAGCTCCATGAGTCGTCTCGTCCGCACATACAGTAGTCGAGCCTTGTGGACGTAACCCTGACGGATACAAACCCCACAAAGAGCGACGTGACGCCCAGAATGGCCTGGTGCAGCGGATCCATCTTGCTCGCATAGTCGGCCCCGATCTTGGCAGCTGCAAGTACATGGGGCAGCGCTGCCTCTCCCAGCACGGCCAGCAATTGCAGAATGGGTACAACTGCTAGTAGCAAGAAGGTTCCCCACAGTTTGAGGCACTGGAACGTTGCAACGACGGCGTCTTCGAGCGCGAAGCCGATTGCGCTCCAGTCGGGACTTTGGGCGAAGATTTCAGCCACTTGGGAGGCGTTGAACGGGCTGGAGAAGAGGTCGTTGGGTAGGTACTGGTCCAATAGCCCCTTGGTATGGGGCAGAGCGTCCTGCTGCATTGGAATGGGGGAGAAATCAAAGGAATTTAGTAGGAGAAAGGAGATCGTTTTGGCAAAGAGGAGATTGAGACGCCTACTGTGAGGATGGGGACGGGATCTTCGAGGGACGCAATTGCAAGAGCGTCTTCTGGTTGGGCGTGCAGCTGGAGGAGCAGCAGCGGCCCCAGAACGAGCGCTACAGGAGGCAGAACGCGGCGTAGCAGCCCCGCATCATCGCGACGAGTCGTCGGATTGATTAATGGGCACTGATTTGGTCATTATTACGAGGGAATAAGCTGCGACGTGAGCACACTTGCTGTTTGTAAAGGGTCTCAGTCTCACACGTCGCAGATGCTAATTTGTGTAACAAAGACTCAAAATATAGGCAATCGGGTCTTTTTTGTCCCAGCGTGAAATAATAGATGATGATATCATGTTCGACCACCGAAAAGCAACTTCCAGATTGTCACTCGCCGTCCAGAAGCTTCTCACTTGCCCTTTTGCGCCATGGAGCTCCTGCCGAAGCTGTCGCTGATGCTGGTGGCTGCTGCGTTCCTGTGCTCTGGGAACTTGTGCATCATCGCCTCCAAAGTGGACAATCTAATGCCCTACAGCAGCGTCACCGTCACGTTCCTCATTGAAGTTCTCAAGCTCTCGGCCACTCACAGCCATCGCCGTCTCCAAGACGCCGCTCCCCACTGAGCTGCAACTGGCCACGAGCAGCTTCTACGCAGTGCCAGCACTTCTCAACACGCTGGAGAGCAACTTGAACTACGTCGTGCTGAGGTATCTGGACGCTGCCACCGTCTCCGTCCTCTGGAACCTCAAGATTCTGCTCACGGCGGTGCTCTGCCGCTACGTGCTCAGACACCCGCTGTCCGAGCTGCACCGACTGGCCATTGCGCTGCTCATTCTGGGCGTGCTGACCAGCCAATCCGACCGATTCCGACACTCTGAAAAGGGCGAGAAACTGGAGCATTTGACGCTGGGGCTGCTGCTGGCGCTCATTGGAGTGACGCTGTCTTCATGTGCGAGTGTTGGGACTGAGTGGACGTTGAAGCGACAGTCAGAGTGTCATTTCTTGTGGCAAAGTGTGCAAATGTATGGCTTTGGGGTCCTGTTTAACGCTCTAGGACTGCTACTGGACGGGAAAGAGTTGATGGCTCACGGTTTTTTCCACGGCTACGGCGGCTGGACGGTGGCTGTTGTGGTCGTGAACTCCATAGGGGGCATCTTCATGGCTTGCATCCTCAAGTATCTGGATAATATCGCCTGTGTGTACTCGCACTCGATGGCCATGATGCTGACTACGTTACTCTCGATGATTTTTTCGCCTTCTCGCCGTCTTTGGAGTTTGCCTGTGGACTCGGAGTGCTCATTATCTCCATGTATCTCTACCACCATCCGCTGGCTCAAGTTGCGGTGAACAAAGAGACTTCACCAACCAGCGAAACTTGCAGTGAAGACGAGGCGCCTTCTAGTGGGGAATCGATCCAACTCAAGAAGCTGAACAAATACAAGGAAGTGCCCATTGCAGACCAAGAACGGGAGGATTCCTGCCTCAGTATTGCTGAAGATTGAGTTGTGGTTGTCTTTTACTGCAAATTTAATCCGACATGATAGTTTGTCTTGTTGCCATCCTACGGAATCTCATCCAGTCTCCCGACTCCGGCTAAAACTTTGGAGCTCTTGTGCTTTCTCGATGAGCCTGTGTAACATTGAGTCTCCTTTGCTGCTCCTCCCAGTCTCCGATCGAGAAAACTGACGATACCCGTGCAAGGTCGTTCGTTGCACGGTTCCGCTCGTGAGCCCGTGATCACTGCGATGCCAACCAAATTGTCTCTCGGTACTGAGAACCACTGCAATCGGTGCAGCATCAAGTATTCGACGCCATTCTCTTCCATCTTCAACATCCCCAACGCTTTCAAAGCTGCCGGTTGGTAGTACAATTTACCGTCTTCGAAAGTGTAGCCCCTAGCAGCATTATTCTGCTGCGAGACCCTAGCGCGACGTCGATACAGCAAGGCTCGGACAGAATCTCAAACGAACGGTGCTTGAACCACACGTACACAAACGCCCACAGTAGACGCACCGAGGAAATGATCACGATCACAACAGCTACGACGATTCCATGGCAAATTAAGCTCCAGAAGTAGTAGGACACAGCCAACGCTGTCCACCGTGACCGCCACACTGAAGTACGCGAGCCACCACTCGTAGCGTCTCGTTCGCTTCTCGCCTAACACTCCAATCGTGACGTAGGCGGGGAAGCCGAAGCCCATCAGCGAGCAGCCTCGAGAGGCCACAAAGCCTGGCGTGAACATGAAGATCAGTCCGAAGAGCGCAGGACCCTGCGACCACAGGTCGTTCGCCAAGTGGACGTGCTTCTCCGGTACCACGCGGAAAGACACGAGCATCCGCACCAAGAAGGTGGTCTTCTCTTCGCCCTCTTTGCTCACTGCCTCTCGCTCGTGAAGACGGTTCGCGTACGGACTGACGAGCGGACTCAGCAGCGTGTACAGGGCGATATCTCCACGCGTGAACGGGGAGTGCATCCACACGAGGAAAAGGTTGCAGAAGTGGATGGGGACTGTGAGAAAAGAGGTCACAAACGCCGGCAGGAAGAGCGTGAGCATGCCGATGAAGCAAACCGCCAGCGACCAGATGCCCCAGTACTTCAAGCACGCCTCGAATGCGCGCCACTCGTAGTCTGGGATGCCAATCTTTTCGAATTTCTTGATCAGTTCACTCGTGGGTCCAGGTCTCGACTTCGGGGAGTAGCTTTCGTGTGACTTGGATACAATCTCTTCTGTCTGATGACTCCGATGGAGTGTAGCAGCGGATACCCCACTGAGAGCAGCCCAAAAGAGCTTCACTACTCAGCACGTCAGTCGCAGGTTCGGGCAGCCAATACATCGCCTCGTAACTGAGTCCGAAGAACAGCACGTGGGGCAGCAAATGGCTACAGCCCGCCACTTGGCGCTCAAACTGGCCACGAACGCTCGGTACCTGAGCTCCATGAGTCGTCTCGTCCGCACATACAGTAGTCGAGCCTTGTGGACGTAACCCTGACGGATACAAACCCCCACAAAGAGCGACGTGACGCCCAGAATGGCCTGGTGCAGCGGATCCATCTTGCTCGCATAGTCGGCCCCGATCTTGGCAGCTGCAAGTACATGGGGCAGCGCTGCCTCTCCCAGCACGGCCAGCAATTGCAGAATGGGTACAACTGCTAGTAGCAAGAAGGTTCCCCACAGTTTGAGGCACTGGAACGTTGCAACGACGGCGTCTTCGAGCGCGAAGCCGATTGCGCTCCAGTCGGGACTTTGGGCGAAGATTTCAGCCACTTGGGAGGCGTTGAACGGGCTGGAGAAGAGGTCGTTGGGTAGGTACTGGTCCAATAGCCCCTTGGTATGGGGCAGAGCGTCCTGCTGCATTGGAATGGGGGAGAAATCAAAGGAATTTAGTAGGAGAAAGGAGATCGTTTTGGCAAAGAGGAGATTGAGACGCCTACTGTGAGGATGGGGACGGGATCTTCGAGGGACGCAATTGCAAGAGCGTCTTCTGGTTGGGCGTGCAGCTGGAGGAGCAGCAGCGGCCCCAGAACGAGCGCTACAGGAGGCAGAACGCGGCGTAGCAGCCCCGCATCATCGCGACGAGTCGTCGGATTGATTAATGGGCACTGATTTGGTCATTATTACGAGGGAATAAGCTGCGACGTGAGCACACTTGCTGTTTGTAAAGGGTCTCAGTCTCACACGTCGCAGATGCTAATTTGTGTAACAAAGACTCAAAATATAGGCAATCGGGTCTTTTTGTCCCAGCGTGAAATAATAGATGATGATATCATGTTCGACCACCGAAAAGCAACTTCCAGATTGTCACTCGCCGTCCAGAAGCTTCTCACTTGCCCTTTTGCGCCATGGAGCTCCTGCCGAAGCTGTCGCTGATGCTGGTGGCTGCTGCGTTCCTGTGCTCTGGGAACTTGTGCATCATCGCCTCCAAAGTGGACAATCTAATGCCCTACAGCAGCGTCACCGTCACGTTCCTCATTGAAGTTCTCAAGCTCTCGGCCACTCACAGCCATCGCCGTCTCCAAGACGCCGCTCCCCACTGAGCTGCAACTGGCCACGAGCAGCTTCTACGCAGTGCCAGCACTTCTCAACACGCTGGAGAGCAACTTGAACTACGTCGTGCTGAGGTATCTGGACGCTGCCACCGTCTCCGTCCTCTGGAACCTCAAGATTCTGCTCACGGCGGTGCTCTGCCGCTACGTGCTCAGACACCCGCTGTCCGAGCTGCACCGACTGGCCATTGCGCTGCTCATTCTGGGCGTGCTGACCAGCCAATCCGACCGATTCCGACACTCTGAAAAGGGCGAGAAACTGGAGCATTTGACGCTGGGGCTGCTGCTGGCGCTCATTGGAGTGACGCTGTCTTCATGTGCGAGTGTTGGGACTGAGTGGACGTTGAAGCGACAGTCAGAGTGTCATTTCTTGTGGCAAAGTGTGCAAATGTATGGCTTTGGGGTCCTGTTTAACGCTCTAGGACTGCTACTGGACGGGAAAGAGTTGATGGCTCACGGTTTTTTCCACGGCTACGGCGGCTGGACGGTGGCTGTTGTGGTCGTGAACTCCATAGGGGGCATCTTCATGGCTTGCATCCTCAAGTATCTGGATAATATCGCCTGTGTGTACTCGCACTCGATGGCCATGATGCTGACTACGTTACTCTCGATGATTTTTTCGCCTTCTCGCCGTCTTTGGAGTTTGCCTGTGGACTCGGAGTGCTCATTATCTCCATGTATCTCTACCACCATCCGCTGGCTCAAGTTGCGGTGAACAAAGAGACTTCACCAACCAGCGAAACTTGCAGTGAAGACGAGGCGCCTTCTAGTGGGGAATCGATCCAACTCAAGAAGCTGAACAAATACAAGGAAGTGCCCATTGCAGACCAAGAACGGGAGGATTCCTGCCTCAGTATTGCTGAAGATTGAGTTGTGGTTGTCTTTTACTGCAAATTTAATCCGACATGATAGTTTGTCTTGTTGCCATCCTACGGAATCTCATCCAGTCTCCCGACTCCGGCTAAAACTTTGGAGCTCTTGTGCTTTCTCGATGAGCCTGTGTAACATTGAGTCTCCTTTGCTGCTCCTCCCAGTCTCCGATCGAGAAAACTGACGATACCCGTGCAAGGTCGTTCGTTGCACGGTTCCGCTCGTGAGCCCGTGATCACTGCGATGCCAACCAAATTGTCTCTCGGTACTGAGAACCACTGCAATCGGTGCAGCATCAAGTATTCGACGCCATTCTCTTCCATCTTCAACATCCCCAACGCTTTCAAAGCTGCCGGTTGGTAGTACAATTTACCGTCTTCGAAAGTGTAGCCCCTAGCAGCATTATTCTGCTGCGAGACCCTAGCGCGACGTCGATACAGCAAGGCTCGGACAGAATCTCAAACGAACGGTGCTTGAACCACACGTACACAAACGCCCACAGTAGACGCACCGAGGAAATAATCACGATCACAACAGCTACGACGATTCCATGGCAAATTAAGCTCCAGAAGTAGTAGGACACAGCCAACGCTGTCGACTTTGAGTCCCTCAAATCCGAGGCATTTAAACGCGAGAGAAAGGTTTGGAACGCCAGAGCACTCACCAACTCACCGACAAGAGCGATTTCGTAGCTGAAAAGGACTCTTTTCACTCGCAGTCGCCACTTTTCAGATAACCACCTCATGCTCTCCACCATCTCAAATAGTACGAGCATTAAGCCAGACAAATTGTAGCCCATGGACGCGTACTGAATTCGAGTTGTCCAGCCATCGCTGGCGATGATGAGGAACAAATCCGTC
Organism: Phytophthora syringae; assembly: GCA_012656105.1. Taxonomy (NCBI): domain Eukaryota; phylum Oomycota; class Peronosporomycetes; order Peronosporales; family Peronosporaceae; genus Phytophthora; species Phytophthora syringae. The sequence goes on along the minus strand of JAAKBD010000541.1, from coordinate 20,584 downwards.
ATGATCCCTTCCACAATCAGATACAGCAGTGCAGTCCGTTGATAATTTGTTGCCCCGTGTGCAGACAAGCGCAAACTTTCCTGTACGAACACCATGGCCTGTTGTTGGCTCAGCCGTTCGCCCATTTCATCGCATCTTCGTCCGTAGCGTTTACACGATATGAAGCTGCGACGGATCAGCAGTGTACGATACAGTAGCCAACTCACTCCGACAATGGCGTACCAGTACGACATTCTCGACTCGGTACTCCCTGTATCATTTGCTAAGAACGCGCCATTAATATCGTACGTCCCGAGAGTTTCCACGACAATGTACGCAGTGTGATCTGCAGCACAAAAGGTACCAACTTCTCCTTCGTAGTACGAATAGTAGCCGATACTCCCATGATACAAGTACACTTCAAACGGGTAACTATCGTTAACGCAGCTAGCAGGAGTTGTGAAGTACGGGGTTGTAGTCGAGTTCCCGATAAAGTAGTTGCCGTGTAAATTGTATTGGGGAACGACAGAGTGGCAGACAATTCCTTGCTCGGCTTTGAAGTAGTGCGTGGCCTCGAAGTTCCACCAGACTCCAGCCAGTACGAACGCGTGCACAGGACACACTTCCGTCAGATTTGTCGTCTCTTGTTGCAGATTTGATGGCACGACGAGCGTCTCGGACATTTTGTGCGGCAGGACGAATTGGATGTAACTTCGTGTTTGTAGAGCGAACGGCACGACTCCCAGACCGGCCCAAAGTGTGAGCAGAATTCGCTGTGCTGTCAAGAAGGAGCACCGTCTAGCGCTCGTAGTCGTTGTGTCGGAGCGAATCGACTTGCATTTCATGCTGGGTCTTGTTCAAGTCGTTCACGTGCTGACTGTCGTGTCGGACTTGTGTAGTTTGAAACGGACGGGAAACTTTTTCCTAGCGTCTGCCTAATACTATCGTACATGTAGACACGAACATCCAGTTTTATGTAGATGTAGTTTTCCAGCATCAATTGATTTTCTAGTCGTGTTCATTAGGGTATCTCATCTATCTCCTCCGTCCCAGCCAAAACTCGAACGTTGCGTCTACTTGGAGTGCGATGATAGCATTCCTCTTGGTTCGAAGTCCCTCCGAGTCTTCTATCAAGAAAACTCACGATTCCCGTGCACGGCCGCTCGTTGCAAGGCTCCACACGCCAGCCCGTGATGACTCCGATGCCAATCAAATTGTTATCTGGAACGGTGAACCAATGCAACTTGTGTAAAATCAAATACTCGACGCCTTCCTCCTCCATCTTTAACATCCCGAAAGCTTTCAGAGCTGCTGGGTGGTAGTAGAGTCGACCATCTTCAAACCGGTATCCTCCTAACAGCATAATTCGGCTTCGCACACCTAAAGCAGTGTCGATACAGCACGGCTCGGAGAAAATCGCCAAGGAGTTGTGCTTGAAATATACGTACACGAATGCCCACGGTACGCGTACACTTGAAATGATGCAGACGACGGAAACCACAACAACTCCATGACAAATCAAGCTCCAAAAGTAATAGGACACTGCGAGTGCTGTCGGCTTCGACTGCTTCAGATCCGACCCATTCAAACCCGACAAAAACACTTGAAACACTAGAGCAGTCACCAACTCACCCACCAGAGCCGTCTCGTAGCTGAAAAGACGCGTTTGACCCGCAGTCGCCACGTCTCGCTCAGCCACCGCATGCTCTCCACCATCTCGAATAAAAGCAGCATTAACCCTGACAAATTGTAGCCCATGGACGCGTACTGGACCTTGGACGCCCAGCCATCGTTCGCGATGATCAGGAACAAGTCCGTCATGATCCCTTCCACGATTAAATACAGTATTGCAGACCGCTGGTAGTTTGTCGCTCCGTGGGCGGTTAGGCGCATACTTTCTTGGACAAACACCATGGCTTCTTGTTGGTTGAGCTTCTCGCCTAGTTCGTCACATCTTCGTCCGTAGCGTTTACAGGACACGTAACTTCGACGGATCATAAAAGCGCGATACACGAGCCACGTGGCTCCAGCAATGCCGTACCAGACTGAAAATCTGTACTCGGTACTTCCAGTGTCTTCGGCCAAGAAAGACCCATTGATGTCGAAAGTCCCGAGAACTTCTACGATAATGTACGCAGTGTTTGACTTGGTACAATATGTGCCCATTTCGCCTTCGTAGAATGAGTAATACCCGATACTTCCGTGATACAGATACACTTCGAACGGGTAGCTGTCATCTGCACACTCGGAAGGCGTCGTGGGGAACGGAGTCGTGGTGGAGTTCCCGATGACGTAGTTTCCGTGTAAATTGTATTGGGGGACGACCCCATGACAGACGATTCCTTGCTCGGCTTCGTAGTAGTGAGTGGCCTCGAGATTCCACCAGACGCCAGCCAACACGAACGCCCGGACAGGACACACTTCCGTCAGATTTCGTGTCTCTTTTTCAAGACCTGGCGGGACGACGAGGACGGGGGACATTTTGTGGGGCATCACGAACTGCAGGTAGCTCCGCACTTGCAGAGAAAGAGGGACGACGCCCATGGAGCCCCATAGGAAAAGTAGCATCAGTTGCGCAGTCCAGCGGTGCCTGGTGGTTGACGTTTGGACCCGGTACGACGGATGTTCCTGCAGGTGTTTCTTCATTATTGCAGCCATTGCAGCCAGTGGAACTTGGACAAGGAGTCCGAAAGTGGTCGAGTTGGTCGCGACTGCTTCAGCAAAAGCCAAAAACGGACGCTTGAAAAACGGACGCTTGACACAGGCATAGTTTCGTTCGTCCAACTTCCGTTTCAACAACCTAAAACTGTGAAAACAATAAGGACCTACCGCTCTCTGAATCGTTATCCGTACTGATACCCTATTTGTCGATGAGCATTAGTCGACAAGGTGTTGGTTGATTTGTTCCTGTTCACCACTACGTCAGAAGACGGAACGTGCTCTATAGGTCCCCTTCAATTTGGCAACACCCTGGGCATCTTAGGGCAGCATGGGCTTTCTGTGTTGATACTCCTCTCCTTTCACTTGCAAAGAAACAAGAAATTCCGTAGGTTGTGCAACAATTCCATCACTCGTCATGACTTTCGCTCGAGCAGTGTGTGCAGGCCGGTGGTGACTTGAAGAAACACCTCCCAGTCCCCGATCGAGGAAACTAACGATGCCAGTACACGGCCGTCCATGGCAAGGCTCTACCTGGAAGCCCACGACCACTCCAATTACAATTAAATTGTTGGCGGGGGCAGAGAACCAATTCAGCTTGTGCATTACCAAATACTCCGCATCGTTCTCCACCATTTTTAACATACCGAGTGATTTCAGTGCCGTCCTCGTGTAGTACAGTTTGCCATTATCCAGACGATATCCCCGAGCAGCATCATTCTACTGCGCACTCCCAGAGTCGAATCCACACAGCAAGACTTGAACAAAATGGCTAAAGACCGATGCTTAAACCAAACATAACCCACCGCCCACAACACTCGCACAGACGAGATAATCGAAAGGATCACAAGCACCACCGCACCATGACAAACCAAACTCCAGACGTAATACGAAACTGCGAGAGCTGTTGGCCTTGAATGCTTCAAATCCGACGCGTTCAAACCAGATAAAAAGTGTTGCAATGCGAGAGCAGTGACCAACTCGCCCACGAGAGTCGCCTCGTAGCTGAAAAGCACCCTCTTGAATACAAGTCGCCACTTCTCCTTCAGACAACTTCGACTCTCCACCATTTCGAACAGCAACAGCATCAACCCAGACAAGTTGTAGCCTAACGAGACGTATTGAATCCGAGATGTCCAGCCATCGTTGGCAATGATGAGAAACAAGTCTGTCATGACGCCTTCCACGACCAAATAAAGCAACGACGCTCGCTGGTAATTTGTCGCTCCGTGTGGCGACAGACGCAAGCTCTCCTGTACGAACACCATGGCTTCGTGGTGCGTTAATTTCTCCATTAATTCGTCGCATCGTCGGCCGTAATGTCCGCATGACAAGTAGCTCCGACGAATCATAAACGCTCGGTATATGAGCCAACTAGCACCAACAGTGCTGTACCAATACGATATCCTGGTCTTGGTGCTCCCAGTGTCGTTGGACAAGAAAACGCCATTGATGTCGTACGTTCCCAGCACTTTTGCAACAATGTAGGCGGTTTTATCCTTTGAACAGTATGTGCCCACCTCGCCTTGATAAAACGAGTAGAAGCCGACGCTGGCATGGTACAAGTACACTTCAAACGGGTAGCTGTCGTTAGCACAAGTTGATGGCGTCGTGTGGAAGGGGGCGTTTTGGAGGTCCCAATGAAGTAGTTTCCGTGGGTGTTGTATTGAGGAACCACAACATGGCAAATTGTGCCATTGTTCACCTTGTAGTAGTGAGTTGCGTCGTGGTTCCACCACACGCCAGCGAGCAGAAATGCTCGAGCTGGACATTCCTCAGCCAAATTTGCCGTCTCTTTTGGCAGATCTGGAGGCGCCACGAGTTTCTCGGATATTTTGTGTGGGATGACGAAGTTGACGAAGCTTCGGGTCTGCAGTGCGAGAGGCACAAGTCCCTGAAGGAGCCACAGCAGAAACAGGATTCGCTGCGCAGCCCACCGCCGACTGCAACGACCTGCTGACTCCCGAAACGAGTTCAATCTCTCGGCAGTACTCGTTCGTCGTAGGGGGTTTGCTGTGGACTTGGCTGGTGAAAGACTGGCGATCTTCATCAGGTGGCGCTCGGTAGGTTGTGTCGGCTCAAAAAGAATAGTTTCCTTTTTGAAACGCACGATGACTCACACCATTCGATCTGCATGTTATCAAACTGCGTTTCGAGCGGTTTTTGCGTCAATAATGCACGAGCCGACACAACCCACTTTGACCAGACCATGAACAAGGTGAACGCATTATCGGCAGTCCCGACGCCGAGGAACCTGCGCTACGAACTCTGAGCCTTCAGAAACTCCATTCGTACCGGGAGACAGTAACTCAATACAGTCGTCGATGGGCCGTGCAGCGGCTCTTAATGACACTGTGGCTCGCCCAGGGGTTACTCCCCTTACTTTACAAGCCCGAAGCTTCGTCAAGTTTGTCACCGCGCACCAAATGTCGGAGATGCTCGTCGTGCCACCAGATCTACAGAAAGAGACGACAAAGCTGTCCGAAGTGTGCCTCGTACAAGCGCTCGTGTTGGCTGGTGTCTGGTGGAACTTTGAGGCCACGCACTACTACCGAGCCGAACAAGGAATCGTCTGTCATGGTGCAGTTCCCCAGTACAATTTACACGGAAACTACGTCATCAGGAACTCAACCACGACTCCTTTCCACACGACACCCTCCGATTGCCGCAATGACAGCTACCCGTTTGAAATATACCTGTATCACGGTAGTATCGGGTATTATTCATTCTACGAAGGTGAAGTCGGCACATTTTGTACCAAGTCAAACACTGCGTACATTGTCGTCCAAGTTCTTGGTACGTACGACATCAATGGATCAGTATTGGCGAATGAAACTGGCAGTAAGGAAAGGAGGAGGTCCTACTGGTACAGCAGCGTCGGTGCAATGTGGTTGGCGTATCGTGCTTTTATGATTCGTCGAGGCTTCGTGCTTTGCAAACGCTTTGGTCGGAAATGCAACGAGTTAGGAGAAACACTCGCGTACAGGGAAACAATGGTCTTTGTACAGGAAAGTCTGCGTCTGTGTGTTCACGGAGCCTCGAATTACCAGCGAAGTGCGCTTCTGTACCTGATTGTAGAAGGGATTACGTCGGACTTGTTTCTCATCATCGCGAATGATAACTGGGTGACTTGGTTGCAGTACTTCTCGCTAGGCTACAATTTATCTGGCCTCATGTTGGTGCTGTTTGAGATGGTGGAGACGATGAAATGGCTGAGCGAGAGGTGGAGACAGAGAATCAAGCGCGTACTTTTCTGCTATGAAGCAGCTTTCGTTGGCGAGTTAGTGACTGCGCTAGTATTTCAGCATTTTTATCTGGATTGAATGGGTCGGACTTGAAGCACTCAAAGCCGACGGCTATGGCAGTCTCCTACTACTTTTGGAGCTTGGTTTGCCATGGGATCGTCGTGGTCATCATTGTCGTGATTATATCGTCGGTCCGGATACCCTGGGCAATGGCCTATGTATGGTTTAAGCACCGTTCGTTTGCCATTCTGTGGGAGTCTTGCTGTGTTGACTCCGTATTGGGGGCTCGTAGTCGAGTTTTACTCGGAGGTTACCGTGTTGAAGACGACAAACTGTTCTACTCGATTGCAGCACTAAAGTCATTCGGGATATTGACGGTCGAAGAGGAAGGTGTGGAGTATTTGGTTTTGCACGACTTGCGCTGGTTTACTGTTCCAAGACACAATCTGGTACGTGTTGGGGTTATCTCGGGCTCATCTGTAAAGCCTGTCAAGGTGCAGCCTTGTATTGGTGTCGTCAGCTTTGCCCACCGTAGACTGGGAGGGGCCCTGGTTGATGCAGATCGGAGTTTACGGGTTAGCGCCATGAAAGGCATGACTTGGTCGGACCTGGAAGATGGTATGTTGCCGTCGCCAAATCAGTCACTTCTCCCGACTCCAAATGAAGAGCTTCCAGTGCTGGGTATCGAGTAGGTTTTTGGCCCTACTAAGTGCAACATTTCCCTTCGCCAGCTCTCCTTTCCAGCTCGGCCGTGTGGCAACTTTGCCATCACTAATTTATACAACCTCGTACGCCACTGCTGCTACAATTTCTAACAACATTTGATGCAGTTGAGCGGTTGACCATCACTCTCGGCAACTTCAACTTGCCCTTCTTGCTCACGTTACCACAGCTACGACGCATTCCACTCAACTTACCGCCCACTTATGACCTAGACTACTACACTTCCACCTCGTCCCATACAACTAGCCCACGTCTACCAATTTACTGCAGCAATTGCTGTAGTAGTGACTCACTACGAGCCTGCAACGTAATGATGGCTCCACCTTCCACAACTGCCTCTCCCTCCTGTCACTCTCGAATTCTCCACCTTCTCCACCCATGGCAGGCGGCAAGAGAAGCGACCGAGAGCTGCAGGGACAGGAGCCCTCGCGCAAGAAGGCGGCGGTGCAGCAGGCCAACGACGAGCCGCTCCCCGAGCCCACGGCCCAACGGCTCGCGAGTCTCGAGCTCAAGTTGCAGGTGCTGGGCGAAGAGAACGAGCGACTCAAGGAGCGCGTGGAGACGCTGGAGATGCGAGGCGGAGACCAGGACAGCGCGCCGTCGCAGGAGGAGGTTGAAGACGCCAAGGCGCAGCCCAAGGCCAAGACGCAACCCAAGCGGAAGGTAGCCAAGGCGACCGCAACCACCAGAGCAACAAGACGCGCCCGAGCTTGAGACGGACGGACGGACGCATCACGAACTGCAGCAGGACCGTAGTAGACCTTACAGCATTCTGTTGGTTCCATTCTCTGTAGTAATCGACCTACTTGGTGGCCTTCCCAGCTCTCTTGGCCTGCTTGGACAGCAACGCGTGTCGCTGAATGAGCTCAGCGCGTCGACGCTCCAGGTCCACCAGGTCGTTCTCTCGCTTGTCAAAGTCCTCGATCAGCAGCTCCGACTGGGCGAACCCGTCCTTGCTCTTGAGCCTCGCCGCGAGCTGGCGCGTGGCGTCTCGGTCCTTCTTCTTGTGCGCGAGCTGGTCACGGTTGGCCGTGAGCGCCTCCTCGAGCTCCTGCGAGTCGCGCTTGAGCATCTGGTTCTCGGCCAGCACGAACTGCAGCTTCTCCTTGATGTGCGTGAGCACCTGCACCGTGCTCGTGGTCTTTTGCGCAGCTTGTGGAGCTCCTCGTTGCGCTCCTCGATCTTCTCGTTCAGCGTCTGGTTCTCGATCTTCAGTTGCTCAAAGTCGATGAGGTGCAAGCCCTCGGCCAGCTGCTCCTTGGCGTGCAGCTGCTGCTCGAGTTTGCGCAAGTGCGTGCGCAGATTAATGTGCTTGAGCCGCACTTTCTCCACGTCCTGGTCCTTGCGCAGCTCCGCAGCTTCGACCGACGCGATGACGCGCTTGGCGATGGGTTTCCCCGTGCGCAGATTCTCGGCGTTGCGCGCCACTTCGCGCTTGAACTCGAGGAACGCGTCCTGGATCTCCGTCACTTTGGCCTCCTTGTCGTCCAGCCGCGCTTGCAGCTCCAGCGCCACTTTGTCGTATTGGGCCTGGGCCGTTGCCATCTGCGCTTTGGCTTCGTGGACGCTGCGCAGGCACTCGAGGTAGCGCTTGGCGTTCTCACTGGCGCTGGCCTTGTCTTCCCTTCTGCCGGCGGAGGCGTCGGCCGTGGCCGCGCTCGTCTCCTGCGTCTTCTGCAGCAGAGCGGCGATGCGGCGCTGGAGCTTCGTGTTGCGCTGCTGCAGCTCCTCGTGCGCGTCCGCCGCCTCGCCGATGGCTGCACGCAGTCTGCGCGTCTCCAGTCGCGCGGCTTCGTCCTCGTCCAGCTCCTCGTCCTCCTGCTCCACGTCCTCCGCGTCCTCCTCGGGCGTCGCCTCGCTCTGGTTGCGCATGAAAGTCAAAGTGACGCTTCAACTTCAAGATGCGGGGAGTGCGTGTGGTGGACACAACCTGTAACCATTTTGGAAGTTTCGTGTGTGCCACGCTAAATGTAGCCATCCATTCTTCTCCATTTTTGGCGATGAATGCCTTTCGCGCGAATGTGGTGGTCGGTGGGGCGCCTGTGCGCGCCTTCAAGAGCCTCAAGGGCAAGTCGAACGCCAGCGCGCGCTGGGTGCGGCGTCAGTGGAACGATCCGATGGTGAAGCAGGCCAAGCGCGAAGGGCTGCGGTCCCGCGCGGCCTTCAAACTGCGCGAGATGAACGACGTGCGTCTCTCTACAAACCCTTTGTGGCCTTTAATTCCTTCTGCTGGCACTGACAAAGTGGTTTACTGCAGCGCTTCCAACTGCTGAGACGAGGCGACGTGGTGCTGGACTTGGGGGCGGCCCCTGGGGTTGGACGCAAGTGGCGGTGGAGGCCACGAGCCCCAAGGACAAGAACAAAAGCGGGTCCGAACGCGTCGTGGCTGTGGATCTCAAGCATTTCGACCCTGTGGAGGGCGCGGCTCTCGTGGTGGGGGATTTCCGCCAGCCAGCAGTGAGGAAGCAGCTGGACGAGGCTCTGAGAGGCCGCAAAGTTGACGTGGTGCTCAGTGACATGGCTCCGTCCTTCTCGGGCAATTTCCTCACGGACAGCCAACACCAGCTGCGACTCTGTCATAACGCACTCAAGATGGCTGAGCTGTACTTGAGACCTGGAGGACACTTTGCTACTAAAATCTTGAGGGGTGACGGATCGGAGGACTTCCGAGCCGACCTCAAGGCCGCGTTCGACGTGGTGAAAGCCATGAAGCCGCAGTCGTCGCGACCAGAATCTACCGAGATGTTCTTCGTGGCCAAAGGTTTCAAGGGCAAGCAGGACGAAGACCAGGAGAAATGATTGTACTACAGTAGTAAGTATCACCCTTTTTCACATCTCGTCTATTCAAATTCATTAGGCTACGAAACAGAAGCCAGACTCTAGACGGAGTGAGGGAGCGCTCCTTGATGAGCGCTCTGGTCGTGTGCGCAGCGGTGAAGGGACTGGACTCTTCGATCGAGACCATCCCATTTGAAACATGCAAGTTTTTGTCGAAAGCAGAAAGGAAAAGCTCCGCTGCAGACACGACGACGACTAGGCTGGTCGGGTAGCCCTTGAGGTCATGACTCAGCCCGTGATTAGTTGAGGTCCTGGCCCAGTCGCAGTGCCAGCAGCGTGTCGTTGTACTGGTTGAATGCATCCTGGATGTCGTCCTGCAGCTGCATCGCCAACGGGATCAGCTCGACGTTGACGTTGCCTCCGATCTGCGCCGAGGCTACCACGCGAGGCTGAAGCACCTTGACGGCGTGGATCATCTCCTGCAGCTCCGTGTCCTGGCGCACGTCACCCGCAGCGTAGATGATCTTCTGCAGCAACTGGTGAACCAGCTGCTCCACCTCCTGCAAGTCGGCGTCGTTGAGGGGCTCAGCATCAGCAGCGTTGGCCAACGCCTCGCGCTCCTCTTCCCAGCGCTTGCGCGCCTCGGCGTACGCCTCACGCTCGCAAATATTCTGCGTCCGCAGCGTCAAGTTGAGGAAGCGGTCCATGTGGATGTTGAGCAGAGCGTCCGGCATCTGCGTCAGCACCTGCGTCATGTAGCGGTTCATTTCCTTCTCACGCTTGACGATGAATTTCTCCTCCTGGTTCTTGCCGATCATCGACGAGAACGGGTGGCGCTTCGGGAAGCGCGGGAACCACGGCGCACGCTTGCCACGACGGCCTGAAGCAGCGGCTTTCAGCTCCTGGTGAAGCGCATTGAAGTCGTTGTAGCGACCACCCACGAGCCATGCCGTCTTGGACTGCTCCAGAATGTCACGGCCCCAGGTCACACGAAGCACATACTCCGTGTACTCATCGCCCCAGTTCTGGTCCTGCTGTTTGCGGTGGCCCAGCATCGTGCACGTAAGAATGCCGCCCTTGTACGGGATCGGAGGGCCAGTGGGGAAGTCCTGATACTTCTCAACAGGGTTGATCAGGTTCTCGTCATCAGCCGACATCACTGGACCAGCGGGGGCCTCACCGCCCTCGCCGTAAAGGTCACGGCCAGCCTGAGCAAGCTGCTCCTGGCGTAAGGCGTCACCAGCGACAGCCTCGCCCTCAATTTTGGAGTTGTCGCCAGCCACCCAGCTCATGTCCGAGTTCTGAAGCGACTCCTGTCCGACCATCGCGCCGGCAACACCCATCGACCCAACGGCGCCAATCTGACCAGCCTGGCCTGCAGATGCCTGCAGCGGCTGCGCCGAGCCCAGCGTAGCGGGTCCATTGCCTGCCGCACCAGGCACACCCAACACACCGAGCGCAGGAGCGGCTCCTAGAGTACCAGCCATAGCCGCCCTCTTCTGAGCCTCATCGTATGCACCCAACTTGCGCAAAGCAGCAGCTTCGGCATCATGAGCCATGGACGCGTCCTGCGCGGCTTGGGCGGCATCCTGAGCAGCCAACGCGGCAGCCAACGAAGCGGCCTGAGCACGCTCAACGGCAGCCTGGCGTCTGGCCTCTTCGCGGCCGACAGAGCGACGGTAGGCATGCTGAATTGCAGTAGCCGCAGCAGCCCGCTTCAGCTCCAATTGGCGCTGACGTTCACGTTCTTCCTCTTCCTCTTGTAGGCGACGCTGACGCTCCTCCTCCTCGCGCTGCAGCCGCAGCTGCTCCTGCTCGCCAGCAATGCGTCGGGCCTCTTCCACCGCCAGGCGAGCCTTGCGAATGTGCTGAAGGCGCTGCACAAAGTGGCGCTGAGCCTGAATGGTGTAGAATGCCGTCAGCCACCGCTTCTTGGCTGACTTCTTCTTCTCATCCTTCAGACGAGCGGCTTCCTCCATCAGCCTCTTGCGCATCTTCTCGTCATCCACCTGTGCACGGCGCTTGCTCGCCTGCTTGCGGCCGAACTTACCACGCACGATCGACTGAATCTTCACAGCTGCAGCATTCTTGTCAGCGAGCTGACCAGCCATGCGCTCACGAGTCTGCTCCAGGATCTTCTTGAACGCATTCGCCGCGAGTACACCGCCAATAGCCATTTTCCAGTGCTTCTGAGCAAGAGCCTGCCGGCGCTTCTTCAGGCGCTGCGCGTTACGGGCGCGGATGAACTGCTTGCGAACTGCAAACATGCGCATCACAGCCTGCATCTTGACGATGGCGGCCTTGCGTCTTCTGGTGTCCTCCAACAGCCACAGGAACGCGCGCTGAGCGAGTACCTTGGCCAAGGCATAACGCCAGCGGCGGCGCGCGAGCCACTTCCGCAGGCGAGCCACGATCCACGGTCCCATCTTCTTCATGTCGACCTTCAGCAGAGCATCCAGCAGAGCGATCTTGCCGGTCTTGAAAAACACCTTCGTGCGACCGAGACGGTAGGCATCAGGCTCGACACGGAATGACCACAGCACGGCCTCCGTGAAGGTACGGTCGTTGTACGCATCGAACATTGGCGTGACCGAAGGCGGGAGCACGGGCTTGTAAATACGGCAAATCTCCTCGTACGCCACACGTGTAGGCAGACCGACCTTAAGCAGCTCGCACGTAGCCAGCATACCGGAGCAACGCAGCTGGTCCACGACGTAACCATGGTCGAAAACGCCAGGCGTCATCGTCGAGTTGGGCTTAATACACCGAATAAAGTTGCAACGCGTTGCGTTTAGCGTGTCCGTCAGCTCCTGCATCTGGTCGCAGAACTTGGCCGACACACTTTGCTGTTTCATGCTGGATGCACCAGTCATGGAGTCCAGGTCCAACTTCGACGAGAACAATTCCTTAATAAGCGAGGACTTGCTGGAGGTCACAAAGTCCTCCAGGTCCTTGGGAATCGTGTCGTTGTTCTTGTCGATAAAGTTACCAATCGTGTACGGCACACGCGTGGCGAAGTGCTTCACAATAAACTCGTACCTTTGTCCTTCTCGTGCGGAGGCAGGAAGTGCGAGTGGCTCGCGTGCGTCTTGTGCAGCGTGGCATTCCACTTCTCGTCGGACGGCTTCGGCATCTTTGCTTCCTGGTCCAGCAGCGGCAGAATACCATTCGGCTTCTGCGAAATCAGGTCGATACATTCGCGGTTATCAGGCCACACGATCTTGCCGACCTCAATACCTTCGGCAGCGAACAGCTCCTGCTCGGCAATGAACACCTGCTGGTTGAACGTAGCCTGCAGGGCCTCGTTAGCGTAGTTGATCAGCAGCTGCTCGAAGTCGTTCTCCTCAAAAGACTCGAAACCAAAGATATCGAGCACCCCGATGAAAGGCAGCGAGCTGTCGCCGTGACCAAGCGAGCTGTTGATCTTGAACAGGATCCACTTGAACAAGTGGTTGTACATCGACTTGGCAATCGCGTCACGCACGTAGCTTCCCTCCTTGGCCGTACGCTTGATCGTAAAGTTCTCCGTACGCGTTGAGATCTCGCGCGTCGTGATGACATGCAGCAAGTTGGTGCCGTCCACTCCAAGCAACTCCGCGCACGACTGCACGTACTTCTGCGCCTCCGGAGTCACCTCACCCGCATCTCCTTCTGCCGTCTCGCGGTCTTTCAGGCGAATGTTACCGAGATGCAGGAGGCCGGACAGCACCGTCCACACCTGTTTCTGCAACGCCGCGTCGATGCCTACAGATCCCAGCGCACTCGCCACTTCGTCGAACAAAATCTCGTCGTCCACATTCGGGTCGGACACGCAGCCACTCTGGTTGAGGTAGTCGAAGTTGTCCACCGACTCCAACTTCAACTCCTTCGTCAGCGCCTGGTCCGCGCCGGACAGCAAAAAGTAGAAGATGTGGAAGTTGCGCTCTCCGGGGATTTGCGCCACCACGCGAAACTTCTCGAGCAAATACGTCTCGATAAACGCTCCACTGAGCGTGTTATCACCTGGCTTGAACTGCAGCTTCATGAACTTGCCAAACCGCGACGAGTTGTGGTTACGCAGCGTCTTGGCATTACCAAAAGCTTCCAGAATAGGGTTCGTGTCCCAAAGCCTCTTGTCCAGCTCCAGCGCCAGATCCTGCTGCGTGTTGCTCGTCAGCGCCAGATGTTCCCTCGACGTGAGGTATCTCAGTACGATCTTACTCGTCTCCGTCTTACCAGCTCCCGATTCACCGGAAATGACGATCGACTGGCACTGCGCAGGTGTACGCAGCGCCATCTGCTGGAAGGCCACTTCGGCGATCGCGTACGGGTGCGGGGGCGGTCCCCATCTGCGTCTTGATGTAGTCCGTGACTTTCGGCTCCACCGTGCGTACGAGCGGGTTGACAGCAATGAGCACGTTGGCCATGAGCGTGTAGGGTCTCAAATTGTCCGTCTTGGAGCGGACATGCAGGTTCTCGAGGATCCCGGCCTCGTGGATGTAGTACAGGCCGGTCATGTCGTCCACCACGCGAGGATTCACCTTGTACAGGTCCCCCAGGTCGCGCAGATCCACTTGCTCCGTGCCGAACTTGCCGCGCACCGTGAGGACCATCCCCGGCCCGTCTTCCGCCTCGTTGGGCGCGTACTGGACGATCTCCACCACGCGCCACACGCGCTCCGGGTCGGGGATCCAAATGTGCGCGCCGAGCTCCACGGGCGTGTGCGCGAGGGCCGCGACGACCTCCTGCGAGCTGCGGCGCCGCGCCGAGTTGTGCGCGCGCTTCTTGTTCTCCAGCACGAGCCGCTGCGCGATGCTGAGGCTGCTCTCGTCCACGGGCGCCGCGCTGTGGCGCTGGAATCGGTCGTACGAGGGCAGCGCGCTGGTCGGCGCCATCTCCACGCGCGGCTTGCCGGACATGGCGGAGTGGGTGCGGGTTCTTTGGCTTGTGACTGAGAATGCGCACTTCCGACTCTCTCCGAGCTCTTTGCGACGACGCGACGAAGGGGGACTTTGATTGTGTCGGGATAAGAAGAGGGCGGGCGCGTACAGTGCGGACTGGGAAAGTAGATACAGCCACGTTATGCCGGGGTATGCAGTATTGGAGGAGTTTAATACTCGGCTTTGGTATTGGATAGATAGGTGATATGCATCGGTATTGAAGGGGATTATCTTCTCGTTGTACTGTGCGTGGTTGAAGACATTCAAGGTACATACATGTACGACACCGTAAACCGTTGAGCGCTTCCTGCCCGCTGCAGTGGACACTGCGGTCGATATCCCACTCGCAAATTCTTCCACAGCTGCAGAAGGAGCAAGCGTATGGATATGGCCAGAGCTGCTGTCGGGCGTAGCTGTGTTGCCAAGTATACCTTTCTGGTAGCGGTGACCTGCAGCCCTCGACTAAGCGGAAGCTTCAGTATGCGATTGGCAATCCAAGAATCCGTTTTGGGCACAGCTGCAATGGCAAGTGCCGATGACAATGCAGCTGCATGGCGGCGACGGTCGTAAAGGAGGAATGGCCAGAGAGTCATAAGACTCCAACACCCGAGTGCCTCAGAAGCTGCATTTTCAAGGGCGAGCTACGTTCGCATGACAAGTGAAGCACGAAGCAAGGAAGGAAATGTGTGAAACTGCAGTCCATTCGTGTTTTGACGATGCTGAGGAGTGAGCACCTGCCGTCTCTCATCGTGCGTCCGTCCGTCCGTCTCAAGCTCGGGCGCGTCTTGTTGCTCTGGTGGTTGCGGTCGCCTTGGCTACCTTCCGCTTGGGTTGCGTCTTGGCCTTGGGCTGCGCCTTGGCGTCTTCAACCTCCTCCTGCGACGGCGCGCTGTCCTGGTCTCCGCCTCGCATCTCCAGCGTCTCCACGCGCTCCTTGAGTCGCTCGTTCTCTTCGCCCAGCACCTGCAACTTGAGCTCGAGACTCGCGAGCCGTTGGGCCGTGGGCTCGGGGAGCGGCTCGTCGTTGGCCTGCTGCACCGCCGCCTTCTTGCGCGAGGGCTCCTGTCCCTGCAGCTCTCGGTCGCTTCTCTTGCCGCCTGCCATGGGTGGAGAAGGTGGAGAATTCGAGAGTGACAGGAGGGAGAGGCAGTTGTGGAAGGTGGAGCCATCATTACGTTGCAGGCTCGTAGTGAGTCACTACTACAGCAATTGCTGCAGTAAATTGGTAGACGTGGGCTAGTTGTATGGGACGAGGTGGAAGTGTAGTAGTCTAGGTCATAAGTGGGCGGTAAGTTGAGTGGAATGCGTCGTAGCTGTGGTAACGTGAGCAAGAAGGGCAAGTTGAAGTTGCCGAGAGTGATGGTCAACCGCTCAACTGCATCAAATGTTGTTAGAAATTGTAGCAGCAGTGGCGTACGAGGTTGTATAAATTAGTGCTGGTAAAGTTGCCACTCCGCTGAGCTCGAAAGGAGAGCTGGCGAAGGGAATGCTGCACTTGTCCACTTCGACAAATCGATTACAGGTAGGTCTCGGATTTGGTTAAGTTAAGTGCACATTTTCAATATTTACAAATATACCGTACGCAAGGTCACACGCGGCCCAAAATTACACATGTGGTACCATACGTATACTTAACGAACAAATACACACCATACACACGTATACTTAACGAACAAACGAACAGAAATGGCGTTGCTTTTTATCGTGTCGCTTTTTTATCGTATCAGCTTTTCCCACAGAGCGAGTTTGCTATTATAGCATCAGCAACGCCGTCCTTGGAGTCGAATTCTTGTCGGTCAGCGCAATGCGCGTAAGGTCTCCCCACGGAGGGACCCGCCCTCCCGTATGGAAAGGCAGGGATCAACCTGGCAGATTTTATGTATCGGTTGCTGAAGCAGCTCTCCTCACCCGGAAACTTGGAGGGTGCAGACTCTGAAGCTTGAGCTCTCTCTGGCATTTCCTCTCTGGCCGCCTCTTGCCCACTCCACGCCAACAACACCTCGCCATGACCGACAGCTTCGTCTTCCCGACGGACGTGGGTGAGCCCGGTCTCACCCCAGAGCAGATTGGCATCCGATTTGCCAATCGGATCGTCCTCCACATTGGGGGCACACGTTGGACGTGTCCCTCATCCCGGACCGCTCAGGTATGTACCTGTTCCGGGTCCGGGAGCCAGCTGAGACGATATTCCACGTAACTATCCAATGCTATACCTGTTTACCTTCGATTACTCGTCAGCGTCATGTTTACCAAAAACATTGTTTACCAGTTATGGGACTACGCACATCCGACTTCAACCCGGACATAAATGTGTACGAGCTTGGAATAGCTCCTACAAGTATTCGCGCCAGGCGCACGACTCTGATGGGTGCCTCCCAGCTGGGTATGTACACCCAGGAGGTACCCGAGTACGTGTGCGCCATCATCGGCCTGCGCCCATGCTTGCTTCGCAAGATGGAGCGGCGCCTCAAGCGCATGTTGCTAGACCACCGCCTGGGTGCCGGCGGTAGAGACTTCGAGCGGTATGAGTACGTATATGCGAATCCCGGCGAAGAGGGTCGCATCATGGAAACGTACCGTGTGTTGCTAGTGTCGATCAAGGCGGAAGAGCGCCTCCGCGCCACCGCGATAGCTCGCCGCGATGCCGGTCGACGTGTCGTTGATGCGGGCGTCCCACACTGGCAGGGGCGCCGGCAGGCACCAGTCTGGCAGCGCGTGATTCGCGATGCTATCGCCGACAGCGACGTCAGCGATAGCGTCACCCAGTCCTACGGCCACGACGACGACATCGACGTTGACGACATCGACTCGGAGCCCCAAGTTTACCCCAGGGCCGCACCCGACGAAGTGCCCGCTGCTGCTGGTCCTGCGCAACTCGAGGTGATCCTCGACACCCTGCGGGATTTGCGCCTCGAGCAGCAGCGGGAACTACTTCAAGGGCAAGAGCTACAACGGCTTATCCTTGAAGTGCGAGTTCACGTCGACGCAGAAATGCGCACCCTGACCAACATTATTCGGGACTACAACGCGGACAACCTCCGCGCCATCCGCTCGCTAATGGCGAGGCGCCACCGTTAGGCAGCTATAGCAGCTTTACCCCCTCCGTAACGCGTAACGTAAGCTCGGTCCTGTTACCCCCACAGAATTGCTGCACTCGGTTGTTGACGACAAAGGTATCCGATGGTCATCTTTGCGTAACGCAAGCGACGTTGAAGTGCCCTCCGCGAAGAACCAGTAGTGGGCACGCTTCTCCAGATGACAAGCTCGAGATCATCGAGCAGATGTCGTGAATGCAAGTCGTGCGGCGAAACCAAAGTCTCTCTTCCCATCGTTGCCATCCCGCCGGTGTGTAGGCATTGAACAGCTCCGCACAACAAGGAGAAAAGCAAGGAGAAGGAGTCGAAGCATCCGCCGTTCGATGGCAAGGACTTCGAGGTCTGGTTAGAGAGGATGAAGCTGAAGCTGGAGAGAAAGGAGCTGTGGCATTACTGTGAGACGGATGTAGCGGAGCCCGAAGAGTCCAAGGAAGCTGACGAGCACGCGACCTGGAAGAAGAATACGAGTCGAACGAAAGAGATCCTTTACGATGGGATGACGGATAAGATTATGAAAACGGTGAAGTACGAGGCTACGCCATTTCGTGTAATGGAGAGATTGAAGAAACGTTTTGTTGGCAAGACGTACTTCAAATATGCAGAGGAGATGACTAATTTGCGTCGCCTACGTCTTGACCCAAAGGGAATATGACGGATCATCTGGTGAAGTTCGCCGGCTTATGGTGCGTATTGCTGTACTGGGCAAGCCACTTGATGATTACGAAAAGCCAGCACTTTTGATCGGGTCTCTGCCACGTGAGTATGATAACGTCGTGGAAACGTTTCTTGCTAGTCACACGCCACAAGACCCCAACGATCCTCCGAACTACGACCAGCTGGAGCATGCTTTGGAAGTGGCATACGATCGCCGCCAAGGTCGCAGAGCTGAAAGTTGCAAAGTTGATGACGAAGACAAGGCCTACGTGTCAAGTGGTGGTCGTGGTCGAGGGCGAGGGCTGCGAGGACGTGGACGTGGTCGAGGGCGTGGTGGTTTGGAGGTAGAGGACCTGGTAGAGGATCTGGTGGACGTGGTGGAAGTTCAGGAAGAGGCCGTGGACGTGGACAAAGTCAAGGTGGACAACAGCAACCAGCTCAAAGACATCGTTTTCATTGCAACGAGCTCGGACATCAAGTTCGCGATTGCCCGTATTTAGGCAAACGACCGCCGACAGAAAGCCAGAGTGCTGAACAATCACAGAAGCGTTCCAGAACGGGTGATGATTCGCATGATAGTGCTAGGAGCGGAGGCTCACAGGGAAGATACTATAAAGAAGAGCCTGATCAAGCGTATGTTACTCGTGACCGTCTTGTTGGTGATTTGGATCGTGTGACTCGCGAACGATGGTATTTGGACTCGGGGTGCACTAACCACCTTACAAACCAGAAAGTTAATTTCATTTCGTTCACACCACTGAGTGCAACGGTGCTTGTTGGTGGAGACAATTGGTTGAACGTGGCTGGAGTTGGAACTGTACGAAAGGTGTTGAACACGTCTGGAGGAATGCAAACACTGCTGCTGCATGATACACGTTATGTACCTGAGCTTCAGTGCAACCTGTTCTCAGTGCGGCGACAAGTTAAGACAACACTGCCTCCAGCCCAACGTGTTCAATGCTTTCTTTCGGCATGCGGACTGGCCGCTGACTAACATGGAGCTACGGGTTGATGACAAGTTTCACTGTGAATCATGTGTGGGGAAGCTGACACGGAAAAGTTTTCACTCAGTTGACGCGCCCGGCGAGTGGCTTGTAGGTGAATTTGCACATGTGGATGTATGGGGGCCGTATGCCGTCACGTCCTACTCGGGAAATCGCTACTTTGCTCTCTTCGTAGATGAAGCAAGTCGATTTGCGACGCTGTTTCTGATGAATAACCGCTCCGACGTGTATGCAAAGTTTGAGCTCCTGTATGAACAAGTGAAGACGCAACTCAAAGTAAGAATGAAAAAGCTGCGATGTGATAATGAAAGGAGTTGCATGCACTTGGACATCGATGCAAGAAGAACTACGGAATCGAGTGTTCGACGGTGAAGCACACACCCGAGCAAAACGGCGTTGCCGATCGCATGATAAGAACTTTTACAGAACGAATGCGCTGTCTGCTAGTTCATTTTCAGTTGCCGGGGAGTTATGGGCAGAAGCTGCTGTAACGGCAGCATTCTATGTGAATATCGTACCCAATGCGACGAAAGGCATGCAAGTGCCTTACGCGGTTTGGTATCGAGAGACCCCGCCTTACTCACGCCTGAGAACGTTTGGATGTGCTGTGCTGGCCTACATTGACAAAGTTGAGCGGAAGAAGATGGAGTCAAAGGCTCGTGAAGCGATTTTTGTTGGTTACTCCCGCGAGCAGCTTGGCTATCGATTGCTGGACAGTCAAACCAACAAATCCTTCTACAGCCATACTGCCGTCTTCTATGAGAACAAGCCTGGACGTGTTTTCGTTAGTCAAAATGAAGATGTGTCCACGGTGTCAACTACTCAGTATTTGGATGTTGGAACGGATGCTATGGAGAGCATTCCGTCAATGTTGGACGATGTCCATTGTGACAAAACTGGTGGGGCCAGAGAAGGCGCTCAGACTGGTGGGGCCGATGTCCGGGCAGGTGGGGCAAATGGACATGATGATGAAGATGAACACGTCGACAATGCCCGGACAGGTGGGGCCGAGGTCCATACAGGATCTGAAAGTGATGACGGGGTGAGACGAGCTGAAAAGCGACGTCGTGACGTCTCAGAAGAAGAATCTCGTCAGAAGAAAAGGCACAAGCAGATGCATCAAAGTGCAGCGAAAACAGTGGCAGTGCGCGGCACTGAACCCCACGATGAACATCTGCAACTCGACCACCTGCGAGGTGAGGTCAATCAAAGCGGCAATCTGCCTGCGCGAGGCGCTAAGAAGAAGAAGAACCTGATGAGAATCGTGCAAGAGTGGCAAGTGATGAGTTGCCAACCCGAGAGCGGCCTTCTACTCCAATAGTACGTGGGATAGCGACCACGGATTCGGAGATGCCCCATTCTGGTGACGCCTCCTCGAAGGAAGACTCAGCGACTTCCAGAAGCGAGGCTTGCGAGAAATGTGGCTCAGGGAGGTGCGAGCACAGAAGTCTGCCCAGTGACACGGAGTGGACGTGCAAGCAAACCGCCATCGTGGCTCGGTGACTATATCTACATCGCCTACGCGAACA